>JARQOC010000001.1:408707212-409907212 GCA_033576535.1 Allobates femoralis | reverse complement strand
TTGAACACCCAAATATTTCAAGCTAACTTTAGCTTCTGGAATCCCAAAAAGCATCCCATCACTCCCCATGTTCTTTCCATCTTTGATAAAGAGTATTTCACACTTATCTCTATTTAAACAGAATCCAGAGGACCTTCCCAGTCTCTCTATATCATCTAGAATATACTGGAGATCTCTGTGTGGGTTCTGAATGAAGAGAATAATATCATCAGCGAATAGAGATAATTTGATCTCTGACTCTCCCACTTTGATGCCTTCAAATGAGCAATGTGATGTCAAGTATATCGCTAGAGGTTCGATGGCTAAATTGAAAAGAAGGGGTGATAGGGGGCAGCCCTGCCTCGTACCCTTTTCCAGTCTAAATGTGTTGGACAAAAAACCTGGTACACTGACGCAGGCCTTAGGACTGTTGTATAATGATTTCAGAAACTGGCGAAAGGGGCCCACTAGTCCAACTCGATCCAGGACCTGGTCCAGCCATGACCACCTCACATTATCAAATGCCTTCTCAGCGTCCAAGGTGACCACGGCCGGACCCACCTCCCCCTCCCGATGTCTAACCACATCCAATAGTAGCATCGCTCTCCTAATGTTAGTTGTCGTAGATCGCCCCTTAACAAAACCTGCCTGAATTGGTGAAATCAGTTTGGGTAGGATTATGGCTAGCCTATCCACCAAAATTTTTGAAAGAAGTTTAAGGTCTTGGTTGATAAGCGAAATAGGTCTGTAGCTGGCTGGGTCAGTTAGGGGCTTGTTGGGCTTTGGGATCAATTTTATATATGCCATATTCATCCTTTCTGGTATTGGAGTGCCTTGCAATACAGCATTATATAGTTCTTTTAATACTGGTGAGATTTGATCTTTTAACGCTTTAAAGAAGGCTCCATTGTAGCCATCGGGGCCAGGGGCCTTTCCTAGACTTAAGAGTTGAATTGCAGATGTGATTTCATCTAAGGATATGGGGCTGTTTAGGAATTGTTTGTCCTCCTCTGACAAGCCAATCATATTTATGGAGTTTAGCCATGTATCCCCTTCCCTTGCCTCTAAGTCATCCTCTTTATACAATGAGGCATAGAACTTTCCCAGGACCTGTACTATCTCCCCAGGGTCAGAGTGTAGCCTCGCATGTTTATCCTTAATAGTCAGAATGGGGGTATTAGGTCGCCTACTCTTTGCCAATCGTGCCAACAAACGGCCGGCTTTATCACCAAATTTGTTCAGTTCGATTTCCATACGATTTTTAAAAAGATCCTCTCTCTTTCTGGCCCAAGAATCAAATGCTTTTTTGGCTGTCAGCCATGCCTCATTGAGTCGGACATGGTCTGTTTATACGACAAATAAGTCCCTCTAACTGTAGTGCTGGCTTTAATATATTGCTCCTTTACCCTTTTTTTCAGACGATTGCTATAGGCCATTATATGACCCCGAAGAACTGATTTTGCTGCCTCCCAGAATAGGCCAGGGGTTGATTGGTGTTCTCCATTGTTCCTGGAGAAATCCGACCACCATTCCCTGAGGAGTCTAACAAAGTTTTCTTCTCTGACCAGAGTGTCAGGAAATCTACATATATAAAATATAAGGGGAGACAAACAGAGGCGCAATAGTGCCCTATCATTTGGTATAGAATAGGGACTTATCGGTAAAAACAGGTTTGCACTAACCTGGTCCAGTTGTGACTCCCACAACTGGAATAAGAGCGTTGGTTTTAGTAATGCAGGCTGCTGCTGGACCTCCACCTCCACAGGGCCGTGGGTGCTTCAAGAGTTCTGGGGTCAATGGTGTGTTACAGTCCGCGCTGCCCGATCATCCAAAGGATCACAGGGGAAACAATGTTCCAAGCAAAGTTTTCTTTATTCTTACAAACCGACGCGTTTCGGCGCCCAATCCTGGCACCGTCCTCAGGGTGACCCTGAGGACGGTGCCAGGATTGGGCGCCGAAACGCGTCGGTTTGTAAGAATAAAGAAAACTTTGCTTGGAACATTGTTTCCCCTGTGATCCTTTGGATGATCGGGCAGCGCGGACTGTAACACACCATTGACCCCAGAACTCTTGAGGAAATCTACATAAGAAGTCAGTCCCCTTGCAATACAAATCCCTAGTTTCTAACAATACCGGACTATGGTCCGAGATGACCATCTCTTCTATTTTTAGTCCTGGACTGTATAAAATAAAGGAGAAGAGACCAAGAGCATGTCCAGCCTCGACCAAGACCCATGGGCGTGAGAAAAATGGGAATATTCCCACTCCAAAGGGTGTAGCGTGCGCCATGAGTCAGTTAAGCTGCAGTTTACTAAAAATTCCCCTAGGAAGCTCGGCCCGGGGGGTGCGGTGTTTGTGAATTCCCCTGTCTCCTATCCTCGTCACCATCAACCACCAGATTGAAATCACCCCCAACTAACTCATTATGTTCTTGGTCTAGTAGAAGCTGGTTCTGTAAATTTAAAAAAAAGGGTTTCTGACCCGTATTTGGGGCATAAAGGTTGTACAAACTATAGGTGGTATTTTGTATTTGCAGGTTCAAATGGACCAGTCTGCCCTCATTATCTGATGACGAGGACAGGACCGTGTGGGCCAGATTTTTACTCACTAAAATCAGAACTCCAGCTTTTCTATTCACTGCGTTAGAACCGTAAATCTCCCCCACCCATAATTTCCTGAGTCTGAAGTAGTCCTCGGATGTCAGGTGGGTCTCCTGAAGCAGCGCAACATCAGTCTTTAGCCTTTTGAGATGGCGAAGCACCATCATGCGCTTTGAGAAGGAGCGCAATCCCTTTACATTCCAGGAGACCCACCTAACCATCTCCACAGTGTGTTTGACACAGTAGAGACATGGCTCTAATTTTTGGTGTGCATATGGGCGAATAATGGCATTTGGAACCAATTCAGCTGCAGTAAATATGGCAATTGCAAATCCCAACCTCTTCCCCAACCCAAACAAACCCCCCCAAATCATCTCACACCCTCCTCAAAACTTTTTTATGTGACTCCTCTTTTTTCCTCCTTGGACGAAGTAATTCCGCAACCACTTATCACAAATAGCTAAGATAAAAGTTCTATAAGAAAACTCGAGCCCCTTATATAGCAAACTGGGAGAAAAAGGAAGAAGGAAGAAGAAAAAAAAAAAAAAAAGATGGGGGGGGGGGGGGGGGGGGGGAGGTCTAAAAGGGTTCCGCAGGAAAAACGGATCAGTCAGGACTCATGCCATCGAAAAAGAGAATTTTGTTTACGTACCGTAAATTCTTTTTTCTTTAATCATCAATGGGAGACCCAGACAATGGGGTTTAGGGCACTGCCCTCCGGAGGTCACACTAGGTACTACAAGTTTGTAGACACCGCCTCCTCCGCTTATAAACCCCTACCGCAGGGAACATCCTCAGTTTGGTCTACAAGCTGCGAGGAGGAAAGAAACCACACCCGAAACATCGGGAAGAATGCCGTGCACAAACGGTTCAATAACCCGGCAACACTGTCTCAACAGAGAACAGAGCCAATGCAAAACATGCAAAGGAACAAATGGGTGGGTGCTGGGTCTCCCATTGATGATTAAAGAAAAAAGAATTTACGGTACGTAAACAAAATTCTCTTTTTTCTGGTCATCATAATGGGAGACCCAGACAATGGGGATGTCCTAAAGCAATACCCCAGGGCGGGAAGAGTTCCTCAACAAGACGGATAATACATGGTTCCCATTAAAGGTGGGCAACCGCCGCCTGGAGAACCCGCCTGCCCAAACTTGCATCCGCAGAGGCATGGGCATGCACCATATAGTGCTTAGAGAAAGTGTGCAGGCTGGACCAAGTAGCCGCCTGACACACCTGTAGAGCAGACGCTCTATGTCGCAAGGCCCATGAGGCACCTACGGCTCTGGTAGAGTGAGCCTTCAATCCTACCGGGAGAGGCAAACCAGAAGACCGGTAAGCCTCTTGAATGGAAGCCTTAATCCATCTGGCTAAGGTTGACTTCGAAGCCGCGGACCCCTTACAGCGACCTGTCGTAAGAACAAATAAGGAATCCGAACTCCTAAAGGAGGCGGTCCTGGACACATAAATGCGTATAGCTCTCACGAGATCCAGAGTATGGAGGTCGCGCTCAACCTGATGAACGGGAGCGGGGCAAAATGATGGGAGAACAATCTCCTGGTTCAGGTGAAAAGTTGAAACCACCTTCGGCAAGAATTCCGGCCGAGGCCGCAACACCACCTTATCCTGGTGAACCACCAGAAAAGGAGATTTGCACGAAAGTGCAGCCAATTCTGAGACCCTTCTCAGAGAAGTAATCGCCACCAGGAAAACTACTTTCTGGGACAGACGAGATAGAGAAATATCCCTCAGAGGCTCAAAAGGCGGTTTCTGCAATGCCGCCAGGACCATGTTAAGGTCCCACGGATCCAGGGGTCTCTTGTAGGGCGGAACCATCCGCGACACCCCCTGCAGAAATTGACGGACCTTCGGGAGGAGCGCCAATCGCCTGTCAAATAGTACAGAGAGCGCTGATACTTGACCTTTTAACGAGCCAAGGGATAATCCCAACTCCAAACCCGACTGTAGGAATGCCAACAATGTCGGGATGGACAAGGGCCACGGGGACCGTTCACCAGAGGCACACCAGGTAAAAAAGATTTTCCACGTTCTGTGGTACATCTTCCTGGAAACGGGCTTCCTAGCCCGATTCATAGTGGCCACCACTGTAGGTGAGAAACCCCTGGATGTCAGCAGCCAGGCCTCAAGAGCCATGCAGTCAATCTGAGGGCCTTGGAATTGAGGTGGAAGAACGGGCCTTGCGCGAGTAGATCTGCGCGATCTGGAAGAGCCCACCTGTGTCCGCCTGACAGTTGCCACAGGTCCGGGTACCAGGACCTCCTGGGCCAATCTGGAGCCACTAGAATGGCTACCCTGCACTCCGACCTGATCTTCCACAGCACCCTGGGAATCAGGGCCAGAGGCGGGAACACATACGGTAGATGGAATCTGGACCAGGTCAAGATTAGGGCGTCCGCACCCAGAGACTGGGGGTCCCATGACCTCGCCATGTATCGCTGCACCTGATGATTCAGCCGTGAGGCCATCAGATCCACGTCCGGAGTGCCCCATCTGCTGCAGATGTCCCGGAAGACGTCTGGATGCAGAGACCACTCTCCGGCGTCCATCCCCTGCCGGCTCAGGTAGTCGGCCTCCCAGTTCTCGACCCCTGGGATGTGAACTGCGGAGATCAGGCAGTCGTTTTCCTCTACCCACGACAGAATGCGGTGGACTTCGGCGAGGGCCTGAGCGCTTCTGGTCCCTCCCTGATGATTTATGTAGGCGACGGCCGTCGCATTGTCGGACTGTACCCGAATGGGCTGTCCTGTCAGGAATTTCTGAAACGCAAGGAGCGCCAGATAGACCGCCTTGATCTCCAGTACGTTGATCTGCAACGTCGACTCCGCCGGAGTCCAGAGGCCTTGAGCTCTGTGGTGTAAGAACACCGCCCCCCAGCCCGTCAGACTGGCGTCGGTGGTCACCACTAACCATGACGGTTTGAGGAATGACCGGCCCCGTGATAAGTGATGTGGCTGGAGCCACCACTGCAGGGAGTCCCTGGTCGGTTGTGACAGTGTCACCAGCCGATTCAAAGAGATTGCTCTCTTGTCCCATCTGCGAAGAATCTCCAGCTGGAGAGGACGGAGACGAAACTGTGCGAAGGGTACCGCCTCTATCGCCGCTACCATGCGTCCCACCAGTCTCATCAACACCCGAAGGGATGAGTGAGGTGACAGGAGAACATTCTGCACTCCTGAGTGGATCGCAAGCTGCTTGGCTTGAGGTAGAGACACCAGGGCCGAGTCCGTGTGGAAGTCCATGCCCAAATATGTCAATGACTGGGTCGGAACCAGGGTCGACTTCTGAGTATTGAGAAGCCACCCGAAGCGTTCCAGAGACCTCATGGTCACCTCCAGGCTCACACGACAACGGTCTTCCGATGGCGCCCTGACCAACAGGTCGTCCAGATAGGGTATGACGGCGTGACCCTGCACATGTAGAAGAGCCATCATAGAGGCCATCACCTTCGTGAACACCCGTGGTGCTGAGGCCAACCCGAAGGGTAGAGCCACAAATTGGAAGTGGTCGTCCCCCACTGCGAACCGTAACCAGCGCTGATGAGCTGGTGCAATGGGCATGTGAAGGTAAGCGTCTCTGATATCGATGGACGCTAGGAAGTCTCCCTGCGACACAGCCGCGATAACTGAGCGCAGGGATTCCATGCGGAACTTCCGAACCAACACGTGACGGTTGAACAACTTGAGGTCCAGGACAGGTCGAAAAGAACCGTCCTTTTTCGGGACAATAAAGAGGTTGGAGTAAAAACCCCTGAACCTCTCTGCTGTGGGCACTGGGACCACCACTCCGTCCCTGCGGAGACCCTCCAACACCAGGTGAAAAGCCTGAGCCTTCTCCGGGGATGGAACAGACCGATGAAATCGGGAAAGTGGCTTTGATGTCAGCTCTATCCTGTAACGTCGTGAGACTACATCTCGAACCCACTGATCGTGAACGTGAAGGAGCCACCAGTCCTTGAATCGAGACAGGCGGCCCCCCACCTGTGGGGAGGCAGGAAGAGAGAGCGAGTCATGTCGAGGCGGGCTTGGGGGTGGCAGCTGCTGCCCCCGCCTGCTTCTTCTGACGACTCTTGGAGCGCCACTGAGTAGCCGGCTTGCCCCCTCGGTCCGCGCGAGCGGACGGCGTGGAAGACTGCGAGCTGGAGCGAAAGGACCACTGTTTAGGGTTCCTCTTAACGGTATACCGTGGCTTAGGTTTATTCTGCGGTATCTTAGACTCAGCAGAATCCTTTATCAGCTTGTCCAGCTCGGTGCCAAAGAGCCTGTCACCGGCAAACGGAAGATTCTGTAAAATCTTCTTGGATGTGGCATCTGAGTCCCAAAGACGCAGCCACAACAACCTGCGGATCGCTATAGCATTGGCCGAAGCCACAGCTGAGCGAGTGGCAGTTTCCAAAGATGCCGTCCTGGCATATTCCGCATAGCCCCTTGCTCTCTCAGTAAGCGCCAGGACCTCTGGACTGGATCTTGCCAGATCCGCGATACCATCCAAGCAGGTAGTAATCGCTTGTAACGTCCAAACCGTGGCAAAATTAGGGGCAAATGAAGACCCCACAGCCTCATATGAAGACTTGGCGAGTTGCTCGACCTGTCTATCAGTCGCATCCTTCAATGAGGAGCTATCAGAGGCAGAAAACAGAGAGCGTGCAGCAATTCTGGTCATGGAAGCGTCCACCTTTGGGGACTGCGACCATTCCTGAAGCGTCTCCTGGGGAAAGGGGAAACGATTGTCCTTAGGTTTGCGGACATAGCGCCGCCCAGGATGTAACCTGGGTGCTCTAATCACCCTTCCAAAATTAGTGTGGTCCATGAAAGAGCCACTTGGTCTAGCCTCAGGCCGCAGCCATTGGTAGACCTCTTTTGGGTGCACTACAACCTCTTCAGGGGGAGTCACTAGACGCAAGGTCTCATTGATGGAGGACACCAGATCCTCCACCCCATCCGGAGGCTCGGACACAGACCCGAGAGTAGATCCCCCATCATCTTCCTCACCATCAGAGGAACGCTCCTCCTCAGAGAGAGCCTGGAGCTCGGGTGACTCCTCACGACGAGCTCGCTTAAGGGGTCTCACAGCAGAAGAGGGAGACACCCGGGGGTAACTGGAAGGAGCAGCTGGGTGTTCCAGTCTCCTATGAAGTGCCTCCAGTGACTGCGACATGGAGGACATCTGGGACAGCAGGGATTCATTGATCCTATTCTGCGTTTCCCATGGGCCTGATATCACCTGCACATCAGGATATAGCACCGGAGCTGCTGCCTCAGCGGTGCCAGTCCGGGCTTCTGGGCGTCCGCAGTTATTGCAGGACCCCTCCACCAGTGTACCATTGCATGTAGCACAGGTAATGGTGACTTCTGCCGCCTTAGCAGCCTGCCTCCTAACTGAGGACATGTCCACAGTAGGGGTATATAAGCCAAGCCGTACAGACAAACAAACCGGGATCCCGGTGGCTTACCGACCGCAGTAAAGCGGTGGGAGGAAGCGGTGTGTGTGTGTGACCTCCGCGAGTTCCGGTCTCCCTCTGAAGTGCAGACACGCGCTGCTCGTATATCCCAGCCGGGAAGTGAGGGAGAGAAGATGGCCGCCACCAGGAAAGACAGGGGCGGCGCCGAGAACACGCGGGAAGCACACACACACGCCCCCCCGGTGACATCACCGCACGGGCTGCCTCCTCTCCTCCAGACAGCCTCGTAATGGAGGTGCTGGAGCCCGCAGCGCGGGAAAAACAGTGTGAGAAAACACGTTACACACACACCGACTGCAATTACATCCAAAGATCAGCAGTCCACAGCCTCAGCCCCTGTGACACACAGGGCGGTCAGCCAGGGTGACCCCAGCACAGGGTACACCTCCAGATCCGCGGACCCGAGGGTAACGCGCGGTCTGAGTGTCAGGACACATGAAGTGACCGACACTACCCCCAGGCACCCCGGAGACACAGAGTGCCTCAGTGCCGGTCCGGTCTGTAAGCACCTTTTAGGGAGGCCTCGGACGGGGGCGCAGCACCAGTCTGGAGTGTAAGCACCATTTAGGGAGGCCTCAGACTGGGCCGCTCAGCCCAGTCCGGAGTGTAAGCACCATTTAGGGAGGCCTCAGACTGGGCTGGCTCCAGTCCGGTCTGTAAGCACCATTTAGGGAGGCCTCGGACGGAGCGGAGCTGTGCAAGGCTCCTATCTCCCACTCACCAGAGCCCCCAGAGAGGGATGGAGAGGGGCGCAACAGCGTACCGGGAGAACACAAAGTGTCCAGGCACTAAGCCCTCCGGTACCTCCACCAGCGTGTGCCACAAGGGTGAGCGGGGAGGCTGTCGCAGGTCCCGACCGGGACCATGTTACCTTGTCTTCAGACGCCATCACGTAAGCTGTGAGAGTGCAGTGAAGTGCAAGCAAAGCGTGATCCTCCGAGCACACAAAGTTTAAAACTGAGGATGTTCCCTGCGGTAGGGGTTTATAAGCGGAGGAGGCGGTGTCTACAAACTTGTAGTACCTAGTGTGACCTCCGGAGGGCAGTGCCCTAAACCCCATTGTCTGGGTCTCCCATTATGATGACCAGAAAATCAGAATTAGTAAGTCTTTCCAAACCAATGAGTCCAGGAACAAGATCACGTTCATCAAACAAAGTGGAGTAGAAGTTACCGTCAGCCATTGGGTTAGTTGGGTGTCTTCTTGGTCCATCTAGATGTGCGCTGTCGTTGTTGTCTCGGTGTAATGGGTCTCGACTGTGGCCCCTCCGCCAAAGTCTCAGAGTGTAGCCTGTAAGATCTCGTCAGCTCGTGGTCTCTCTCAGGTTTGGATTCGGTATCTAGAATCCTGCCCGTCTCCCTTGGGCTGTTGGGTCCCGGTCGGGTCACGTCAGCAGGTGTATGTCCTTTTGCAAGTGACGCCATCGCCTCTGCTGGGTTGGTGAAGGACAGCATATCTCCTGATTTCTGAACCGCAAGGTGGCCGGGTAGTTTAGTTGGAACCGTATGTTTCTTTTGAATAAGCATGTGCACACTTCACTAAAGGCTCTTCTACGTCTAGAGACCTCAATGGAATAGTCCGCAAAGATTAAGGTTTTGTAGCCCAGGATCATGAGGGGCTGCCGCCTCGCCTTATAGGCACATAGTATCTCCTCTTTGTCCCCGTGATTCAGGTATTTGGCTATGGCGTGGCGCGGCTTGTCTGTGTCTTTGTCTCGTGATGATCCGCCATTCCCCGTACCGCTGGGTGAGCCTCGAGGAGGGGGGGGGGGGCGATTCTGTGGGTACGTTCTGTCCTGCATTTATGTTTCAGACCCAGTTCTTTTGGTAGCTCGACCTCAAATATCTCCTCCTCTCTTATGTGACTCCTCTTTTTTCCTCCTTGGACGAAGTAATTCCAAACCCCTAACCATCTCCGCAACCACTTATCACAAATAGCTGTCTGTGTCTTTGTCTCGTGATGATCCGCCATTCCCCGTACCGCTGGGTGAGCCTCGAGGATGGTGGGGGGGGGGGGTCGATTCTGTGGGTACGTTCTGTCCTGCATTTATGTTTCAGACCCAGTTCTTTTGGTAGCTCGACCTCAAATATCTCCTCTAGCTGGGTTAAAGGGATGGACTCAGGGAGGCCCACAATTTTGATATTGCTTCTACGGCTCCTGTTTTCCAGGTCATCCATTTTAGTCAGGGCAAGTGAAGATTGTTTCTGAAGAGATTGAACCTGGTTCTCCAATTCCAGGATCCTATCCTCTGCAACAGATGTCCTAGACTCTGCCTCCTGCAGTCGCTGCTCGTGCTGACCTAATTTGCTTTGTAAGTCTTTAGTTCCTGCAGCCACCAGCTCAAAGATTGTCTGTTTAAAGTCCTCTGGTAAGTGGATTGATAGCTCTTTGGCCAGCAGCTTGTAATCAATTATGTATCCTGCACCACTCATGCTGCTGATCCCTGTGGCTGGCTGTCCTTTGCCAGGATTCACTAGCTGCTGCTCAAGATTTTGTGGTCCCATCTCTTACACCCCTCCGTTCTCTTCCGCTCCCTCCTGCATCACCCAGTCCTCCATACCTCTCTCCTTCTCACATGGGGGTTGCTTCTGCAGTGTCACGACCTCCGCGCCCGCCATTGCAGTTTTCGTGCCTTTTTCTTTCTCTGCGCATTGCGGTCCCGTTTCCCCTCCTCTGGTGACAAATTTGTCCATGGTGGACGCCGCCACCATTCCGCTCCTACCTCCTAGCATTTTGCCCACTCAGAATCCTCCGGGGCTCAGGGATGTGCGTGGCCGCTGAGATGGGGATCGGAGCTCTCTCACGCGCGTCCGGCCATGGGGGCGCCGGAATCGGAAGCCTTGAAGTTTTGATAGCCTATCTTGTATCATAAATCAAGATAGGCTTTCTTTCATTTTCTGGAGGTGGGTGCATATAGGGAACACTGCGGGTTTATCAACCTCCAGAGAGCTGTGGAACGGGCATGCACACACACAGGGAGCAAGATGTTCTCTTTATTTTTGTGCATACTTTTCATTTATTATTTTTCTTTAGTGTCCTTATTATTTAAACTCCGAGGTTACCCGAGTTTTAAAGATGTAAGTGATACAACCAGAGCTAAGGGATGGGGTACTTGGTCACCAGGTCTACTGAATAGGGAGTCACGGATGGGCGGAATCTCGGTGCCGTGCCCTGGTGATCAACTGTGGTAGATGTTGTTGATGGGGGATAAAAGGGATAATTTACAGGGCATCGTGACGCCACCTGTAGTGTCCGGTAAAATGGTACCGGCGCTGCCGGCCGGCTGCTGAGGTGTTGGTTGGGCCAGCAAAGTGTGGTACAGCTCCCTACAGGTGGAGCTTTACCTCAGGGCAGCTATTGTAGGGAGACGGTGAGGGAGGAAAGTGATGGAGATGGTGGTGTTGCAGTTCTTACCCCTCTGCTGAGCTGCTGCTGCTGAGCCCTTCAGGTTGCGTCCGGAAGAATAACAGAAACCAGTTCAAGTTTAACTCCACCTTACTCGGTACCGGTTGATGGCATAACAAGACAAGGTACAGTTTGGTTTACAGGGTGGATGTTGCCAGCTCAGTGTTCCCTTATGGAGTCTCTAGATGTCCTCTCTTTGTCTTTCAGGGTTAACTTCTCTCTTCCTTTCTCAATCTTTCCCACCCTTGCAGAGCTCACCCGCCTGTCCTGCAGTCTGTATCTAGTAAGCTTAGCTAGACTTGTACCGGTGCAGAGGGGAACAGCAGGAACGCAAAAGTTTCCCACCTGACACTGGGATTCAGTCCTCCATCTCTAGTGTAGAACCTTCTTTTGGGCTTGAGGGGTGAGGTACCTTTGTGGGGCTGTCAGCAACCAGGTTCTGTTGGGCCTGCAGCTCGTCGGTTTTGCAGTCAGGGTTGAACTCCTGGCTGCCTCGGCTGTCCGTGTCGCCGATGCTCCTTCAACGTGAACAGCCGGCTCCTACCAGTCCCATTGCCTTCTGTCCTGGGTCCCCGCTTAAAGATGGGGCACCCTCCTCTCAGCTGGGCTGCCAGGCCTGACCACTCTGTCTGCCTTCCCAGCACCGTCTGAGGTAAACTGTCAACTCTCACTCTTCCTCTATCCTAAGCTCCACCCCCACCCATCTGGGACCTACCAAGTACTGGTTCCCCCTACTCTAGGTGGTGTGGTCCTAAGCGAGTGTAGAAACAGACTCCCTAAGGTTTAAACCCTGAACTAGCAACTTACAAGGAAAAACACATTTTTACATTCAAGTGTAATACTACCCTGTGGTGCCTAGTCACAGGGGCGCCACACAAGCATGTAAACTTTTTAAAGCATTGCAGACATATAGACAGACAATACAGATACACAAATACATTTTAAGATTTGAGGACCAAAGTTTTGAAATATTACACAAAAAACACACGTTCTTTTTCGTGGCAAAAAATATATCAAGTTAAATTTCAGTCAGCAAGAAAGGTATTTCTAGCAAACAAATCCACATCTCAACAGTGGAGCCCCAAAACAGAACACAAGTGAATGCAGAGACTGAAAATTGTTTTAATTCATGATATTTTTTCCTTTTTCAACAATCTTCAAAGACCTACTGAATGAAATCCCTTTAAAAGGCTGTCCACAAATAGGAAACTCCTTCTTAAAAGCTACAGTGGATTCAATAAATGTATGAATGATAAACGAAGAGGCATCCTAGCGCACACTAGGGCACACATCTTAAATCAGAGAAGCAATGCTTTGTTAAACATGAGTTTTGAAGCAAATAACTCGTTGTTCAAATGACAAGACAGACTTCGTTTTTATTGTTAATAAATATTTATCCTACGAGTGCCTTTCTGTTCCCCAAACAGATCCCTAGCTCTGAATGCTAAAGTGTAGAATAAGAAAAAGCCATTCGATAGTTGCTAGAGCTGTGTCTGCCGATTCCCATGTGAAATTTTTATGTCAGGTGAGCGCTGTAATCTTTCCAATACAGTCTGCAGGCCATCCAAAGACGCCAATATTCTCATAACACGAGAGTGCCTTAAAAGGAATGTCAGGTCAAAAATCGATATGTAACTGATATCATTTTCTAATTCCTCTCTCTAAGCTCTCTCTATTAATGTATTTCTATTATTTGTTCTTCCCTCATATCCTGTGTAAACGTCAAAATAAAAAAATAATTCCATCTGTCAATCACAGTGAGTTCTCTGCTGCCCACTCCCCAAGGAATGAATATTCATGAATCACTACACTGCCCTGCCCTCATCTGATCTGTATGCTATTGTGACTCATTCCAATCAGAGGAGAAAGGAAGGGGGAGAAAGTGTGTGTTCTTAGCAAATCTGATCTTAGCAGATACAGCTCTGAGATCTTCATTATGTGTATCTTAGGCATGTGTGCAACGCGTGCTCTGAGATATTTCTTTGTGTTTATTTGAACATTTGATCATCAGATACACACATTATATGATGCATGCAGGAATGCATGAAAACCAATGTTTACATAAACACATCTTTTACAGATAGCACAGACTAGTAATGTCACTAAAAAAGTTGTAGCATAAAACACCTCCCCCTCTCAACCCCACCTGCAGAAGCCTGAGACATTCAGTGCAACAAGCACTGAGGGAAGGGACAGAATACCAGCTTGGATAGGCATGGATATTTAAATAACATTTACAGTTGTGGCCAAAAGTATTGACACCCCTGCAATACTGTCAGATAATACTCAGCTTCTTCCTGAAAATGATTGCAATCACAAATTCTTTGGTATTATTATCTTCATTTAATTTGTCTTCAATGAAAAAAACAAAAAAGGGAATGAAGCAAAAAGCAAAACATTGATCATTTCACACAAAACTCCAAAAATGGGACAGACAAAAGTATTGGCACCTTCACCTAATACTTGGTTGCACAACCTTTAGCCAAAATAACTGCGATCAACTGCTTCTGGTAACCATCAATGAGTTTCTTACAATGCTCTGCTGGAATTTTAGACCATTCTTCTTTGGCAAACTGCTCCAGGTCCCTGATATTTGAAGGATGCCTTCTCCAATTTTTAGATCTCTCCACAGGTGTTCTATGGGATTCAGGTCTGGACTCATTGCTGGCCACCTTAGAAGTCTCCAGTGCTTTCTCTCAAAAAATTTTCTAGTGCTTTTTGAAGTGTGTTTTTGGTTATTGTCCTGCTGGAAGACCCATGACCTCTGAGGGAGACCCAGCTTTCTCACACTGGGCCCTACATTATGCAGCTAAATTTGTTGGTAGTCTTCAGACTTCATAATGCCATGCACACGGTCAAGCAGTCCAGTGCCAGAGGCAGCAAAGCAACCCCAAAACATCAGGGAACCTCCGCCATGTTTGACTGTAGGGACAGAGTTCTTATCTTTGAATGCCTCTTTTTTTCTCCAGTAAACTATGTTGATGCCTTTGCCCAAAAAGCTCTACTTTTGTCTCATCTGATCAGAGAACATTCTTCCAAAACGTTGTAGGCTTTCTCAGGTAAGTTTTGGCAAACTCCAGCCTGGCTTTTTTAGGTCTCGGGGTAAGAAGTGGGGTCTTCCTGGGTATCCTACCATACAGTCCCTTTTCAATTAGACGCCGATGGATAGTACGGGTTGACACTGTTGTACCCTCAGACTGCAGGGCAGCTTGAACTTGTTTGGATGTTAGTCGAGGTTCTTTATCCACCATCCGCACAATCTTGCGTTGAAACCTCTCGTCAATTTTTCTTTTCAGTCCACATCTATGGAGGTTAGCCACAGTGCCATGGGCTTTAAACTTCTTGATGACACTACGCACGGTAGACACAGGAACATTCAGGTCTTTGGAGATGGACTTGTAGCCTTGAGATTGATCATGCTTCCTAACAATTTGGTTTCTCAAGTCCTCAGACAGTTCTTTGGTCTTCTTTCTTTTCTCCATGCTCAATGTGGTAGACAAAAGGACACAGGACAGAGGTTGAGTCAACTTTAATCCATGTCAACTGGCTGCAAGTGTGATTTAGTTATTGCCAACACCTATTAGGTGCCACAGTTAAGTTACAGGTGCTGTTAATTACACAAATTAGAGAAGCATCACATGATTTTTCTAACAGTGCCAATACTTTTGTCCACCCCCTTTTTTTATGTTTGGTGTGGAATTAGATCCAATTTGGCTTTAGGACAATTCTTTTTGTGCTTTTTTCATTGAAGACAAATTAAATGAAGATAATAATACCAAAGAATTTGTGATTGCAATCATTTTCAGCAAGAAACCGAGTATTAAAAGCTTCATTCGAGACAAACTAACTTGACCTCTCAAATAAAGCAATCCTCTGTGTTTAAAAACACTATAGAAACTTGGAAGACACTCAGAAAAAAGTACAAACTGTTCATTTATAACTTCTTAGCACCTAACAATATGGACCAACCGGGAATTTAAACAAGGTGATGAAAATAAATTATTTGGGGAGTAGAGAAAATATCCTTTCATAATACCTTCTAGATGGTGGCCCGATTCTAACGCATCGGGTATTCTAGAATATATGGGTGTGCGGGTGTGCAGCAGTGCCCCCCTCAGTTCTCACCAGCTCCAGACTTCTGTCCAGCCACCTCTCACCCTAGCATGTCGTCTTCTTCCTCCAGCATAGACGTCAGCAATTCCAAAACCCAGGACTGGCGTATAGTAAATGTGGTGCCAATATTCAAAAAGGGGACAAAAACTGAACTTGGAAATTATAGGCCAGTAAGCTTAACCTATACTGTGGGTAAAATCCTAGAGGGTTTTCTAAGAGATGCTATACTGGAGTATCTGAAGAAAAATAACCTCATGACCCAATATCAACATGGTTTTACAAGGGACCGTTCCTGTCAAACTAATCTGATAAGCTTTTATGAAGAAGTAAGGGGCCTTTCACACTTGCGGTTTTTTCCTGATTTGGAAGATCAGGCAAAACCCGATTCTTACAGTATTTTGCACATTCACTTTAATTTTGTCAGGTAGAACGTTGTTGCTTCATGTTTTGTCCTGAAATCATTAAAGAGAATGGGCAAAAAAAATTAATCCTGTAAGAATCAGGTGTTTTCCTGATCTTCCAAATCAGGAAAAAACCGCAAGTGTGAAAGGCCCCTAAGTTCTGGACTGGACCAAAGAAATGCAGTGGATGTGGTGTACATGGACTTTTCAAAAACTTTTGATACGGTGCCACACAAAAGGTTGATACATAAAATAAGAGCAATGGGGATAGGGGAAAATAAGTGGGTTAAGAACTGGCTTAGTGATCGGAAACAAAGGGTGGTCATTAATGGAACACACTCAGAATGGGTCACAGTTAACAGTGGGGTACCACAGGGTCAGTGTTGGGCCCACTTCTTTTTAATATATTTATTAATGACCTTGTAGGGGGCATACAGAGTAGAATCTCAATATTTGCAGATGACACTAAACTCTGCAGGGTAATCAATACAGAGGAGGACAATTTTATATTACAGGAGGATTTATGTAAACTAGAAGCTTGAATTGATAAATAGCAAATGAGCTTTAATGGGGATAAATGTAAGGTCATGCACTTGGGCAGAGGAATCAAAAGGTATAATTATGTGCTTAATTGTAAAACACTGGGCAAAACGATCACTGAAAAACACCTGGGTGTATGGGTAGATGACAAACTCACATTTAGTGGCCAGTGTCAGGCAGCTGCTGCAAAGGCAAATAAAATAATGGGATGTATTAAAAGAGGCATAGATGCTCATGAGGAGAACATAATTGTACCGCTATACAAGTCACTAGTGCGACCACACTTAGAATACTGTGTACAATTCTGGTCTCCGGTGTATAAGAAAGACATAGCTGAACTAGAGCGGGTGCAGAGAAGAGCGACCAAGGTTATTAGAGGACTGAGGGGTCTTCAATACCAAGACAGGTTATTAAACTTGGGGTTATTTAGCTTGGAAAAACGAAGGGTTAGGGGTGATCTTATAATAATGTATAAATATAGGAGTGGACAGTACAGAGACCTTTCTAATGATCTCTTTACTCTTAGGCCTGAGACGGGGACAAGGGGGCATCCTCTACATCTGGAGGAAAGAAGGTTTAATCATAATCACAGACGTGGATTCTTTACTGTAAGAGCAGTGAGACTATGGAACGCTCTGCCACATGATGTTGTAATGACTGACTCACTACTAACATCTAGAAGGACCTGGATGCTTTTCTTGAAAACTCTAATATTACCAGTTATATATACTAGATTCTTTGATAGAGCGTTGATCCAGGGAATTAGTCTGATTGCTATATCTGGAGTCAGGAAGGAATTTTTTTCCCCCAATGTGGAGCTAGTGTTGCCACATAGGGTTTTTCTGCCTTCCTCTGAATCAACATGTTAGGCTATGGGTTTAACTAGATGGACTTTAAGTCTTCCTTCAACCTTAAAAACTATGTTACTATGTTACCTCTGGTGATGTCACAGTCATGTAACCTTGCTCCGGCCATGATTGTGACATCATCAGAGGTCCTGTAAGTATAGAGCACCTGTCACACATAACGAAGCACCAGCCATACCGATAACGATACGATCTGGCCGGGATTGCTGGTGCGTCGTTTTCACATCGCTGTTCATTTCAAATAGCGGGACGGGAAACCCGACAGTGAAGTTGGCTTTTCCGCCCGCTATGTGAGTATAGCGCTGTCGTCTCTGTCACGGCAATCCCACGTAGCTGATGCTTTGCCAGTGCTTTTTTTTTTTTTTTTTAATATTTGACGGTACGCGGGTGCAGCAAGGCTCTCCGCCGCCTGAGCCTAGGTGAGGACTGGGGTGGGGGTGCTGTTGGCGGCCGCTGGGGGGGAGGGATGGGGTGCTGTTGGTCGGCCGCAGGTGAAAAGTGGGGGGTGGGGGTGGGTGCTGTCGCTAGCCGCTGCTGGTGATTTTACCTTATGCAGCCGACGTACGTCACACATGAATACGGCTGCATGGTGCAGGCGCCGCCCTTTCTGCTCTGCCGCTCCCCCTGCCTCCTGAGCCTAGAGGCTCATAATGATCATTGGACAATGCGGCCCTGCCTATGCAGGGCACACGTCCCCTATGTGTGGCACATGCCCCCCTGTATTAGATATGGCCCCCATGCTGCTGCATATTAAAATCATAAACTCTATTCTTACCCTCTCCGGCGCTGATCTCCGGTCTCCCTCGTGCAGCTGTGATCGGGCAGAGATGATGCTGCAGAGCTCCTCTACTTCCTGGTTCTGTGCGGTCATGTGATTGGCACAGCAGAGAGTCACATCATCTCTGCGTGCGATCACAGCAGCAGCAAGGAGACCGGAGTGACACTGGGAGATCAGCACTGGAGGGGGTGGTAAGTATACAGTTTATTATTCTACTATGGCAGCAGAATGGGGGCCATAATTAACATAGGGGGGGCATGTGCCATCACAGGGGGGGGGGGGACCATTTAAAATGCGCCGCTTCCCCAGCCCATCACCGCGGTGCAGTTTCAGCACCACGGTGATGGAGAGCGGCTATACATATTATATGAGCGGGAGCAGATCTCCCGCTACCTCCTGCAGCCTCCACCAACCCATCCCAGCTCAGATTTTCTGGTAGGTCGTACCGTCGCAAAAAAAGCACTGTGCGTTGCCAGGTTTTGAATGCGCGCAGCTGTTTTGCATACGCTGCGCTCATTGGTTGCCGCGGCTGGCGGCAACGAATGAGCGATGGTGCGCGATTTCCGTGACAGACAGAGAACCTTAGGCGATTATATAGTACATTATTTACTATACCCCTCAGAGATTAAATAGATGAGGAGGAAAGAACTAATGTTCCAGCCAAATAATACAATATGAACAAATAAAGCATTCTCTCATGAACCAATTAGTTGACGTCAGCCAAGAGACCATAAGTAACAATTATTTTGATTGTTGAGAAATTATGCAGCCATACCCCATGTTAATTTGAGAGATGAGCAATTAGATACATCCTGAATCATTCTTTAACCCATTCAGGACGCAACCTATTTTGACCCTAAAGACCTTGGTATTTTTGGCAATTCTGACCAGTGTCCCTTTATGAGGTAACTAGATTAAGGCCCGATGCTATCGTATCGGGAGGGTTGGATTGCGCCACATCCAAGATGGCATCCGGAAAGTCTCGCTAGACTTCCAGAACGCCATCTTGGATGTGGTGCGATCCAACATGGCGGACGGGAAGTGTCGCGAGACTTCCTGGCCGCCATCTTGGATCTCGCGAGATCCAACATGGCGGGAGGGTAGTCTCGCGAGAAATCATCGTGGAGGATTGGTGTCGCCAGACGGGGCAGATCCAACATGGCGTCGGTGTCGCGGAAAAAAAGATGGGATGTCAGCAGAGAAGATCAGATGTCAGCAGCGTGCAGGAGACGATCGGATGTCGGCGGCGTGTTAGAGGACGGATGTCAGTGAGTATAGATGTCGGCGTGAGAGTACATGGGGGTATGAGTGTGAGGGTATGAGTGTGAGACTGTACAGAGAGGGGGGGTGTATGTGAAGTGGCCAGGGGATCGCGTGTGTGGGGAGGTGCAGAAAGAGAGGGGGGCGTGTGTGGTGAGGAGTGTGATGGTGTGTCAGTGGAGATTGTGAGGCACAGCAGAGGCCTCCAATGGCGGTAGTGGGCTTTGAAAGCCCCGCTACCGCCAAAGGTCGGCCATCTTGGATCACCCGCGACAGGTGTACAGGCAGCTTCTGTCACGGATGTGACGTAGCAATACCGTTACATAGTGATGGAAGTTGGCTTAGGGCTTTTATTATAATAGATGCCTACAGCAGTACAAGTTTTCAGCAGTGTCAGTGTGTGGCAGTGTCAGTGTGCGGTGGTTTCAGTGTGCAGCGGTGTCGGTGTGCGGCAGTGCCCCCCCCAGTGGTCTCTTTCTGCCCCGTCTCTGCCACCCAGTGCTTTCTTTATGCCTTGTCTCTGCCCCCTCAGTGCCCTCTTTCTGCCCCACAGTGCTCTCTTTCTGATCCCTGTCTCTGCCCCCCAGTGTTCTCTTTCTGCCCCCTGTCTCTGCCCCCCAGTGTTCTCTTTCTGCCCCCTATCTCTGTTACCCCGTGTTCTCTTTTCTGGTCCCCCCCGTCCTTTCTCTGGCCCCACTCTCTCTGCCCCCGAGTGCTCTCTTTCTAGCCCCTGTCTCTGCCCCCAGAAGTAAAAGTTAAAAACGCGCGCCATTTAAAATGGCGTCCTGGATCTCGCGAGAGTTTCAGGACGCAATTGAGAAATGGCAAAAAGAAAATGGCGTCCGGTAACCATCGTGAGATTTTCCAGACGCCATATTGGTTATGGCGAGAACCAGGATGGCGTCCGTAAAGTCTTGCGAGAGTTGCGGATATGGCGAGACTTCCCGGACACCATCTTGGACGCTGGATGTCGCCGGAGAGTACAGATGGACAGGGACGAACACCATCCGATGGAGGCAGCGGGGGCGGCGGCGTGGAAGAGGAGGGGCTCCGATGGCGGGGTGGTAAGTATAGATGGCGGCATGAGTGTAGATGAGGGTATGATTGCTGGCGAGATGGGGGGTTGTATGTGAAGTGGGGTCGTGTGGAGTTGCTGAATGAAGCAGAGGTGGGGGGGATGTGTGTGATTAGGAGTGTGATGAAGTGGGGGGGGGGTGTGACAGAGTGTGGGGCGCAGCAGAGGCTTCCAATAGTGGTGGTGGGGCTTTAAAAGCCCCGCTACGCCAAAGGTCGGCCATCTTGGATCACCCACAACGGGTGTACAGCCAACTTCTGTCACGGATGTGACGTAGCGATACCGTTACAGTGACGGAAGTTGCCTTAGGGCTTTTATTATAATAGATAGAGGGGGCGTGTCCAGCTGCTAATGGCGCCGGTCGCAGTTTAGGAGAGCTCCATAGTGAGACCCAGCTATCGGATTTCTACCGGCTCTTCGCAGTCAACCAGCAGCTCCTCGGGACTTGTAAGTGCCTCTACAACCTGATACCATGCCCAGAACGGCTCCAAAACGCTGGCAGATAGTAAATAGACTGACAGACTATTTTGAAGCGGAGCTGCCGCGCTCCTCTCCACCTAAGATGGCGCCGGCTGTAGAGCGTTGCGCCCAGACCCCTGTGCGGTCCCTGGATGCCAGACTGCAGCGCTCCTCTGAAGCTCGTAACACTAGCTGCGGGGATGAAGCTCCGGTAACACAGGGCATGCTTAAAGGGATCCTGTCACCCCAAAAACGCCTCATAAGCTATTAAAAGATGTCCCTAGAGCATATTATCACTTATCCTACACTCCTTTTTGCTCATAAATGCATCTAGTGAAAATGTAGAAAAACGTTATTAAACTCACTCATTAGGTATGTTAATGAGTGGCTACTATATTCATTGTCACCCAGGCAGGCTCTCCTCTTCATAATATCATGCCTTAATAGGCGTGATTGAGGAGACCCGGGGGTCAGTGGGTGCTCTTGTCCGCAGGCCCAGCCGCCTTTACAAAGACAGCGTGGACCAGGGCTCATCCCCAACTGAACGCCCGAGCTCCTTAACTGTGGGCGTAACACTACTCAGACAACACAGGGTGAGGGAATCACAATATTAAGGCTTTATTGGATCCCCAAACAGTTAACAGCATATAACACATAACCAGCAAAACACAACAATGTAACAGGCAACAGAGTCTCAACCCTTCCGCTGGCTCACCAGGGTTTAGAATGTAGCACAGCAAAGTCTGTAGCCAGGTGACTGTATCGTCCCAACCTGGGTTGCTTCCTTATCCTTATGCAGTCTTTATCACAGCCGAATCCGATAATCCGATGCTGAAGTCCTTGTACTTCTATAGTCCGTGTTCTGATCCCCTTGGTCGGCACCGAAATGCCTAGGCCTGGGGTTATGGCTGGCTAATCGGACCCGTAGACCCTAGATTAGCTGCCTGTATCCAATCTTCAATCCAGTGGACCTCTAGCCGGGACCGAAATCCCTAGACTGAGGCCACTATACAGAATCTAACTCACCCTGGTTAATGAACACATCTCCTTATATACCTTCAGCCCTCATTGCAGGATATTGGGAGCGTCATGATTGGTGCAATAACACTGTCTTTGCACTGGCTGAATCTCAAGTCTCATTTAACATATTTTTAGAAGTATTTTACTCCTGACAAGGTAGAGTGACCTACTGATTGACATAGTCCTTACAATGGAATGTTAGGAGACATTCAGTCTGCAAACCATGACATTAAAACAATTGTGGCTGGAGCCATGTACATAGAATCAACATTCACAGAGTAATAGACAATGAACGATTAGCATAATTAAGTTCTCTGGCCTTCAGTGACAAACAAGTTAGATAATTACATTACCATGCTAAACTTAAACCACATTAATCTATGAAAATACTTTAGGAAATTCTCCTTGGCCAATACAAGTTTAAAAGCCAATATACAATCTGTCTGGGTTACATAAGAAATATTCATATGTTCTAAATTGAAAGAGTCCATTTCGTCACAGTGATCTTGAACGCTGATTCAAATGTGCGCCTCCTCGCTCTCCTCTGTGTCGGCGGGGCTGCAAAGCGGCTGTATGACGCGAATCGCGTCATTTTCGGCTTCGGGTGACGTATGTACACCCACGCCGCTCTGTTAGCTTCAAGCCCCGCACTGCGCATGCGTGCTGGAGGTATAAGAGAGCGGCGCGGGTGTACATACGTCACCCGAAGCCGGAAATGACGCGATTCGCATCATACAGCCGCACTGTAGCCCAGCCGACACAGAGGAGAGCGGGGAGGCGCACATTTGAATCAGCGTTCAAGATCACGCCTATTAAGGCGTGATATTATGAAGAGGAGAGCCTGCCTGGGTGACTATGAATATAGTAGCCACTCATTAACATACCTAATGAGTGAGTTTAATAACGTTTATCTACATTTTCACTAGATGCATTTATGAGCAAAAAGGAGTGTAGGATAAGTGATAATATGCTCTAGGGACATCTTTTAATAGCTTATGAGGCGTTTTGGGGATGACAGGATCCCTTTAAGGAGTGTCTGGGGAGGGGCGTGGCTTAGCCGGGCATGTGAGCGGACGTGCCTGAGAGAGCTCCCGCTGAGCCTTTGCATTTATCCTGATCGGCAATATCGCCTTCGGCACCAGCGAGACCCCATCGGTGAGGAGAGACTGCCCTGCACCCGGAGCATACTCCCGGAACCGCCGCTGAGGCCTAATGACCCGCAGACGCCAGCAGGACGCGGGAGCTGGTGGAGGGAGCGGGATGCAAGATGGCGCCGACGCGCGCATGGAGGCCGAGAAGGAGAACGCGGCCTGCCGGAGGCGCATGGCGGCGGCGGCGAAGCTGCAGCGATTTGCACATGGCGGCGATACAGCTGAGGTGGGTGAGGAGGAACATGATGGCCGGGAGGAGGAGGATGGATGTGGATCAGAAGGTGGCATGGAGGTGAGCAGGGAAGCTGCAGCAAGGGAGGATGGGACGGAGGAACAACAGCAGGGGCAGGAAATACCAGAGGAGCCCACAATGAAGGACTTATTTTCGCTGATAACATCAATGAAGTCCACTTTAAACACTGTGGCCACTAATGTACAGGGCCTGCAAGGAGAGATTGCTGCTATTAAAGGGACATTAAAGAAGTCTGATATCAGGATGACTGAAATGGAGGGCAGAGTCAGTGCTACAGAGGACAGAGTGCAGCAGCTGCAAAGATCTGATTCCAGAAAGGATAAGCTGCTGGCTGAAACCATAGCAAAAAATGATGATCTGGAAAACAGATCTAGAAGGAACAATTTAAGGATAGTGGGGTTCCCTGAAAAAGCGGAGGGGAGGGATCCCACTGCCTTCATAGAAACATGGCTGAAAGAGAAAATTGGTGAATCCTCATTGACCAAGGTGATATGCTGTTGAACGGGCTCACAGAGTGCCAATGCAGCCCCGGCCACCAGGATCTGAGCCACGTACTATTCTAGCTCGGATTCTAAATTATAGAGACAGAGACATTATACTGAGGAAAGCAAGAGACGCAGAGGATATGTCGTATAACGGTCAGGACATTGCTATATATCCGGACTATTCACCCACAGTGCAGAGACAGAGGAAGCAATTTACTGCAGTGAAGAAGAGATTGAGAGACATGGGACTACAGTATGCTATGTTCTTCCCAGCCAAACTGCGGGTGGAGGCCATGGGGAAAGCGCAGTTTTTTCTTTCACCGGAGGATGCGAATACTTGGTTGGACACAAATTCTAAGCGTCTAAAAGCTCACGACGGATGAGAGACATACAACCGAGCTATGAGTCATGACGGCATTCTCTGCTCGAGACGAGTGAGCTGGCATAAGCTTTATTCATTAAGTGACTTTATTTCTTTATTATTATGGCACTTATTTTTTCTTTTTCTTTTTTCTTTTTTCTCTCCCCTTCTCTGAGTGAACTCTATATTGACATAAAGGGGATGGGCCGTCTAATATGTTTGCATACTTGGCAGAGGCGTGCAATGTGGCCCAAATGTTTAGTCTTGATTGTTGTTGACTTTTTCTCCTTTTAGGTGACCTATGGGATTGCTGTTATGTTAATATGTACTGTATTTTATGGATGTGAAGAGACGGGAGTCTATTTAGGGGTAACTATTGTTAATTGGGAGGGAGGATATGCTTAGCATTGCCGGTATTACTTTAACAAAATCTATATATGGTTCATTAAGGCGGGAGCAAGGCGACAGGGAGAGGCACAGATGCTTCCGGCTGAGATCTGGAGACCAGCGTTGCAAGGAAGTAACACTTACTTTTGGTTACTAGGGGGTTGGCGGGGGGAGGGAGTGGGGGGGGGAGTACAGGGAGTTGGGAAAAGGGAAGGGGCCAAGCGGTGGGAAAAAATACAATAGACTATTGTACTGGTTTAACCTCAGACTAACTGATGACACTAAGTAAAGTGCTCAGCTGGAATGTGAGAGGGCTATCCGACGCTACCAAGAGGGCCGCAATATTTCAATATATCCTAGATCAGAAGCCCGCAATTATTTGCTTACTAGAAACTCATATGGTAGAAGATAAGCTAGACCTTCTGCGGAAAAGGTGGCTGCAGGAATCTTATCATTCCACATATTCCACGTTCTCCAGAGGAGTCTCTGTGTTGATACCTAGAACGACTAAATATGAAGAGGTAAAGACGCGAATTGATGGGGATGGGCACTATGTCATTGTGATTTGTAAACTTCAAGGGTGCTTGATAGCTGTGGTGGCGTTATATATTCCACCGCCATATTCCAGTGGGAAGATTAAAGAGATTATGGAATGGCTGGGACACATGGGAGATATACCGGTACTACTGATGGGAGATTTGAATAATGTACAAGATGAGTATTGGGACAGATTCCGAAGTAGCCATCACAGAACTAGTGGACGTAGTACACCCTTTGGGTTACTTCTTGGAGAATTGGGACTCAGGGATGTTTGGAGGGTACGGAATCCTGGGGTGAGATGTTATTCTTGCTATTCGTCTACCTATAATTCTCTCTCACGTATTGACATGGCTTTAGGGAACGACCGCATGGATGAACTTGTCTTGAATGTGGAGTATCTTCCCCGGGTCCTCTCTGACCATAAACCAATATGTGTGTCCGTGAGACTGGGGGAACAACTGAAGGGGAACAGATTATACTGGAAGCTACATCCGACGTGGCTACAATCTATTGATATGGAGCAAATAGAACGACTGACTAGGGAATTTTTTGAATTTAATGCTGGGTCCGCTGCGCCGTCCGTAGTTTGGGATACTATGAAAGCCTATTTGAGGGGAGTATTGTCTAAAGAGGTTAACCTGCGTAAATCTAAGACGAGATTAGAAGAAGAGATAAAAGTGAACAAAGTGAAGGAGGCAGAAGAGGCCTTACTAATGGAAGAGGACAGTAGCCCTTCGTCCAGATTGCGTGATGCCCAGGCGGAATTAGATGCTTTCCTACTTGATAAATCACTTAAGCGGAATGAGTTTAGACGTATGGCATTTTTTGCTGAGGGAGAGGCGGTGGGTCATCTATTGTCTCTGGTGGCTTCGGCACAGAGGAAAACCCCATTTGTCTATTCACTAACTGACTCTACTGGAGTCAAAATAACGAATTCAGCTGGCATTGGGGAAGTGTTTCGAAAATTCTATGAAACGCTTTATTCCTCTGGGGCGGAGGTTGACACGGACGAGATGGAGGCCTACTTGAACAATCTAGACCTGCCAAGGTTATCTGAAGGAGACAGGGCTATGCTGGAGACATCAATAACGAGCGAAGAACTTAGTGTGGCATTGTCATCCATGGCTAACGATAAGGCACCAGGGGCTGATGGATTACCGGTTGAACTTTATAAAAGACTTGAGGAGGTACTGTTACCTAAGTTGCTGGAAGTATTGGAATACTCCAGAGAAGATGGGATATTACCAACGTCCATGCGGGAGGCAACGATCGTGGTACTGCCAAAGGAGGGCAAGGACCCTGGGTTGCCAGATTCTTACAGGCCGATTTCTCTACTACCCGTTGATGTTAAAATTCTTGCAAAAGCATTGGCCAATAGACTGACGGGAGTGATAAGCTCCTTAGTGCACCCGGATCAGTCTGGGTTTATGCCTAGTAGATCTACTGCAATAAACCTACGAAGGCTGTTTTTAAATCTGCAGCTGCCAGCTGATAACACGGGTAGGAGGGTAATAGCCTCGTTGGATGCCCAAAAGGCATTTGACTGTGTGAACTGGCAATTCCTGTGGAAAGTGTTAGATACCATGGGATTTGGCCCAGGTTTTATATCTTGGATACGATTACTATATACTCAACCAGAGGCCAGAGTAAGAGTTAATGGGGCACTTTTTGGGCCAATCATGCTGCAAAGGGGCACTCGACAGGGATGCCCGCTTTCCCCACTGCTGTTTGCTCTTGTTGTGGAACCACTTGCGGAAAAATTGAGAAGGGATACGGAAGTGGTTGGCTTCCGATATGGTAGGGTGGAGGAGCGAATAGCAATGTACGCAGATGACATTCTATTGTTTCTGCAGGACTCAGGTGCTTCCATGACGAGGGCTATGTGGCTTATTGAACAATATGGTATCATGTCTGGGCTTAAGATCAACTGGAACAAATCTACCCTGTTTCCGGTAGATGAAGGGGTTTCGGCGGTGGTGGAAAGCGGGGGCCTCAAAGTAGTGGATAGGTTCAAATATCTGGGATTATGGGTGTCAATTCCTGTTACAAAGTATTTGGATTTAAATCTGGGACCGGTACTAGAGGTTATTAAAGATAAGATGAAGGCGTGGAATAGACTACACCTGTCTGTGGTGGGTAGGGTGAACTTAATAAAGATGGTACTGATGCCTAAGTTACTGTATGTTCTCCATAATGCCCCGATCTCTATTCCACAGTCTAGGTTTAAATATATCAATTCGTTGTTCCGTGGGTTGATTTGGGGTAAGAGGTTGGCAAGGCTGCGTTTGGAACTTCTTCAGCGACCAAAAGATGAAGGTGGACTGGCACTGCCGAATCCCTATCTATACTATGTGGCGGCGCAGTCTCAACATATGAGAGGATGGACACAAAAAGCGGCTCAGCCTTCTATTCAAAAGGTTATGGAGGGGGTGACTAATAGATGCCCGTTAATATGTGGGGTGGAAGATGGGACATTTCGAACACTGGGGAAACAATGTCCGACTATTCGGTTAATACATGATATCTGGGATAAGTTGAAGAAGCTCCGAGGGGTGGAGGGATTGACGGTCTATTCCCCGCTGTGGCACAACTCCAACCTTCCGGAAATAGAAAAGTTGGGATGTCTGGGGGAGTGAAGAGACCGGGGCATAGTCTTGGCAAAACAAATCCTGGACGGACAGATGCTTAGACCATTCTCGAAACTACGGGAAGAATTTGGGCTGAGAGAGACAGGGATATTTCAATACTTGCAAATGAAACACGCTGTAAGAGCTCAAACAAAACAGAGGGTACTGACGATCCAGACGGACCTTGTACTGGACTATGTGTGTGAAGGTGGTCCCACGAAGGGAGTAATTGCAACAACATATCGGGACATTATGCACACCTTTTTGCTACAACATCCGTCTAATGCTAAGCTGAGATGGGAACAGGAGGTTGGGACAATAGAAGATGATCAATGGGACTCTATATTAGAGTGGGTACCAAAACAATCAATATGTGAACCAGGCAGGTTATCTCAACTTTATGTTTTATACAGAGTGTACCGTACCCCAGAATTCTTATATAAGATACATTTAAAAGCTAATGCTGAGTGTCCCAGGTGTCGAAGGGAACCGGCGGACCTATTACATATGTTGTGGTACTGCTCAAAACTGAGTGGTTACTGGATGAGGGTGTTAAACAGAGTGGAGGGTGCGTATAGTTGTGTAGTGCCTAGAGACCCGAAAGTATGCATATTAGGTTATGTGGATGAAATCCAGACAGAGGAATTTTCAAAGATAGCCATAGCCAGGCTACTCTATATAGCACGAAAGTTAGTTGCTCGGCACTGGATAGATGCAGAACCACCATCGACACAGGAATTTACGGAACGAGCAAAATATGTTTCTCTTATGGAAAGAGGGGTATACCGAAAAAGGGGTAAATTAGATTGTTATGAGAGAATTTGGTCACCGTGGCTCACCTATGGGAGGGGATAGGGTTTCTACCTGAGGGGCAGAGTCTTCTATATAATGGGATAGAGGGGAGTGAATTGAAGTCTGTAATTGCTTTAAATATATGTGTAACACGGAATCACCGCTTGGCTCGAAGAGGGAGGGGTGGGAGATTTTGGGGGGGAGGGAGAGGGAGTTCATGGGTGGGTACTGTTTATGAGGGAATAAAAGGGGAAAATTATTGAGACGAATGTTAATGAAAATATTGTGAAATAACATGTTGGATTCTTTGTCAATAAAAATATATTTGATTAAAAAAAAAAAAAAGGAGTGTCTGGGGTCAATGAGGGACACGCTAATGGCGGACTTTAAATCTCTCATTAACACGCTAAGAGAAGATATGGGAACCTTATCTGAGAGAACCCTGCACCTTGAGGAAAAGATGGGGGACTTTGCCAAGGCGCATAATAGTCTGGCCAATAAGCCATGCGGAGCTAGACAGGGAAGTGGGAGCTGTGTCAGGCATGGTGAATCACCTAGAACAGAGGTCCCCAACTCCAGGCCTCAAGGCCCACCAACAGTGCAGGTTTTCAGGATCTCCTTAGTATTGCACAGGGCTTGGAATCATTACCTGTGCAGATGATCACATTAGCACCTGTGCAATACTAAGGAAATCCTGAAAACCTGCACTGTTGGTGGGCCTTGAGGCCTGGAGTTGGGGACCTCTGACCTAGAAGACCAACTCCGCCGCAATAACTTTAAAATAAGAGGCATGAGGGAGGAAGGTGAATCTGCAGACCCTCGCACAATTGCATCCACTTTTTTGGCAGCGGCCCTGCCTGACTGCCCCCCCTCAGAACTATCGATAAGGCCTCGGCATTCCCAAGCCACAAAACCTGCCGGAAAGGGTCCCTAGGGACATCCTGGTACACATGGCACATCCATCCGGGTATTGCAGAACGTTTAATGCAACGAATGAGACGGGCCCCCCCCCCCCATCCCTGATCCCTATGGACAGATCTCGATCTTTCAGGATCTATCACCGGGAACTCTTGCACGCCGTCAAGAGTTTGCCTCAAGCTGCAAAATACTCAGAGACCGAGGAGTTCCATACATCCAGGGATCACCAGTTGCTCTCAACTTTAAACATGATGGTAAACGCCACTCTTTTGCATCACCTACCCTCCTGCGAAAGGCTCTAAGGGCTTGGCGCTTAGCTACCTCTCCACTGCCACAACGACGGGAGCTGCCACAGAATAGCCCTAACCGAGCCAACATGGGAGCATGAGAGGATGACGGTGTCGTCTGATTCTTGGTTGGGTAAAATGGACTTGAAGATACCACTATCTCTGGGTCTCACTGGAGGGACTTTTCAGGGTTCGAACCCGAAAGGTATTTTCCAGCTTGTTCTGGAGTTGGGGTGACCCTTCTTCTCCCGTTGCCTGTTGCACGGTTGAGATATTGGGTCTACACCCAACACCCCCTCATAGACTCGTTCCCCCCTGGTGAGGGACCTTTATTGAAGTTTACGTACTTGTATTGTATTGTTTGCTGTTACCTTCTTCCTTCTTACAGCACTTCCCATCCCCCCCCCCTTACGCTAGTGCTTCCTATCGTTTAACTTCCAGATCCTCTACGGACTCATCTTTCCCTAATCTTCCCTACCCAGCTCCCCCCCTCCCCCCGTTATCTTATTTTCCTCTGCCCTCAATTGTTCCCACTCCCCTCCCCTTTCCTTTGACTTTCCCGGGTCTCGTCATGGCGCTGCGGGTGCTCTCGCTGAATGTTAATGGCCTTAATTCCCCCGCTAAGAGGTCCTTCCTTTGGCGGGAGGCCAAATCATCGAAAGCAGACCTCCTGTGCTTTCAGGAGACCCATCTGTTGGAGTCGGATAATGTCAGACTCCACCACAAAGCTTTCCCCCATAGCTTTTTTGCTAGCGCGGGGACTAAGAAGGCAGGAGTTTGTATTTTTATCAAACACACTGTTCAATTTTCCCTTCACTCCACTTACTCAGACCCTGAGGGGCGGTATGTGTCGGTCTGTTGCGACATCGGTGGATCCACTTTTACGGTGGTTAGTGTGTACGGCCCAAATGTGGGTCAACTAAAATTCGCCTTATTTTCACACTTAAAAAGAGAAGCAAATGGCAAACTAATAGTCTGTGGAGACTCTAATGCAATCATGGAGCCCCGCATAGACTCCTCCTCTTCTACACTTAGGAGGGGGGGATCGTTGGGCTGCCTCTGTCGGGAGTACCACCTCCATGACGTCTGGAGGTACCATCACGTGGAGGAAAGGGATTACTCCTTTTTCTCCTCGGTGCATGGATCCTACTCCAGGATTTACCTTTTTCTGGTAAATGACCTCGCCTTAGAGCGTTGTCGGTCATCGGGGCTGGGGGTGATCCACTGGTTGGACCACGCCACGATCACCCTGCAACTGGAGCTAGAGTCGGGAGGTGGTGCTCCCCGACTTTGGAGGCTAAATGCGGGCCTCCTGACGGACCAAGAAGTTGTCGAGAGCATTGGTGAGTCGACTGCAGACTATTTTAAACAAAATGACACCGGGGAGATAGCGGACGACACGCTTTGGTATGCCCATAAGGCGGTTCTCCGAGGTCTTCTGATCCAGAAAGCCTCCAGAGCCAAAAAAAAAAAAACAGAGAAAAACTCTTACGTGACTGGACAACTGAAATCCAACAACTGGAGACAGCAAATAAAACCGCGCCTTCGCCTCTTCTCCAGTCCCAAATCCGTAATACTCGGAACAAATTGAGATCCCTCCTACTCAGACAACACGAGGTGGTGCTTCGCAAACTACAAACTATATTTTACGAAGCAGGGGATAGGGCAGGAAAAATTTTAGCTTGCAGGGTTAAAAAGAGAGTGGCGAAGGAAACGATAACAGCTTTGAGGGAAGCGGGAGGTGACCTGGTAAGAGATCCTAACAAGATTGCAGAAGTGTTTGCCGCGTATTATGAGAAACTTTACAATCTGAAGGACGACCCTATGACCCCCCAACCTATCTCAGAAATCATTGTAAATTTTCTGGGCAGTTTTGACCTCCCGAAAGTTCCCTCGGAGGTTTTGGACAGGCTCAACACTACTTTTACACGTGAGGAAATAGACTCGGTAATTAAGGGGGTTAAAAACAATTCTGCCCCCGGCCCTGACGGGTTTATTTATGAGTAATACAAGCTCTATGGTCAAGTCCTGTCTCCATATCTCCTGAGACTTTTCAATAAATGGCAAACAGACAGGTCCATCCCGGAAGTTGCGTTGGAGGCCTTGATCTCCACGATCCCCAAACCAGGAAAAAAGCGGGACAGACCAGAGAGTTTTCGCCCGATATCCCTTCTAAATATAGATTTGAAACTTTACGCCAAATTAATAGCCAATCATTTGTGTGATGTGATCTCCCTTCTGGTGGATCGGGACCAAGTAGGCTTCGTGCAGGATAGGCAAGCTAATGATGGAACGAGACGGATGCTGAACCTGATAGAGGTGGCGGAGAGGAGGGGGTGCCCGTGTCTTCCTCTCTTTGGATGCCGAGAAGGCATTTGATAGGGTACATTGGGGCTACCTCCAGGAGGTCCTCTCCGCCTTTGGTTTTTCAGGCCCTATCTTGTCAGCAATTCTCAGCCTCTACTCGCACCCTTGTGCAAAAGTCCTGACATCGGGATATGCCTCCCGTATTTTTCGAAACTCAAATGGCACTTGGCAGGGATGCCCCCTCTCCCCACTGGTTTTTGCCCTGGTCGTGGAGCCCCTTGCGGCTTCCTTAAGGGTAGAGCTGACTATTTCGGGGATCATGGTGGGGAGCAGAAAACATGTGGTGGGCCTCTATGCCGATGATGTCATTATAGTAACCGAAAACCCCACTCCTCCCTCCCGGGAGTTATGGACAAGCTTGACCTCTTTGCACGAATTTCCTATTACAATCTTAATGTGGGCAAATCTTTGCTTTTCCCAATAGGAATTTCGGAGAGTGACTCGACACGGCTAGCTGAATCCTTCCCCTTTAGGTGGTCCCCGGTAGGGGTCCCCTATCTGGCGATATATCTCTGCCCCACTTCTAGGGTAGCAAGAAAGAATATTGAACGCCTATTGTCTGACATTAGTGGGGCTCTTGATGAACTTCCTCTGAGCTCCATGTCATGGATGGCGAGGATCCAGCTGGTAAGGATGATGTGGCTCCCCAAGGTTCTATACATGTTTCGATGTGTCCTGATCCACTACCCTCCCAAGTTAATTTCCCGACTACAATCAATGATAACTAAATGTGTCTGGGCTCACAAACCGGCGAGAATTAGGGGTACTTTACTCTAGGGGCACATTAAGAGGGGAGGCATGGGAATCCCAAATGTAGAGAAGTATCGAAAAGCGACTGTCCTGGGGGTGGCGGAAAAGTGGTGGCGAGAGGAAGATACTCAGGGGTGGAAACAAATTGAGGAGGACACACTGAAGGGAAGATCACTCCATTCTCTCTTAGCAGCGAGTTCTGTGGGCCGAGTTCAGATGTCACACCTGCTTGGTAAAATTAGAGAACTATTGGAAGTGTGGAGCCCTTTGGGGAGAGACTGGGCCAAGCTCCCTCCGGAGGATTTCCCCCTGGAGGCCTTGTGTTGGCTCATTCCCTCTCTAAATCTGTCCCTTTGGAGGGACAGAGGCCCTAAGAGACTGGGCGATCTCCTCCAGGGCTGCCGATTCCTTATTATGGCGGAGTTTGTGGCTAAATACCCTGATTTGAAAACGACTTTTCTCCAATTCCACCAGATATCTCATCTTATCCGCTCAAACACATTTGAACATGACCTACATTCCCCATGTTCTCCGTCGGCCCTTAGACACACTTTGCTTGCTTCTCCACGACCCCTAAGATCCCTCTCACTCCTGTATTCAGAGCTGCTGGAGAATGGTGCCCCTAGACATCCGGCACATGTAGAGAGGTGGGAGTCGGAATTGGGTTTCCGAGCGGAGGAGGACGATCGGGATGACGTTGTACATTGTGTACTGGAGGCATCCAGATGCATTAATCATGTAGAACTGTTGAAGAAGGTACATCTCCGATGGTACACCCCTCCCACAAAGCTGGCAAGGTTTGGTAAGGGGACGTCACACCTGTGTTGGAGGCAGTGTGGTCAGAGGGGGGATCTCCCTCATATGTGGTGGGGATGTCCCAAAATTGCTCAGTTCTGGCTGCTGGTGTCTGGACTTCTTAACACCCTCACGGGGGCGGCAATGCCCTTGGACCCACAGGTGGCAGTTCTTCATGTGGGGGTCATATCGTTCCCCCGGTGGTGCGTCATTTGATGACCTACATCCTCACCGCAGCCAGAGTGTGCATAGCCGCTAAATGGAAACAAATTGACCCCCCCACAATGAGTGATCTAACGGACAAGATCAACAACATCTTCTGTCATGAATATTATCTGGCTCTTGATCTTGGATCTAAAAGATATGTATCGGACGCCTGGGATCTGTGGAGCGCTCACCCTCTGGCCTTGCGAATTCCGCACTAGAGTTCTTTTGTCTTTGTGTGGGGAGAGTGATGGGATTCGGGAGGGTTTCCCCTTTCCCCACCCCTCTCCCCCCACAACATCACTTTCTTGTCCCTCCACCCTCCCCCTCTTTTGGTCCACCCCTTTCTCCCCCCCCCCTCCTACCCCTCTTCCCCTCTCTCTTCCTCTTCTTATCCTTAAACCTTATCATTCCCCGTGCTTTTTCTGACTAAACCTAGAGAGCAAGCCCATGATTGGGAGAGCTACCTGAAGGGAGAGGATTGAAAACCTTACTCCTGTGTTGAACACGTTATTGAGTCTGAATCTATTGATAATGCATACTGTACATTCATCCCCACAACGGACTTGCTGAGCGGCTAAGAGATTATATTTACCTGTTTGTTAAGGACGTTTCGAAAGACGGGACTTGGCCGATGGAAACTTCCATAACATGCTCTGGATTCTACCCTTTTCTGTTCCTCCTCTACAGAGAAACACGCTTCCTTCTCCTTGGCTCTCCCATTGAGAGGATCTGAGTTTGTTTTATTTTGTGTTTATTTTATTTACTTATATGGTCTTCTCTCCCCGCCTTTCCCCTTCCCCTCTTTTACTTATATTTTTGATGTGTTGTTTTGACATTTTATTGAAAATAACTTCAGTTTACAAATTATTAATGAGAATTGTTTTTTTTATAATAGATAGAATACATACAGCAGTAACGGTGTGCAGCGGTGCTGGAGTCCAGGAGTACACAGCAGGCGGATGCGGTCAGGAGAGGGCCGGCAGACAGTGGCCGGGTGCGGGCAGGAGGGAGCCAGGGAACAGTGGGCAGAAGGGGGCCGGGGAACAGCGGCCATGTGCGTGCAGGAGGGGGCAAAGGAAGAGCGGCTGGGTGCGTGCGGGAGGGGGCCGGGGGACAGTGGCCGGATGCGGGCATGAGGGAGCCAGAGAGATAGCGACCAGGTGCGGGCAGGAGGGGGCCAGGGAGACAGCGGCCAGGTGCGGGCAGCAAGGGGCCGGGAACAGCGACCGGTTGCGGGCAGTAGGGAACTTCCTGGCAGCACCCAGCCGCTGTTCCCCGGCCCTCTCCTGCCCGCAGCAGAGTGCTTAGCAGAGTATACGGGTGCTCAGTGGTTAGCACAGTATACGCTGGCTCAATAGTTCGCACAGTATACGCTGGCTCAATGGTTAGCACTGTACAGTGGCTCAGTGGTCAGCGGAGGCTGTGGGGGCAGAGTGGCAGCGAGGCTGTGGGGCAGCGGAGCGTGGGGGCAGATGCAGCGGAGGCTGTGGGGGGCAGAGTGGTCAGCGGAGGCCGGGGGCAGAGTGGTGGCCAGGGTCCGGAGGCCGGGGGCAGAGTGGTCAGCGGAGGCCGGGGGCAGAGTGGTCAGCGGAGGCCGGGGCAGAGTGGTCAGCGGAGGCCGGGGGCAGAGTGGTCAGCGGAGGCCGGGGGCAGAGTGGTCAGCGGAGGCCGGGGGCAGAGTGGTCAGCGGAGGCCGGGGGCAGAGTGGTCAGGGAGGCCGGGGGGGCAGAGTGGTCAGCGGAGGCCGGAGGGGGGGCAGAGTGGTCAGCGGAGGCGGAGGGGGGGCAGAGTGGTCAGCGGAGGCGGGGGGGGCAGAGTGGTCAGCGGAGGCCGGGGGGGGCAGAGTGGTCAGCGGAGGCCGGGGGGGCAGAGTGGTCAGCGGAGGCCGGGGGGGGGCAGAGTGGTCAGCGGAGGCCCGGGGGGGGGGCAGAGTGGTCAGCGGAGGCCGGGGGGGGGGGCAGAGTGGTCAGCGGAGGCCGGGGGGGGGGGCAGAGTGGTCAGCGGAGGCCGGGGGGCAGAGTGGTCAGCGGAGGCCGGGGGTAGAGTGGTCAGCGGAGGCCGGGGGTAGAGTGGTCAGCGGAGGCCGGGGGGGGGGCAGAGTGGTCAGCGGAGGCCGGGGGGGGCAGAGTGGTCAGCAGAGGCCGGGGGGGCAGAGTGGTCAGCGGAGGCCGGGGGGGGCAGAGTGGTCAACGGAGGGCGGGGGGGCAGAGTGGTCAACGGAGGGCGGGGGGCAGAGTGGTCAGCAGAGGTCGGGGGTGGCAGAGTGGATAGCGGAGGCCGGGGGGAAGCAGAGTGGTCAGCGAGGCCGGGGGGGGGGGCAGAGTGGTCAGAGGAGGCGGCCGGGGGGGCAGAGTGGTCAGAGGAGGCCGGGGGGGGGGCAGAGTGGTCAGCGGAGGCCGGGGGGGGGGGCAGAGTGGTCAGCGGAGGCCGGGGGGGGGCAGAGTGGTCAGCGGAGGCCGGAGGGGGGCAGAGTGGTCAGTGGAGGCGGGGGGGCAGAGTGGCAGCGACATACTTACTTCCCGGCCGCCATTTTAGTTTCGGGCTGTCCGGGGCGGTGACATTCAAGATGGCGTGCGGGAAGTATCACAAGATTTTCCGGCTGCCATCTTGGTTTCGCTCTGTACTGTGCGGTGACATGCAAGATGGCGGCTGGAGCGGCGAGAGGCAAGATGATGGGTAGGAAGACGGAGGTGTTGCAGAGAAGAGGATCGGGGCCGGTGGTGAGTATGTGAGCATGGAGGGGCAGAGCAGGGGCAGAGCAGCAGCTTATAGTCGGTAGTGGGGCAGTGAAATCCCCGCTACCGACAAAGCGGCAGCCATATTGGTTAGGGTTTTAGGTAGCTTCTAAGCCAGCTTCTGTCGGATGTGACGTCATAAACATTACATAGTGACGGAAGCTGGCTTAGGGGAATTATTATATAGGATAACTCTGGAACGCTTCAACGAATCCTAGCGATTCTGAGATAGTTTTTTCGTGACATACTGGGCTTCATGTTATTATTAAATTTAGGTCGATAATTTTTGCGTTAATTTGTGAAAAAATATAAAATTTTTCAAAAATTTCGCAATTTTCAAATTTTGAATTTTTATTCTGCTAAACCAGAATTATTTGACAAACAATAGTTAATAAATAACATTTCCCACATGTCTACTTAACATCAGCACATTCTTGGAAAAAAAATTTTTTTTTGGTAGGAAGTTATAAGGGTTCAAAGTTCATCAGCAGTTTTTCATTTTTCCAGCAAAATTTACAAAACCATTTTTTTTTGAGACCACATCACATTTGAATTCCCTTTGAGACGTGTAAATGACAGAAAACACCCAAAAGGACACCATTCCAAAAACTGCACCTCTCAAGCTACTCAAAACTACATTCAAGAAGATTATTAACCCTTCAGGTGCTTCACAGGAACTAGAGCAACGTGGAAGGAAAAAATGTACATTTAAATTTTTGTAACAAAAATGTTCTTTTAGCCTCAACTCTTTCATTTTCACATAACAGGATAAAATAGTGGTTTATGACCACATATGAGGTATCGGTGTATTCAGGAGAAATTGTCCAGCAAAAATTAGGATGCATTTTATTCTGTTGCCCATGTGAAAATGAAAAAATTTAGGCTAAAAGAACATTTTTGTGAAAAACGGTATTTTTCATTTTTACGGATCAATTTGTGAAGTACCTGGGGGTTTAAAGTGCTCACTATGCATCTATATAAGTTCCCTGGGAAGTCTAGTTTCCAAAATGTGGTCACTTGTGGGGGAGCGCCAATGTTTAGGCACACAGGGGTTCTCCAAACGCGACATGGCGTCCGTCAACAATTTGAGCTAATTTTCCTTTCAAATTGTTAGAGGACACCATGTCGCGTTTGGAGAGTCCATGTGTGCCTAAACATTGGAGCTCCCGCACAAGTGACCCCATTTTGGAAACTAGACCACCCAGGGAACTTATCTAGATGCATAGTGAGCACTTTAAACCCCCAGGTGCTTCACAAATTAATGCATAAAAATTAAAAGAATTTTTTTGTGGAAAAAAAAAAAGTACTTTTTCATTTTTGCGGATCAATTCCTGAAACACCTGGGAGTTCAAAGTGCTTACTATGCATCTAGATAAGTTCCCTGGGGAGTCGTGTTTCCAAAATGGGTCACTTGAGGGGAAGCTCCAATGTTTAGGCACACAGGGGCTCTTTTTGGAATGATTAGTGGACACCATGTCGCATATAAAGAGCCCCTGTGTGCCTAAACATTGGAGCTCCCCCACAAGTGACCCCAGGGAACTTATCTAGATGCATAGTGAGCACTTTTATCCCCTAGTGCTTCACAAATTGATCCGTAAAAATTAATAAGTACTTTTTTTTCACAAAAAAAATCTTTTTCCCTTATACAGACTAAATTGTGAAGCACCTGGGGGTTCAAATTGCTCACTATGCATCTAGATAAGTTCCTTGTGGGGTCTAGTTTCCAAAATGGGGTCACTTTTAGGGGAGCTTTAATGTTCAGGCACACAGGGACATGGTTTCCGCTAACAATTGGAGCTAATTTTCCATTGAAATTGTTAGCGGACACCATGTCGCATATGGAGAACCTGTGTGCCACCAGCACAAGGGCAACTGGAAGAGTTGGGGTACAGCAACTCTGGGGTACAGCATCTCTAATGAATACACTATTTTTTTGGGTGGCTGTGGATTGCAATTTGCAGCATGGGGAACCCACAACGTTTGGGTCTCTCCACACTGAGGATTCCAGCCCTCCTATTTTTGGCTACCAAAAATACAGCAAAGGTTTTTTTTTTTTAATTTCTACAACTGATTTTAGAAAAAAAAAATGATGTGGGGCTCCGCCATATTTTTGGTCCAGGAGATAAAACTGGAATGGTATCCACGGTCCGTGCTGCTGCTCTTTATCCAAGGAATCCACAAGAGGTTATTACCATCAAAAGTTCTTTATTTCATCACACTAACGTGTTTCGGTGCTGTCCCAGCACCTTCCTCAGGGCATGTTACATGGCATAACAGCAGACCCTTTTATATGCAGTTACTGATATAAAATCCCTCCCGCAAAAGAAAAAAACATGTATTTGTCATCAGTGACATCATGAGATCAAACCACCTCCCGGCCCAGAGATAGAGATCATTGCTAAAAACATGTAAAACATGTAATTTTATCAGATGCAATGTGTATTGTCATATTCTATCAAAAACTGACAAACAGAAATAAAAATAAAGAATTTTATTATTATTATTATTATTATTTATTTATATAGCGCCATTAGGTTCCATGGCGCTTTACATGAGGTTGAGGGAGACAAGAACAAGTACACTAAATCTAGGCGATCAGGACGTACAGGTACAGGAGGGGCAGGGACCCTGTCCACGAGGGCTCACAGTCTATGAGGGGTGGGTTAGGATACAGTAGGATGGGGGAATGTCAGGTATGGGTGTTCGCCTGGGTCTCATGGCAGGTTGTAGGCTTGACGGAACAAGTGAGTCTTCAGGTGACACTTGAAGCTACTCAGGGTAGGAGAGTGTCTGACGTGTTCGGGTAGGGAGTTCCAGAGTAAGGCAGATGCCCGGGAGAAGTCCTGGACTCGGTTGTGCGAAGAGGTGATGAGGGGGGAGCAGAGGAGGAGTTCTTGGGAGGAGCGGAGGTTGCGTGAGGGTAGGTATCGGGAGACCAGGTCGGAGATGTATGGTGGAGCCAGGTTGTGTATGGCTTTGTACGCCATGGTTAGTGTTTTGAATTGGGATCTCTTGGAGACGGGGAGCCAGTGAAGGGCTTGGCAGAGGGGGGAGACAGGGGAGTAGCGGGAGGACATATAGATGAGTCGGGCAGCGGAGTTGAGGATAGACTGGAGAGGTGTGAGGGAGTTAGCCGGGAGGCCATTGAGAAGGAGGTTGCAGTTGTCAAGGCGGGAGATGATAAGAGCATGGATGAGTGTTTTAGCGGTGTCGTGGGTGAGGAAGGAGCGGATCCGTGAGATGTTCTTGAGCTGGAGCCGGAGGGATGTGGTGAGGGCCTCGATGTGGGGTTTGAAGGATAGGGAGGAGTCAAGGATTACCCCGAGGCATTTGGCTTGGGGGACTGGGGAGAGGGGGCAGTCGTTGACGCAGATGGATAGGTTGGGAGGTGGGGTGGAATTTCTTGGGGGGAAGACTATGAATTCAGTTTTGTCCATGTTGAGTTTAAGGAAGCGAGCAGAGAAGAAGGCTGAGATGGCGGAAAGGCATTGAGGGATTTTCGAGAGTAGGGAGGTGATGTCGGGGCCGGACAGGTAGATTTGGGTGTCGTCGGCGTAGAGGTGGTACTGGAGGCCATGGGACTCGATGAGTTGCCCTAGGCCGAGAGTGTAAATGGAGAAAAGTAGGGGTCCCAGGACCGAACCTTGGGGGACTCCGACAGAAAGGGGGTAGGGTGAGGAGGAGGTGTGGGAGTGGGAGACGCTGAAGGTCCGGTCCGCTAGGTATGAGGAGATCCAGGAGAGGGCAAGGTGGGTGATGCCAAGGGATTCCAGGATCCGGAGAAGAAGGGAGTGGTCAACCGTGTCGAAGGCGGCAGACAGGTCAAGGAGTAGCAGGATGGAGTAGTAGTGTGTGTTCTTGGCGGTCAGTAGGTCGTTGGTGACTTTGGTCAGGGCTGTTTCGGTGGAATGGAGGGGTCGGAAGCCGGACTGTAGGCGGTCGAAGTGGGAGCACGAGGAGAGGTGAGAGGACAGTTCGGAGTGGACGTGTTGTTCAAGTAGCTTAGAGGCGAATGGGAGAAGAGATATGGGGCGATAGTTAGAGACAGAGGTAGGGTCAAGTGAGGTTTTTTTTAGGATGGGCGTGATTAGGGCGTGTTTGAAGGCCGAGGGGAAGGTACCAGTGCTAAGTGAAAGGTTAAAGAGGTGGGTGAGGGCTGGGATGAAAATGGAGGTGTGGTTGGGAATGAGGTGGGATGGGAGCGGGTCGTGGGCGCTGGTGGTGAGGTGTGATTTTGACAGGAGGGAGGAGAGTTGGTCTTCAGTTATGGGGGGGGAAGTGGCTGATGGAGGAGGAGGGCAGTGTAGGTGGGAAGGGGAGGTGTGGGGATAGTGGACCGAAGCTGCTTCTGATCTTGTCGATCACTATCAATCATCAGGATTGAGCTTGGGAAAAGAAAAGAAATTCCTCAGGTTCCATCTGGTAGTCAAGGGAATGATAACACAGCCTATTTAGATTGAGACAATTTTCTTGGGAGAAATAGGGTGCATATGTGATTTTATGGGAAGCTGTTAGCTCAAAAATTATTGCATCCAGGCCATAAGAGGACCAAAAAAAGACATATGAGGGTCCATAAGATGGTAAAAACGAAAAAATGATTAAAATCAATAAATTTTATTCAGTTTTTGTTAATACCACTTTTAGTGGTATTGAACCAGCATTTTGTGGGCTTTGTTCCTGCTCAGTGTCTGGAGAGATACCTTTTGAGCCATTGTGGCTGATAGTTTGTCGATTGAATCTTAGATTATCTTCTTCTTAACAAAAACTGAATAAAATCATGTATCATATATCATGTACCGAGGCAGTCAGATCCTACATATACATAAGCTCACTGGCTTTGCGCACCCACTGCGAAAGCCCCAGCAGAGAGGTCTTGACCCAGAGTTCAGGAATGCACGCCCTTGCAGTGATTATGAAGAATTTTAACAAAGAATTCCTATAAATCTCAATGGGAGTTTCAGTGAGATGAAGCAAAGTCAAAGCTGGAGTCAATGGTTCTACATGATGAGCAACCTGGTTTGCTATTTTCTCAACCCCCTTGCCAGAAAGGCCTAAGCAGCTCGCAGTCCCAAAAGATATGGATAAGCTATCCTCTCTACCTCCCACATCTCCAACAGGTGGTGTAGGTCTCAGGATACATTGCATGCAGTCTCTCTGGAACGCTATACCAGCGGGATAGAAGCTTGTATCCTGCCTCTTGGTGTTTGGAGCTCATAGATGTGTTATGGGCGAGGATACAGACTTGAGATATCTGTGTTTAAGAAAATTTTATCTTTCAGTCCGATTCCCACCCTGCTATGAATTTAGGAGGTTGTCTTCATGGGGGTGACACCAGCATCACAAACCACAGACAAAGCATTTCTAACCAGGCCTGACTCCGTGTAAAGCACTTTAAATTTTGTCTTTGGCTGCTCAAAACATTGTTTCGGTGGGAGTGTGCACAGAAAGCTGGAAACGTCGCCACCATCCCAAGGGAACTGGATCGTCCCATGTTCTGAGGATGGATAGAAACCTCTAGTCATTCCCTCCCCCAAAGATCTCCACTCTGTCTCTTCCTGCTCTGACCCTACTGCGGAACACACTGTCATGAACGGCAGGGGCACGTTCTGGATGGCTCAACACTGGCATAAGTTTGTAACAGGGAGGTATCATAAAAGGCCTGGTCCACACAATTTTACAGTATTTTATTGCAGCACCTATCGTGGGGTGACAGTGAAGACAGGTTGGCGCAGCCGATAGGAGCCAAGGCAACCTGTCAAGGGGAATTGGGCAAAAACTTCTCTATGTGCACCCATGTCTTATTGGCAGAATTTTTACACCAATCTACCATTCTCGCGAAATGTACAGCAAGTTGGTAATACTTAAAATTGGGATGTTTAATTCCCCCTCTTCCTTTGGTTTGGACAGAGTCGATCGGTTTAGTAGGGCTCATTTCTCTGCCCATAAAGGAATTTTGAATGGAGGAGATAGTTTTGAAAAAGGTCATTGGTAATTGAATGGGCAGCACTTGCAACATGTCGAGAATTCGGGGGACAACATTCATTTTTAATATTTGATACCGCCCAAACCAGGTGAAGGAGGTCTTAGTCAATTTGTCACAATCCCTCTGAATTGAGGAAAAGAGAGCTAGAAAATTATTCTTGAATAGTGTGTCTGGATTGGCACTCAACTGGACCCCTAGTTAACTTATTGACTGACTGCTCCATTTAAAGCTAAAAGCTGATTTTAAGGAGACGGTAAAAGGTTTTGTTACATTGATATTCAGGACCTCCGATTTTAAGACCATTGCTGACATTTAACCACTTATATGCAGCTGTCAATCAATAACCGCAGCATTTCAATAATGGTCCCCCACAGAGCAATGGCAGGGAGTTCTTGCTTAGAATGTGTTTAAGAGTGGAAAGAGAAATGTTTTATTTTTTTTCTCTTGTGCTTTTTTTGGTCAGTAGAGGGTGTACACCTTAAAAGGCTCAGCAGTTAGCAATGTAGTCTTGCAGTGCTGGGGTCTTAGGTTCAAATCCTACAACCAAGGACAACATCTGCATGGAGTTTGTATGTTCTCTCAGAGTTGGCATGGATTTCCTCCCACACTCCAAAAAGCAAAGGTGGAGAATCTTTACTGTGCATTACGGGCAGATTCCACAGCAACAGAGTGATCGGGCAGCAGCCATGTCTTGCTGGCTGCTGGCCCATTAAACTCTCACGTGTGCTGCAAACACATGCTCATAGCATTTACTACTGAATGCAACAAGCGCATACAATGAAGAATTATATCCTCACGCTGGACACTGCCAGTATGAGGATACAATTTGTGGGTGTGGTTAGCACATGATGCACTCCCTTCCGACAGCATCCCTAGTGCTGTACATACCCCCCTTAGTGATGCAGGCTTCTGAATCCTCACATTGCATGCATTGTGTACTGTGAGAATTCGCTGGTGACAAAGCCAAAAACTGTGATCATGTTGCTGGGAATATGCGAAGCGCATACTCCGAGTCAGAATCTGACTAGAGGGCTGCAGCCTTGCTTATTAGGACAAAACAGTGATACCTTATTTGATTGTGTGAATGGTCCATCTCCTTCCATTCCAAATGTCGTTTCATAAATTCTGAAAGTTAATTACAGGAAAAGTAAAGTTACAATTCAGTATAAATTAATGAACTGCATCTTTCTACAATCTTTATAAAATACACACATCTGTCTTGCTACCTTTTTAACTATCTAACATGTTATTACAGGTGATGATGAAAGACAGGTGGTGGAGAGGCATGGTATGGATAGATGACACGTTATCAGATGTACTGTCCAGGGTGGAGACAGTGCATCTGATATGACTTAAACAATGCAAAGTAAACATTTATAAATGTTTTTCTATAAAATCAATACTCATTGATTCATAAGCTTTAGGCAGATGTGGAAAAAATGCTGCAAAGTGAGATCATTTTCAAAAACAAAAGTTTTAGTTTATCTTTATCATTCAAGGTAAATATAAAAAAATATATAATATATATAAAAACTTAGGTGGGATTTGAAACTGTGTCAACCAAAGTGGTGACAAAAAATTCTATTTATACAAACACACAGCAGGTGAAATAAGTATTGAACATGTCACCAAATTTTTAAGTAAATATATTTCTAAAGGTTCTATTGACATAATGTCTCACCAGATGTCGGTAACAATTCATCCAATCCATACAAACGAATAAAATCGTAGAAGTCGATAAATTTAGTAATTGTGTAATAATGAGGAATGACGCAGGGAAAATTATGCATATTATATGCATAATCATCTGGGAAAAACCTATTTAGCAAATCTGTGCTGAATTGTAATGAAAAAGCCTGCCACAGCCTTTTTTCTTTTGCCTGAGTTTTCTCCTTTTTCTGGTTCAGTACCTCCATGCTGGCTGTTTACTTGCTGTTATTTATGATTAAACAACTTCCGTGCTTTTTTTTTTGTTTCTACCCCTCACGGCCAGTGGTAAACTGTGCCGCTCCATACTCCTCTCTGCCCACCCACTGCACCCTCATTGAACAGGATTCTGCTTCTGCTCTAGGTAGCCATTGCCTTAGTGTTGGATAAGTTTTAGAGAAGTCATCCTGGGACTTACTGTCCTCTTCAAAACTGAAAAACTGCACAAATCTTTGCATTGTGCCCATTACATCCGTAAAGCTATAAGGCTGTTACATCTTCCTCTAAATTATCCTGCATCAATTTGAGGCGTGGAGTTACAATGGCGTGTTACTTGCACAAGTGCAACGCAATTAAAATCTCACATTAAAATAAAGTAAAAAAGTTGATACTCACCAATATGCAGCTTGCCCTGACAGTACTCTAGTGCCCGGTTCCACTTTTTTGTTGCTAAAATCTCACATTACTCTTGACCCATTTTAGAAAATGGTGCATTTCAAATCAATGCTACACATTGGTGAATCAATAATACTATGTGGTAAGGGTTAATTTTGTTCCCTCTACACATTGCAACTAGTGGCAGTGTTTTGACACGTCTTTCCCCCTCCTTTACCACCTCCCTCTTGTCTTCCCACTGGATTGCGCCTCCCCCTGCCGGCTGCGCATACCGCGCATGCGCGGACTTGGGTGTGTGCACCCGGCGGCTTCATCGGTGGAACTGCGCATGTCCGTTTGATGTAACAGGCATGCGCGGTGCTCCGAAGAAATGCAGCCGATGCGCACGCGTCATTTCCGGGGTATGACGCTAGCGTGAGCGCACAGGCGCAGGAGATTCCAATCAAGTGGGAGACTATTTTGTCTCACATCTTTGCATTACACATTACTCCCTGCCCCCTGAGGAAGATATTACGAAACGGACGTCGGGTGGGTGGGTCTAGGACAGGTAACGACACACAGGCTCCCCCCCAAATTGGTAAGTGAGGCTGTCTTTATCACGTCTTTACACCTTTACCATAGTGTCAATAATAGTGTTGTTGGGATACTAAGGGATTTGAATGGACCGGCCACATGTAAAGTAAAAGCACAAGATTCTTAAGTGACAGACTTTGGTAGCTATTCTCCAGTCTTTCACAATTTAAAAGTGTAATACAATGGACAGCATTAATTATCCCTCTTAGATTGACCCTCTCACTATATAATCACTATGTGAATGTGGTGTGGGGGAAAAAAGTGGTAGTTACTGTATAGCTGAACTAAAATACCAAAATTTGGGGTTAATATGGGTATTATAATGCATATGGACTGACTCTCCTGAAGAAATATTTTGAGCTGTGTAGTCTCATCACTCTGAGACCACCTTACTGTGGTTTTCATCCATGTACATCTCTATGTTCATTTATCTTTTTAAATTTTATTGTCAAGATTTAAAAATTGAAATAAATAAATAGTGCAAAGTGGAACAGAACTCTAGTGTGATTTCATCACATAGTATTATATAGTAACTAGTAAAAAGGCCCGATGCAATTGCATCGGGAGCGCGGTGAAATGAATTGTGTGTATACAGGCGGGTCAGTGGGTAGCAGAGTATACAGGCACCTCTGTGGGTAGCAAAGTATACAGGTGGCTCTGTGGGTAGCAGAGTATACAGGCGGGTCTGTGGGTAGCAGAGTATACAGGCGGCTCTGAGGGTAGAGTATACAGGCGGCTCTGTGGGTAGCAGATTATACAGGCGGCTTTGTGGGTAGCAGATTATACAGGCGGGTCTCTCTGTAGCAGAGTATACAGAAGGCTCTGTGGGTAGCAGATTATACAGGCGGCTCTTGTGGTAGCAGAGTATACAGGCGGCTCTGTGGGTAGCAGAGCATAGAGGCGGCTCTGTGGATAGCAAAGTATGATGTGGCGAGAGGCTGGAGGGGTGATGAGAGCAGAGGCTGGAGGGGTGAGGAGAGCAGAGGCTGGAGGGGTGAGCAGAGCAGAGGCTGGAGGGGTGAGCAGAGCAGAGGCTGGAGGGGTGAGGAGAGCAGAGGCTGGAGGGGTGAGGAGAGCAGAGGCTGGAGGGGTGAGAAGAGCAGAGGCTGGAGGGGTGGAGAGAGAGCAGAGGCTGGAGGGGTGAGGAGAGCAGAGGCTGGAGGGGTGAGGAGAGATGAGGCTGGAGGGGTGAGGAGAGATGAGGCTGGAGGGGTGAGGAGAGGCGAGGCTGGAGGGGTGAGGAGAGGCGAGGGTGGAGGGGTGAGGAGAGGCGAGGGTGGAGGGGTGAGGAGAGGTTCGGTGGAGGGGGTAGGAGAGGTTCGGCTGGAGGGGTGAGGAGAGGTTCGGCTGGAGGGGTGAGGAGAGGTTCGGCTGGAGGGGTGAGGAGAGGTTCGGCTGGAGGGGTGAGGAGAGGTTCGGCTGGAGGGGTGAGGAGAGGTTCGGCTGGAGGGGTGAGGAGAGGTTCGGCTGGAGGGGTGAGGAGAGGTTCGGATGGAGGGGTGAGGAGAGGTGCGGCTGGAGGGGTGAGGAGAGGTGCGGCTGGAGGGGTGAGGAGAGGTGCAGCTGGAGGGGTGAGGAGAATAGAGGCTGGAGGGGTGAAGAGAGGTCCAGCTGGAGGGGTGAGGAGAGGTCCGGCTGGAGGGGTGAGGAGAGCAGAGGCTGGAAGGGTAAAGGGAAGTGGGGGTGGAGGGTGAAGAAAGGTGAGGCTGGAGGGGTGAGGAGAGGTGTCGCCATGCTGGTGGAGTAGCAGTGTAGGGGCTGACAGGCCCCGCTTACTCCCATTGGGCGGCGCCGCCGCCGCCCAAAGGATGACGTCACTGGCTCCCGGTACCAGCCCCTACACCGCTACTCCACCAGCATGGCGACACCGAGGCCCCAGCGGTGAGAGAGCGGCGAGGGGGGGAAGCCACCGTCGGCCTCCGGACAGTGGAGGCCGCGAGGCGGCTCGCGATGACCCTATTGCGTCATCGCTCGTAGCGGGGCCGACGGTTGCCAGGATGGCGGCTGTGTCAGCTAGTGCGGCTGCGGCTGGCTATCGCGTCATCGCTCACAGTGCCGCAAAGGATTTTGGGATTCGTCTACAGTGCCCGAATCCCAAACTCCCGATTATATAAGTAGAGTAGAAATAGGCCCGATGCTATTGCATCGGGAGTGCGGTGAAATGAACAGGTGCGGTAGAAATAGGCGCTGAATAGTCCAGTCCTCTCTCCTGAAAGTATGGTGGTGTTGCGGGATTTATATGGTGTATATGGTGGCACAGTGGTTAGCATTGTATATGGTAACTCAGTGGTTAGCACAGTATAGTGGGTCAGTGGTTAGCACTGTATGGTGGTTCAGTGTTTAGAACTTTATACAGTGGCTCAGTGGTTAGCACAGTTATACGGTGGTTCAGTGGTTAGCAGTGTATATGGTGGGTCAGTGGTTAGCACAGTATACGCTGGCTCAGTGGTTAGCACACTATACGGTAGGTCAGTAGTTAGCACGGCATATGGTGGGTCAGTGGTTAGCAAAGAATATGGTGGGTCAGTGGTTAGCACAGCATACGGTGAATCAGTGGTTAGCACAGCATACAGTGAATCAGTGGTTAGCACAGCATACGGTGAATCAGTGGTTAGCACAGCATACGGTGGGTCAGTGGTTAGCACAGTATACGCTGGCTCAGTGGTTAGCACACTATACAGTGGGTCAGTGGTTAGCACGGCATATGGTGGGTCAGTGGATAGCAAAGAATATGGTGGGTCAGTGGTTAGCACAGAATATGGTGGGTCAGTGATTAGCACTTTATATGGTGGGTCAGTGGTTAGCACAGCATATGGTGGTCAGTGGTTAGCACAGCATATGGTGGGTCAGTGGTTAGTACAGCATATGGTGGGTCAGGGGTTAGCACAGCATATGGTGGGTGAGTGTTTAGCACAGAACATGGTGGGTTAGTGGTTAGCAGAGTATATAGTGGGTCAGTGGTTAGCACAGTATATGTGGAGTGGGGGCAGAGTGGAATGGGGCAGAGCGGGGGCAAAGCGGAGGCAGAATGGAGTGGGGCAGACTGGAGTGAGGCAGATCAGGGGTAGAATGTAGTGGAGCACAGCAGGGGCAGAGTGGAGTGGGGGCAGAGCAGGGGCAGAGTGGAGTGTGGCAGAGCAGGGGCATAGTGGAGTGGGGCAGAGCAGGGGCAGAATGTAGTGAGGCAGATCAGGGGTAGAATGTAGTGTGGCAAGGGCAGAATGGAGTGGGGGCATAGTGGAGTGGGGAAGATCAGGGGTAGAATGGAGTGGGGGCAGAGTGGAGTGGGGCAGATAAGGGGTAGAATGGAGTGGGGGCAGAGTGGAGTGGGACAGATGAGGGGTAGAATGTAGAGGGGCAGAATGCCCTCCCTCCCAGGTGTTTCCCCTGGGCTCTATTTGCCCCTGCACTGTCTTTGCTCCCCCTGCCCCCTCTCTGCCTTCTTACCCTTCTTCCCAGCTGTGATCAATGAATACAGTGATGATCACATGACTCTGACATCACCAAAGGTCCTTTTCCCTTGGCAAATGGAAGATTATCGGAGCAGAGAGATGCGGGAGTGTTCCGGGGCAGCAGCAGAGGTGCGGGGGTCTGCCAGAGCAGCATGAGGTGCGGGGGTCTATGGCTGACAGGAGAGGTGCAGGGGCAGCAGGAGAAGTGGGGGGTGTATGGCTGATAGGAGAGCTGCGGGGGCAGCATGAGAGGTGGGGGGGTCTATGGGTGATAGGAGAGGTGTGGAGGCAGCAGGAGAGGTGGGGGGGTCTATGGCTGAAAGAAGAGGTGCGGGGGCAGCAGGAGAGGTGGGGGGATCTATGGGTGATATGAGAGGTGTGGGGGCAGCAGGAGAGGTGTGGGGGCAGCATGAGAAGTGGGGGGGTCTATGGCTGATAGGAGAGGTGTGGGGGAAGCAGGAGAGGTGGGGGGTCTATGGCTGACAGGAGAGGTGCAGGGGCAGCAGGAGAAGTGGGGGGTGTATGGCTGATAGGAGAGGTGTGGGGGCAGCAGGAGAGGTGGGGGGGTTTATGGCTGACAGGAGAGGTGCGAGGGCAGCAGGAGAAGTGGGGGGTGTATGGCTGATAGGAGAGGTGCGGGACAGCAGGAGAGGTTGGAGGGGTCTATGGCTGACAGGAGAGGTGCAGGGGCAGCAGGAGAAGTGGGGGGTGTATGGCTGTTAGGAGAGGTGCGGGGGCAGCAGGAGAGGTGGGGGGGGTCTATGGCTGATAGGAGAGGTGCGGGGGCAGCAGGAGAAGTGGGGGGGTGTATGGCTGACAGGAGAGGTGCGGGGGCAACAGGAGAGGTGGGGGGGTCTATGGGTGATAGGAGAGGTGCAGGGGTCTATGGCTGGCGGGGGTCTGCAGGCGGCATTAGGAAAGCGGAGGCTCGCGATGACGCTATCGCGTCATAGCTCGCAGTGCCGGAATGACGCTATCGCGTCATCGCTCGCTGTGCCGCAATGGATTTTGGGATTCGGCTACAGTGCCCGAATCCCAAACTCCCGATTATATAAGTAGATATGGAGTGATTCCAGGGTCTATTGACCCACTATACAGTCCTAAAAACGGAGGGCGGGCGATTGCCAGTTATTGTGTACTGGGTACGATGCTACAAACACCCTTAACTGTGAATTGTATTTTCTTGCATTTCAAATCTGCGAGTTTTTTCTCAGCCCTAATGGAACTGAGGAATAAATTGCAGCATGCTGTGATAGTCAGCGAGTCTCTAATTATCACACCCATACGAGTCTATGGGAGCGAGTGAAATATTGTGATTCACTGATGACCTTGGAGTGCAGCGCGATATACGCCGAGGCCAGCAATGGAGGAAATGTGAAGATTAAGCTCTCCCTCTTCTCTGCACCTGTGAGCTGATTGCATTATCAGATCATAAGCATATGACATCCGGCCAACGCTCATAGAAGACTCAGAGACTTATCATTAGCAGATCAAAATCTGATGATTCTACATCACGTCAAACATTAGTCTTACCCCGGACGTAATGATCTGCTCCTTCTTCTTGTATGTCTATTACATCACAAACTTATCTCCCACCTACACAATATTTTTCTCTCACTGCTCCTGTCCCTGTGTATCTTAGTACTAGTCCCATCTTTGTGTCACGTTTCTAATCAACTCGTCTCTCTGTAACTATGCTGTGGTTAAAGACGACCTGTGACACCCCCTGGGTCTATGCTAACTGAATGCAGTACTTAATGCAGCGTGTCTGCTGCATTCAGGGAAGGGGTCCCCCATGTCTCTAGCTCCCCTGTAAGCTGTTAAAAAGACATTAGAGTACAGATAAGGAGTCCGGAGGGACTTACTCAGTAATGAGTCATCGCTGTTGCTGGTGTCTTTCCCGCCTCCAGCCCTCTCTGTGCTGTGCCACCTCCAGCTCTCTCTTGTTCAGCCTCCTGTATGTGTCATCGCTGACGGCTGGAGGCAGGGAGGACACGAGCAACAGTGATGAGTCATTACTAAGTCCCTCCGGACTTCTTATCTATACACTTTATAAAGTCTTTTTAACAACTTACAGGGGTGCTAGAAACATGGGGGACCCCTTCCCTGAATGCAGCAGACACTCTGCATTCAGTTAGCATAGCACCAGTGGGGTGACAGGTCCTTGTCAGTAGGTGATGTGGAACCTAATGGAGATGCTGGAAGTGCTGCCCTTGGACATGAAGACCCAGGCTCACACGCACGGTTTTCCACAGTCCTCACAACTGTTCTGCAATCTAACCGGACAAGCAGACAAATATGCTGTGTATTAGTACTTATAACCCACACTGCACTGCATAACACAGCATAGTTACTTTATGAACACCCTGTACATTTCACCTGTTTTTTAAATTATTCTTTATAAAGCTGGAGTTAGATTAGCATAAGGCATCGGATGTGATATGCTAATGACCCTCAGCTCAGGCTCTACTGCAAGCATAATGTGAGTGTCATTATACTGTGATCTGATCCTGTGCAGAGAGGAGGGGGACAATAATCTCTCCATCTCCTCCATTGCTAGTCTCTGTGTATATTGTGTGGATATAATCAGTGCAGTCTGGTGTTTCACTTGCACCCATAGACTCGTACTAGGTGTGAGTGATCCAACAATGGCTGACAATAGCTTCATGCAGAGATTTTTTTTACTCAGTCCACTAAAGGCCACTTCACACACACAGATATCTGAGTCCAATATCTGAACAGATCTCTGGTTGCAGTGAAATCATGGATACATTGCTCCATGTTGTGGCTGTGTACAACATGGAGCAATGTATCCATGATTTCACTGCAACCAGAGATCTGTTCAGATATTGGACTCAGATATCTGTGTGTCTGAAGTGGCCTTCAGGGCTGAAGGAAAAAAAACAAAAAAAAACCAGGGATTTTTGTGTACTCAGCGTAAAATCCTTTTCTCCAAGCTCATGATTGGGGGACACAGGACCATGGATGTATGCTTTTCTGCCACTAGGAGGTGACACTAAGTAGAGATAAAAGTTAAGTCCTCCTTCCTGCAGTATACACCCATCTATAGGCGTAGCTAGTTCGTTTAGTACTAAAGCAGTAGAAGACATTAATGAAACAAGGTACAAGAGGCTTAGGCCAGGATTCTGTACAGACTATTAAATTAGACAGGGCGGGTGCTGTGTCCCCCAATGATGAGCTCAGAAGAAAAGGATTTTATGGTGAGTACACAAAAATCAATTTCTGCTTCGCATCATTGGGGGACACAGGACCATCTTAAAGCAGTCCCTCGGTGGGAATTAACTGATTAGCGGTCTAGCATCATGCACCAGCAGCTTACAGATGCGCGACTGGCGTTTGCAAAATGTTTCTCACTAGGCTTATGTCTGCAGAGGCCTGGGTGTGAATGTAGTAGTCTTTGATGAAGGTATGCATGCTGGACCAGGTTGCGGCCTTGCAAACCTGCGCTGCCGAGGCCCACTGATCGAGTTGAGTGAGCCTTGATCCCTGATGGGATTTGCATGTTTTTGACACGGTAGGACTCTTGGATTGCTGAGCAGATCCACCTTGCCAGTGTGGACTTGGAAGCAACCATCCCCTTCCTAGGTCTTTCGGGGATGACGAACAGCGTTTCTGTTTTACGGAGTGATGCTGTTCAGAAGATGTAACGTCTGAGGGCCTTTACTAGGTTCAAGGTATGAAGCTTCTTTTGGAAGCGGTGTACCGGAGCTGGACAAAAGGATGGTAGGACAATGTCCTCATTGAAGTGAAAGTGGGACACCACATTGGGCCGGAAGGATGGTGACGGACGGAGAACCACTTTATCACTGTGGAAGGATAAAAAGTGAGGGCGGCAGGATAGGGTGGCTAGTTCTGACAGCACCTAATTGATGTGATTGCGACTGGGAAGGCAACTTTCCTTGAGAGGTGGAGTGATGGATACCTCTTGCAGAGGTTCGAAGGGGGCTCCTGTAAGGGGGTCGTGTGTGTGACACCCCTTGGATGAAGGTTTTGACCTGTGGTTTGGTAGCAATCCTGCGTTGGACAAGAATGCTTAGGGCAGAGATTTGGCCCTTGATGGAGCTGAGTGCTAGGCCAGAGTTAATTCCTTAAAGGGAATGTGACATCAGATATTTTTATTTTCATATCAGAATCCTTATTAAAAATAAAAATGCTAAGTCTTCCAATTTTTACACTGACCATAGAAACCAGGACTGTCGAGTCTAACCCATTTTGGTGGAGTCGGACTTGATATAAAATGGATTGACTCAGACACCTAAAATATATAATGAATTGGGTACAATAGTTAAATGCAATATATGCTGATTATTATGAATTATGTTACCAATATCTTTATTATTGTATCATAATAAAGATTAAAGACTGATGTTCACATTGTACTACAAAAAAATGTATCACTCAAAAATAAGAAGTATGAGAGAGTCGGAGTTGTGGAGCATGAGTCGAATTCAGGGAAAATGAGGAATCCGAGTCAGAGGTTTGGCTTATAAGAAGTGGAATTTAAAATAGTTCTGTTTTCATTAAATTCATATGTACAGTGGTGAAATTCTACACATTCTGACCCCATCTTTTGTATTTAGGTATCTTATGAGAATTTCCAAAGGTAATTGTGAAGAGAAGAGTGAGGCGCAGTCAGGTATTATCAAATTGTGTTTGGTTGATCCTGTGTTATCAGCCGTGTATAGAAGTTTTATCTATTAGTGTAGCCTTAGGCCGGCTTCAGACTACGGCTGGGATCCGATCCGTGGCTGTCCGCTTGAGCCAGACAGCCCCGGACCGGATCAGCACACAGAACTGGAGGGCTAATTTGCCCTCCGGTCCGGTGTGCAGCCTCACGCAGCTGCATACGGCTCGTAGGGAGCTAGTCGCGGTCCTGAACCATCAGTGACGGCGGCTGCACACCGGACGGCAAATTAACCCTCCAGTTCTGTGTGCTGATCCACAAAATAGCAAAACAGGTGGCACATCTCACAGAACCACTGACCCCAGGTCTGACTATTACATCTCACCGATCTACCCATCAAAACCTATAGGAACCCCTTGCAAAGATTTTTTATAATTGCTGCCAGAGCTTGCATACCTGAATTATGGGGTAAACTACCATTCCGAAACTCTCACAATGGGTTTGCAAGGTCAACTAACTCATGTACATGGAAGATCGCACTGCTTCAATATATGAGACACAAGGGAAATTCTGGGGCACATGGATGGAATGGATGAATTTCCAACAAACAGCAAAATACAAGCTTCTGCTTGGGGGGGATGGCGAACCGGACACCAACTCGCCTCTTCATGATCTCACCCAATCATACCTTTTCCGCAACTAACCTCCCCTCCCCCCCCCCCACCTTTTTCTCCTTTTTCCTTACAACCCCTGAAACTTTTCATCTCCATCTTTCAATCCCAAGCTTGAGACCTTTTCTGTGCTTTCCTCAACTACTTTCTATTCCTTTTCTAAACCTCTTTTCCTCTTGAGATTTTTAACGAGAACATGATGAAAGAGTTATAAAGTCTAATAAGGAACGTTGGGTCCAAGACTTGGCCATTTACTGTTTAGCGGCACTTGCCGCACTATGTTGTAAAATTATTGATGTTATTATGTATTTTTGTATTATAGGCATAAGCAGATATAAGGTTGGAGTAACTGAATTGTATGAAACTAATGGTATTCGGACACTTACTCTTTCCTGTGATCATTTGACTTGTATGGATTTATATCTATTTACTTTTGTTAAATAATTATAAAAAAAGAAAAAAAAACTGACCCCTCAGATTCATACATTTTAAATCAACTTGTTTGAATTTATGCCCATCAGGTGTAAATCATGTGGTGCTTCATTTTTCCCATCTATAATTGTTACCTGCAGAAATACATTTTGCATTGTGATTGACCAATATAGATTTTGACTATCTGACTCTAGCTACTCCCAGTTAATGATTCTGAAGTGCAGCCTTCAAGCTGAGAAAGCAACTTTTTTTTTTAAATTCAAGGGATTCTCAAGATGTGTCTTGAGCAGCTCACCACTTTCCAGTCTTTCACTTTCTGGTGACTGACAAAGCCGAATCTCCTTCATGAGCGGAAGAGCTGGTGAACATTAAAGCTGTAGTACTAGTAAAACTGTAAAGATCAGCACAGGTTCTGATGTAAAGCCGCCGTCACACTTAACAAGATTGTTAGCGAGATCGTTTTAACGTCACAGGTTTTGTGATGTAACAGCTATCTCGCTCGCTACGTGTGACACTTAGCAGCGATCAGGCCCCTGCTGGGAGATCGCTGATCGTTACAAATTGCTCTGGGTCATTTTTTGGTCCTTGGTCTCCCGCTGGTCAGCACACATCTCTGTGACAGCAAGAGACCAACGATCAGCGACCTCACAGGCTGGTAACCATGGTAAACTAGCGCTGCCTAGATACCCAGTGTTTATCATGGTTACCAGCGTTAAGCAGGGAGGACGCTGGTAACTATGATAAACACTGGGTACCTAGGAAGCACGCACTGCCTAGATACCCGCTGTTTATCATAGTTACCAGTGTCCTCCCGTTTCCAGCAATGTGGAGGTGGCTCCTTGGTCGCTGAGGAGATGTGCCTGTTTGACAGCTCCCAGGTAACGACGCACCAACAATCCCTACAGGATCGTTATCGTTGTCGGGATCACTGTTGCGTCGTGTGTGACAGGAGCTTAACATCCAGCTATCAGTAGTTTTCTTTAGATACTACATTACTATCACTATCTTTACACAAAGATAACGCACATTTGACAAGAGCAAAGACAGCAGATTAGGAGACCTGATCTGAAACCTACAGGGCTGGCAATTTTGTGCAATTTACAACAATAGCTCAGAAGCAGAGAGGAAAGGGGAAGTAGGTGAGCTGTTAACTGCTTAGATATCAATGGACTGGAGCCAACTGTAATTTTAGGAGTAACCCCACTCCTGAAACGCAGCTACTGCACACTCCAAAGCCTAGGCAGGCTTTGGAGGCCGAGCCCTGTGAAAAAAAAAAAAAGAGCTGTACACTTTAAGCCGGCTTCACACTTGCACAAGCACCGCCCATCCCCATGTTTATCATGGGTACGCACGGTGATATCGCGTTCATGGTGCAGACGAGAATGTGTGATTTGTACGCAAGCATCCGCATATGTACAAATCACACATGGAAATGAATGGGTGCGCACGGCAATCTACAGCTGAGCGCATCACTGTGCCTCACCATATTAAGCATAGTGAGACGCTGTGTCTGTGCTCAGCTTCCGCTTCCCCGCCGCAATACGCAGCGGCAAGGGAGCGCATGTGTGAAGGCAGCCTTAGGAAAGGTAAAAGCTCTCATAGCAGAATGACAGAAGAATGAATAAGTCAATTGTCATCTCACTTATTTCTAATGCCTACTGACCAATTAAAGCAATTTAATAACTTGAGACTACCCCTTTAAATATTTTTTTCCTCTCTGCCGATTATTTATTTATTTCAAGCACTCACTTAAGTTAACTGTGAAAGATAAAAAAAAAATGGCATTTCACAAACTTACTCAGATTTACTCCTCTGTCCTCTAATCATCTGTCCAGCATCTGAAGAACTTTTACTCAGAGACTGATCATGACTTGGATCCACAAATTTAAATACATGCGATGACCCAAATTGGACTTTCACCCCACTGTGTAACATTGTGGTTTCAGAGATGCGCTGTCCATCAACATAAGTATCTGCATCAACACTTCTTGGAGTAACAGTCACTATACCATCCATATTTGTAAGGTCACAGTGATGGGGCTGTATGTCAGCTCCAAACAGCTGTTAAAAAAAGACAAAATTACCACAATTAGAACAAGGTATTTGATGCAATCATTGGGAATAAAGAAAGAATACTTATTCAAAAAGAGGGTTATTAGTTGAAAAGAGTTTTCTTTATTATAAAAAAACAAACCACAAAGTAGTTGATAAAGGTACACACTGTCTATAGCAGTAACCTACAGGCACTAACTCTTCTACTGTATTGTTAATGACATGTATTATTTATTGCAAGTTGTTTCCATTCAGATGCACAGCATGTACGGTATATTGTATTGACAACATAAAGGTTCAGGAGCCGGCCAGCATTTACAGTAAATTTCTAATTACCGACTTTTAGTTAAAGCTTCTATTAACCTCTGCAGACCGTGTCTGTGATGTCAGCATGTGTCCAAGGAGTGTGGACACTCCCTGAACACAAGCTGTCACCACACAAACATCGGGTTAACCCTGCAGAAGCCGACTTATTAGCCGCATCTGCAGCCTCTGTGCTGTTAAAGACGACATCATGGGTGCTATGTAGCTTCCGCCATATTGTATCTAAAGAGGCCATTTTTATTAGTTTATCATGTCTATTCTGACTAACTGGCTATGTAACAGTTTGTTCAGTGAAGATGAGCACAACTCAGCACATTTTTGCCTTTGTCCTTGTTTTCTAGATAAGACCACCAAGCTATATGTAAGCCCGAGTGTACCGTTCTTATCTTCTGTAACTCTCTTAAAGGTCACTAATTAATCATCTCAAAACTGTCTATAATGCATAGTCATATTTGTCATTGTATGATGTAACCTTTTTTTTTTCTAAACTTCTGTAAACGTATATAAGCTTTTACAAACAATAAATGTTGAGCTATTCTTTTGAAGACCAAGTCTGTGTCATCAATTGAGTTATAGCCATTACCAGGTATACCTGTGTAGAGCTCTTTCTCAAATCTGCCTACTCTGTTTAGATGTATTTATAGCATCTCTCACAAATGGAGGCCCCGCGTGATGATTATCTGTTATGTATATTTTTTCCCCTTTTTATATTCACCTTGGATTGAACACAAAGGTTACTACCCGTCTCCTGCTGAACAACATACAGAACCGTGGTAAGTTTGAGCCATTGTCTTAAGGTACAGTCTTCTCCAGGAGGGGGTAACAAGAGGTAACAAGAGTCAATCTTTGGGGAATTAGAAATGGGAAACTCAGATAGACTGATTTGATTATTTGGTATTTATGACATGCCGCACAGAGGCTGCAGATGGGGTTAATATGCAGCTAAAATCGTGGAATTACAAAATGTGCCCAGCAGCTGGATTTTTAATTAGCATCTTTCACTGTTGCTGTCACAGCGGTGGAATAAGATTGGTTATTGTACCGGGAAACGGGCACATTCAAACTCCGCAGCTTTGACAGCCACAGAGTTTAAATTCACCAGTAAATGCTGTCCGCGGACCTGAAGTTTGCTTCAATGCCGTGGACAGCATCACACTTACATGCACCACACACGCAGCACAGCTATGCACACTCACCCACATGCACCACACTCACACAAAACACGCAATAGACTCGCTTCACTGTCATGCATCAAACACACTCCGTGTTTGATGCATGACAGTGTGCCTGCAGCCTAAGGTGTATCAACTTAATTAATAAGCGCAAGTCTTTAGGTAGCTGTATAGTGCAACCAAAGGTAAAACAATAAAAAAACCTCAAAGCTATTAAATCTTTAGGTATTGCCAGAGTTATTTTTATTTAATTATATATTTATTTATTTAACCCCTTTACCACAGAGCACAGTTTGCACCTTACTGACTAAACCATTTTTTGTAATTGTGATCAGTGTCCCTTTATGACAGGGGTGGGGAACAGCCAGCCCCCGGGCCGGATTCAGCCCGCCATGTTACCTGATCCGGCCTGCGGCCACTTTGCTCATTTTGTGATGTGGGCTCTTTAAATTCTCAGAGGTGCGTGCCGGAATTGTGTCCGACGTGCAACATTGCCAGCGTGTGACAGGAGCTGCTGCGCTCTCCAGCTTCCTTCTAAAGTGGCTGACGATTGCAATCAGCTCCTGCTGTCATCAGTAAACATAAAGATATCAAAATAAATAAAATAAAAGAGTTTGTCTGTGCTACGTGATGATCTCCGGGCTGTGCAGGGATGAGGAGTGTCAGTAGCAAAAAAGATCTGCATCCAGCAGCAGCACAGCCAAGAGAGGGAGATAAAAATCATGTTAAGCCATTTTAAAATCATATATGTCTATATTGATTTATATCTGCCTTCCTTTGGATGTGTTGCTGGATGCAGCTCCTTTTTGCTCTAGCCCCATGTATCCATGTGTCGTACGCCTCAGGCTCATTTTTTCCATGTCAAAAACTAATGAACCATGCACACAGTGAACACGTCTGTAGGACAGTGTTCATACCACCAAAAGACTGAATAAAAAAAAAAAAAACAGTCAAACGTGTAAAAATCTTCTGTTGTAAAAAAATTCTGTAAAAATCAAGCGCTGCTGAAAAAGTAAAATACAGCGTATTTAGTTGATACGTTTTGTACAAAAAATGTATACTACGCTGCTCTACCAACTTCAATGTAAGGCGGTCGTCACACGCTTCAATTTAATGCACGATATCGCTTAAGCGATCTACTTTTTGATCGCTTAAGCGATATCGTTTGTGCATCGCTCTGTGCAATCAAGCGATTTTACAATGTAAAATCGCTTGATCGTTACATCGCAGATTGGTGAGCCGGAGCTCATATCAAGCGATAAACGCTTGAACAATCTTCCTCATCGTGGTGTGTGACACCACGATGATCCATCTCCCAGCGGCAGAGCCTATGCTGGGAGATGGTATCTATGGTAAACGTCGGGTTACTAAGCGCCGCGCGGCGCCTAGTAACCCAATGTGTACCATAGTTACCAGCGATCTCGCTGCTCCACATCGCTGGTGAGTCTGTCTGTGTGACAGCTCACCAACGATGTGAGCGATATTGTTAGCGATCGCGCGTGCACATGATCGCTAGCAATATCGCTAGCGATATTGATGCGTGTGACGGCCGCCTAACCCATATCAGAGCAGCCTTTATCTGATGTATATAAAACCTGACCATGTGTATTGGTACCTAAAATGAGCAGGATCCAGACAGGCCCAATGTCTGACTTGGAGTGACAGTATAGGAAAAGACAATTGCACACTCTCGTTTTTTTTCTTGCAAAAATGTGTTTCTTTATTTTTATAGCAACAGGGAACCAATGTTTCGGTCCAAACCTAGGATCTTGATCACGGTAGTTGCCGCTGTATTATGCTTTCCTTCACACATGGGGGCACCGCCAGCCACACTGGTATTTTTCAGTTTTCCTGTAAGCTATAGTAAACCAAGGGATCCTTAGACCCTGGTTGAGGGATGCCTTATTTCATTATGGTGTGTGCCTCCGTCCTGGGCGTGTGATTAAGCCTCAGTGTGCACGCCTTTTTACTATACTACTATGACTTGGAGTGACTGTAAAAAACAGCTTTTTATGTGCAGGTCTCAAAGGGAGGGGTGGGAGACTCCCCAATCTTGCAGAAACAAGGAATAACAGACAAAAACTAATGAACCATGCACACACTGAACACGTCTATAGGACAGTGCTCACACCACCAAAAGACTGAATAAAAAAAAAAGAAAGTCAAACAAACGTGTAAAAATACTCTGTCATAAAAAAATTCAGCAAAAAGCAAGTGCTGCTGAAAAAGTAAAATACAGGGTATTTAGTTAATACGTTTTTTGCAAAAAATGTATACTAAGCTGCTCTACCAACTTCAAGGTAACCCATATCAGAGCAGTCCCTATCTGATGTATATAAAACCAGACCATGTGTATTGGTACCTAAAATGAGCAGGATCATTGTAAGTACCAATACACATGGTCAGATTTTATATACAGTTGTGGCCAAAAGTATTGACACCCTGCAATTCTGTCAGATAATACTCAGTTTCTTCCTGAAAATGATTGCAATCACAAAGTCTTTGGTATTATTATCTTCATTTAATTTGTCTTCAATGAAAAAACACAAAAGAGAATGAAGCAAAAAGCAAAACATTGATCATTTCACACAAAACTCCAATAAATGACCAAGACAAAAGTATTGGCTCCTTCAGCCTAATACTTGGTTGCACAACCTTTAGCCAAAATAACTGCGATCAACCGCTTTCGTTAACCATCTATGAGTTTCGTACAATGCTCTGCTGGAATTTTAGACCATTCTTCTTTGGCAAACTGCTCCAGGTCCTGGATATTTGAAAGGTGCCTTCTCCAAACTGCCATTTTTAGATCTCTCCACAGGTGTTCTATGGTATTCAGGTCTGGACTCATTGCTGGCCACCTTAGAAGTCTCCAGTGCTTTCTCTCAAACCATTTTCTAGTGCTTTTTGAAGTGTGTTTTGGGTCATTGTCCTGCTGGAAGACCCATGACCTCTGAGGGAGACCCAGCTTTCTCACACTGGGCCCTACATTATGCTGTAAAATGTGTTGGTAGTCTTCAGACTTCATAATGCCATGCACACAGTCAAGCAGTCCAGTGCCAGAGGCAGCAAAGCAACCCCAAAACATCAGGGAACCTCTGCCATGTTGGACTGTAGGGACCGTGTTCTTTTCTCTTTTTCTCCTGTAAATTCTATGTTGATGCCTTTGCCCAAAAAGCTCTACTTTTGTCTCACCTGACCAGAGAACATTATTGCAAAACGTTTTAGGCTTTCTCAGGTATGTTTTGGCAAACTCCAGCCTGGCTTTTTTATGTCTCGGGGTAAGTAGTGGGGTCTTCCTGGTTATCCTACCATACAGTCCCTTTTCATTCAGACGCCGACAGATAGTACAGGTTGACACAGTTGTACCCTCGGACTGCAGGGCAGCTTGAACTTGTTTGGATGTTAGTCGAGGTTCTTTATCCACCATCCGCACAATCTTGCGTTGAAATCTCTCATCCATTTTCCTTATCCGTCCACATCTAGGGAGGTTAGCCACAGTGCCATGGGCTTTAAACTTCTTCATGACACTGCGCACGGTAGACACAAGAACATTCAGGTCTTTGGAGATGGACTTGTAGCCTTGAGTTTGCTCATGCTTCCTCACAATTTGGTTTCTCGGGGGGCGTGGCCTGACTGGCAATGGCGGAGGCCGCATAACTTTGAGCTCCTGACCTCCCGGGCACAGAAACGGCCATCACCAGCTTCCAGAGCCTGCAACAGCGATCTCCTCTGCACCACAAAAGACCGGATTCCTCACTGCACCGATGGGTAAGACGAAACCGGTGGCAGGACTAGCACCAAGGCGGGTATCCGACTTCTTCACAGCTTCCCAGCCTTTCGCGCTCCAGGAGCCCAACATGGCGCCCCCCTCCCCCAGAGCAGCGCGAGCGGCCAAACGCGGTCCACTATCTCAGGAGGCGGCTGGCGGGAATCAGGCACCCGAGATTCCCCTAACACATGCCAGCATGAGGGAACTGCTGGAGGAGTTCCGGGCTTCTCTCCACGCCGACATGATGAAAATGGTGGCGGAGGTGTGGGGTGAAATAGCAGAGCTGGGCACACGCACAGATTCATTAGAAAGAAAACTCACAGAGCTCATTTCCTCTCATAATGCCTTGCTGGACACAAATGAACAGCTAGAAGAGCAGATTGCAAGGGTCCAAAGCAAAAATCTGGACCTTGAGGACAGATCACGCCGCAACAATGTAAGGCTGAGGGGGGTGGACGAAAATGTGCAAAATAGAGAGCTACGGAGCTTTCTGCAGGGGTTCCTAACTGCAGCTCTACCAGACACAGACCCCAGAGAATTCAAAATTGACAGAATACATAGGATACCAAAACCATCAAACCTGGATCCCTCCCTGCCCAGAGATATTCTTGCAAGGGTGCATTATTTTGAAGTAAAAGAAGACTTTCTTAGGTCCCTCAGATCTCGTCCTGAACTACCAGATAAATTTGCACATATTGAAGTTTATCAGGACATTTCACCTGGAACCTTACTACAACGCAAAGCATTTCAGCACTGCCCCAAAGTACTGAGGGATAATGATATCCCTTACAGATGGGGATTCCCCACAAAACTTATCATCAAAAAAGAGGACAAGTCCTATGTCTGCTTGCTTCCTGTTCATGCAGAAAGACTATTGAAACAATGGGGACTGATGAACTCCCCCCCTGTGGAGGGTCCTGATAAACCTGGCCCACAAACCGGCTTGGATGGAAAGAAAAAAAGAGGAAAAAGACCCAGAATTGATCCTGAATGGTTCACAGTATGATGCCACTGCAGGTCCATACAGCTTGATAGCCCGGAGGAGATCAGGAACTCTAGTACTTTTATGTTCCTGAAACTATCTTTGTACCTTTTATTTTTCTTTTTCTGAACAATCCTGTTTAGATCTCTAAATTCCTTTTCTTGATCTCACTTACTTCTTCTTACACTCGTTCTAAATCTTAACACATCTCTCTCTCTCTCCCCCTACTACGCGTGCCTTCACCAGGCATATCCTTACCCCCCACTACACCTTATCACTCCCCCCCCTTTTCTTTTTTTTTCTCTTTTTCTCTCTGAATAACCACACTCTAAGAACTCCCCCCCCCCCCCCCCCCCGCTCTTTCACTTTCTCTTCACTCTAAATCTCTACTGTACTGATTTGCTTATCTCTATATCCCTGTAAATACTGGGATAATATTGCCCCTTGAGTGCATTTCAGTTGGCATTCTTTGTTTTTATTTTTCTATGATCCTACTCACAGGTTCATGGACAAGATGTACACAAGGTTTACTTATCTGAACATCGTGATTATTGTTACTCCAGTTAATGGAATTTGTTCCTTTAATCCTCCCGTGTTTCCCTCCCTCCTTTCCCACCCCCCCTCCCCTACAGGTCGGCTGGTCTCCCAACAGTAATGACTGTATTTCACAATTGAATGTGTTTGATCCACCATGAGTATCACATGCGGTTCAGTAAATGTTAACGGACTTAACAGTCCAGAGAAACGCTCCTTGTCTTGGAGACAAATCGTAAAGCTCAGGTATGATGTTTTGTTTCTACAGGAGACTCATCTGTTGGCAGCAGATACACATCGCCTCATTACCCTCATAGTTTCTTTGCAACAGCAGACATCAAAAAAGCGGGGGTGGCTATACTAATTCATAAGAGATTAACGTTTGAATACATATCCTCTACGATAGACCCAGCGGGACGCTATATCCTCATCAACTGCAAATTAAATAATGTCACCTACTCACTTATGTCCATGTACTCCCCTAATACAGGTCAGGTTAAATTTCTGTCTCAAACTCTGGAAACCCTTCTCCCCCAATCATTGGGAAGGAAAATTATAGCCGGAGATTTAAATGCTCCAGCAGACAAAAAAATGGACTGCTCTGGACTTGGAGCGTATAGGGCAGAGTTGGGACCGACTTTTACGCAATTTGGGCTTCATGATGTTTGGAGATGTTTTCACCCAGAGCAGAGAGATTATTCTTATATGTCACCCAGATTCGGCTCCTGGTCAAGAATTGATTACATCCTGACTGATGACACCTTGCTCCCGCTCTGCCTCTCAGCTGATGTTGGTTCCATTTCATGGACAGACCACGCCCCTATTTCCATAAAATTTGAGGATGCATTGGCTGTCCCTCCCACTACACTATGGAAAATTAACGAATATATTCTCTCCTCACCTGTACACCTAGAAGAGATATCAGGATTCATTGCAGAATACTTCTCCTTAAATGACACAGGAGACGTTTCCCCAGAGACACTTTGGCTAGCGCACAAAGCTGTCCTCAAAGGTAAACTTATAAAGATGTCAACATGCGAAAAAACAGCACACCATTAAGGTTACCACCCTCACGACCCAAATCCAAAACCTGGAACACAAACAAAAATCCCATCCCTCCCCAACTTTAACGGCTGAGCTATTAGAGACTCGAAGACAGCTCCGCACTACACTCTTGATTAAAGTACAAAAAGACATGACCAGATCTAAAGCCCGGTTCTACTCAATGGGAGATAGAGCAGGGAAGTTGTTGGCTAGACGAGTCCGCAAGCGTATGGCCACCACCAAAATATCTCATTTGTTGGACTCAAATGGTTCCAAAATAAGACACCCCATAAAAATTGTAGATCAGTTTAGAGCATACTACGAAACTTTATATAATTTAAAAAACGACTCATGCACCCCACAGCCAACGAAAACAATAATTAGTAAATTTTTAGATAAGGCCACATTACCATCTTTGAACCCCCAACAAGTTGCCCAATTAAATATTCCCATAACTGAAATGGAGGTTCAAAAAGCCATCCAAACATCCAAAGGACACTCTGCCCCAGGCCCTGATGGATATACATATAAGTATTACACTTCCTTTCCCCTATTATTGACTCCATACTTAACTAAGCTATTTCAGTTCTGGCAAGCCACGGGTAAGGTCAGGGAGGAGGGTCTACAAGCTGTGATCATTACCCTTCCCAAACCAGGCAAACCCCCCACATCCCGGGTAACTTCCGACCGATAGCACTATTAAATTGTGATATTAAACTGTATGCCAAGATCCTTGCCAGTCGTCTCATGGAGGTACTTCCAGACCTCGTGGGTAGGGATCAGGTGGGTTTCATTCCAGGGCGTCAGGCCAGGGATGCCACAAGAAGGCTAATAAATCTGCTAGACATCATGGAGAGGGGGGGTGCCCCCGGTGCACTACTCTCACTCGACGCAGAGAAAGCGTTTGACAGAGTGCACTGGGGGTCCTCAGTGAAGTCCTAGATAGGTTCCATATTGTTGGAAGATTTAAGGACTCTATAATGTCCCTATACTCATCCCCCTCAGCTTTAGTCCGTGCCTCTGGCTTCATATCTCAAAAATTTGAGATTACGAATGGCACTCGACAGGGCTGCCCCCTCTCTCCACTGATCTTCGCCCTGGTCATGGAGCCCTTGGCATCTATAGTGCGTAATACGGCGGAGGTCTCGGGGGTATGGGTGGGACCTACAGAACACAAAATTAATCTATATGCAGATGATGTGATATTCACATGCACTCATCTTAAACAAACTGTTCCAGCTTTAATGTCCATCTTGGAAGAATTCGCAGCAGCATCATATTACAAGCTCAACCTTTCCAAATCTTCCTTTTTCCCGGTAAATATCCCAGCTAACGAACAAATGACAGTACGTCGAACGCTGCCTTTCATTTGGATCTCCCGATCCTTTACATATCTGGGTATCCAAATCTCTCTCACCAAAACTATAGTTAAAATAAATTCTGATTTTCTAATTAAGGAACTACGTTCTTTGATACAATCTTACTCCCCTTCACTGCTGTCGTGGATTGCCAGAATTCAAATTACCAAAATGATACTATTTCCAAAAATATTATATTTTCTCCGTTGCATCCCTATACACTTTCCCAGAAAAATCCTTAACCTTCTACAATCTATTTTGGGCAAATTTATTTGGATGAACAAACCTCATAGAGTTGGTTCCTCAACGTTAACTCTACCTACCACCATGGGAGGGATGGGTGCCCCCAACATACAGTATTACTACAGAGCAATTAATCTGGAGATCTCACAATTATGGTGGATCCCCAATGCTGAATCAAACTCCCTGCCTCTGTGGCTACAAATAGAATCCTGGTATGCCCCACAAAATTCAACTCGTCTTTTGCTGGAGTCACACCTCCTCCGCCATAAGCCCGGAAACCTCCCTCTGAAGTCCATGCAAGCAGTGCTTGAAGTTTGGTCTGGGGTAAGCCACTTACTCCTGAAAGGCTTATATAGATACATAACACTGAGGGCTGTAGAGTGCTGTGTAGACTCTCCAGCTTTCTCCCTGGCAAAATGGCGGAGGGCGGGCGCTAAACAACTGACAGATGTGCTGCACAATGCCAAAATACAATCATTTGTAGCTCTGAAGGAGAAATATGGTCTTTCTAATGCTGACTACTTTTCTTACCTTCAACTAAAAGACTTTCTCAGAACCACAGTTATCCCGAAGGAAGACACACTGGCCAGTCTCCCGCAGGTCATATCTATTTTCAAACAAACAACAGCTGCCAACAGGGGTATCTCCATTTTTTACAGGGCCATGTCAGAAGTACAAGCAGAGTCTAAGCTCCCGTTTATGACGAAATGGGAAGCTCTCCTATCATTCACCTCGCCTGTAGAGGAATGGATGAAGGCGTCAACCCATGCTCTTTCTTACACCTCTTGCCTGAACCATCATGAGCAAGCAAAAAAACTTCAATTCGGATGGTACCTGACTCCTTATAAAATAGCTAGTTTTAAAAAAGACCCCCGACCAGGGAAGAACTTATGCTGGAAAAACTGTGGAGAGGTTGGAACCACTACACATGTCTGGTGGCATTGCCTGGGCATTCGCTCTTTTTGGTCACAAGTCAACCATCTGATATGTACTACTACCGGACTCAATCTCACGTTGACTCCACAGATGGCCTTACTAGGTTTAGAGATTCAGGATTTACCGCGAGGACTGAGACCAATTATATCAAATATACTTATAGCAGCTCGATACTGCATAACTAGATACTGGAAAAACCCCACCTTCCCGTCTATACAGGAAGTCATCTCCCAACTTAATCTGCACTTCAACTACGAACTGGTTTTATCAACAGAAACAGCTAAACGCACGAAAATTATTAATTGGTGGGATACATGGGTGAGCTCGCAGCATAATAACGTTGTAATAACGAGCTAAACATACTTGTAAAGCGATTAGTGATAAAGCTAGTTTAAGTAATGTTATTAATTACGCTACATCCACCTATTTCAGGTCCCTAGCCGACCTGCTAACTGCTTTCCCCTCCCTCCCTTCTCCCCTACCTTCCCTAAGTTTACCCACCCTTCCTTGTTTGTCTTAACGAAGTCTGTTCTTATTGGTTATAATTTTATGAATAGTTGTACACTTAATTATCTATATGACAGCTTTGTTTCCCATTGTGCCCAACTGTTCGGGTACCATTTCATTTGATTTAAATATGTTATATGTTTGAAAATACTCTAATAAAAACATAATGATTCAAAAAACAATTTGGTTTCTCAAGTCCTCAGACAGTTCTTTGGTCTTCTTTCTTTTCTCCATGCTCAATGTGGTACACACAAGGACACAGGACAGAGGTTGAGTCAACTTTAATCCATGTCAACTGGCTGAAAGTGTGATTTAGTTATTGCCAACACCTGTTAGGTGCCACAGGTAAGTTACAGGTGCTGTTAATTACACAAATTAGAGAAGCATCACATGATTTTTCTAACAGTGCCAATACTTTTGTCCACCCCTTTTTATGTTTAGTGTGGAATTATATCCAATTTGGCTTTAGGACAATTCTTTTTGTGTTTTTTTCATTGAAGACAAATTAAAAGAAGAGAATACCAAAGAATTTGTGATTGCAATCATTTTCAGGAAAAAAATGAGTATTATCTGACAGAATTGCAGGGGTGTCAATACTTTTGGCCACAACTGTGTATAAAACCTGACCATGTGTATTGGTACCTAAAATGATCCTGCTCATTTTAGGTACCAATACACATGGTCTGGTTTTATATACATCAGATAGGGACTTCTCTGATATGGGTTACCTTGAAGTTGGTAGAGTAGCTTAGTATACATTTTTTGCAACAAACTTAACTAAAAACCCTGTATTTTGCTTTTTCAGCAGCACTTGCTTTTTACTGAATTTTTTTATAACAGAGTATTTTTACACATTTGTTTGATTTTTTTTAAATTTTTATTCAGTCATTGTTCCCATGTGTCGTACGCCTCTGGCCCCGTGTACCCATGTGTTATACGCTTCTGGCCCGTGTTCCCATGTGTTGTACGCCTCTTGCTCAGTGTACCCATGTCATACGCCTCTGGCCCAATGTACCCGTGTCATACACCTCTGGCCCCGTGTACCTGTGTGTCGTACGCCTCTGGTTCCGTGTACCCATGTGTCGTACGCCTCTGACCCCATGTACCTGTGTGTCGTACGCCTCGGGCCCCGTGTACCTGTGTGTCGTACGTGTCTGGCCCCTTTGTGTTGTACGTCTCTGGCCCTGTGTACCCGTGTGTAATAAGCCTCTGGCCCCGTGCACCCGTGTGTCATAAGCCTCTGGCCCCGTGTACCCTTTGTGTTGTCCGCCTCTGACCCCCATCTACCTGTTTGTGGTACGCCTCTGGCCCTGCGTGTCGTACATCTCTGGCCCCGTTTACCCTTTGTGTCGTACGTCTCTGGCCCTGTGTACCCATGTATCATACGCCTATGGCTCCATGTACTCGTGTGACATACACCTCAGGCACTGCGTACACGTGCCATATGCCTCAGGCATTGTGTACCCATTTGCTGTATGCCTCTGGCCCCATGTACCCGTGTGCCATATGCCTCAAGCTCAGTGTACCCAAGTGTCTTACACCTTAGGCTCCGTGTACACAAGTGCCGTATGCCTCAGGCTCATTGTACCCATTATTACAAAAATTTCCAACCAGTGGGATATAGGACATTCCCGTAGGATATGTCCCACTCCCCAGGACCTACTCAAAAGCACATATAAACATGAAAAAAAAAGTATATACTCCAGTTAGCATATTCCAAAATTTCGTTTATTTTTCACACCCATGTGTCGTATGACTCGTGCTCTGTGTATCCGTGTGCCGTATGCCTCAAACTCCATGTACTCGTGCCATTTTCCTCAGGCTCTGCCTACCCATGTGCTGTATACCTCAGGCTCGGTGTACCCATGTGCCATATACCTCAGGCTCTGGGTACCCACGTGCTGTATACCTCTGGCCCTGTGTACCCATGTGCCATGTACCTCATGCTCTGTGTACCCATGTTGTGTATACCTCAGGCTCTGTTTACCCATGTGCAGCATACCTCAAGCCCCAAATATGGGGTTAATCTGCAGGCTAATAGCGTTTGAAACCTGTCCGGCACCTGCATATTAAACCCCGCTGCATGGAGGAAATTAACTTTAATCCTGGTGGCAACATTCCTGTTACAATTACGGGGGCTGCAAGTGCAGGGCAGATTTTTCACGCTATTAACCTGCAAATTAACCCTATATCTACTTTAACCAGACATAGAACGTAATTTTAAGTTGATAATTTTGCGGCCCCCGAAGGATTGAAGAAATTTCCAAATAGCCCCCGGCAGAAAAAAGGTTCCCCGCCTTTGCTTTATGAGGTAAAAACTCTGGAAAGATTCAATGGGTCCCAGTAATTCCAAGACTATTTTTTTTATGATATACTGAACTTGACATTCTTGGTAAATTTAGGACAATATTTTTTGCGTTTGTGAAAAAAAGGATCAAAAATTTGCCAAAAATGTTGTAGTTTTCAAACTCTTTATTTTTCTTACTGCTAAACCAGACAGGTATATCACTCAAAATAGTTAATAAATAACATTTTCAACATACCTACTTTACATCAGCACAATTTTATGTTCAAAATATTTTTATTGCATAGATATAATCATACAAATTAATGGATTTTACAATCTAGTTCAATAGGAAGAATATCAGAATCGTACAGTTCAGATTAATTAATTTTTGTAATTAAGTCAAAATTGAGGTAGTATTATACATAGAATCTAACTTCGAGATTTATAAAGTCTTATATAGATTCAGAGATTTGTAGTGCGTATTAGCATCAAATGGGTTACATTCAAACAGTTAAAGAACTATTTACAATTTTATAAATCATGTTAATCAATAAGGGAAGGCAGTAGAAAAGGGAAATTGGGGGGGGGGTACATCAGCACAATTTTAGAAACTATTTTTTTTTGTGTTAGGAAGTTAGAAGGGTTCAAAGTTTGAGCAATACTTCATATTTCCATCAGAAATAACAAATCCAATTTTTTAGGAACCAGATCATATTTGAAGTGACTTTGAGGAGTCTATATGACAAATACCCAAAGGTGACATTCTAAAAACTGTAGCCTTACGACTGCTCAAAACCACAGTCAATACGTTTATTTACCCTTCAGGTGATTCACAGCATTTAAAACAATTTAGAAGGAAAAAATTAACATTTTACTTTTTTCTTCAAAAATGTTACTTAAGCACTAAATTTAGTTGTTTTTTTTCACAAAGAGTAACAGGATAACATTCACCACAAACTTTGTTGTGCAGTTTCTCCTGAGTACACCGATACCTGTGGTATATATGATATATGTGGTGGAAAACTTTGGGAGCACCGCAGAGCTCAGAAGGGAGAGGTGCCATCAGAATTTTCAAGAGGAAAATTGGCTGTTTGGAGAATTCCTGATGTGCCTAAATAGTGGAAACAACCCACAAGTGACCGCATTTTGGAAATTAGACCCTTTAAAGAATTTTTGTAGATGTGCAGTGAATAATGATGGGTGAACCTGAACTTTAAAATTTGGGGTTTGTATCAAACACCTAGTGCCCCTGGGAAATCAGTGTTACAGTTTGCATCCAGAGGTGGGGGGGGGGGGCTGTAAAACAATGCACAAGATTAATAAACATTATCATTGTACTTAACAGGTCTTGCGGCCCACATTCTGCCGTCCCGACGCATCTACTTCTGGACTGCTCATCATCTTTTAGGAAATCCACTGCAGAGGGCGGAACAGTCAATCACAGATGTTATCCCTGGATGCTTCAGTCGGTCCCCCAAAAAAGACAGGAGTCCTAGGGGTGATGTGACGGTTCCTTTATTCCACTTCCACCAACGCGTTTCGGCGCCCTTCTTGGCACCTTCCTCAGGGTATTACATGCATGTCATAATTCATCCTTTTTATAAGGCACAAAATGGTGACTCCTCCTGCTATAGGGGGTGTGTTTGTTTACCTTGATGATGTCAAAATCATCATCAAAGTGGGTGTTACCACAGATTTTGGCTCCATTCTGGCTAAATACTAGTTCTAAGCATCAAAATTAACATTCTTACACTGGGTGTACATGATAAAAATCATTACAATAGACCAAAGTGTAAAAAATGGTAAAAAAGTGTGTAAAAGTGGTAAAAAAGTTTCTGCGCTGCGGAGATTAGAACCAGAAAGAGAAAACATTCTGGGATGCTGTTACTACATGGTGTGCCACTCTTGATTATGTGTTGTTTCCCTGTTGGATCCACCAGGGTATATAGCTGAATAGAAGAATGCCGGGGGAAAATGAGGAACATTGCCTTTTCAAAATTTTTTATATATATATTAACTACATTAAATTTTATTGTAAAAATATATTTAAAATATAGAAAAATTGGAATATAGAAAAATGAGGTTAAAATGCTGGAAGAGCGAAGATATATAAGAAATCTTGGGAATAAATAAAAAGAAAAATTAATTATTAATAAGATATAAATAAAAATCTAAAAGGGAAATTTTTATAAAAAATTATTTGTGTGTGTAAAATGTAAAAATTGTATACGTATAAAAAATTCGATATGCATAAAAATTATGATAAGTATATATATATATATATATATATATATATACACACACACACACACGTTTCGCCCTCAGACATCAGAGAGTTGTTTTAAATTCAGGACTATGTGTTGGATCGTTTGGGAAGTTGAGTGTATGGTGTGGCTCAAAGGGCTTAACTGTCTTGTTTCCATCTTGCTCTCCTGGGGTCTAGTCCCTCGAAAAGTGCATGTGCCTTATTGTATGCTCAAAGTGCCAAAAAGACTCATATGTGAAATCTAAAAGTTCCACAAGATGCTTCCTTCAAAATAACCACAAGATGGCGCTCTTCCATTATCCAGAGTGGATACATAAATGGGAAAAAAAGAAAATGAAGTGCTTCTTCACAAGTGTGTATTGAGTATACCTTATGTGTTGTTCCAAGATGAAGGCTATGTGTAAAATAGCAAAAAATTATGGTGTCACACAGGAATGTGAGTAAAAAAAAAAAAAAAATAAAAAAAAATTATATACTGTGAAATAAGTGTGTCGGGGACATTGATGGTGGAAATGTAGGTCAATTTACAGGTAAAAGGGGAAAAAATGGTTAAGTAAATAAAGAAAAATATATAGGACGTGTGTGAAAAAAATATATTGAAAAAATATATATATGAAAAAATATAAATATGAAAAATATAAAACATATATATCCACTCATTATACAAGATCAAAAACAACGAGTATGTGCGACAAATAATATTAGATCAGTTCAGATATTAAATTGAGTCCTTTAGGTCTTAACGTATTCAGTTGGTACATCCAGTACTTTTCCTTTTTCTTTAATTCCTCCCATCTATTGTTGGTGTTTACTGGTACATAATCTATTGGTGTTACTTTTATTTTGTATAGTCTTTATTGTGGTGGGTCAGGTAGTGGTTTGAAACACCATGTAGCCTGTACCCATTACGTATGTTCGACCTGTGTTTATTAATTCTCTCATGTGAAGGTCTAATAGTTCTCCCTACATAGGGCAGTCCACACGGGCACTCCAGCAGGTATATCACGTAGCTTGTTTGGCAGTTCATGTTATGTCTGATAAGGAATTTATTTTCGGTGGTAGTGGATGTGAACTCAGTCTTGGTTTGTATATTCCAGCAGCATTGGCATTTCTTTTTTCCACATTTAGTAGTCCTGGCGGTGCCAACAAACTTTATGTATCCACTCTGGATAATGGAAGAGTGCCATCTTGTGGTTATTTTGAAGGAAGCATCTTGTGGAACTTTTAGATTTCACATGAGCCTCTTTGGCACTTTGAGCATACGATAAGGCACATGCACTTTTCGAGGGACTAGAACCCATGAGAGCAAGATGGAAACAAGACAGTTTAGCCCTTTGAGCCACACCATACACCCAACTTCAAAAACGATCCAACACATAGTCCTGAATTTAAAACAACTCCCTGATGTCTGAGGGCGAAACATGTTATATATATATATATATATATATATATATATATTATATATATATATATATATATATATATATATATATATATATAACACACATACATATCATAATTTTTATGCATATCGAATTTTTTATACGTATAACATTTTTACATTTTACACACAAATAATTTTTTATAAAAATTTCCCTTTCATATTTTTTATTTACATCTTATTAATAATTATTTTTTTCTTTTTATCTATTCCCAAGATTTCTTATATATCTTCGCTCTTCCAGCATTTTAACCTCATAATTTTTCTATATTCCAATTTTTCTATATTTTAAATATATTTTTACAATAAAATTTAATGTAGTTAACCCCTTCATGACCTTGCCATTTTTTGCAATTCTGACCAGTGTCCCTTTATGAGGTTATAACTCGGGAACGCTTCAACGGATCCTAGCGATTCTGAGACTGTTTTTTCGTGACATATTGGGCTTCATGTTAGTATTAAACTTAGGTCGATAATTTTTGCGTTTATTTGTGAAAAAATAAAAAATATGGCAAAAATTTTGAAAATTTTGCAATTTTCAAATTTTGAATTTTTCTTCTGGTAAACCAGAGAGTTATGTGACACAAAATAGTTATGAAATAACATTTCCCACATGTCTACTTTACATCAGCACAATTTTTGAAAAAAAAAAAAAATTTGTTAGGAAGTTATAAGGGTTCAAAGTTCATGAGCAATTTTTCATTTTTCCACCAAAATTTACAAAACCATTTTTTTTAGTGACCACATCCCATTTGAAGTCCCTTTGAGGGGTTTACATGGCAGAAAACACCCAAAAGTGACACCATTCCAAAAACTGCACCCCTCAAGCTACTCAAAACTACATTCAAGAAGATTATTAACCCTTCAGGTGCTTCACAGGAACTAAGCAAATTGGAAACAAAAAAATGGATATTTTAATTTTTCTAACAAAAATGTTCTTGTATCCTCAATTTTTTCATTTTCACATGGGCAACAAGATAAAATGGATCCTAAAATTTGTTGGGCAATTTCTCCTGAGTATATCGATACCACATATGTGATCATAAACCACCGTTTGGGCGCACGGCAGGGCTCTGAAGGGAAAGAGAGCAATTTGACTTTTGGAGCTAATTTTCCATTCAAAAAGTGAAATGGCGCTCCTTCACTTCTGAGCCCTGCCGCGCGTCAAAACAGTGGTTTATGACCACATATGAGGTATCGGTGTACTCAGGAGAAATTGCCCAACAAATTTTAGGATTTTATCCTGTTACCAATGTGAAAATGAAAGAATTGAGGCTAAAAGAACATTTTTGTAAAAAAAAAGTACTTTTTCCATATTCACAGATCAATTTGTAAAGCATGTGGGGGTTCAATATGCTCACCACCCATCTAGATACGTTCCCTGGGGGGTCTAGTTTCCAAAATGGGGTCACTTGTGGGGGAGCTCCAAAGTTTAGGCACACAGGGGCTCTCCAAACGCGACATGGTGTCCGCTAACAATTTGAATGGAAAATCACCTCAAATTGTTAGCGGACACCATGTCGCATTTGGAGAGCTCCTGTGTGCCTAAACATTGGGGCTCCCCCACAAGTGACCCCATTTTAGAAACTAGACCCCCCAGGGAACATATCTAGATTAGGGATGGGCGAATCTACGCGCTAGGACTCGTTACTCGGCGAGTAGTAAGGGACTCGCAGGACTCGGTACTCTGCGAGTTTCCCAGTGATTACTCGCACGAGTCCAATGCAAATCAATATCAATCCTAGTTTTGTCAGAAACGCTGACAAAACTAGGATTGCCATTGTTTGCATTAGACTCGTGCGAGTAATCACTGGCTACTGTGCCAGTGATAGCAGGGAGACTCGCAGATAACTGCTGTTTCTTTGCGAGCCGAGTCCAGCTGTCTTCTCTGTGCAGCTCCAGGGTCCTAGAGCCCGCCTGCTCACAGACATGATGTAGCAGTGCTGAGATTGTTCTCAGTCTGCTCATTCCCTGTGTACAGACATGAATGTTTGTGCACAGAGATGATGTAGCAGAGCTGAGATTGTTCTCAGTCTGCTCATTCCCTGTGTACAGACATGAATGTCTGTGCACAGAGATGATGTAGCAGAGCTGAGATTGTTCTCAGTCTGCTTATTCCCTGTGCATAGACATCTATATTTATGCACAGGGGATGTAGCAGAGAGGACATCGCGTTTTGGACTGCGTCGGACGGAAGAGGATTTTTTTAATTAAAGATGGAGTCCCTAATGGCTTTTTTTTTTATTTCTAATAAAAAATTTTCCTTGTGTTGTGTTTTTTTAAAACAATTTAATAGAAATTCATGGCGGTCACGCCAATATTAGACATGACCGCCATGAATTTCTATTAAATTGTTTAAAAAAAAACACAACACAAGGAAAATTTTTATTAGAAATAAAAAAAAAAGCCATTAGGGACTCCATCTTTAATCAAAAAAATCCTCTTCCGTCCGACGCAGTCCAAAACGCGATGTCCTCTCTGCTACATCCCCTGTGCATAAATATAGATCTCTATGCACAGGGAATAAGCAGACTGAGAACAATCTCAGCTCTGCTACATCATCTCTGTGCACAGACATTCATGTCTGTACACAGGGAATGAGCAGACTGAGAACAATCTCAGCTCTGCTACATCATCTCTGTGCACAGACATTCATGTCTGTACACAGGGAATGAGCAGACTGAGAACAATCTCAGCACTGCTACATCAGGCAGCAGGCGGGCTCTAGGACCCTGGAGCTGGGGCAGCCAGAACACAGAGAAGACAGGATCTTATCTGTGCGAGTCAGCGATTACTTACAAAGTAAACGAGCAATGCAAATAAATGACAAAACTAGGATTGCTTCAGGCTGAAGCTTCCGAGACACATCTGCGATTTGTAAATCTCACACTACTCGCTATTACTCGCTTCCCCATTCATTAACATTGGACTCGCTAGACTCGCAACGAGTAGCGAGTCCTGTGCTCGGACTCGCTAGAGTCAAGCGATTCCGAGTAATTTAGGATTCGCCCATCACTAATCTAGATGCATAGTGAGCCCTTTGAACCCCCAGGTGCTTCACAAATTGATCCGTACAAATTAAAAAAGAAAATTTGTGTGAAAAAAAAGTATTTTTACCTTATTACGGATCAGTTTGTGAAGCACCTGGGATTCAAAGTGCTCACTATGCATCTAGATAGGTTCCTTGGGGGGTCTAGTTTCCAAAATGGGGTCACTTGTGGGGGAGCTCCAATGTTTAGGCACACAGGGGCTCTCCATACACAACCTGGTGTTTGCCAACAATTGGAATTGTTAGCGGACACCAGGTCGCGTATGGAGAGCCCCTGTGTGCCTAAACATTTGAGCTCCCCCACAAGTGACCCCATTTTGGAAACTAGACCCCCCAGGGAACATATCTAGATGCATAGTGAGCCCTTTGAACCCCCAGGTGCTTCACAAATTGAGACGTATAAATGAATAAAGAAACTTTTTGTGAAAAAACATACTAGTCTAGTAGTTACAATTCGCAGCATAGGGGACCCAATACATTTGGGTCTCTCCATGCTGAGGATTCCAGCCCCTAGCTGCCAAGTTGTACCTGGATGGCAAACAAAAATACGGCAAAGCTCCATGTCATTTTATTTGTAGAATTCAAAAAAAAAAAAATGACATGGGGCTCTGCCATATTTTTGGTCCAGCCAGGTACAACTTGGCAGCTACGGACTGCCACCAGCCCCCAGCTGCCTCATTGTACCTGGCTGGAACCAAAAATACAGCGAAGCCTATTTTTTTTTATTTCTAGAATTATTTCTAGAAAAAAAATGACATAGGGCTCCGCCATATTTTTGGTCCAGCCAGGTACAACTTGGCAGCTACGGACTGCCACCAGCCCCCAGCTGCCTTGGTTGGCTGGAACCAAAAATACAGCGAAGCCCTTTTTTTTTTTTTAAATTTCTAGAACTAATTCTAGAAAAAAAATTACGTGGGGCTCCGCCATATTTTTGGTCCAGCCAGGTACAACTAGGCAGCTGGGGGCTGGAATCCTCAGCATAGAGAGGCCCAAGCATTCTGGGCCCCCCCTGGTGTGAATTGCAGCCCGCGGCCACCCCAGAAAATGGCTCATTCATTGAAGCACCATTTTCTGGCGCTGTACCCACGCTCTTCCAGTTGCCCTGGTGCCAGTGGCTAACTGGGTAATAAAGGGGTTAATGCCAGCTTTTTATTGGCAGCTGGCACTAAGCCCGAGATTCATAATATAGGGCCAATGTTAGACCCGCCATTAGGAATCTCTAGTACGGTAAATAGTCAAAAATACACACAGAGAAAAATCTTTTTATTTGAAAAAAAACACAGACACAATTCGGACTCCATCTTTATTATAAAAAGATCCGACGTAGTCCACAACGAAGGTCCCACGACGCCCGATCGCTCCGACGTAGTCCATAATGAAGGTCCCACGACGTTCGATTGTCTCCGACGTAGTCCACAACGAAGGTCCCACGCCGCTCGATCGCCTTTGCTTTCAGATCGCTACTCTGGAGCCCAATCCGCCAGCATGGTGATCGAGCTGCAGAAAGTGATATGACACCCCGGGCGCAGTGACCCACTATGTGCATCACTGCGCCTGGGCTGTCAGATTGCTTTCTGCAGCTCGATCCCCAGGATCCAGCTGCAGAAAGTGATCTGACAGCTCCAGCACAGTGATCACATAATGGTCACTGTGGATCACTGTGCTGGAGCTGTCAGATCATTTCCTGCAGCTAGATCCTCAGGATCCAGCTGTAGAAAGTGATCTGACAGATCCAGCACAGTGATCCACAGTGATCACATAATGGTCACTGTGGATCACTGTGCTGGAGCTGTCAGATCACTTCCTGCAGCTAGATCCTCAGGATCCAGCTGTAGAAAGTGATCTGACAGATCCAGCACAGTGATCCACAGTGATCACATAATGGTCACTGTGGATCACTGTGCTGGAGCTGTCAGATCACTTCCTGCAGCTAGATCCTCAGGATCTAGCTGTAGAAAGTGATCTGGCAGCTCCAGCACAGAGCTGTCAGATCCGGAGGCGGTGAAGAGGAGGAGGAGGAGCGGGACGCAGTGGAGACAGAGCGGCCGCCGGAGGGGTGAGTGGGAGAGGCGATCGCCGCTCCGGTGATCGGGGGGGCAGGAAGGGGGAAGAGGGGGGGTGACAGGAGAAGTAGGGGGGCACTTAGGAGGAAGCGGGGGCAGGCAGGAGGAAGCGGGAGCAGGCAGGAGGAGGCGGGCGGCAGGAAGAGGAAGCGGGCGGCAGGGACAGGAAGCAGGCGGCAGGAAAAGGAAGCGGGGGGGGGGGTAAGAAAGATGAAGAGAGGGCAGGAAAGAGAGGTGGGGGGCAGGGGGACAGTTAGAGGATGACAGGGGAGAAGATTGGAGGGTAGGGATAGCAGCGGCAGACAGGGAAGCATTACAGGCGCGGTGATTTTCACTTTCACTTTTGAGTGCCAATCACCGCGCCTGTAGCCGGGGGGGTGGGGGTGGGGGCAAATCGACCCCCCCTGGGGTGTTGTACAACTCCCCATGTACCTGCAGGCCGAGTGACAGGTCAGTGACACCCTCACTCGACCTGCAGGAGCCCGATCATTCCATGGCCCAGGGGGTGGGCCAAGGGTCTGGAAGGGGTTAATATATATATAAAAAATTTTGAAACGGCGATGTTCCTCATTTTCACCCGGCATTCTTCTATTCAGCTATATACCCTGGTGGATTAAACAGGGAAACAAGACATAATCAAGAGTGGCACACCATGTAGTAACAGCATCCCAGAATGTTTTCTCTTTCTGGTTCTAATTTCCGCAGCGCAGAAACTTTACCACTTTTACACACTTTTTTACCATTTTTTACACTTTGGTCTATTGTAATGATTTTTTCATGTACACCCAGTGTAAGAATGTTAATTTTGATGCTTAAGCCGATGAATAAATGTGGTATAATAATAGTAAGCGCTGAGAGCTAAAACAGGATACACAATGCTCTTAAATATATTACCTTTGAGTTTTATTCATTCAACAAATAAAAGCCCTCCTGCCACAACGCGTTTCGACGCTGACTGCGTCTTCCTCAAGTGGATGTCAGGCTAATGATTGCTCCTACTATATATATCTTATTACAGCCAATCATTAACGAAGGGGGCCACTTTTACACACTTTTTTACCATTTTTTACACTTTGGTCTATTGTAATGATTTTTATCATGTACACCCAGTGTAAGAATGTTAATTTTGATGCTTAGAACTAGTATTTAGCGAGAATGGAACCAAAATCTGTGGTAACACCCACTTTGATGATGATTTTGACATCATCAAGGTAAACAAACACAACCCCTATAGCAGGAGGAGTCACCATTTTGTGCCTTATAAAAAGGATGAATTATGACATGCATGTAATACCCTGAGGAAGGTGCCAAGAAGGGTGCCGAAACGCGTTGGTGGAAGTGGAATAAAGGAACCGTCACATCACCCCTAGGACTCCTGTCTTTTTTGGGGGACTGACTGAAGCATCCAGGAATAATTCTCCAGTGATAGCAGCGTGGACCGTGGACACCTATATCCTGATACCTGACTCTCTTCCCACGTGCGAAGTGGTGGTGGAGGTCCAGCGGCAGCTGTCATATGCAAAACGCCTACTAACCAGTTGTGGGGATCACAACTGGTACAGGTTAGTGCACCTGTAATTTCACACACACCTTTCACTTCATATCGGTGATAGGGCACTATTTGCGCCTCGTTTGTCTCCCTTTATATTTTTTAGAATCACAGATGTCACACAGAATGGGCATCTGTGATTGGCTGTGTGAGTAATCTGCAATCAACCCATACATTCTAGTATGGCAGAAAGTATAGGTTGGTTTCAGCTTCCACCAGCAGCCAATCACAGATGCCCTTTCTCTGTGATAGTGTCTGTGATTGGCTGTTGGGTCCATCACATACATAGTAGTGTAAAAATAAATAAATGATTTTCAAAAAATGACGACATGCTCCACAAATTAGACCTAGACACCATAAATTTCTAGAAAACAAAAAAAACAAAAACAAAAAAAAAAAAGATATTTTTTTTATTAGAAATAAAATAAGACACGTTTAGTGCCTCCATCTTTATTAGTATGAAAAATAACCTCCCTCCGACAAAATCCAGGTCTTCTTATCCAGCTGTGCTACATCTTTACCAACAGACTAACATGTCTGCTGGCTGAGAGAGCAGGCACAGAATGACAGCTGAGTGCCGTATGAAAGGTTTTCGGAGTTCAGATGAACTCCGACAACCCCAGCATCAGCCGACACCCGAAGCCCAGCCGTAAAGTGAGCATTTCTCTTGCTCACTTACAGCTGGGCTCAAGGTTCCGTGCAAAAGGTTATCTGAGTTCATGTGAACTTTGATAACTTTTTACATGGCACTCGGCTGTCGTTCCGCACCTACTCTCTCTGCCAGCATATGTGTTCGCCTGTTGGAAAAGATGTAGCAGAGCTAAATAAGAAGACCTGGATTACGTCGGAGGTTTCTCTTTTTTATTAATGTTTACCAGAAATTAATGGTGGCTGTGTCTAATTTGGCCTGACATCATGAATTTTTGTCTTAGTACTAGGTGAAAATACAAAGCTGGTATTAACCCAATTTTTACCCAGCATGGCACCCCCCACCAGGGTAACTGGAAATGCTAGTAAAGTGCCTGAAAAATGTGCTACGATGAATGTGTAATTTTCCTTGCCAACAGCAGTTTTCAGTGTGGGGGTGCCCAGAAAACTTGGGTCTTACCACTATGAGAATCCCAGCTTCCGGCTGCCTGGGTTTTACCTTGGCTGGTAATGAAAATACGGTGGGAGCCCACACATTTTTTTATTTTATTTAAATAATTTTAAAAAATAATGGGCTACCCTGTATTTTGATCGCCAGCCAGGTTAAAGCCAGGCGGCTGGTTGTGACAGCCCGTAGCTGTCACCTTTATCTGCGCAGAGAATCAAAATAACCGGGGAGTGCTATGCAATTTTTTTCAATTATTTATTTTTCCAGTACTACATGGGTGATGGGCCGAACAGCCATTCACAGACACTGTCACAGAGAATACTAGAATTTATGGGTTGATTGCAGATTACTTGAACAGACAATCACAGACACCCATTCTGCGTGTCTGTGATAGGCTGTTGAAGCGAGTGCAGTGTATTTCCTGGAAGTTAAAGAGCTAGCAGTAGATGCAGCGGGATAGCAAGATATGGGACCCAGTTAATTTAATGATGATGTTTATTAATTGTGTGCTTTATTTTACAGCCCCTATGCCCCATCCCATAACTGCAAAGTCAGAGACCGGGGTTCGGACTCAAGTTCGAGTTACGTCCAGCCCCGAAGACGGACTTTACCAAAAGTTTGATCAAGTCCGCTGATCCAGAGCATCGGTGGGTTTGCCCATGACTAGCGGTGAACACCTTAAACAAACAGGGGCGTCACAGTTAGGTCATGGAGAAGAAAAAAAAATAAATAAATCACATTTTCTTCAACAAAAATGTACTTTCAGCTTAATTTATTTTATTATCTCAAGGGTAACACAGAAAAATGGACCCCATAAGCTGTTATGCAGTTTCTCCAGAGTACAACAACTTATGGGTCCACCTCACATGTGGTGGAAAACTACTGTTTGGGCACATAGGAGGACTCATAAAAAAGGGAGCGCCATTTCACTTTTCAAGTGGAAAATTGTCTGAAATCTTTAGCTGAATGGTATGTTGCGTTTGGAGAGCGCTTGATGTGCCTACACTGTGGAAACCCCCACAAATGACCCAATTTTAGAAAATAGACCACTCAAGGAACTTATCTAGATGTGTGGTAAACAACCAGGTGCTACACAGAGTTTTAGAACACTGAATTGTGAAAAGAGTGGGGAAAAAAAAAACAGTGATTTTTGTGTACTCACCATAAAATCCTTTTCTCCTAGCTCATCATTGGGTGACACAGGACCATGGGTGCTTTTCTGCCACTAAGAGGCGACACTAAGTATATACAAAAATTAAGCCATCCTTCCTGCAGTATACACCCTTACGTAGGTGTAGTTAATCAGTTTAGTACTAAAGCAGTAAGAGAGTACGTTCGTGTAAAAAGGTGGAAATCACTAGGGCAAGGTTCTGTACAGGCTATTGAACATTGAGAGGGCGGGTGCTGTGTCCCCCAATGATGAGCTAGGAGAAAAGGATTTTACGGTGAGTACACAAAAATCCCTGTTTCTCTTTCGCATCATTGGGGGACACAGGACCATGGGACGTCCTATAGCAGTCCCTAGGTGGGAAATGGTTAAACAGCGGTCGAGCACCATGCGCCAGCTGCTTAGAGATGCGCGACTGTCGCTTGCAAAATTTTTCTGACAAGGCATGCCTGGTTGTGAATATTGTAGTTTTTCGGTGAAGGTATAGAGGCTGGACCAGGTTGCAGCCTTCCAAACCTGGGTTGCCGAGGCCTGGTGACAAATGGCCCATGGGGCGCCCACTGAGCGAGTTGAGTGAGCCTTTATCCCTGCTGGAATTGGCATGCCTTTGGTGTGGTAAGACTCTTGGAATGCAGAGCGGATCCATCTTGCCAATGTGTACTTACAATAAAAAGGGAAATGGAGCGCACATAGAGTAATTTCCTTTTGTACCAATAACCTCAGTGCTCCCCTTTTGTGGAAGGACTCACCTGATTAGGTTGTGTAAGTCACAACCAACTAACTCCGCTCTCTCTTATGGTCGCAGCAGTTGTCCAGCAAGAATAAGGATTCAAAAGGGTTAACAGAAAGTGCTGGGTTCCATAGATACACTGCGCTGACCTCCAAGTGAAGACAAACAGAGTGATAGATAAGACTCTGTTTAATGAGTAGTTTGCCTACCGGTTTCGTGATCTCAGTTATCAATTCATCAGGGCATCAAATACAGCAGTATTAACAGCATATATATACACACAACAACATTGTATGACTCCACCCCTCAATTGTGATGGTGCTTCCTGTGGGAACGCCCCCTTCACACATGTAGGTTGGAAAACAACCAGTTCATGATGGGTCAAATTCTGAATCTGCTACGGATTGTTTTTTTCCCAGAGGAGTGAAAAACCCCAACACCATCACAAAGTATTTTACAAAAATGCCACGAAAAAGAAAAGACAGAAGAGGAACACGAGGAAAGAAAAAGACTAAAAAGTGCAAGGCAATAACCTGGTCGCTAATAAGTGCACCCCCAGCATTATCACCACAGATGGAAAGGGAAATATTTTAGAGAGGAGGGGAAACATATTCAATCTTTCCAAACATAAAATAACAGAGAATGAGGTAGCACTATTGAATAGGGGACTCTCATTTTGCCCTGAGAATGCCTCCATAGACGTGGAATTATTTATGGATCTACAAAGGTTTATTAGAAAACTAACAATAAAACGTCATTTCATAATAAATGGTACTAATAATTTGAACCCCATAGAAAATGAGAATGGTATTCATACAAGTTTGAGAGGTGTATCAAACTTTTATCCGGTACAGAATAAAGGCCACAATCTTAAGACCTTTACTGACCTAGTTCTAAAAGATTTCGAATCCCTGACCCTAAATAAGAATAGGATTAAAAATCTGACAGAGGGAGAACAAAAAGGGTTACGGTCACTGAGAAATGACAGTGACCTAATAATTAGAGCAGCAGATAAGGGTGGGGGGATTGTTCTGCAAGATCACGAGATCTATTTTAAAGAAGCAGATAGAATCCTTTCGGATAGGGCCACATACAGAATTTCGAATTTAAATGAATATAGAGACACCATTGTTAAATATGGGACATTATTGGACATGGCAGAGAAATTGGGGATTCTGAATAAAAATGAGAAATGTTATTTAAGAATTAAAGACCCCCAACTGACAACGTTTTATCATTTACCTAAGATCCATAAACAGATTTTTGATCCACCTGGATGTCCCATCATAGCGGGAATTAACTCGCTCACTGCCAATTTAGCAGCCTATGTGGACACTTTTATAAATCCAGTAGTTAAGAATTTGGGATAATTTCTTAGGGATTCTGTACATCTTATCCAATTGTTACATAAGATTGAGTGGAAGACTAACTATATTTTTATTAGGTTAGATGTAACTGGCCTTTATTCCAACATCAAGCATGACATTTGTATACAATGCTTTCAGCTATATGTAGACAGGGTTTTTGACCTCCCTCCCCCCCAAAAAAACTTTTTGATACAAAGTATGAGATTCATTTTAGAGAACAATTTCTTCAAATTTGGTGATGTCATATACCAGCAAATAAGGGGAACTGCTATGGGGTTGAGGGTGGCCCCGACGTATGCGAACCTATTTATGGCAGTTTTTGAAACTTGCCATTTTTTGAATAACAAACAGAGAATTTAATTATGTATCGTCGCTTTATAGATGACATAATTATTATTTATGATAATAGGGACTTGACAGTTGATTAGTTTTTGGACCCTATACTTAATAACTCTTGGGGTATCGAGTTACTTCCTACTATAGAAGAAAGATCTTTGAACTTCCTTGATCTAAACATCTATATTGATGAAGCTGGAAAAATCAATACAAATTTTTTTTTTTTTAAGAAAATTTATGGATTGGCTATGTGCACTATCACAGTGCGTATTATAAGCCATGGCTACGTAACATTCCCAAGAATCAATATTTATGCATCAGGAGAAACTGTACCTCTACTCGTGATTATAGAGAGCAAAGCAAAATTTTGCAAGAAAGATTTAATGAGAAAAAATATCCTTCAACTGTGGTAAAACGTGCCTATCAATCTGCCAAGGGAATGACCCAGAATGACCTTATTGAAAAGAGGGACATGGAAATTAATAATGTAGTCAGCTTTATAACCACGTTTTCAGTACAACACCATCATATACGAGACAGCCTACCTAAGATTGGAAGATTGTGCTAAATTATCCCATATTAAATAAAGTGGTGCCCCCTAAACCTGTGGTCACCTATAGGAGAGCTCCAACTATAAAAAATGTATTGGCCCCTAGTGTCTTGAGATCTCTCCACCCAAAAAATTATTTTGTGGAGATTGTGTCTGGAAAGAAAGGCTCCTATAAATGTCATAAAAGGGGTTGTAAATGCTGCCAAATAATAGGCCATAAAGTCACCACCTTCCATGCTCAAAACGATGATCAAAAAGAACAAAGATTGCTTTCACACTAACGTGTCAAACTGATTATGTCATATACCTTATCCAATGTATATGTAACGAACAGTATGTGGGTAGAACTCAGGTGCTACATAAACGGTTAAATTCACATAGGTATAAAATGAAAAAAGGATTGCTTCACCATGGATTGTCTAGGCATTGTACGGAAATACATGGGGGGAGATGAAATTTACAATCACACCCATAGATCATATACCATTTAATAGCACAAATAGATTACACCGGCTGGCAAAGAGGGAGACCTACTGGATATTTAAACTAATGACCCTCCAGCCGGGTGGTTTGAATGAGGTGAGTGACCTATTCTAATTATTTTAATTAAGATTTTTTTTAAATAATTTTTTGATATAAAGGTACGGATACATGTATTTAAATCTTTTAAAGATATTAGCCAATCAGATAATGGGGAATCATAATAGAAAACAGGTTCCCTTTTAGTAATAATAAACATCTATTTTAAATTCCCAATAGGTAGGTTCTCCCCACATATTATGACTGAGATAAGTTCTCTATCAATTTAAATGGCCTAGTGGTCTAATGCTTTCCCCATGAATTTATAGTTTTTGAAACGCCTGATCGAATTCCCTGTGGATCATTGTGCATTTTAATCAATTTTTTAAATTTTGTGATTTGGAGAGGTTTTTTGTGTTTTTTTTTTTCATGTTTAGTGTGTTAATGTTATATATATTATATTATGTTGTATTGATATGCATTCTAATGGATGTTGTGCACCCTGCGGGTTTGAGGGGGCGGTCCTAGTGGTACTACGTTCATAACTGAATGGGTGGAGTCATTTAATGGATATATATTTTCTAACTCCCCAGTGGGTATGCTCTCCCTATACAAACTTACTGACTTTATACATTAATAAGAATGGCTTAGTGGTCTAATGATGGCTCCATGAACTTATAGTTTTGGAAGTGCCGGATCGAATCCTATGTGGATCTTGGTGCATTTTTATTTTATTTAATTCATTAATTTGTAAATTGGAGAGTGTGTTTGTAATGGGTCTGTTGTTTTAATGAATTATTGCTATTAATATGTCTTTTAATAGATGTTTTCTACCCTACATGTGTGAAGGGGGCGTTCCCACAGAAAGCACCATCACAATTGAGGGGTGGAGTCATACAATGTTGTTGTGTGTATATATATCCTGTTAATAATGCTGTACTCAATGTGGACTTAGACGCGGCTATCCCTTTCCTAGGTCCCTCAGGGATGACTAATAGCGTTTCTGTTTTACAGAATGGGGCTGTCCGAGGGGTGTAGTGACTGAGGGCCCTTACTAGGCCCAGGGTATGTAGCTGCTTTTCGAAGTGGTGGACCGGATTTGGGCAAAAGGATGGAAGGATGATGTCTTCGTTAATGTGGAAATGGGACACTACCTTGGGTAGGAAGGACTGAGACGAATGGAGAACTACTTTATCCTTATGGAAGGATAGGAAGGGGGAATGGCAGGATAGGGCGGCTAGTTCGGACACGAGTCTGATTGATATGATTGCGACCAGGAAGGTAACTTTCCATGAGAGAAGGGACAAAGGTATTTCTTTAAGGGGTTCCAATGGGGGCTCCTGGAGGGCGCCCAGAACTATGGTTTAGGTCCCAAGCGGCCACGGGTGTTATGTAGGGAGGGTGTGTGTATGAGACCCCCTGGATGAATGTCTTGAACTGTGATTTGGACGCAATTCTGCATTGGAAAAGAACGCTTTGAGCAGAGATTTCGCCTTTGACGGAGCTAGGTGCTAATCCAGAATCAAGGCTGGTTTGAAAGAATTCTAGGATTGTGGGGATGGAAAAAAAGTAGTGGGTTACAGTTGCGGTCTTCGCACCATTGGACAAATGTTTTCCAGGTGCGGTGGTACATGCATGAGGACATTTGGTGGTCACGCCCCGGGGAGTTATCTAGGTGGCGAAAAAACCTTACCCTACCGTATTTAGACGCCGTTACCATCGGGTTGAAATCAACCTGTTTTAGAGCACTGCTCTGAAACAGGTGCCACAAGTGACGGGTGGCAACAACCGAGTTTACACGCCGCTACCTCGGGTTGATTTGACGGTGCAAGATACATTTGTCTCATAAACCCGGTTGTTTCCACCCTGTTGTAGCGGCGTGTAAAGGTACCTTTAAGGATTACATCTCAAGCCACTGCAAACATTGTACAAGACAAATTAAAAAACATTTAAAAAGGCACAAAGCCTGCATACAAAATGGGGAGGAATAATCCCCTATCATGTAAACCACTGTGAATGTCAAATAAGGACGGAACAATTGAATTATCAAACCTGTCTGTGTACCAAATCAATGCTTATACAAAGGATATGATGTAAGCCCTGTCAAAAATAATTCAGAAATATAATAGGAATATGGGCAACAGCAGAAAAAAAATTAAATAATCAAAGATAACTGTGTTGGGTCTCCATAACCAGGAGATGTATATATGAAAACAGTATTAAGTCACTCATCTATATCCACTGTGCTTAGTATTTGAAACAGCATGCAAGCCCAGCAGTCAATCAATACTATATTTGAGAGAGCCCAGCGGGCCATTTATAGTGCATACAGCACTCAGAATAAACCTCAGAATTAAAATTTTAAGGAGAGGCCACAACATAGCCCCTTTCCACAGTTGACTGACACAGCTAAGAAACAAAGTTTAGTTTTTAAAGCAGGCATCCACAACTTTATACTACAGCTAGGAGTAATGGAATTAGCCTTTTTTTCCCCATTTTTTGGTTTGTCGATACTGTGGCCATGATTAAGACTTGGTCACACTTCTGTAATTGAAGTAAGCAAGGCACCTTGTCATAGTAGCGGGTATCCAGAATCATGGCCATCCAGTAATCAGCACTGGAAACAATCAAGGAAATTGAAAGTTACTTGGCACTGACTGCAGTATTTGCCCATCGGTGGGAGGTGTATTTGTTGCTCTGTAAAAAGTTGAAGATTTACCACTCCCCAAAAAAAATCTCAAAAAGGACACCAAAGAGCATTTTATCAGACTTCATCCCCACAGCCAAAATTTCAAATATTCTCTCTACCCCCAAGAGCCATTTTAAGAGGGGGGGGGGGTATTAGGACATGCACCAAAATGGTTTCTGACTATGAAAAAAATCAATGTGATAATACACAGTCATGATCTAGTGATAACCCCTATACAGGTGTAAAAGTTCCAGTTCCAGTAAAGTTCCTGTTCCAGGTGGTAAACTCTGTATGGATCTGGAACCTTACTACAGTACTCCTGTAAAGGGTGTTATCACTGGATCGTGACTGTGTATTATCCCATTGTTTCTACACTGAGTCAGTAGTGTGTGGGAGAGATTCCCATATCTGTAGTTCTACCTTATATATACTCCCCTAGGAGAAGCAAGGGGTATATATAATCACACTGCTATATATTCTGGCTGTGAAACAGGTATTATTTGTTGTATCACAACAGTTTAGGACAAGAAACACAGGTTTAGTTATTCAGATGTATGTGTACTTACATTATCTTAAACCTATATTACTGTCTAAATGGAATGCAGTAACTTACACATATAAATATAACTCTGTAAAATAATGCCATACATCATCTTACTATATTGAATTGTTGATTCATACAGCTCACTGTGTGCCTCATCGAGGTGCCGCTCAATTTTTATTACCGTAAATTTTAATTTAAAATTTTATTGATAAAACAAATTGTCACTTCAGTGAGGAAGTGGACGAACTCTAGTGCCACCTTTAGGTAGCTCCTCAAAATCATAGTCGACTTTCTGACAAGCCTTTTAATATGACTAAGGATTTGTGGCAGATCAGAACCCCAAACTACAGACGCTGCGTTTCGGGGGTAACTGCCCATCATCAGTGTAGTGTGTGGGATATTCTGATCTGGCTGTATGAGAGGTCTGGGGAACTCCCCATCTACCTTATAGAGAGGAGTTTGCCTGCAACCATAAGGAGACAGTTAAGTAGATAAGGAGATTTAAAGCCGCAACCCTCCTCTCATACAGCCAGATCAGAATATCCCACACACTACACTGATGAGGGGCAGTTACCCTGAAATGCAGCATCTGTAGTTTGGGTTCTGATCTGGCACAAATCCTTAGTCATATTAACAGGCTTGTCAGAAAGTCGACTGACTTTAAAGGGAACCAACCACCCCAAATGACCCCCCGGACTGTTAATATGTGTCCCTACACCCAGCACACACATTTGGGGCAATCGTTTTTGCTAAAAAAACTGTTTAGTAGAAGCTAAGATACATGTTTATAAAGTTTAATAAATGGAGACGGATGGGTGTTACCTAGCTTTGTCCACGTGCAGTGTTCGTGCCTGTGATCCTCCTCTCCCCCTCCCCTCTCAATTTCTAAGAGCCTGGCCGCGTCATGAAAGGGGCGGGACTAAATCGCGTCATAAAAGGGGGCGTGGCTCGCCACGATTTAGTCCCGGGGGAGGGGGGAGGGGGGAGAGGAGGATCACAGGCACGAACACTGCACGTGGACAAAGCTAGGTAACACCCATCCGTCTCCATTTATTAAACTTTATAAACCTGTATCTTAGCTTCTACTAAACAGTTTTTTTTAGCAAAAACGATTGCCCCAAATGTGTGTGCTGGGTGTAGGGACACATATTAACAGTCCGGGGGGGTCATTTGGGGTGGTTGGTTCCCTTTAAGGAGCTACCTAAAGGTGGCGCTAGAGTTCATCCACTTCCTCACTGAAGTGACAATTTGCATATTTCTCAGAGGAGGGATGCGGCTTTAAATCTCCTTATCTACTTAACTGTCTCCTTATGGATGCAGGCAAACTCCACTCCATAAGGTAGATAGCTAGTTCCCCAGACCTCGTCTATAGCCTCTCATACAGCCAGATCAGATAGCGAGCGCCCCAGACCTTGATAGAACAATATATTTTTACATTTTCCAGCATATTAGTGAATCTTTCCTGTGTGATGGTAATCTTGAGGCTTGTCCTGTTTATGCAGTGTGCTTTAATATTTGTAGAAGGGTAAAGTCCTCGAGCTGTGTAGGCTAATAAAATTACTGTTATAAGCCACTTAGAAAGGGTCCATTTAGTTGTTTCCCGGGCTTTGGATCCTGGAAAATAATTTTAAAGAAGATAGACTTCCTCCATTCCGAAGTCACCTCTAACTTATTAGACATCTCCTAGGTAACAAAAACTTATTTCTTCCTCATTCTTAGGAGTTTTCACTGAAAAATAAAAAAATTAAAAATGTCTTGAGATCTGTAAAAAGATGTTGATAACTTTGGGAAGAAAGACAGCTCTGATCTAATTATTTCCCTTTCCGTAGGCATATTAGTAAAAGGTTGATTAATCAAAAGGGCCTTTATTTCTTCTATCCTACTTGCCACAGTGTCACTAGTAATAATAATTTAAGAGTCAGCATTTTCACCTGAATAACCTCTACAGGTTCAAAGGGGGGGGGGGGCTTTAATGAGAGCATCCAGGACCAACGGAGGAGCTTGCAGAAAAAAAAAGGAGTATTGATTTACCACTTATTTGATGAACCTCACCACCCATGGATGATCTGCAACCTTTGTATCAAAGAGAATGCCTAGAGCTATCTCATGCACCCTCAAGGCGTTAGAGAGCTCCATCTCTAACACCCTTTGTAGGAATGGTAAAGCATTTACCTACTCACTGCCTGGAGGGATAAAACCAGAAACAGTTTATGAACTTCTTCCATACCCTCCCATAGATGTAAGGTTGTTTTCACACTGCAGTTTTTTCCTGATCAGGATTCATCAAGTTTTTTGTGCCAAAACCAAGAGTGAAACTTGTAGACAAAAAGTATAATTGAAAGATTGACACCTGTTCTGGGTTTTCGAGGCACTCCTGGTTTTGGAACAAAAACCTGATAAACCCTGATCAAGAAAAAACTGCAGTGTGAAACCAGCCTTATGGATAGGCTTTTTCCAGGAACCAACATAGTGGTAATCAGGTTCGGTGAAAAACTCTTAAGAGTCCAATAGTTGCAGCTCAAGTGCCACACTCGTCAAGTGGAGATTATGTAAGTCCAAACAGAAAAGTGGGCCCTGTGACAGCAATTCTGGAATTTCTAGGAGGACCCAAGAATCAACTACCACCAGTTGTCTTAACAAGGTGAGCCCCACACTCCTGGGCCAGAAGGGTTATTAGGATTACTTTAGCTCACTCCATCTGAATTTTACTCAAGACTGATGTTACTAGGCATATTGGCAAAAAAGGCATCATTTAGCCCTTGCAATCAACCCTGGAGAAATGCATACACTCCACAAGGGGATTTCCTGGGGTTCAGGGAAATAACTTGTAAATTTTTTGTTTTCTCTGGAGGCAAAAAGGTCTACTCAAGGGCGACCCCGTATCATCATACTATTGGCATTTCGAGCAATTTATTAACCATTCCTTCTCTTTGTAGGTAGGCTGCTGGTAGAAAGATTCTCTGCTGCTATTCCCATGGGCTTCTCTACCCAGACATAAGGGGCTTTGATCTTGTACCCCCTTGTTTGATTATGTTGAACACTGTTGTCACATTGTCAGAGGATCTTTACATTGCAGTTCCTCACAAAGGTAGAGCCTCCACTAGGCCCAGACTGACTGCTGTCAGCCCTTTCATGTTAGACAAGAGATTCCTTAGAACCCTGGGCCACTGTCCCTAGAAAGCTCTATTGCTCAGATGTACCCCCCACCCACCATCCAGAAAGTCAGATAGTTTGGATTCTTTACCAGCAAAATTAGGCTGTAGAATTCCTTTCTACTTCCTTGGATTGGAATGTGAATACTTCTTGCTCTAGAGCCTTTCCTGAAGAACGAGATTTTAACACTTTCCATACGGACTCTGAATTTTGCAGGAAAAAACTTTTCCCACTGGGCGAAAAGGGCCTCCTTGGTAGAGGTTGACTGGAAACCTCTTCCCCCCATTTATATATTTTTTTGCATCCTGCTTCCTGTAAGACGTTTGCAAGAACGGGACAATAGAGAAATTCCCCACTGACATGGGAAACCACACAGCTTTGTCTTTGATTGTAGATCCCCCGACTAGTTCAACCACAAAGATTGGTGAGCAGAATTAGATAGTGTACATGCTAGGGCCATCAACCTTACTGCATCTACTAAAACATCAGCTAGGAAATCTGGCACCTTCTTAATAGTAGGAAAGCTGGCTAAAATGTGTTCCTGTGGGCATTTCTCCCTGATCTAGGTTTGAAGTTGAGCATCAGGGACATACAGGTAGCTGCATTGTTGGGTTTTAATCCTGCAGCTCCCAACTCCCATGCCCTTAAACAAAAAAAGGAAAAAAAAAACAAAAACACTTTCTGCTTTTTTATCCAAGTGGTTCTTCATATAAAAAAAAAAGAATCCACAAAAAAGCGCCGACCTACAGGATACCTTAGATATAACCGCATCTATTTTGGGCACCTTCTCCCAGATTTCACAGACCTCTGGATTGAAGGGGTACTTTCTTTCAACTCCCGCTAGGAATAAACCTCTTTTATTTTGGCTTATTCCATTGCCTTTTAATTAGGGAGAGGTTCTTGTGTACTGGGAAGCTTTTCTGTCTGTAATGTTCTATATACATGGTCGCATAGATATGTTTAACCAACTTGTCCGTATCATTGAGTGGAATGTAGGGCATCCCTCATTTTCTTCTGTGGATGAAGAGGATAAATCCTCGCTCTTCTGAGGAGGAAACGTAGTATTCTTGACCAACGACGCTGCGGCTGGGTTTATCCTTAAAATCTTTTACTAGAATACGTCACTGCTAGACGACTCCACTACAAAAACAGAGGTCCAAAGTACATTAAATTAGTATTTACATACCAATAACACAAAGTTTGAACCCCTGTGTAGTGTGGGAAGCTCACACATACGTAATAAGGGGAATTTTCATAAAGAACTGAACCCGAATGAAACGGGAGAGGGTTATTGAACTAAATGCCCTATTCAATGAGATTAACATCCTAGAAAAAATACATAAAAGATACCCTACAGATGCAGTGGGAAGTACCCCCGCTGGCCAAGCCAAGCGCGAAACCGTAAAGACTATCCTGACCCAAAACACAAAGGCGATGTTTGTTAAATGTTGTAGTTACTACTACGAACATGGCAACAAATGTGGCAGGGCGCTGGTTAAAGCCCTGAGAACACAAAGAGCCACTACATATGTCCCTTTAATCACGGACTGTATAGGAGGAATAAGATTCCAGCGAGAGGATCTCCAGTTGCAGAATTTATTGTGCATATATAAAAGCTTCAATCCATACAGTGAGGTACAAGGTGCTTAAGCACCTTGTACCTCACTGTATGGATTGAAGCTTTTATATATGCACAATAAATTCTGCAACTGGAGATCCTCTCGCTGGAATCTTTTTCCTCCTATATCGTCTACTGGCCCCAGGACGGCGTCCGTGCGAGTGAGTATCCAAGCGGGGCAGGACTATACTATCAGCTGGAGAGCTGTCTTTCCCTCCCCCCTGCTCTTTAATCACGGACCGATCTAATAAACAAGCCTGACAATTTGCAGAAATGTGTAATTCCTATTATGAATCTCTGTATTGAATAGATAAACCAGACGGACCGCAACATTACACAGCAATTTTAGACTGCATACGTTCGCACATTAGAGAATCAGGCATGCCAGCTATGCCGATGGAGGAGTCTGACTTGATGGAACGACCCTTCTCGGAGGATGAACTTCTACTGGCAATAAAAAAAAAATACAAGAAAGGCCCCAGGGCCGAACGGATTATCCCTTCCCTATTACAAGGCCTTTTTAGAATCACAAGCATCACAACTGCTATCCTGCCTAAACTCAATCCCAGGGGGACCCGGGCTAACAAAAGATTCTCTATGAGCACACATTTCGGTCATTCCGAAACCAGGTAAAGACCCAGCCTTATGCCCCAATTACAAACAGATTTTGCTTTTTAATGTAGATATGAACTTATTCACGAAAACTATAGCGACTAGACTATCACCTTGGTTCCCTACATTAGTTCACCCTGACCAAGCCGGTTTCATGGGAGGAAGAGAGGCAAGGGACAACACCACTAAAGCTCTGAATATGATCTACTAGATGGCGGCCCGATTCTAAAGAATCGGGTAGTCTAAAATCAATATATAGTGCGGTGAAATGAATTGTGTGTATACAGGTGGCTCAGTGGGTAGCAGAATATACAGTGGCTCAGTGGTTAGCACTGCGCGGTGGCTCAGTGGTTAGCACTGCGCGGTGGCTCAGTGGTTAGTACTGCGCGGTGGCTCAGTGGTTAGCACTGCGCGGTGGCTCAGTGGTTAGCACTGCGCGGTGGCTCAGTGGTTAGCACTGCGCGGTGGCTCAGTGGATAGCAAAGTATGGTCGCTCAGTGTTTAGCACTGTACGGTGGCTCAGTGTTTAGCAGTGTACGGTGGCTCAGTGGTTAGCAGGGAGTATGGTGGCTCAGTGGTTAGCAGGGAGTATGGTGGCTCAGTGGTTAGCAGGGAGTATGGTGGCTCAGTGGTTAGCAGTGAGTGCGGTGGGCAGAGTGGTCAGCGCAGTGCGGCGGGCAGAGTGGTCAGCGCAGTGCGGCGGGCAGAGTGGTCAGCGCAGTGCGGCGGGCAGAGTGGTCAGCGCAGTGCGGCGGGCAGAGTGGTCAGCGCAGTGCGGCGGGCAGAGTGGTCAGCGCAGTGCGGCGGGCAGAGTGGTCAGCGCAGTGCGGTGGGCAGAGTGGTCAGCGCAGTGCGACGGGCAGAGTGGTCAGCAGAGGACAGAGGCACTCTGCCTGTCATACTTACCACCGGGTCATCGTCTTCCCCGCCATGGCATTTTCACTCCGCCGTCCCCAGCATCTTGGCTCCACTCCTCCGTCCGAGCGACATGTTTCTTCCAAAATGGGGTCTGGGAACTCTCGCAAGACTTCAAGGTGACATGTCGCCGGAACGGAGGACTGAGGATCCAGGCGGCGGGGAAGACGCAGGGCCGGTGGTAAGTATATAGTGGACAGTGCATGGAGGTGTGTGTGTGTGTAGTGTGTGGCAGTGTGTAGTGTGTGGCAGAGTGTAGTGTGTGGCAGAGTGTAGTGTGTGGCAGAGTGTAGTGTGTGGCAGAGTGTAGTGTGTGGCAGAGTGTAGTGTGTGGCAGTGTGTAGTGTGTGGCAGTGTGTAGTGTGTGTGTGTCAGGGCAGAAGACTCCAGTACCTACTTGTTCTCTGTGTGTTCCTTCCTCCTACTGAGGACACCTCTGTCCTTCCTCCTCCTCCTCAGCTCTTCCCTTCTCTCCTGACACTTTTTGCTTCTCTTGCATCAGACTTCGCAATGAATGAGTTTTCCCATCAGCTGGTCCTGTGACTGCAGAGCATTGCACCAGACACAGCACATCCACACAACTCACTGCTCAGTGTGCACTAATAAACCACACATTCTGCAGACTATCACTCCTGTGTCTGATCGGAGACTTTTAGACTGCAGAAACCATCTTTACAGTGTAACCAACCTCTTCTCTGCAGAGCATTGCTTCTGTGCAGCCTCTTCTCTGCAGAGCAATGCTCCTGTGCAGCCTCCTCTCACCTGTATCCTGGAGATCAGCTACTGGGGGCTCAGTCCAGGGTCCCCTGTCACCTCTATGTTCCCTTGTGATCGCAGGATCTCAGCACTGGACGGAGGCAGAGAATCACTGATGAGGACACGTCTGATGTTAGACAGCGCCATGATGTCTCCTGTGCTGATACTGCAGCAATCAGCTGGAAAGTGCCAGTGATGATGTCACAGTCATGTGATATAGCCCCGCCCATACCAGTGACATCATCTCAGGTCCTGCAAGCCGTAGCTGAGCGGCAGTGGGGAGGATAGCTGGCAGGTGTGCGGCGTCTGATGAGTGTGGGAGGGGGGGCTGCGGGGACTGGGTGGACTGTCTCCCGCCCGTGATGTGTGGGTGTTTTGGGTAGTGTAGGGGCGGCCGTAAGCGTGGCGGGGCTGGCTGAGTCCCGCTCCGCTTACGGCCGCCATTTTGGGTCACCCTGAGCGGGTGTAGCTCTGGGCACAATGACCGGATGCTGGGACAAAGTGACGGATGTGACGTCACAAATCCCTCCGGTATTTATATATAAGATAGAGCGAACGTGAAGTCCTCGCCTCTAATGATCCTCTCAACAGACTCAGAGAAGGCATTCGATAGGGTGAATTGGACATTCTTGTTCGAGACACTCCGTCGAATTGGCCTACAATCTAATATGCTCAGTTGGATTGCGTCCCTATATGCCAAACCCTCGGCCAGGGTGAAAGTCAATGGGTTCCTGTCGTCTATATATAACGGCACAAGACAAGAGTGCCCGCTCTCTCCCATTATCTTTATACTGTCACTAGAGCCATTCCTCAGGAAAATAAGAATAAATGAGAATATCGAGGGCCCAAAGATTTAAAGGAAGTCGCACAAAATTGCGGCATACGCTGATTATCTACTCTTTTTCAACACCTCCGTTTCATCGTTGCCGAATATCATGGATGAATTCGAGACTTAATTTTCAAAACCAGAGGCCATAAACATCAATATTATCCCACCCTCCTTAATGGCATTAAAAAAAGCATACAATTTTAATTGGGTTCATGACACGCTTAATTATGGTACTTGGGAATTAGCTCCCTAGGGACACTCGCAGGACTTTCTCCCTCAACTACCCTAAATTACTTCAGACAATACAGCAGGATTGTTTGAGGTGGACGAAAGTGGCCTTCACGTCGTTTGGGAGATGTGTTATATTTAAAATGAATATCCTACCAAGGATTCTATGTATTTTTCAAGCTCTCCCAATCAGGATCAGGGTCCCATCGTCATATTTAAAAAATCTGGCCTCTATTCAAATTAAATTCATCTGGGGAGACAAGCCTCCATGCATCAGTGCAAAAATGTTACATCGCACTAAGGCGACCGGAGGGGCCACGCTCCCCAATTTTAAATCATACTATCTAGCATCCCACCTGATCAGAATCTTAGACTGGCACAGAAACGGTGCGGTGAAGGCGTGGGTTGAGGTGGAACAAAACTAAGTGTCCCACTACATGGAACCCCATGGCTAGGACTCAGTCAACTGAAAGATCTCAGGAATCATAACACTATAGGTGCCACACTTGCATGCTGTGAGAACCCATTGATTAGGACACAAATTCTACCTCAATCATCCCCGTTAAATCCAATTTTTGGTAACCCCCTATTCCCTCCAGGGGTAGAGGACTCAGTCTTCCATATACTAATAGAGGAAGGACATTTCAGAGTGAAACATTTTAGTGCTGGACATGCTTGGCCGACAGGGGAAGAGCTCATGTGTCTGGCAGCCCCCGTAACTTGGACGCTTGGAGAGCTGCACAATAATCCCATTTCATGCGAACCTTGCCGTGCAGAGCTAATTTTTCCAGAGAATTGACATTATTCGAAGAGGAGTGCACGGGAGCAGGGACGATCAGACACACACCATCCCATGTATACTCTGCTCATGAGACCCGCGGAACATATTAAACCTAAGTTCCAGGTGCAGTAGGAGGATGAGTTGCAGATCAGGCTATCGGACGAACAATGGGTAAAGATTTGCACCCTCACACACAAATCATCTATCTCATCCCGCACTCAGGAAACTGGATTTAAAATTTTAACTAGGTGGTACAGAATCCCAATTAGAATACATGCAATATTCCAGGAGGCAAGATCACTGTGTTGGTGGTGTGGGGAGAAGGAGGGCACTATGCTCCATATTTTCTGGGAGTGAGATGGTTTGACCACCTTCTGGAAGAGCGTACAAACCGTGATAAATAAACTCACTAGCTGAACCTTTGATCTCACTCCGGCCCTTGTTCTGCAACAACATGTTGACATGCCCGTAAAGAGGTGCAAACAGTTGTTGCTATGCCACCTTATTGCGTCAGCCAGGGCCTGCATCCTGCTCCTATGGAAAAAGACAGAGCCTCCAACGATGGCTCTATGGTTCAAAAAGATAGACGAAGTCATGCTACTTGAGGACCTCACGTCAATCATCAATAATTCCCAGAACCAATTCAGCTGGACATGGTAATATTGGCAAGACTTTAAATGCTTGACGGATTACCTTTCATTTATGGAAGGGAACAGAGGGTGCGCTGCCGATGATCCCATCAGGAGTTCTCCCACCCCACCACTACCTCCAGCTTAGAACCCAACTTAAGCCCCCCCGTTCATTATCCATCTCCCCTACTTGAATGCAGACCCCTCCTCCCCTCCCCCCTGATCTCCCACCCACCCCTTCCTTCTCTTCTTTTTTGCTAGATAAGCTTTTTCTGATAAAGTATTACATGCCTACCACCTTTTGATTAAATGAGCTTATTGTTATGGCCATATAGGCATATACACCCCAACTGGAGGGGAGAGGCTACTAGACAATACAAACTGAGGAAAGGGTATCCTTCAGTTTCTGGGTGCGAGGACCGCTGTTGGCGAAATTAGAAGCTGGAACCCTTCGACCCTGGCCCACAGGCTCCCCACGGTGCTACTCATGATTAAAGTATGGGAAAAATTTAAAAGGCTGAGAGGCATCACTGGTTTTACACGGTATACCCCCATTTGGAACAACCCTCATCTGCCTCACCTGCAGGCGCTGAGGGGATTCGCGCAGTGGCGACGTGTGGGCATTTGGTGGCTCTCTCAGCTGGTGGAACGGGGAGTCTTTATAACATTTGAAACCTTGCAGAGTGAATTTTCGCTCCCACACTCCTCGTTCTACCGGTATTTGCAGGTGCGACATGCCTACATGGCGCAGGCTCGAACGCATTGTATGGACATACACCATGATTCTGCTATCACCATGATTGGCGCGCAAACCTCCACTAAAGGCATAATTTCCTTTGTATACGGATACCTCTTGGCAATGGCTCTGTTAAAACACCCGATACGGGCACTGGACAAATGGGAACAGCAAATAGAGGGTATAACAGCTGAACGCTGGGAGTTGATCATGAGTATGATACCTCGGCTGTCGCTCAATGAGCCCAGACACCTCTCTCAACTGTATATCCTTTATAGGGTATACAGGACGCCTAAGTGGCTTCATGATTTAGACTTCAGACGGGACTCATGTTGCCCCAAATGTTCACATGACGACGCGGTCATTCTCCACATGTTTTGGACGTGCCCGCGCCTCCAGATTTTTTGGATTATGGTACTCCACTTGATCCGGGGGGCAACGGAGCTGGACATCCCCAGAGACCCGATTGTCTGTGTCCTTGGCTGTACGGAGGATCTAGGCGGAGATGACTATTCGCATATAGCAGTGGCTAGGATGTTGTTTGCTGCCAGAAAATTAATAGCGGCTCATTGGATATCTGATACGGTACCCTCTCGCAAAGAGTATATCTGTAGCATGAATCTGACCGTGAGTAGGGAAAAAGCTATATACCTCAAACGGGACAGATCGAGGGTGTTTGATAAAATATGGACGGGCTGGATGGACCTTCAGGGGCTGCCGACTGTTAATTAATTGCTTTTGGACTGAGTTATTTCTTTAAGTTGGGAGATGTGTTATGCGGATTTTTGGAACATCTTGGGTACATGTTATATTCATATGTGCACTACTATCTTTGTTGAGGAATACTGACCCACTGGACCGGGAGGGGGGAAGGGAGGGATGGTGGTGGTGGGAGGGGGGGGGGGGGGTCGGAGCGGCGCGACTTCCGGTGGCTTTGTTAGCGAGTCCTGGGTGCTTCTCCTGGACTCTGTCCGTGGCCGCTTAGCGGCCACGGCAACTCGCGAAGCAATGCCCGCAAAGCGGGCATTGCGAGTCGTTACAGACTCGCGAAGCAATGCCCGCAAAGCGGGCATTGCGAGTCGCTGCCACGCACCGCTAACAAAGCCACAGCAGGGACTCGCATAGGGCTGTAGTGTACACCGCTATGGTATACTACAGTCCCATGCCCATACGCCCTAACCCTAAGCACCAACGACTCGCAATGACCGCTGGCGCTTCAGGCCTGACAGGCGTATGGCCATGGGACTGTAGTATACCATAGCGCTCTACACTACAGCCACATGCTGTAAGCCACCAACTCAGTGCGCCGCACCTAAGCCCCTACCCCCTAAGCCCCTACCACCTAAGCCCCACCGCACCTAAGCCCCTACCCCCTAAGCCCTTACCCCCTAAGCCACTACCACCTAAGCCCCGCCGCACCTAAGCCCCTACCCCCTAAGCCCCGCCGCACCTAAGACCCTACCTAAGCCCCGCCGCACCTAAGCCCCTACCCCCTAAGCCCCGCCGCACCTAAGCCCCTACCCCCTAAGCCCCGCCGCCCACACTAAAGCCCCTACCCCCTAAGTCCGCCGCCCCGCCGCACCTAAGCCCCTACCTCCTAAGCCCCGCCGCACCTCGCCGCCCACACTAAAGCCCCTACCCCCTAAGTCCGCCGCACCTAAGCCCCTACCCCCTAAGCCCCTACCTCCTAAGCCCCGCCGCACCTAAGCCCCTACCCCCTAAGCCCCGCCGCACCTAAGCCCCTACCCCCTAAGCCCCGCCGCCCACACTAAAGCCCCTACCCCCTAAGTCCGCCGCCCCGCCGCACCTAAGCCCCTACCTCCTAAGCCCCGCCGCACCTCGCCGCCCACACTAAAGCCCCTACCCCCTAAGTCCGCCGCACCTAAGCCCCTACCCCCTAAGCCCCGCCGCACCTAAGCCCCTACCTCCTAAGCCCCGCCGCACCTAAGCCCCTACCCCCTAAGCACCCCGCCGCACCTAAGCCCCTACCCCCTAAGCCCCGCCGCCCACACTAAAGCCCCTACCCCCTAAGTCCGCCGCCCCGCCGCACCTAAGCCCCTACCCCCTAAGCCCCGCCGCCCACACTAAAGCCCCTACCCCCTAAGTCCGCCGCACCTAACCCCCTACCCCCTAAGCCCCGCCGCACCTAAGCCCCGCCGCACCTAAGCCCCTACCCCCTAAGCCCCGCTGCACCTAAGCCCCTACCCCCTAAGCCCCGCCGCACCTAAGCCCCTACCCCCTAAGTCCACCGCACCTAAGCCCCTACCCCCTAATCCCCGCCGCACCTAAGCCCCTACCCCCTAAGCCCCGCCGCACCTAAGCCCCTACCCCCTAAGCCCCTACCCCCTAAGCCCCGCCGCACCTAAGCCCCTACCCCCTAAGCCCCGCCGCACCTAAGCCCCTACCCCCTAAGCCCCGCCGCACCTAAGCCCCTACCTCCTAAGCCCCTACCCCCTAAGCCCCGCCGCACCTAAGCACCTACCCCTAAGTCCGCCGCACCTAAGCCCCTACCCCCTAAGCCCCGCCGCACCTAAGCCACTACCCCCAAAGACCCGCCTCCTACCCAAGCCCCGCCGCACCTAAGCCCCTACTCCCTAAGCCCCGCCGCACCTAAGCCCCTACCCCTTAAGTCCGCCGCACCTAACCCCCTACCCCCTAAGCCCCTACCACCTAAGCCCCTACCCCCTAAGCCCCTACCATCTAAGCCACTACCCCTAAGCCCCGCCGCACCTAAGCCCCTACCCCCTAAGCCCCGCCGCACCTAAGCCCCTACCCCTAAGCCCCACCGCACCTAAGCCCCTACTCCCTAAGCCCCACCGCACGTAACCCCTACCCCCTAAGCCCAGCCGCACCTAAGCCACTAACCCCTAAGCCCCGCCGCACCTAAGCCCCTACCCCCTAAGCCCCTACCCCCTAAGCCCCTACCCCCTAAGCCCCGCCGCTAAAAATGCCATAGAGATACATTAGCGGCGTCTCCGCGATTTTAGGTCCGGAAAATAGAACCAGGGGCCCGGCCTTAAAATCGCCGACACACCGCTAATGTATGTCTATGGGATTTTTACAAATGCCGCCGCAATTCTGATTGGTCGCTGTCTGCTAACGCCGACCAATCAGATTTCGCCCTCACTTCCCATAGACATACATTAGCGGCGTCTCCGCGATTTTAGGTCCGGAAAATAGAACCAGGGGCCCGGCCTTAAAATCGCCGACACACCGCTAATGTATGTCTATGGGATTTTGAACAATGGCGCCGCGATTCTGATTGGTCGCTGTCTGCTAACGCCGACCAATCAGATTTCGCCCTCACTTCCCATAGACATACATTAGCGGCGTCTCAGCGATTTTAGGTCCGAAAAATAGAACCAGGGGCCCGGCCTTAAGATAGCCGACACAACGCTAATGTAGGTCTATATGGGATTTTTTAAAAATGGCGCCGCGATTCTGATTGGCCGCTGTCTGCAAACGCCGACCAATCAGATTGCGCCCTCACTTCCCATAGACCTACATTAGCGGTATCTCGCGCAATTTATGGCCGAGCCCCTGGCTCGATTTTCGGCCACGGGGGTCGGCTGTGGTCGGTCTTTGGACGGTGCTCCCAATCTATCTATCTATATCTATCTATCTAGCTATCTATCTATTTATGTATATCTATCTATCTGTTTATCTATCTATGTATCTATTTATCTATCTATCTATCTACAGTATCTATCTTTCTATATCTATCTATGTATTTCTATCTATCTGTTTATCTATCTATCTATGTATCTATTTATCTATATATCTATCTATCTCTATATCTATTTATCTATATATCTATCTATATATCTATCTATCTATCTATATCTATCTATCTATATCTATTTATCTATCTATCTATCTCTATTTATCTATCTATCTATATTTTTCTATTTATCTATCTTTTTATCTCTATTTATCTATCTATATCTATCTATGTCTATCTATTTATCTCTTTCTCTATATCTATTTATCTACCTATCTTTATCTATCTATCTATCTATCTATATCTATCTATTTATCTATCTATCTATTTCTCTATTTATCTATCTATATCTATCTATTTATCTCTCTATCTATCTGTCTATATCTATCTATCTATATCTATTTATCTATCTATCTATCTATATCTATTTATCTATCTATCTATATATCTATGTATCTTTTTCTATCTATCTATTTATCAATCTATCTATCTCTATCTATTTATATCTATCTATATCTATCTATTTATCTATGTATCTATTTCTATCTATCTATCTATCTATCTATATATTGATGTATCTTTTTCTATCTATCTATCTATCTATCTATATCTATATATCTATGTTTCTTTTTCTATCTATCTATCTATATATCTATCTATTTCTATCTATCTATTTCTATCTATCTATCTATATATCTATGTATCTTTTTCTATCTATCTATCTTTATCTATCTATATATCTATATTTCTCTTTCTATCTATCTATCTATCTATATATCTATGTATCTTTTTCTATCTATCTATCTATTTCAATCTATCTATCTATTTCAATCTATCTATTTCTATCTATCTATCTATGTATCTATCTAATATGAAAAAGATCCTTGCAGCACACAGCTACTACCAATGATGTACATAAGCTACTAGCTATATATATTTGAGGAAAAAGTTTAAAAACTTACGTTTTTTTTCAAAAAACTCAAAAATCTCCAATTTTTTATTTAATTCTGAAGTTCTTGGTACATACATTGGCCAATGTCTGTTTGCTCATCAACTGCGACAAAGTGACTTCAGGGTCTGATGAGTCCTACGCTGATATCCCTATCCTCCTTGTCCGCTTCCCCACTACTAAGTGGGCAGACACCATCTAGACCCTCCATCACCTGTAGGTAATGAGGGACTCATTTTTTACTGGCAAGGAAAGAGTTAAGTATAGGTAGTGTATGTACTTGTTAATATAAATCATTCTGTATTACAACCAAGTAAAAATAGACTTAAACACCAGATATATGACTAAGTAGCCGATGTAGGCAGAACTGTGAGGGTAGCAATATAGTGGAGGTGTAGAAAGAGTTAATGTCCGACTAACAGGACTATAACAGAGTAGGAACTTATAATGATATAAAAAATTTTATTGAAGGAGTTAATGTCCCACAGGCACTCCCACAACAGACTCAGCGCTGTAAATTATATCCAAAATGGTGTTCAAGGGGTCATTGTACCAGTGGCAGTAGTTATAAACACTACCAAATATGCAGTTAATGCTGAACTGGTATATAATGGGTTAATTTCGCAGTGTCATTACAACTATCCACTGTGTAATAGAAATAACAACAATAATGGAATATAAGGGGTTAATGTTCCTACTGGCAGTAGTAATAGAGACTACAAAGTATGGAGTTAAGGCAAAAATGGTATATAAGGGGTTAACTTCGCAGAGGCAGTACAACTACACACTGTTATAGAAATTACAGATAAAACGGAATGTAAGGGGTTAATGTTGCTACTGTCATGAGTACAATATACGCAGTAATAATACTGTTGACCAAAAAAAGATATCTTATCTGATTTAGGGTTGATAATGTACAGGAGCTTGCTTCCCGATGTCGCTGTGACAGGATTGTCAAAGTAGGAATGATGTGTGAGGTAAAATTTCAAAATTCACGGTCTAAAATGGCGGCCACAAAATTTGAATTAATAAAATGGCGGCTTTCGCGAGGCGCTGTTCGGATTGGGCGATGCCGCGACCAATGAGAGAAGCGCCTCACTTCCCATTGAGATACATGGAGGAGTTTGAGTTTCAAATTTACCGCTGTGAGACGGGAAGCTCATTGGTCGCTGTGTGCTGGCGCCGACCAATGAGCATAGCGCCTCACTGCCCATTGAGATACATGGAGGAGTTTGAGTTTCAAATTTACCGCTGTGAGACGGGAAGCTCATTGGTCGCTGTGTGCTGGCGCCGACCAATGAGCATAGCGCCTCACTGCCCATTGAGATACATGGAGGACTTTGAGTTTCAAATTTACCGCTGTAAGTGAGGCGCGAAGCTCATTGGTCGCTGTGTGCTGTCACCGACCAATGAGCATAGCGCCTCACTACCCATTGAGATACATGGAGGACTTGTTCGCGTGGGCGCTGAGCGCCCACGGCCACAACGACGGAGACAGCGCCGAAACTTACGGAAGTGCGTTAGGGGAATTATTTATTAGATGCAATAAATTCACACAGCCATTCTGGCATTTCCTTTAAAGATATAGCGTGGTGTGCAGCTGATCTATTGGTAAGTGTATAAGAAAGACATAGCTGAACTAGAGCGGGTCCAGAGAAGAGCGACCAAGGTTATTAGAGGACTGAGGGGTCTGCAATACCAAGACAGGTTATTAAACTTGGGGTTATTTAGCTTGGAAAAAACGAAGGCTTAGGGGTGATTTTATAATAATGTATAAATATATGAGGGGACAGTACAGAGAGCTTTCTAATGATCTCTTTACTCTTAGGCCTGAGACTGGGACAAGGGGGCATCCTCTGCGTTTGGAGGAAAGAAGGTTAAATCATAATCACAGACGTGGATTCTTTACTGTAAGAGCAGTGAGACTATGGAACTCTCTGCCACATGATGTTGTAATGAGTGACTCACTACTAACATTTAAGAAGGGCCTGGATGCCTTTCTTGAAAACTATAATATTACCAGTTATATATACTAGATTCTTTGATAGGGCGTTGATCCAGGAAGTTAGTCTAATTGCCGTATCTGGAGTCAGGAAGGAATTTTTTTCCCTTAATGTGGAGCTTATTGTTGCAACATGTTTTTTTTTGCCTTCCTCTGGATCAACATGTTAGGCTATGGGTTGAACTAGATGGACTTAAAGTCTTCCTTCAACCTTAAAAACTATGTTGTTACTATGTATGTGTGCCTCGATTGCTTCTACAATTTGAATAGGGATTTTGTCAGTGTTCTATCAAGGTTATTCCAATAAGAAGTCAAGGAGGACATTGTAAGAAAGTGAAAATTCGAATTCAGGGGCTTCAGTAGCTTGATTTCCAGCAAAAGTCTAGTAGCCCATAGGGAGTACCGTATATACTGGTGTATAAGCCGAGTTTTTCAGCCCAAAATTTGGGCTGAAAAGTCTCCCCCTCGGCTTATACACGAGTCAATACGGGTGGGGGCTGTGTCCGGGGCTGTGGAGGCTTCAGGAGGCGGGGGGGGAGCTGCTGTATGAGCGGCCCCGTCACATGGGGCCGCTCATTAAATATGCACTGCTTCCCCCTGTCAATCAGCGGCAGGGGGAAGCAGTGCATATAGCCCCCAAATGCTGGCACTCGCCCCCCCTTGTAAGCCCCCCCTCCACCCCCCCCGATGGTTATATTACCATTCCGGACTTCTGATCCGCGCCGCTCCTCGGTGCTCCTCGCTGCTCCGTCCGTCTGCTACATCCGGGATCTCCGGCCGTCGCAGGCATGTGACGTCATCGCGCCAGGGATCCCGGATGTAGAAGACGGACGGAGCAGCGAGGACCACCGAGGAGCGGCGCGGATCAGAAGTCCGGAATGGTAAGAGAAGCGGGGGGGGCCCTTGCAAGGGGGGCGAGTGCCAGCATTTGGGGGCTGCTGGGGACCCCCAGGGGGCCGCTGGGGACCCCCAGGGGGCTGCTGTGTACCCCCAGGGGGCTGCTGTGTACCCCCTGGGGGCTGCAGGGGACCCCCAGGGGGCTTTTGGGGACCCCCTGGGGCTGCTGGGGACCCCCTGGGGGCTGTTGGGGACCCCCAGGGGGCTGCTGGGTACCCCCTGGGGGCTGCTATATGTACCCCTGGGGGCCTGCTGTATACCACTGGGGCTGCTGTATACTACCACTGGGGCTGCTGTATACTACCACTGGGGCTGCTGTATACTACCACTGGGGCTGCTGTATACTACCACTGGGGCTGCTGTATACAACCACTGGGGCTGCTGTATACTACCACTGGGGCTGCTGTATACTACCACTGGGGCTGCTGTATACTACCACTGGGGCTGCTGTATACTACCACTGGGGCTGCTGTATACAACCACTGGGGCTGCTGTATACTACCACTGGGGCTGCTGTATACTACCACTGGGGCTGCTATATACTACCACTGGGGCTGCTATATACTACCACTGGGGAGGCCTGTATACCACTGGGGGAGGCCTGTATACCACACTGCTGGGGGCTGTATACCTGTGCTGGGGTCCACCCTCGTCTTATACACGAGTCAATAGGTTTTTCCAGATTTTTGGGGCAAAAGTAGGGGGGTCGGCTTATACACGGGTCGGCTTATACACGAGTATATACGGTAAGCTGTCTTTCTATTTGGAGCCATCTATAATTAAGATCCCCAGCCCTCCCATTCTTTGCAACCTTGAGTATGGCCGCCTTGGTAAAAAGATATACTTGGTACACCCATGCTGCCACGGAAATATAGGAAATGTAAAGCCTTGACAGCCACTCTTGGACCTTTGTCCCCTCAAACGTCCAAAATCAGTGATTCGCAGTTCAGCTTCATTGAATTTACAAATTTTGTAATTTTAATTCCCAAATACGTAAATCCCAATTCCTCCCACTTAAAGGGAAAATTCTCTAGTATTCTATCCTTTACCAAAGGTGTAATATTTATGGGGAATAAAATAGACTTTGTGGCATTTAATTTGTAATATGATAGTATGGAAAATTCAGTTAGGGTGTCCGTGACACCCACCAGGGACCCCTCCACAACAGTGAGAGATAATAACACATCATCTGCATACAATCCCACCACATGGTCCATATCTACCACACGGACTTAATTTATGCTTGGATTAACCGTCCAGGCTCGGAGAAAGGAATTTTTTAGTAGAACAGATTATTTGTTCTATTTGAGTGATAGTTAAGTTTATTTAGATCACTTAGCTGAGCCGCCGAAAATTTGGGGAGTGAGATTCCTTCTAGGAAGTTACCAATTTCTTGTGGATTGGGCTGAACTGTGTAAGGATCCTCTTTTAGGTTGTATAGTGAATAATAAAATCACCTAAATTCTTTAGCCATGTCGATTGCATTTAGTACTTTAGTCCCATCAGGTTTAATCAAGTATGCAATTCTATTTTTTTTCATCTCCACTTTTTTGATTCTCCTACCTAAAATCTTCCCCATCACATATTTTGTTCTGGACTTTTTAAGAGCTTTACTGGAATAAAAGTAGAGCACGCAGCTTCATTCTATCTTCCGTAATTACTTTTATACAACTGTGGGGTTAGGTTTTTCTTGTTGATTTGTTACAGATTGTTATAATAGGTCTGACACTGCTGCCTCTCTCCTTTTACTGCTGCGATCTTAATAAAAATACTTCTCGTGTATGCTTTGTGGGCTGACCATACCACTTCGTCTGAGGTAGAGTTATCATTTATGTCAAAGTAGTCTTTTAAATTGGTCTTTATTAATTCAATATTTTGTTTGTTGGTGAGTAAAAAATCATTTAGATGCCTTTTATTAGCTTTAACAGAAGAATCACTATCAGATATGGTGAGACAGGAGCATGGTCAAGGCCAGAGATTACACCTACCATTGCCTCAAGTGCACAACCTAGAATTCTATCATCCACAAACATATCCTCCTATAGGAATTAAATCTAGAGGAGAAATGGGAGTAATCTCTCTCAGGGTACCGTCACACTCTGCGACGGTACCGCTGATTTGTTAGGCGATGCAGGGGCGTGGCCTATCGGCACCAATATCGCCCCTGCATCGCCTAATGTAATGAATGTAATGTAATTAGGCGATGGCGATGCCTTTTACTGGTTGCCTGGTTTCAGAGCAGTGCTCTGAAACCAGGCGGCCCATCTGGGGCGATGTGTACACATCGCCCCATCTAAACGGCCGCCAGCGACCTGACAGGCAATGGGAGCCATAGGCTCCCATTCTACTGCATCGCCGCAGGGGCTCTGAGACACCCCGGCGGTGATGCCGCCTGTTAGCTCGCCGATGCATCGCCAGAGGTGTCTCCCCGTGTAAACGGGGGGCGGCGACGCTGGCAGAGCGCCAAAAGCGTGTGCGTTTGCGCCAGTCGCCGCCAACATCTCCGGCGAGGTGGCACCGTGTGATGGGCCCCTCAGAGCTGTGGAGATATCACCAGATGTCATGTAAATTATAAACTGAAACTAGTGATTTTAGCTCTCCCTAGAGGTACATCTGTTTGAGCAATCTAACGCGACAGGCATGGAGGTTGAAATCTCCACAGACAATTTTAAACCCTTTAGGCCCCCTTCATATCACGTTTTTTGCACATCCGAGGTGATCCTTGAACTTCAGGGCTCACAAGGGCAAGCAAGGATTTGTGCCAACAGATGCCACTGATGCCCACGGATCTGTGTTTTCCACAGATCCGTCATCAAGTAGCAGAGCTAGGGCTGTATATTGCATTTAAGCATGCGCAGTACAGCAAATCGGATGTTTTACGGATCCGCTTTGATCCATCACCATAGAACTCCATGGTATTTGAAATGGACAGCAACAAATCTGTTTCTGTCCTTTTCTGTCCGATTTTTCAAGGCAGGCTAAAGTCGTAGCAGGCTCCGATTTTGGGGACGGGAAAAAACCTGACACAAATTGGATCCATCATAAAACTGACACAATCGAATGCAAATAAGGATCAATCCGTACACATCCATGCCCATAGTGATACATGGAGTCCAAATCGGATCCGTGGTAATCAGTTTTATACAGTGCCTACAAGTAGTATTCAACCCCCTGCAGATTTAGCTGGTTTGATAAGATGCCAATAAGTTAGAGCCTTCAAACTGCAAACGAGAGTAGGATTTATTAACAGAAGCATAAATCTTACAAACCAAAAAGTTATGTTGCTCAGTTGAATTTTTATAAATTTTAAACATAAAAGTGTGGGTCAATTATTATTCAACCCCTATGTAATATTTTGTGGAATAACCCTTGTTTGCAATTACAGCTAATAATCGTCTTTTATAAGACCTGATCAGGCCGGCACATGTCTCTGGAGTTATCTTGGCCCACTCCTCCATGCAGATCTTCTCCAAGTTATCTAGGTTCTTTGGGTGTCTCATGTGGACTTTAATCTTGAGCTCCTTCCACAAGTTTTCAATTGGGTTAACGTCAGGAGACTGACTAGGCCACTCCAACACCTTGATTTTTTCCCTCTTGAACCAGGCCTTGGTTTTCTTGGCTGTGTGCTTTGGGTCGTTGTCTTGTTGGAAAATGAAATTACGACCCATCTTAAGATCCTTGATGGAGGAGCGGAGGTTCTTGGCCAAAATCTCCAGGTAGGCCGTGCTATCCATCTTCCCATGGATGCGGACCAGATGGCCAGGCCCCATGGCTGATAAACAGCCACACAGCATGATGCTGCCACCACCATGCTTGACTGTAGGGATGGTATTCTTGGGGTCGTATGCAGTGCCATCCAGTCTCCAAACGTCACGTTTTCCGTCCAGGAGAGAGTTTCTGCCACAGGCGAATTATGTCTCCAAGTTGGAAAGGGATATATATCATAGACGCGGGAGGGAAAATGTGCACACCAAAATTTGGTCTCCATGGCTAGACTATGGCACGTGAGGAGGGGAGGATGCACCATGCGCCAAGCAGGGTTGTGAAGGGGGCGCGGGTAATAGAGAGATGAGTAACATATTGCGATATATAAAAAATTTGATGATATGGTTTGTTACTGGTGCTTGCTGTCTGGGTGGGAAAGGGAGGAGGGAGGGGTGCGGGAAAGGGGTTTCGTTGTTGTAATAACAAAATGTATATTCTGTTCATTTTTCTGTATGACAAGTCATTTGTTTAATAAAAATTTATCTGATATTAAAAAAAAAGAACACACAAGGAAAATAAAAGGTACCTCTGGATCACTAGTAGTGTCATACAATTTAAAGGTTAGGGAGTCTCTTATAAAAAAAAAAAAAGCCACTTCAACTCTTTTAGGGCCGCTTTACCAGGGCCGCACCGTCCATTGGACAAGGTGAGCCCTGTCATTCAGGCGGCAGCCGGCAGGGGGAGCGGCAGTGCATTAGGGGGCGGCGCCTCAATGCAAGCAGCCTCCCCCTGTCATGGCGCCGGCCGCTCACCCCGCGCACCGGAGGTAAGCGGCGACCGGGGGTGAGGCACAGAAGGGGCGGCAGGGGCCCCAGGCATCACTAGCACCCCACCCCCCCCCCGGGACTCACGGCCGCGGCCGGCAATCACAGCCGCGGCTCGGGCGGCAGTGGCGAGCCGGTAATTGTAGAAGGGGCGGCAGCCCCAGGCTCCAACAGCACCGCCCCCCCCCCCCTTTAGTCAGTGCGGCTCAGGCGGCAGTGGGGCTCGGTGCACCCCTGCGCTTTACACACACCAACTTCTGTGTCCAACTTCTGAACAGATCTCTGGTTGCAGTGAAATCATGGACACATTGTTCTATCTTGTGGCTGTGTACAAATGGAACAATGTGTCCATGATTTCACTGCAACCAGAGATCTGTTCAGAAGTTGGTGTGTGTAAAGCGGCCCTTAGTCTTGTTCTTTGCAAAAAACTGGTGTGGATATCATGGGTTATTTAGCTGAGCATTATCCTGCATCAACAAGTGCATTTCTTGAACACAAATTACATCAGCAGTTTCTTTGCAAATATTCTTCCAAAAGATGGATTTTTTACCTGGGCGTTCAAACCGCTGGCATTTATAGATAAAACCTCAATATGCATTGTTAATACTATATACTGCTTTATGTGAAACCATTGCTCCTAAATGAGTCACAGAAAGGGAAGGACAGACAGGGGAACATATTTGCTTGTATATACAAATGGAGGGCTATCAAACCGAAATGTTTGCTTCATCATAAGAGGATGAAGCAAAAACAGTTACAGCTCTAAAATCAAGCAAACAGTAAATGAAAAGAAAAAAATAGTCTGAAAGAGAGTGAAAAAAATAAAAGACACCCTGTGGGCAACTTTGCCTGGTTTCAAAACCGCTATAGAGGCACCAGGCAAAGAGTAGAAAGCAGGTAAAGCAAAAACAGCTCTCCAGTAATCAATCATGCCTTAAACCTGGGTCCATTTTTGCTAATGAAGCCGCTGGCAGAGGGTCTTTTCTGTGCCTGAAGAGCTCTTTTGTCATTTGGATATCTTCCATTTTAGCAATACATCTCTTGCCTATTCCGGGGATGTGCAGACAATTATGGAATTGTCCCTCCAGACTTTCCATTTTGCTGGGAACCCCCAGTGGTTGTTTATCCCTTGTTTTCTAAGCGGTGTAGTGTACGGCATATACTCCATTCTGTGAGCTGAAGTACAAGCCAACAAGTCAACGTATACCTTCGGTTGGGCCAAATAATCTGGAAGTTTCATCCTGAGGTCAGGCATAAAAGTCTCCTTTACTGTATAGAAATGAATGCGGGCAATAACATCTCGTGATAAATCTGGGTTGAGGCCTTTTGGTTTTGGAATTCTGTGTATTGTATCCACAATTAAGGCCTTGCCGTCTGCAGAAATAAAATCATCAGTTTATATAAAGCTCTGTAGAAGACTGGCAAGTCTCTGTCAGGTGTAGATTCATCAATCCCTCTAATGGGTATATTATTCCTCCTGGACCTGTGCTCCAGGTCCAGGGTTTTGTTGTATATTTGGCAAACCTCTTTTTCTAAAGCCTCATTAGCATCTATTAGTTCATTATAAATTTTAGTAAGCTCTGTCAGCTTCTGCTCCAGATGGTCTGTTCTAGTGCCCAGCTCCGGCAGCTCTCACTAAGCTCCAATAGCATTACTTTCAGATTAGATTGGAGCTCTTGTCTCAGGGACTTCAGCAAAGCCTCCATTGTTTTTTGTGTAAGGGGGATATATGTCTGAGCTTCATCACCCTGTTCTGAGACTGCCACATGTGAGCCATACCATGAAGAGCAGGAAGAAGGAGCTGGGGAAGGAGAAGCCATGGCCATTTTAAAAGCTGCACTCAGTACCTGGCTCCGGGAGAACTATGCAGTCACATTTCTTGGGGACCTTTTTCTTGTTGATTTGCCCTGCACCATCCGGACCACTGTATTCTCAGGTCACTTATTTGGGGCATCCCAGAGTGGTTTTTCACCTTGTTTTGCCGAGTTGAAGCCGATCTCTGCTGGAGCTTCTGCCCTAAGCAGCCTTTGCCATCCAAACCTTGGCCACACCCCCCACCACCCCCCCAACTGTCCAAGTTTTTTTAGTTAAATTTAATCAGTCAAGCAAAAAGAAGGAATAACATCATTTTTCTTTAATTAATAAATATTAATTAATCTATTATAATAAAAGCCCTAAGCCAACTTCCGTCACTATGTAATGGTATCGCTACGTCACATCCGTGAAGTTGGCTGTACACCCATCGTGGGTGATCCAAGATGGTCGACCTTTGGCGGTAGCGGGGCTATCAAAGCCCCACTCCCGCCATCGGAAGCCTCTGCCGCGCCCACACACTCCCGCCATCACACTAATCACCCCCCCCAGCTTCATTCAGCACCTCCACACAGAACCCCTGCCACTTTACATACGACCCCCCTCTCTCGCCAGCATCATGCTCATGCCCTCATCGACCCTAACCCACACTTACGCCACCATGTATACTTACCGCCCCGCCATTGGAGCCCGTCCCCTTCCACGCCGCCGTCCCTGCTGCCTTCATCAGACCGTCACTGACGCCATCTTCCAGGTCCTCTCTGGCGATATCCAGCACCCAAGATGGCGTCCGGGAAGTCTCGAGAGACTTTCCGGACGCCATTTTGGTTCTCGCCAAAACCAAATTGGCATCTGGCAAATCTCGCGAGACTTCCCGGAGGCCATATTGGACCAAGTATGTCACCGCCACTTCGCCGCTGACCACTCTTTTCCCCCCGTCCTCCGCTGACCACTCTGCCCCCCCCCCGTCCTCCGCTGACCACTCTGCCCCCCCGTCCTCTGCTGACTACTCTGCCCCCCCCGTCCTCCGCTGACCACTCTGTTCTCCGTCCTGCGCTCACAACTGAGCCACCGTACAGTGCTAACCACTGAGCCACCATATACAGTGCCAACCACTGAGTTACTGTATACAGTGCTAATCACTGAGTCACATTACTGCTCTAATTATTGAGCCACCATATACAGTGCCAACCACTTATTCACCATAGAGTGCTAACCACTGAGTCACCGTATACAGTGCTAATCACTGAGCCACCATAGAGTGCTAACCACTGAGCCAGCGTATACTGTGCTAACCACTGAGCCCCTGTATACTCTGCTAACCACTGAGCCGCTGTAAACTCTGCTAACCATTGAGTCGCCGTATACTCTGCTGAGCACTCTGCTGCGGGCTGGAGGGGCCGGGGAACAACGGCTGGGTGTGGACAGGAGTGGCCCCCTACTGCCCGCACCCAGCCACTGTTCCCCTGGCCCCCTCCTGCCCGCACCCGGTCGCTGTTCCCCTGGCTCCCTCCTGCCCACATCCGGCCACTTTCCCCCGGCCCCCTCCTGCCCGCACATGGCCGCTGTTCCCCAGCCCCTCCTGCCCGCACCCGGCCACTGTCCCCTGGCCCCCTCCTGACCGCACCCGCCTGCTGAACCCTCCTGGACTCCGGCACCACTGCACACTGGCACCCCTGCACACCAGTACTGCTGTATATATTCTATTTATTATTATATTAAAAGCCTTAAGCCAACTTCCGTCAATATGTAACGGTATCGCTACGTCACATCCGTGACAGAAGCTGGCTGTACACCGATCGTGGGTGACCCAAGATGGCCGACCTTTGGCGGTAGCGAGGCTTTCAAAGCCCCACTACCGCCAAAGGAAGCCTCTGCTCTGCCCCACAATCTCCACTGACACACCATCACACTCCTCACCACACACCCCCTCTCTTTCTGCACCTCCACACACACGCGATTCCCCTGGCCACTTCATATACCCCCCCACCTCTCTGTACAGTCTCATACTCCTACCCCCATGCACTCTCACGCTGACATCTATACTCACCGACACCTGTCCGCTAACACGCCACCGACATCCGATCATCTCCTACACGCCGCCGCCGACATCTGATCTTCTCCTCCGCCGACATCCCATCTTCTTCTCCGCGACGTCGATGCCATGATGGATCCGCCCCGTCCCAGCGACATCCATCCTCGCCGATGATCTGCCATGTTGGATCTCGCAAGATCCAAGATGGCGGCCGGGAAGTCTCACAAGATTTTCCGGACGCCATCTTGGATGTGGCGCAATCACAATCCACTGCGCCGCCCAGGAAGTACGCAGACCGCCATATTAGGACACCCCTCACAGCATGGTAAGCACCACACTCCCGGCTGTCACCCACACTGTACTCACCTCCATCACCTCTACTGCCCCCCTCTGCTCCACTGCCCCCTACAATGCTCCACTGCCCCCCACAATGCTCCACTGCCTCTGTTATGCTCCACTGCACCCTACTCTCCTGTACTGGCCCCCCTCTGCTCCACTGCCACCCCTCTCTGCTCCACTGTCCCCCCCACAATGCTCCACTGCCCCAACTCTCTGCTCCGACGCTCTGCCGCGCTGTCCTTCCGCTCACCCGTGCTCTTCCTCACTCTCCCCTAGTCTGCTCCACTGCCCCCCCCCCTGTGCCACTCATCCCTGCTCTGCTCCTTTGTCCCCTTGATCTGCTGCGGCTGTACCCCCGCTCACCCCTGCTCTGCTCTCCCTCGCTTTGCTCTGCTTTTGCTGCGGCTGTTCCCCCGCTCACCCCTGCTCTTCTCCACTCTCCCCTGCTCTCTGCACTTTTTGCTCTGCTGCGCTGTCCCCCCGCTCTGCTGCGCTGTTCCCCCCACTTTGGGTCGCACCTAGTGATATAAAATTTGAAGCATGTGCACCCCTGTCTGTTAATTCAAGTCCCCCCACTCTGCTGCGCTGTCCCCTCTCTCACCTCTGCTCTCCCTCGCTTTGCTCCGATCTCCATTGCTTTGCCCCTCTCGGCCCCACTCTGCTCCATTGTCCCCTCACTCTACTGCAAATGTCCCTCCGCTCTGCCCCACTCACCCCCGCTGTTATTCTTCCTCTGCTGTGCACCTGCTCTGCCCCACTCATCCCTGCTCCGCTCTCCCTCGTTTTGCTCTGCCCTCCCTCACTCTGGCACTCTCTCCCTCGCTCTACCCCACTCACTTCCTCTCTGTTCTTCTTGCTCTGCCCTGCCGCGCTGTCACCCCGCGCCGTTGCACTGTCCCCTGCTCTGCTATCCCTCGCTCTACACTGCCCCCACCCTGCTCTGCTATTTCTCGCCCCCCACTGTGCTAACCACTGAGCCACCGTATACAGTGCCAACCACTGAGCCACCGTATACAGTGCCAACCACTGAGCCACCGTATACAGTGCCAACCACTGAGACACCGTATACAGTGCCAACCACTGAGACACCGTATACAGTGCCAACCACTGAGACACCGTATACAGTGCCAACCACTGAGACACCGTATACAGTGCCAACCACTGAGCCACCGTATACAGTGCCAACCACTGAGCCACCATATACAGTGCCAACCACTGAGCCACCGTATACAGTGCCAACCACTGAGCCACCGTATAAAGTTCAAACCACTGAGCCACTGTATAAAGTTCAAACCACTGAGCCACCGTATACAGTGCCAACCACTGAGCCACCGTATACAGTGCCAACCACAGCCACTGTATACAGTGCCAACCACTGAGTTACCGTATACAGTGCCAACCACCGAGCCACCGTATACAGTGCCAACCACTGAGCCACCGTATAAAGTTCTAACCACTGAGCCACCATATACTGTGCTAACCACTGAGCCACCATACAGTTTAACCACTGAGCCACCGTATACAATGCTAACCACTGAGCCACCATACAGTGCTAACCACTGAGCCACCATATACAGTGCTAACCACTGAGCCACCATATACAATGCTAACCACTGAGCCACCATACAGTGCTAACCACTGAGCCATCATATACAATGCTAACCACTGAGCCACCATACAGTGCTAACCACTGAGCCACCATACAGTGCTAACCACTGAGCCACCATATACACCATATAAATCCTGCAACAACAGCGTACTTTCTGGAGAGAGTACTGTACTTTTCAGCGGATATTTCTACGGCACCTGTTCATTTCACTGCACTCCTGATGCGATAGCATCGGGCCTATTTCTAGTATTAAGATAATTGGTGTTTTACTTTTTTTTTTTTTAAATCAGATACATTTTTATTAGAATATCATTATTACAGTACATTATGAACAACACCACTGTACATTTTCAATGTTAACACACATTCCCCACCCCCCCCAACTCCCCCCTCCCCCTCAGACAGTACTTCCGATTCACAATAACCGCCAATATTCACAAACGGAGCTTCATAATAGAGCAGACATTATGAGCTAGACGTCCAGGTATCATTTCCCCAGAACTAACAAACATTATCACCTCATCATTCATGTTGCAGCCATGGAGTCCACAACTTTTCGTATGTTTTATGCACCCCTCTCTTTTCATATACACCCCTTTCCAATTGGATAACATAATTCGCCTGACAGAATTCAGTCCTCGACGGCGGTTCCTCACTGGTCCACTTCCTCGCAATCAGTTTCCTGGCTACATACAATAACCTAGCTATAGCAAGTTTAAACGAGTTATCTGCAGCTATTCCTTCCACATAACCCAATAGACAAACCACTGGGTCACGGGGAATGACACAATCATACACTCTTTCAATCCTAGAAAGTGTCCCACTCCAAAATGTACTCAATCCGGAACAGCTCCACATCATATGAAAAATGCCAGCACCAGAAACCCTACATCTCGGACACTCAGAGTCCGTCCTGAGGCCAACCTTGTGCAATATTTCCGGGGAACGGTAAACTCTATGGATGACGTATAGGTGAGAAAGCCTATCCGGTTCACTGAGTGACAGCCTCGGGACATACTCCAAAATGCAGTCCCACACATCCTCCTCCATCTGACCAACCTCTTCCTCCCATTTAGCTTTAGCCTTCAGTGGATAGCCCAAGAGGAACGTGTGCAGCAAATCTTTATAAGTTCCCGAAATCACTCCCCTAGTGAGGCCCCCCCCCACAAATATACTCCAATACCAAGTCTTGGTCCACTGTCAAACTCCCCTTAGTCCGTTGGCATCTATGGCATGTTTTAACTGAAGGTAATGCAACCATTCAGTCACCGGTAGAGAGAATTCAGATTGTAGCAGCACAAAAGACTTCAGCATCCCATTATCTAAAATTTGAGACATATGAATTATTCCCTTTTGTCTCCATTCCTCCAGGGCACCCAGTTTTTGAATCTCCGCCAGCTTCCTATTGTTCCAAATGGGAGTAAATCTAGTCAGGCCCTCAAGTCCTCTGTTCCTTTTCAACGCTCCCCATACTTTATCAATAAGTTCCAGCGTGGGAAATTTCTTACCCAGTTGACCGATTATTCCTCCCTCTATCCCCTGTAGTATTGGGACCCCCGCCATACAGTATTCTATCACGCTTTTAACTGATCCCCCAACCTCAGGACTAGACCAGCCCCTAAAATGTTGGCTCTGAGCTGCGAGATAATATAGCTCCGGATTCGGCAATGCCAGCCCGCCCCCGTCTTTTGACCTCTGCAGTATCTCCAGTCTCATTCTGGGCTGTTTCCTACCCCACACTAGTCTCCTGAACAGAGAATTTATTACCTTAAATCTTTTTTTGGGTACCCACACCGGGGAATTATGCAAAATATAAAGGAGCTTAGGCATCACTATCATTTTCAGCAAATTAATGCGTCTCACCACCGATAAATGTAGCTTAGACCATGCATCAACTTTTGCTTTTAGCAACTCAAGTAGTGGGAACAAATTAAGGTGCAGATAGTCCGTAACAGGCAAGGACACCTGAACTCCCAGATATTTGAAGACTTCCATTCGCTGCAGCTCAGTCTCTATATGGCCACCATCATCCTCTTCCACTCCTCCATCCACTCTAAAAAGTACCGACTTAGACCAGTTAATTCTGAGCCCCGAAATATTACCAAACCTGTCAATTAATTGCAATTGGTGTTTTACTTAGCGTGCTTCAAATATCTGTATTTTGTATTACCTTATTTACTTGACTAGGAGGGTGAGGGTCTGGGGGATGTGCAGCTTTATTACAGATTGTTAGCTCTAATCCCATTAAAATCTAATTCCTTTAGAGAAACTGGGGCCTGTGCCACAGCCATACAAAGTAGCACATAGACACAGCTTTGTACCTGTCAGCACTGAGCTTCTTTGACACCGGGTGTGTGCATCCTGGCTTCAGAGAAGCTTACAGCACATGATTGGCAGTCATCCGCACTTCCAGTCAAGGGCACTGCACATCTCCGAAGTCGGGATGCATACACCCCGCTACAAAGTAGTGAGCATGACAAAGTGCGGACTATTTCCAATCAAGTCCATGGAGCTTCTGTGAAGCTGGGTCGCATGCACCCGGCATCAGAGATGGTCAATACTAAGTGGTACAAAGCAGAGTGTGCACCCTGGCATAAATGTCAGCTTTTCTAAAGCAAGTTTTAATGCCCACATGCATGCATGCGCCAATGACACCCAGATCTACCTGTCTGGGCCCAACATCACCTCCCTACTATCCAAAATTCCACAATGCCTGTCCACCATTCTCATCCTTCTTCTCTGCTTGCTTCCTTAGGCTGAACATAGACAAAACTGAGTTCATAGTCTGTCCCCCAAGTTGCTCTCCCCCACTACCCGACCTATTCATCCTTGTCAACGACAGTTTACTCTCCCCACTCCCCCACGCCAAATGCCTTCGGGTAATCCTTGACTCTTCCCTCTCCTTCAAGCCTCACATCCAGGCCATCGACACCTCCTGCCGACTCCAGCTCAAAAACATTTCCCAGATTCGCACTTTCCTTGACCACGACACTGCTAAAAACACTTGTTGATGCTCTCATCATCTCCCGCCTCAACTACTGCAACCTCCTACTTATCGGCCTCCCCACTACCTCCCTTGAACTGCTCTAATCTACCCTAAACTCCACTGCCCGACTAATCCGCCTGTCTCCCTGCTGCTCCCCTGTTTCCCCCCTCTGCCAAAGCCCTTCACTGGCTTCCCACTTTTAAGAGATCCCGGTTTAAAACACGAACCATGATATACAAAGTCATCCACAATCTGTCCCCTCCATACATCTCTGAAATGCTCTCCCGATACCTACCCTCACGCAACCTGTGATCCTCCCAAGAGCTCCTTCTGTACTCCCCTTATCTCCTCCTCTCACAACTGCATACAAGATTTCTCCCGTGTATCTGCAGTACTCTGGAACCCTCTCCTCCAACAAATCAGACACTCGCCTACCCTGGGAACCTTCAAAAGAAACCTGAAGACCCACCTCTTCCGTCAAGCCTACAACCTGCAAAGATACCCGGTTCACTGCATTGTCACACGATCAGCACTACCCCCTCGTACTGTATCCCTACTCGACCCTCCTAGACTGTGAGCCCTCATGGACAGGGTTTCTCTCTGATCATGTATCTATACGACTTGATTGTCCATATATATTGTACTTGTCCTAGTCTGCCCTTTCCATATGTAAAGCGCCATGGAATCTAATGGCGCTATATAAATAAATAATAATGCATGTTATAACGTTCTACAGTAAGAGGTCTGACTAGTTGGGCAACTAACGACCCTTGACTAGTCAAATCCTAATTAGCAGCTCATAAACGGGCTTTACAAATACTTTTTCTAAAAACGGTTTATGTATACAACTACAGGAAGGCATTTTTAGGATATGTTCACACTGGACGTTTCTGGCCCGTTTTTTGATGCTGCGTTGTTTTTTTTTGTTTTGTTTTTTAAACTGCACCAAAATCGGGTCAAAACATCTGCCAGAAAAGTGAATGGGATTTTCAATTTGAAGTGCAGACGTTCGCGTTTTTCACTACTGTTTAAGTGGTGCAGAAAGCGCATCCAAAAAATAATGGGCATGTCAATTATTGCTCCATTTTTCTGGTGTGCTTTCTGTACCACTAACATCCAATTGCTTACCCTCCCTGGCGATCCCACAGTGAGCTTCGGTGATGTCTTCCTTCTGTACATCAGCAGGACCTGTTGGTAGTAGAAATGCTTACAGGACCTTGCACCAAGTGACTCTCAGTCTGAGTCATGTGGGACTAGGCACTTTAAGTACTTTTACTACTCACAGGTCCTGCCGATGCCCGGAAGAAAGACAACACCGCAGCCCACCGTGACATCGCCAGGGAGGGTAAGAAAGCGTGTGTGTCTGTCTGTCTGTGTCCCCTAAAAATGAAGCAAAAAAGCAGCACAAACAGATGATGTGTTTGTAATGAATTTTGCATAAAGAGGATCCGTTTTTGTTGCAGAAGCTGCACCAAAAACAGATCAGCACAAACGCTCTGTCTGAATGAGGCCTTTGGCAGGAATTATAAACATATGCACAGAACTGCTCATGTTTATGGGTGCACAGAGGACCTGACATGTTCTCTTTAAATTAGCTTTGTTCAGATGACAGAACCGAACAGGAATTTGGCACACAATTAGAAGTTCTTGTCAGAGTTAAGCACGAACCCTTAACTTCACAGTTTGGGTTCACTCATCCCTATTTATGATTGTTCCATGAAAGCATGCTAATCAGTTGATCAGAGCTCTACTTGCCTTAAGCTAGGCTGCACCTGGCTGTCTATGCAGTTTAACAAGATTAGTTTTCCCTCATTGTGCATCATCTGTTTTTGCCTCTGTGTTAAAGCTCCTGTCACACAACGAGATCGCTAGCAAGATCATTATAAAGTCACAGGTTTTGTGACGTAACAGCGATCTCACTAACGATCTTGCTAAGTGTGACACTTAGCAGCGATCAGGCCGCTGCTGTGAGATTGCTGATCGTTACAAAGTGCTCTGGGTCAATTTTGATTGTTGGTCTCCCGCTGGTCAGCACGCATCGCTGCGTGTGACAGCGAGAGACCAGCGATCGGCGATCTCACAGGCTGGTAACCATGCTAAACACCAGGTATCTAGGCAGCGCGCGCTGCCTAGATACCTGGTGTTTATCATGGTTACCAGCCTGTGAGGTCACTGATCACTGGTCTCTCACTGTCACACGCAGCGATGCGTGCTGACCAGCGGGAGACCAACGACCAAAAAATAGTCCTGAGCCCTTTGCAGCGATCAGCGACCTCACAGCAGGGGCCTGATCGCTGCTAGATGTCACACATAGCGACATCGCTGGAGAGATCATTGTAACTTCGCAAAACCTGTGACATTACAATGATCTCGCTAACTATCTCGTTATGTGTGACTGGGGCTTTAGAGTGCAGTAAAACCAGTTAATAAATACGGGAGGGAGTGGGCGGATGCTGTTATGGACTCCTAAAAATCCAATTACCGGTAAGTAATTTAGTCTTTTCCTATTGCCACGACAGCACCAACTGAGAGATTTTCAGAGAAAGCCATCACCTGGGAGGGACAACAACATGCAGAACAGATTTCCCAAAATCTAAGTCAGATGAGGGTGACAAATCAAGTCAGTAGTGCTTATAAAATGTGGAAGTTGCCTTGGCCCGCGCTGAACGGGCCTTAACTCCCTCCGGATATTTTCACTTTTAGCTAAGTAGACCAAACAGATAGTGTCTCTTAATCAAGGAGCAATAGTGTTTTTCTTCTGATACCAAACCCCTTCCTGTGGCCCTGAAAAGACACAGAGCCCTACTCTGCCTTCAAGACTGATGTTTATCTAAATATTCTAGAACTGCTCTCCTAAAATCTAACGTATGGAATTTCTGTTCCTCGCATGTAGAGGGGTAGTCAAAAAAATGAAGGCAAATATATCTCCTGACTCCTCTCAAACCTAAAAGCAACCTTAGGTAAATAGGTCGGATCTGGTGTCAAGATTATCTTGTCCTGCCGTTCGGCGGTTGGGAATGTCAGGAGGGCACTGTTGGCAGTGGATGCGGTGGCACAGAGGGGGAAAGGCAAATCAAGAGACGATCCGGCCATGGTCACCCTGGACGCAGAGAAGGCATTTGGCAACGTGAGGTGGCCATGGCTGGAGAGAGTTCTGGACGCAGTGGATCTCACGGGCCAATTCAGGAACTATATCAGATCACTATATGAGTCACCAAGGGCTAGGGTTAAAATACCGGGTTTCTTGTCTGGGGTTTTTTCCGTTGTGTAGGGGGACACGCCAGGGCTGCCCCCTGTCGCCTCTATTGTTTGATTTGGCTATTGAGCCACTGGCGGCATTCCTGATGAGTGGGGAGAGTTTCCAGGGTATATCTGTGGGAGGTAAACGGTTGAGGGCCAACATGTTTGCTGACGACATTGTACTATACTTAAATGACCCGATGGAGGAGCTGCCACGGATCCTTCCTCAGATTGCGTCCTATGGCTCATTTTCGGGCTTTAAACTGAATTAATCTAAATGCGAAATATTCTACCTGTCAGGCAGCATAGGGAACACGGGGGAGGCTAGGATGAGGATGCCCAATATTATGGGAATTCCGGTGGTGAAAGACTCGGTCAAATACCTGGGAATACGCATAGCTAGAACTGTAGATTTGGTCTACAAATTAAATTTCCTGCCAATCATACAGACAATAGAACGAGATCTCCGGAAATGGAAAAATCTGCCTCTCTCATTGCTGGGTAGGGGTCATCTCCTTAGGATGATGTGTTTCCCAGGCTCTTGTACCCGTTGCAGGTGATACCACTGTTGCTTCGCAGTAAGGATGTGACGAGACTGAACAGGGCTGTCACCAAATTCATGTGGCAGGGAAAGCGCCCTAGGATCGGGCTGAGCACACTTAAGAAGGAGGGCTGGCAATTCCAGATGTCAAAGGATACAACGTGGTGTGCTTGCTAAGACATGTGCTGGACTGGCTGGGAAAGACCAGTAAATTTTCCAACTTCGAGTTAGAATCGGCCGTATGCCGACCCTGGGGTTTGGCTTCGGTTCTGCACACCCCGAGGGCGAGACTCCCTATTGCGATCAAACATTCTATGGTGTTTAGAGATACGCTGGAAGCGTGGAAATTAGTTCGCAAAAAAATGGGTCTCTTCTGGCGCATGTCTAAATATGTGGATCTGTGGGCACTTCGGGAGTTCCCCCTGGGAAGAGAGAATGTTCTCTTTAGGCAGTGGAAAGAGAAGGGGGTGGAGTTAGCGGGAGATCTTTTGTGCCACTCAGAAGCTAGATGGTTAGGGGGGAGAGAGTTGGTGTCTGCTTTGGGCCTATCAGATTTTCACCTACTGCAATATAATCAGCTTGAATTCCACATCATGAGCAAGTTAGATAGGGTACACACAGAGTGCGTGGTGAATGCCTGGGACGATTTGGTAAGAAAAGGAACAGTTAACACTAGTGTTTCATCGCTTTACAGAGACCTGAGAGGACTGCTCTTACCTACCTGACGTGGGGGGCTCTTCAAGGGTTGGAAACTACGTTTGGGAACAGATGGTACGGGAGATATGATATTAAGGGGTTGGAAGGCCCTAAGAGACAATGTGGCCCAATGCTCAGGCAGCGGAGCGGTTGGGTAGCTTTCAGACACTCTGCATCATATGTATCAGTGTGAATGGTGTCTTATGCAGGCCTAGTATATGCATGGCAGGTCGCCTCCCACATATGCTGGTAGAGGTGATTTTATCAGCCAGCAGCTGGGCTTGCTCTACAATTGGGCTCTGACTGCGTCCTGTAAGTGCATTTGGTTTTTTGTCTTTGGCATGGATGGTAAGTTTTTCTGATGCTGCTTTTTTTCTAGTAGTTTTTGTACAATTTTGTTAGGACTGGTGAGCATGGGATCCCTTGATCGTGGGTCATCAGCTCAAATGTCTTGGGCCAACACATGAACCAAAATCCCATCTATAAAGGTTTTTTATTTATCATATAAAAAACCTTTGCACTTTTTTATCCATCCAGGGTGCAGTTGGGCCCATAGGGGCACCATTCATCCAGTGGTGCAGAGGCATCGTACTGTGCGGCCCAATGCTCAGGCAGCGGAGCGGTTGGGTAGCTTTCAGACACTCTGCATCATATGTATCAGTGTGAATGGTGTCTTATGCAGGCCTAGTATATGCATGGCAGGTCGCCTCCCACATATGCTGGTAGAGGTGATTTTATCAGCCAGCAGCTGGGCTTGCTCTACAATTGGGCTCTGACTGCGTCCTGTAAGTGCATTTGGTTTTTTGTCTTTGGCATGGATGGTAAGTTTTTCTGATGCTGCTTTTTTTCTAGTAGTTTTTGTACAATTTTGTTAGGACTGGTGAGCATGGGATCCCTTGATCGTGGGTCATCAGCTTAAATGTCTTGGGCCAACACATGAACCAAAATCCCATCTATAAAGGTTTTTTATTTATCATATAAAAAACCTTTGCACTTTTTTATCCATCCAGGGTGCAGTTGGGCCCATAGGGGCACCATTCATCCAGTGGTGCAGAGGCATCGTACTGTGCGGCCCAATGCTCAGGCAGCGGAGCGGTTGGGTAGCTTTCAGACACTCTGCATCATATGTATCAGTGTGAATGGTGTCTTATGCAGGCCTAGTATATGCATGGCAGTCGCCTCCCACATATGCTGGTAGAGGTGATTTTATCAGCCAGCAGCTGGGCTTGCTCTACAATTGGGCTCTGACTGCGTCCTGTAAGTGCATTTGGTTTTTTGTCTTTGGCATGGATGGTAAGTTTTTCTGATGCTGCTTTTTTTCTAGTAGTTTTTGTACAATTTTGTTAGGATGGTGAGCATGGATCCCTTGATCGTGGGTCATCAGCTTAAATGTCTTGGGCCAACACATGAACCAAAATCCATTATAAAGGTTTTTTATTTATCATATAAAAAACCTTTCACTTTTTTATCCATCCAGGGTGCAGTTGGGCCCATAGGGGCACCATTCATCCAGTGGTGCAGAGGCTCGTACTGTGCGGCCCAATGCTCAGGCAGCGGAGCGGTTGGTAGCTTTCAGACACTCTGCATCATATGTATCAGTGTGAATGGTGTCTTATGCAGCCTAGTATATGCATGGCAGGTCGCCTCCCACATATGCTGGTAGAGGTGATTTTATCAGCCAGCAGCTGGGCTTGCTCTACAATTGGGCTCTGACTGCGTCCTGTAAGTGCATTTGGTTTTTTTGTCTTGGCATGGATGGTAAGTTTTTCTGATGCTGCTTTTTTTCTAGTAGTTTTTGTACTTTTGGATGGTGACATTATCCCTGATCGTGGATTCCAGCATCATACAATGTTGATGGGACCAAACCAATGAACCAAAAAATAGAAGTTATTTATTTTCATATAAAAAACCTTTGCACTTTTTTATCCATCCAGGGTGCAGTTGGGCCCATAGGGGCACCATTATCCAGTGGTGCAGAGGCATCGTACTGTGCGGCCCAATGCTCAGGCAGCGGAGCGGTTGGGTAGCTTCAGACACTCTGCATCATATGTATCAGTGGAATGGTGTCTTATGCAGGCCTGTATATGCATGGAGGTGCCTCCCACATATGCTGGTAGAGGTGATTTATCAGCCAGCAGCTGGGCTTGCTCTACAATTGGGCTCTGACTGCGTCCTGTAAGTGCATTTGGTTTTTTGTCTTTGGCATGGATGGTAAGTTTTTTCTGATGCTGCTTTTTTTCTAGTAGTTTTTGTACAATTTGTTAGGACTGGTGAGCATGGGATCCCTTGATCGTGGTCATCAGCTTAAATGTCTTGCCAACACATGAACCAAATCATCTATAAGGTTTTTATTTATCATATAAAAAACTTTGCACTTTTTTATCCATCCAGGGTGCAGTTGGGCCCATAGGGGCACCATTCATCCAGTGGTGCAGAGGCATCGTACTGTGCGGCCCAATGCTCAGGCAGCGGAGCGGTTGGGTAGCTTTCAGACACTCTGCATCATATGTATCAGTGTGAATGGTGTCTTATGCAGGCCTAGTATATGCATGGCAGGTCGCCTCCCACATATGCTGGTAGAGGTGATTTTATCAGCCAGCAGCTGGGCTTGCTCTACAATTGGGCTCTGACTGCGTCCTGTAAGTGCATTTGGTTTTTTGTCTTTGGCATGGATGGTAAGTTTTCTGATGCTGTTTTTTTTCTAGTAGTTTTTGTACAATTTTGTTAGGACTGTGAGCATGGGATCCCTGATCGTGGGTCATCAGCTTAAATTCTTGGCCAACACATGAACCAAAATCCCATCTATAAGGTTTTTATTTATATATAAAAAAACCTTTGCACTTTTTTATCCTCCAGGTGCAGTTGGGCCCATAGGGGCACCATTCATCCAGTGGTGCAGAGGCATCGTACTGTGCGGCCCAATGCTCAGGCAGCGGAGCGGTTGGGTAGCTTTCAGACACTCTGCATCATATGTATCAGTGTGAATGGTGTCTTATGCAGGCCTAGTATATGCATGGCAGGTCGCCTCCCACATATGCTGGTAGAGGTGATTTTATCAGCCAGCAGCTGGGCTTGCTCTACAATTGGGCTCTGACTGCGTCCTGTAAGTGCATTTGGTTTTTTGTCTTTGGCATGGATGGTAAGTTTTTCTGATGCTGCTTTTTTTCTAGTAGTTTTTGTACAATTTTGTTAGGACTGGTGAGCATGGGATCCCTTGATCGTGGGTCATCAGCTTAAATGTCTTGGGCCAACACATGAACCAAAATCCCATCTATAAAGGTTTTTTATTTATCATATAAAAAACCTTTGCACTTTTTTATCCATCCAGGGTGCAGTTGGGCCCATAGGGGCACCATTCATCCAGTGGTGCAGAGGCATCGTACTGTGCGGCCCAATGCTCAGGCAGCGGAGCGGTTGGGTAGCTTTCAGACACTCTGCATCATATGTATCAGTGTGAATGGTGTCTTATGCAGGCCTAGTATATGCATGGCAGGTCGCCTCCCACATATGCTGGTAGAGGTGATTTTATCAGCCAGCAGCTGGGCTTGCTCTACAATTGGGCTCTGACTGCGTCCTGTAAGTGCATTTGGTTTTTGTCTTTGGCATGGATGGTAAGTTTTTCTGATGCTGCTTTTTTTCTAGTAGTTTTTGTACAATTTTGTTAGGACTGGTGAGCATGGGATCCCTTGATCGTGGGTCATCAGCTTAAATGTCTTGGGCCAACACATGAACCAAAATCCCATCTATAAAGGTTTTTTTATTTATCATATAAAAAACCTTTGCACTTTTTTATCCATCCAGGTGCAGTTGGGCCCATAGGGGCACCATTCATCCAGTGGTGCAGAGGCATCGTACTGTGCGGCCCAATGCTCAGGCAGCGGAGCGGTTGGGTAGCTTTCAGACACTCTGCATCATATGTATCAGTGTGAATGGTGTCTTATGCAGGCCTAGTATATGCATGGCAGGTCGCCTCCCACATATGCTGGTAGAGGTGATTTTATCAGCCAGCAGCTGGGCTTGCTCTACAATTGGGCTCTGACTGCGTCCTGTAAGTGCATTTGGTTTTTTGTCTTTGGCATGGATGGTAAGTTTTTCTGATGCTGCTTTTTTTCTAGTAGTTTTTGTCTGCTTTGGGCCTATCAGATTTTCACCTACTGCAATATAATCAGCTTGAATTCCACATCATGAGCAAGTTAGATAGGGTACACACAGAGTGCGTGGTGAATGCCTGGGACGATTTGGTAAGAAAAGGAACAGTTAACACTAGTGTTTCATCGCTTTACAGAGACCTGAGAGGACTGCTCTTACCTACCTGACGTGGGGGGCTCTTCAAGGGTTGGAAACTACGTTTGGGAACAGATGGTACGGGAGATATGATATTAAGGGGTTGGAAGGCCCTAAGAGACAATGTGGTTAACGAACAATGGCGAGACACCCAATTTAGGTTCATGCACTTGGCAATCTATGGGTTCAGGACCTTCACACAAAACCCTGACACAGACTACAGGCATGTCCGAGGTGAGGAATAGGGGATACTGATTTACTACACGGGATATGGGAATGTACTAAAATCCGCCCACTATGGGAGTACGTGGAGTACATGGCTAGGATTGTGACAGGCACGGGGACGACTCTCGGGAGAGAGGGGTGGCTATTCCATTGCATTCCAGGATCTCATGGATCCAAAGAAGTCCAGAAGTTACTGCACACCATGGCGATTCTCACTAAAAGGGCGATACTCAGGGTATGGCTGAAAGCTAATCCGCCGTCACGATGGGAAGTAATCTCAGACATCAAGAAGGCAATGACATTAGAAAGAGTCGAACAAAGATACGTTGTCGACAAAGTTCTTCAAAAAGTGGAGGAATTTTATTACGCATTGTCTAACGGATGCTGAGATAGAATCAGTGGTCACACCTTTCAAAAATTCAGAGTGGTACCTGATAGAACAGCTACGGGGCTCATTGGGTCGTCTGGAATTGCGGAGAGATTGTTCGCCGCAGAGTCAAGGGAGACGGAATGCTATAGATCTGTAGGGTATCTGATGGAGAGAGGTGCAGCGGTGCTAAGGGGGGGGGATTGATGGGTTACATCGGTTTAGAGGGTCTATTGTTGTGACCCTTTTTTCTTTGATTGGAGATTGATGGTTGTAATAGTTACATTTACTATGCTTAACGTGATCTATGTAATAATTAAAAAACCCTAATAAAGATATTTAAAAAAAAAAAAAAGATTATCTTGTCCTGAAAAAGTAATAGAAAGGGAGAGTCTACAGAAAGAGCCTGGATTTAGCTAATTCTCCTAGCAGAGGTCAAGGCCACTAAAGGTGGCTTTACACTTTCCCCGCTGCGTATTGCCGCGGGGGAACGCAAACCGAGCGCATACACCGCACGTCCCTATGTTTTACATGGGGACACACTGTGTATGCGCTCGGGTGCGCATGGCCGTGCTCACCCATTGACCGCCATGTGTGATTTGTACGCATGTGGATACTTGCGCACAAATCATACATTCTCATCCGCACCATGAACGCGACATGTTGCGTTCATGGTGCGCACGAGAATGTATGATTTGTACGCAAACATCCGCATGCGTACAAATCACACATGGCGGGCAATGGGTGAGCACGGCCATTCGCACCCGAGCGCATACACCGTGCATCCCCATGTTAAACATAGGGACGCGCGGCGTATGTGCTCGGCTTGAGCTCCCCCGCCGCTGCGTACAGCGGCAGAGGAGTGCAAGCCAAGTGCATACACCGTGCGTGTGAAGCCAGCCTAAGAAGGCAGTGAGGCAGAATTAAGGAGTTCAAATAGGGGAACCTGTCAAAGTGCCTAGCACTAGGTTTAAGTCTCATGGTGGTAATCTGGCAATGTGGACATGATTGCTACATTAACAAGCTTTTATACGTCTAGAAACCCATCTGTCCCCTGCTATATTGTAGGTATATAACGCACCCAATGCAAAAATCTACACTTTTAGACAAACCTAATTCTCGGCTCTTTTGTAAGAATTCTAAAATTGCCAAAATTGGAACCTCATTGGAAAAGGGACCTGAATAAAATTTGAGGAATTTCCTCCAAAACTATGCTATAGATTTAGGTTGTGGCCTGCTTTCTACTTTGAAAGAGTGTAGAAATTAAACCTTCTGAGAATCTCTTATGTCTCCAGAAGCTGCCTCTCAGATTTCATGCCATCACTTGGAGTCCCCTCACCTAGGAATGATGGAATGGACCCTGAAAAAGCAGCTCTGGACTCGCTGAAAGTAATCATAGGTCAGTCACAGACATGGCCTTTAGCCATGAAAACCATGGTCTTTTGGGCCAAAAGGGAGCAATGAGAATTACCCTCGCTCCTTGTTCCCTAATCTTCCCGAGACACATCGGAATCAGGAACTCGGGAGGAAATGCATAAGCTAGGTTGAAATTCCACGGGAATGAGAGGGAACCTACCACATCTGGCCGATTTTTCATTTTTAGCGAAGCAAACCTCCTGACCTGCCTGTTGGCTCTGGTAGCAAAGAGCTCTATGTCAGGAAGGCCCCATAAGTCTACTATCTCCTGGAACACCTGGAGATTCAGTGACCATTACCCGTTGCATAAAGCATGGCGAATGAGAAGGTCTGCTTTTGCTTTCTCCTCCCCCCTGATGTGAACCGCTGAGAGAGACAGAAGATGATTTTGGGCCAAACTGAATATTTTGCCTGCAGTAGACATCAGGGTCTTTGATTTTGTTCTTCCTTGATGATTCAGGTAGGCCACTACTGTGGTGTTGTCGGAGTAGACCCGGATATGAAAACCTCGCAGTTGTGGAAGAAACTGGATTAGACGGCATTCTACTGCTCATAGTTCTTTTAGATTTGAAGAAGCTTCTGCTTCCCCAGTAGTCCACCTTTCCTAAGCTAATCTGTCTACCAAGTGAGCCTACCACCTCAAGGGACACGCATCTGAGGCAGCTACCATGGAAGATGGAACCCAAGGCACACCCTTGGATACATAATAATAATATAATATTTATTCATTTATATAGCACTATTAATTCCATAGCACTTTACATACATGAGTAATGCTGTCTCTCTTGGAGCTCACAATCTAAACATCCTATCAGTATGTCTTTACAATGTGGGAGAAAACCGGAGTGCCCGGAGGAAACGCACGCAAACACGGGGAGAACATACAAACTCCTTGCAGATGTGTCCTTGGTGGGAATTGAACCCAGGACCTCAGGATTCCAGTGCTGCAAAGTGCTAACCACTTGAGCCACTGTGCTGCTGAATCTAATCACCAGGTCAGGGAATCTACTGCAGCAACTGATAGAACCATCCTGCCATTGAGGTGACTCTGCAATCTTCTCTCTGCCCTGGGGATTTCTTATTGCAGACGTCTGGCGTGAAACTGAGCATCTCTCAGGGATAATTCTATTGCCCTCCCCACTTGGCACATTATACTGAGCATTTTTTCCTCAGTGAGGAAGCATTGCTGTTTTACTGAATTCAGAAAGCTTTGAAGGGTTGAATGAACCAGTTTTAATTTTTTCAGGTTGACTAAACAAGCTAAACCCTATATGGATATTACATGATTAAGACGATTGCGGTACTGGGCAGCCGATCTTCATACTATCAGAAAATTGTTAAGATATCGAATGAAAAGAGTACCTCGTTCCCTCAAATGAGCCATCACCAGTATCTTGGTACAAATATCTCTAGCGACCCAGATGACCTGTTTTCCCTAAACTATACCCCACTATTAAATAGAACGCTAAAAGACTAGAAAAATTATAATAGAGCGCAACTCTCATGGTTTGGTCGCATTAACGCGATTAAAATGGATGTACTACCACGTTTTCTATATTCCAGACCATCCCTATTTCCATTCCGGCTGCACTCAGCTATACGTAGCTTTGTGTGGGGTTCGAGAAAACCTCGCTTACGATTTTCTGTCCTTACTAGCCCGAAGTAGAGAGGGGGTTCAGGCTTACCAGATTTTCAGCGATACTATCGGTCGGTTCTTTTATCTAGGGTTGTGGACTGGAAGTACAATCTAGCCGATAAACAATGGGTATTGATAGAAGATCTCCTCTCACCCTCCCTCTTTATGTGCTTCCTTGGATCAATGCTTCTCATAGACCTTCACTATCAGATTTTCCTCCTCTAACACAGTCCTTTCTCAGGTTCTGGGACTCACGTGGAGGCAGGTTGAAATTAACCAACTATCCTAGCAGTTTACACCCTCTTTTCAATAATATTGACTTTCCGCCCGCAATTGGTAGACACAGTTTTCTCTGGTGGAGGGAGTCAGAAAGGCCAACCATGGGTCAGGCTGCATCCTTGCTCTCGGGCTTCTCTTCGGTGGGCGCCATGCGGAGGGGATTGGAGAGAGACTCTTTGTCTTGGATTGAGTTCTCCCAAATAAAATCTTACCTTGCTCCCTTGAGATCGGAACCCCCCACTGCCCTGGAGTTCCTGTTGGGTTCTACTGAGGCCCCCCTTCACTCAGTGTCTTCAATGTATAACATACTGACTGGGGCGGTCACAGTGGACCCGCCTCCTTATATAGAGGCCTGGCAGAGGGATTTACAGACCACCTTTTCCGCCCTGGATCTTCAAATGATTTTCACCTTGACTCATAGGCTGTGTGTGTCCTGTGCGTCTCAGGAGAAAAATTACAAGATATTAACCAGGTGGTACAGATGTGCAGACTTCCTTCATAGGATATACCCTGCTGTACCACAATCGTGCTGGAGGTGCGGGGGGGAGGTGGGAACATTAATACATAATCTGGTGGTCCTGTGAGCCCTTGCAACAGTTTTGGTGGAAGGTCTTTGCAATATTTGGTGCTGTCACGGGAGTGTCTCGAGACCCATCGCCTCAAGTAGCGCTTCTTTCCCTGATTCCGGGCTCTTTGGCAGCGACTAAAAATGGTCTCTTTAGATTTTGTTTAATAGCAGCCAGAACGATAATCCCTAGACACTGGAGATCTATGGAGACCCCGACAGTCAGAGAGTGGATAACAGAAATGAATAAACTTGAACGAATGGAATCCCTCATTGCCCAGGATACGGATAGATGGAATAAGCACCAAGGAACGTGGTGAGCTTGGCACCTCTTTAGAGAGGGCCCGGATATTTCCTCCTGGTTAGTAGATGATTAATCTGGTCCTAATGTCCAATGACGTTTCTTGAGAGGCTCGGTAGGATTGTTGCGCGCGCTTCACCTTTTCTTACCAGATTTGTAGCTATCAGGTATGTAGCAGGCTATTTTCCCCTCCCCCCCCTCTCTCTTTCCTACGTATTCCCTTGTTCTTTCTCCCCCTTCCCTTTATCTTCTCTATCTCTTGCTTCTTTGCTTCTTCTCTCTTTCTTCTTTTATTTTTTTTTATATTGTTTTAAATAACTGTTTGATATAGATGCATAAAGAACTATAGATATTATACTTTTCTCGAGCTTAAAAATAACCACTATGGGGGACATATACCCATTTATGATGGTTATTTGAGTTTCATTCACATTTCTATATCTGTGTAAGATGCTGTCTTTGTGATTGTTCATGTTCCCTTCTTTCCTTAATAAACATATTTTGGGGAAAAAAAAATAAAAAAATGAGCCATCACCTCTGCGATCACTTTGGTGAAGATGTGAGGAGCCATAGACAGACCAAATTACATTGCAGTAAATTGATAATGCTTAACTTGACTTTCCATAGCCACTGCCACTCTGATACTTTTGGTAATCATGATGTATGGGCAAGTGGTAATAGGCATATTTCAGGTCTAGAGCGGTCATGAAGCACCTAGGAAATACAATTCTGATTACTGATAGTCTACAATCCATTTTGAAGGTGTGAAATTTTAGAAAATAATTAATTATTTGTAAATTAATGATGGTTCTATAAGAACCATTGGTTTTGAAAGTAAGAACAGAGGGGAATAGATCCCCCTTCCCTTCTTGGTCCTCAGGGACCTCAATTAGGACTCGTTTACATAATAGGTTCACGATTTCTGACTCTAAAGCCTGCTGTTGATCAGGAGAATTCTTTAGCATAGTCATGAGGAAGGAATCCGGAGGAGTCCTATAAAATTTTAACTTCAGTCCGGAAGACACCATTTCTAAAATCCAAGTATTAGATGTATTCTAACGTCAGTCCAGAAGACGCCATTTATAAAATCGAAGTATTAGATGTTACTTTATGGTTAATCTTATTTTTTATTGGGTTTTGAATGACATAGCAAGAATAAACATATATTCGGTTGGTTAATTAGTAAGAAATAAAACAGATTACATTGGTAGTATCATCATTAACGTAGGCAGCTATAATTCGGTTGCATCTTCTCTTGATGTCATGTTTGCTGCAACTCAAATAACAATTCAAAATAAACAAATATACAAACATATAGCTCTTCTTTGAGAGAAGAAATAGACTGATCACATGGATACATAAAGCTCCACCGCAAGTCAATAACTCTACTCTACTTCCCCGGCGTTACCGGGTATTAAGAGTGCCGCCCTTTTAGTCCCCCACTGAAAACTTCACATAAACTCGACTAACGTCTGGGGTCCCATTAAGGGAAGCCTTTATCCAAAGAGCTTCTTATAGCTATATACAATTAACATTGTTCAATGGGTGAAGGGTATAGAAGAAGAATATATAGTCTAGTAGAGAGTAAGTGTATCAGAAAAGGAGAAAAAAAAAGAAGGGGGGGGAAAGGGGAGGACGAAAAGTCAAATAGAAGGACAATCAAGAGTAAGTGGGATCGTGTAAAGAGAAGGGTTAAGCATGGGAAAGAGGGAAGGTATATGTCACTCTGACTCCTTATCTACCGAATGCCGTGCCATTATGGCCGTATGAGTCAAGATATTCTTAAAGTTGGCAGAATCTTGAAACATAATCCAATCAAACCAAATTCTCGAGAATTTGTCACTAGATCCTGATGCCTCTGCCGTAAGCTCCTCCATTCGAAAAATGTCCATCAATTCCCTGAACCAGTCAAGCAAAGATGGAACCATGGTTGATTTCCAAAACCTCGAAATCACAGCACGTGCGGCCGAGACACAAAAACGAAGAATATCTTTCTTCTGGAGCCCAATAGGGCCAGGGAGGATAGATAGCAGTGCAGACTCTGGGCAACAATCAACCTGTTTACCTGTTATCCGGGTGTATGTGTTAAATATCTCAGACCAAAACCACCGGATCCTCCTACAACTCCACCAAATGTGCAACATTGTACCTGTCTCTTCTTCGCAACGCCAACATGTGTCGGGGGTTCCAGGGAACATGCACTGAAGAGTCGCCGGGCATAAGTACCATCTAGTGAGCAGCTTGTAACTTCTTTCTTGTGCAGTGCAGGCACTAGCTAGTTTATGGGTAAATATAAAGCATTTCTGCCAATCCCCAACTGAGATGTTACTCCCTATCTCTCTCTCCCATGCGCGCTGGAAATATAGAGTACCCTGATCTCTCAAGGACCCTAAAGCCTGATACAAGGCTGATATTTTGCGCCTCGGGGTTAGACTCTAATTGGAATAACTTTCCCAATTCGTTGGGCGTCGATCTCACCCTGCATGAGCGGTCAGTTGAGTATAAGAATGCTCTGTACTGGAAAAATTCAAACCACTTAAGTGGCCTCGTGGGATCTTTAGATTGCAACTCTGTCAATGAGGGCAGACCACCATCAGAGTCTGGCCCATTCTGATATCACTCACACTCTTCCAACATAAAAAACTGTCTTCCAAATCCAGGAGAAAAAGATGGACTGGAAAAAAGGGGGGTCAAAGGGATAAGTCTATCCTCCAAGTGGAGGGTTCTCGTCACGGAGTGCCATATCTTTAAGGTTGTCCTGGTCATATCTGTCAAGTCCCTAGGGGGAATCCAAAGCAAATGCTTCAATGGGATCCCCAGACCCTCTTGCTCCACCTCAATCCATTTCTTGGAAGACGCACTGTATTGCCAGTCCAGGGCTCTAATGAGTGAGGAAGCCAAGAAGTACTCCCATATATTGGGCAGTCCAACTCCTCCCCTGGACTTAGGCAAGGAGAGAATATTCATCCTTAATCGGGGTCTCTTCCCCCCCCCCCTTCCCCCAGACAAATCTGAGGATCAGAGATTGTAATTTGGAGAAAAAAAAACTATCAAACAGGACAGGGACTGTTTGGAAAGAATATAGGAGTCGGGGCAGGACGTCCATTTTGACCACATTCACTCTCCCAAACCAGGTTAGTTTTAGCTGTCTGTAAGAGTTAAATGCCGATTCCATGCTAGTCAAAAGGATCTGATAGTTCAGGTTGAATAATTGTTAAGATCTTTCGGTATAAAAATTCCTAAGTACGTAATGGACTCCGTCCTCCACTTAAACGAGAACTGATTAGATAGATGAGAAACCAAGTCTCCGGGCAGAGAGATATTAAGTGCCTCGGCCTTGGTACAATTCACTTTAAAGTTGCTTAATTGTCCGAACCGTTCAAACTCCTTTAAAATAGAGGGGATGGAGACCAAGGGCTGTGAGACATATAATAGGAGGTTATCGGCAAATAAGGCCAATTTGTGATGGCTCTGTCCCTGCTTAATCCCATGGACACTTGTATTGGTCCTGAGTGCCGTGGCCAAGTGTTTCATTACGATAATGTATAGCAGGGGTGACAATGGGCATCCCTGCCTGGTGCCATTAGCTATTTTAAACGAAGAGGATAGGGCTCCTCCTATCTTCACTTTAGCAGAAGGGGAGGAGTACAAGGACAGGATTCTGTGCCAGAACCGAGGACCCAGACCAAGTTGTATCAGCGCCTCCTTCATAAACCCCCAGTGGACTCGGTCAAAGGCCTTCTCAGCATCCACAGAAATTAGGCCTAGTGGAGCTGAGCTGCTCTTTGCCTTAGCTATAAGGAGCAGGGTTTTAATAGTGTTGTCCCTAGCGTCCCGGCCTCTGACAAAGCCCACCTTGTCCGCGTTGATCACAGAAGGGAGGAATGGTGCTAAACGATCGGCCAGTAGTTTAGAGAAGAGTTTTACATCCACGTTTAATAACGAAATCGGCCTGTAGTTCGAAACCAAAAATGGATCTTTCCCTGGTTTGGGTAAAACGCTGATATGGGCCTCTAGAGATTGAGGCACAAAATCCGATCCCATCAACATTACCGGGGCTAGCTGGGACTTGAGCGTTTTATAAAAATTGGGTAAAAACCCATCAGGGTCCGGACATTTCCCTGAAGGAATAGATTGGATAGCCTGTAACAACTCCTCCTCAGAGAAATCCTCCTCTAACATTGCAGCTGTCCCCGTAGCCAAAGATGGAATTGCCGTCTGATCAATATACGCTTTAATCTTATCCGACAACTAGGGGGGTGAGAGATCGGAGAAGTGTCCCTTGATAATGTAGAGTGCACAATAGTATTTTCTGAATTCTTCCAAAATTTTATTTGGGATGAACGTTCGTCTACCTTTATTGGTTGATATATATGGAACATAAGGTGGGTTAAATCGAGGGTGGAGCAATTGGGCCAGGGGACGTCCGCACTTGTATGAATTGGAGTAAAAATAACTCCTTGACTTCTCAGTGTATTTACAATGTTTTTGGTCCAGTAAGTTTTTAAGTTCTGCTTTTTTCAACGTCAAGTTAGTTAAAGTCAGTCTTGATAGATTCCGCTTATGTAAAATTTCTAAAGTATGAATCTGAGAGAGGAGGTTCTCATTCTTTTCTGAGTTCTTTTTCTTCAGGCTGGCACCATGCTTTATGAAAACCCCCCTCAGAACGCATTTCAAGGTTTCCCACTTAGTGGGTGGAGGTGTGGGGTCCGCAGCATGATCCCGATCGAAGAATTGGATAGTCTCTCTCACCTCTGTCATACATAACTCGTCCTTCAGTAGGTGGTCATTTAGCCTCCAAGTCCATGGTTGTCTACTTGTGTCAGGTAGTGTGAGGGACAAGAAGATGGGGGCATGATCAGAGAGAAGAATGTCACCTATAGTCGCCATAGGATTCCATGATAGTAAGCTGTGACTTGTAAAAAATAAATCAATTCTACTGTAGGAATTGTGTATTGGAGAGAAATATGTAAAGTCCCTTCCCTGGGGATTTAAAATCCTCCAAATGTCAATGAGTCTCAGAGTGTGAAGAAACCCTTTCAGGGAAGCAAGTTTTTTGTTAGGGATAGATCTCTTACCCGAAGATGAGTCAGCTGCCGGGTCCAGGGTGAAATTGAGGTCACCTCCGATGATGACTGACCCCTCTGCAAATTCCGTCAGGTGCGTTAGGTACAATCTACAAGTTTTTGTCTGAAATCTATTGGGTAAATACCAATTTGGGACAGTTAGTAAGGATCCGGCAATTCTCATCTTAAGAAACACATAACGACCCTGAGGATCTACACAAGCTTCTAGAATCTCGTGAGAAAGCGACCCGTGTATCGCAATAGAGACACCCTTCTTCCTTGCTTCTGGATTGGTGCAGTGATGCCAGACCGAAAAATATCCGGGACATGTCCAGATTTAAAATGAGTCTCCTGAAGCATCAGAATCTGGCACTTCTGCTTATGGGCATAGTACTTATGGGCATAGTACAAGATCTGTGACCTCTTCTGAGGGGTGTTAAATCCCCGTACATTATACGAACAAATTTTTACAGAGGAGTCAGAAGGGGGAGATGATGTGGAACAGGAGGGGGGAGGGATAGGGGGATGGGAAAAGACAGGAAAAGAAAGAGGGCAAAGAAAACCGAGGGTATAAAAGGTTGGGAAGATTAGAGGAAATTAGAAGCGAAAAGAATTCTCAGAATAATCTGAGATAGCAATTTAGGGTAGTCTATCCGACTTGTCAATCCTGAAGTCATGAGACAATCCCGATGAGGCGTAACCTGTCTATTTTGGAGTTGTCCCCCCTACCCAGGGCCAAATTTTTTTTTTTAGAGTGTTGCAGAAAAACCCTTGTGCCAGCAATAATCAAAACAGGCAAGTAACACAAGGGATCTCCTAGATTCAAAATTCCAAATCCAATGCAACTAAAGTATAAAGTAGTCGGTGCAAAGTTCAAAAACGTCTCATCATCATTTAAACAGAAGTTGATTATTAACATTATATGAAACCGTTCTATAAACATTAGCCCACATGAGCTGTGTGGGTAAAATCTATGTTCTTGTTGAATACCCCTTTTATATAAAGATCAGCAGTTAAACACAAGGACAATGTGCATATCTAGAGAGAGAGAACAGGGGATCCTCAACCCTCATCTAACGATTCCCCTCTTCGTCCTCTGTTCCTTCTTCTCCTGGAAGCCCCCCTCCCCCTCTTTCTTTTCTCTCTGGATGGTTCTGGGACATAGGAGATCTGACCTGGGTAATCAGTATATCCCGGCCAGTCCTCCATGTTGATAGAGATCGAAGGAAGGCCCAATGCAGCTGCAAATTCTGGGACTCCTCTCGGGTGTGTAACAAAATGGGTCACCCAGTCTCTCCGCACCTGAAGGTGGAACGGGAATCCCCATGTGTATGGCATGTCCTGCTGTCTCAGAGCCTCCGTGAGAGGGCAAAATGCTCTATGTTTTTGAAGGGTGCGTCTCGATAAGTCCGCCAATATTTGAAGAGGATAGTCCTGGTATCGCACCTGTCTGAGATATACTCCAGCTTGTTTGCAGCAGACATCGGGGGGGGGGGGGGGGGGGTAGCACACATTACCGTTTCTGATCGGTGTTCTCCTCCGTTATCCTGTGCCACATCAGGCCGTGAGGGTGTATACACGGAACTCTCTCCCTTTTCTGCAGCCTCGCAGGGTCTACCTTCTGAGGCGTCCTGAGACGCTCCCGCCACCATCTTCCCTGCGGCCATCACACTGTCTAGGGAGCTTCCCCGGAGATAATGCGAGATCTTTGCGGAGGGAGGCACCGACGGCTCCCTGGATGGTTGGGGTCGGATACTCCTCCGTTTCGCCGGCATATAGAGGGCTTTTCAAAACCTGGCACCGGCTGCAACAGCCCTTTGGTAGCTGGGGTCAGGAGCTCAGCTCATCATCGTCCGTTACCCCGCCATGTCCAGGCCTCGCCTGGCTGAAAAACTTTAATCTGCCACCCACTGGGGAATTAGGGCTATTGGAATTTGTTTCAACTCTTAGATGATGATGAGCCACCGAAAAGGGCACCTTTTTGTCTGGACTCGCAGGCTCCCATCGGTATCGGTCTCAGTAAGATCTCTTCTGACCGAACGGCCACTTCTTGAAGGCCTTGCTGTAAAATGAAGCGAATGGATTAAGGAAACCCATTCTTCCTATCACATACCACCTTGGTTATGAGGTCATCAAGTACCGATCCAAACAAAAACTCACCCTGACATAGTATACCACATAGTTTTAACTTATACTGCGCAGTCCCCTTACAACACTTCAACCACAGGGCATGACCAGCAGCATTAGAAAGACCGGCCGACCTGACCGCCAAACGAAGGAAGCCATCCCTCCTCGGAGTACAGGGATAATAGAGGTCAGTAATTTGTCCGTAGAAACTCCTGTCTTAATCTGGTCCTCTAATTGATCCAGCCAAACAAACATAGATATTGTGGTACAGGTGCTGGATATGGTAGGCTTAAAGGCTCAAAAATAAAATTTCCAAGCGCTTTATAAACATCTCAGCCTCCCTATTCAACGGACTTTTAAGGAGACCACTGTCTTCAAGGGGTAAAGACGATAAGTTGGAGGATGAGTCTACAGAGGCATCCACCTTAGGACTCTTGCTCCACTGGGACAGCTGATCATCATCAAATTGATATTTTCTCTTAGCAGATGATGGCAAAAAGAGTTGGTGTACAGAACCAGAAAATAGCGCCTCTAATGAATGTGCTATTTTCTGGGGTGGCTGTGGGTTGCAATTTGCAGTGTGGGGGGCCCACAACGTTAGGGTCTCTCCATGCTGAGGATTCCAGCCCGCCAGCTGCCAAGTTGTACCTGGCTGTCAATAAAAATATAGCAAAGCTCCATGTCATTTTAGTTGTAGAATAATAAAAAAAAATTACATGGGGCTTCGCCATATTTTTGGTCCAGCCAGGTACAACTTGGCAGCTACGGACTGCCACCAGTCCCCAGCTGCCTCGTTGTACCTGGCTGGCAACCATAAATACAGCGAAGCCCATTTTTTTTATTTCTATAACTTAATTCTAGAAAAAAAAAATAACATAGGGCTCCGCCATATTTTTGGTCTAGCCAGGTACAACTAGGCAGCTGGGGGCTGGAATCCTCAGCATGGAGAAGCCCAAGCGTTCTGACACCCCCATGCTGCGAATTGCAGCCCGCAGCCGCCCCAGAAAATGGTGCATTCATTGAAGCCCTGGTGCCGGTGGCAAACTGGGTAATAAAGGGGTTAATGCCAGCTTTTTTATTGTCAGCTAGCACTAAGCCCGAGATTCATAATGTCGGGCCAATGTTAGACCAGGCCACTAGGAATCTCTGGTAAATAGTCAAAAAAAAAAAAAAAAATACACCACACAGAGAAAAATCTTTTATTTGGAAAAAAAAAACAAAATAAAATTCAGACTCCATCTTTATTATAAAGGTCCGACGTAGTCCACAACGAAGGTCCCACTACGCTCGATCACCTCCAACGTAGTCCACAACGAAGGTCCCACGACGCTTGATCGCCTCTGCTACATCCAGAGACTGCAGCAAGGGATCAAGTGTCCTCTTCCTACAGTCTCTGGGGTTACTCTGACCCCAGAGACTACAAGAGGACACTTGATCTCTTGTTGTAGTCTCTGGGGTCACAGTCATGAAGCACGGTACGGCAGATAATTGCCATACAGTGCTTCATGACTGTGACCCCAGAGACTACAACAAGGCATCAAGTGTCCTCTTGTTGTAGTCACTGGGGTCAGTCATGGTGCACTGTATGGCAATGATCTGCCGTACCATGCACCATGACTCTGAACCCAGAGACTACAACAAGAGGACACTTGATCCCTTGCTGCACCCATGCACCCATCTATCCACCCATGCGCCCATTTATCCATGCACCCATGCGCCCATTTATCCACGCACCCATGCGCCCATCCATCCACGCACCCATCCATCCACGCACCCATGCGTCCATCCATCCACTCACCCATCCACGCACCCATGCGCCCATGCACGCACCCATCCATCCACCCATGCACGCACCCATGCGCCCATCCATCAACCCATGCGCCCATCCATTCACCTATGTACACATACACATGCACATACATACTTACCTCTCTCAAGATCCTCCGGTGAGGAGGAGGAGCCTGGGAGAAGAGGAGGAGCACCACACCGAAATGCATTGGCACCACGGAGGATGGGTGAGAGGGGACACGGGGGGGGGGGGGTGTTGAAGAGTGGATCGTGGGTGTGGATGGAGGAGTGATCCGGGGCAGGAGGGGTGATCCAGGGCGGGCACTATGCACCCGCCGGCGCGCTCTGGCAAGTGCCGTCGCCAGACCGTGCCGATGCCTGCGCCAGCATGCGGGAGGGGGGGTTGCAGCCAGGAAGCGACAGGGGGTTGATTTGGAGCGGGAGGGGTCTGAGGAGGGGAAGGGCACCCGCGCACCCACCCCTCCGAACCTGATTGGAGAACTCCAATCAGATTTGGAGGGGTGAATCACTCTGATTGACAGTTTAAACTGAACTACCAATCAGAGCGAATTCAGCCACGAGGGGCGAAGCCACCCCCCCAGGACAAAGTACAGGTCCTCATGTCACCGGCCCCGATCACCAGTGCCGCGGGAAAGCGATCCTGCCGTGACGTTGTGGGACGTCACAGGTCGGGAAGGCACAGACTTCTATGACGTCCCACAATGTCATAGGTCGGGAAGGGGTTAAAGAGCAATGTGCATTGTTAACCCTAAAAAATTACAGCCTAACGATAAAGAAATATAGAAGAAAAAATATGTCACCTCTTGCCCAGAAGAGAATAAGGGTGCTCTTGTAGGATCCAAATTTAAGTTCTATGACATAACAAAGCACTCCCAAATTGCATTTGAAAGAAGTATTTATTGATACCAGCAAATTGTGTAAAACGTTTCGGTCATTTACCTGACCTTCCTCAGTTACACTGGTGAGGAATAGAAAAAAAAAGGGAGAAAAACAAATAGGAATATATACAGTATCAATAGTACAAATACATAATAGAAAAACAAAAAAAAATTTTCTGATCAACATAGTTTATACAGGGATTACAGGTTGTATACCATATATACTCGCGTATAAGTTTTTCAGCCCAAAAATTGGGTTGAAAAGTCCCCCCTCGGCTTATACGCCAGTATATACCCAGTGGTAGAATACAGCCACTGTCCTGTTGCCGCCGTCCCCGCCGCTGCCATCGCGATCCCCGGCTTCATCCGTCTTCTTCCGGCTTCCTGTGGTCGCAGGTAATGACGTCATTGCCTGCGCCGACCACAGGAAACCGGAAGACGCTGGAAGAAAACGGGGAGCGCGATGGCAGCGGCGGGGACGGCGGCGACAGGACAGTGATAAGTATAAGGATTTTACTTTGCAGGTTTTGCGGAGCAAGGAGGGGGGCCCTGGATCCTGATGGGGGGGCCTGTATACTGATGGGGGTGGCGGGCGGGCGACTGTAGACTACCACTGGGGCTATTTATACCTCTGGGGCTGCTGTATACTACCACTGGGGCTGTTTATACCTCTGGGGCTGCTGTATACTAACACTGGGGCTGTATATACCTCTGGGGCTGCTGTATACTACCACTGGGGCTGCTGTATACTACCACTGGGGCTGTTTATACCTCTGGGGCTGCTGTATACTAACACTGGGGCTGCTGTATACTACCACTGGGCTGTTTATACCTCTGGGGCTGCTGTATACTAACACTGGGGCTGTATATACCTCTGGGGCTGCTGTATACTACCACTGGGGCTGCTGTATACTACCACTGGGGCTGTTTATACCTCTGGGGATGCTGTATACTACCACTGGGGCTGTTTATACCTCTTGGGCTGCTGTATACTTCCACTGGGGCTGCTGCTGTATACTACCACTGGGGCTGTTTATACCTCTGGGGCTGCTGTATACTACCACTGGGGCTGCTGTATACTACCACTGGGGCTGTTTATACCTCTGGGGCTGCTGTATACTAACACTGGGGCTGTATATACCTCTGGGGCTGCTGTATACTACCACTGGGGCTGCTGTATACTACCACTGGGGCTGTTTATACCTCTGGGGCTGCTGTATACTACCACTGGGGCTGTTTATACCTCTTGGGCTGCTGTATACTTCCACTGGGGCTGCTGCTGTATACTACCACTGGGGCTGTTTATAACTCTGGGGCTGCTGTATACTACCACTGGGGCTACTGCTGTATATACCACTGGGGAGGCTGCTGTAACACTGCTTGGGCCTGTATATACCACTGGGGAGGCTGCTGTATACCACACTGCTGGGGGCTGTATACCTGTGCTGGGGTCCACCCTCGGCTTATACACGAGTCAATAGGTTTTCCCAGATTTTGGGGGCAAAAGTAGGGGGGGTCGGCTTATACACGGGTCGGCTTATACACGAGTATATACGGTAGTTAGATAATACTATAAACCAATAGAGCAAGAGGAGCAAATAATATAACGGAAGTTGATCTAGTAGAGAGTTTAAGAAAAGAGAATAAAGTATAATATAAGAAAGGACAATAAGAAAAACGATGTGAGCGGGAGAAGATCAAATGAGGAATCAGATGTACAGTTAAGTTAAGGAGATACTGAATACTTAAAGGGATCCTGTCACCTCCAAAACACCTCCTAAGCTATCAAAACATGTCCCTGCACCATCCTATCACTAATCTCACACTTCTTTTGTCTCCTAAAAGCATCCTGTGAAAGTGGAGAAAAACGTTTTAATACTTACTCATTAGTGATTATAATTAGCAGGGGCTATATTCTTTAGTCACCAGGGGGTGTTGTTTTGCAGCTCCAGGATCCACCCTCTCTCTGTCTGTGCTGCTGTGAAACTGAAACTGAAGGCAGGACTAATGATTTGCATTCTGTGAGTGATAGAGAGGGGGGAGGGCAATGTCTGCACAAGCACAGCAAACACACAGAGACAGGGTGGATCCTGGAGCTGCAAAACAGCCCGCCCTGGTGACTAATGAATATGCGCCCTGCTAATTATAATCCCTATGGAGTAAGTATTAAAATGTTTTTATGCACTTTCACAGGATGCTTTTAGGAGACAAAAGAAGTATGAGATTAGTGATAGGATGGTGCAGGGACATGTTTTGCTAGCTTAGGAGGCGTTTTGGAGGCGACAAGATCCCTTTAAAATGGGGGAAAAGAGGAAGAGAGATAAGAGCTAGAAAACAAGAGAACTATAAAGAGAAAAACTGAAGGAGCACAAAAACAAAACAAGAAAAATAAGAAAAAAAAAAGGAAGAGAGGAGAAGAAAAAACGAAAAAAAAAGAATAAAGAAGTTCAAAAGAGGGAAAAGAAGGAGAAATCGAGAGAAAAAAAAAGGAGAGAGAAAATGGGGGAAAAAAATAAAGAAAACAGGGATAAAAGAAGAGAAATAGAAAGGCAAGGACGAAGAGAAATTGGAGAGGAGCAAAAAAAGGGGGAAAACGAGGATGATAGAAAAAGAAAAAATACAAAGGGAGGAAAGGAAAAGATTAAGAAAAAAATAAGTAGAGAGCCTTCATTTTATGTGAAACGAAATAACTGACATCAAGTATTTAATGATGGCCTCAAATCAAGTTATGGTTACACAACATTAGAATATATGTAATACATTCTCTCCGGTGAAAAAATGTATACAGGGATCACAAATTATAGTCACACAGGCAACAAAAGAGAACTAGGTAAGTAATTTGCTCAGACAGGGATAATCAGAGGCATTGATGGAGGATGTAAACTAAACTACATGCAGGCTCCTGCAGAATTGTAACTATATTAGTGCATCAAAGAAAGAGGCACAGGTAAGTGTAAAGGTACCGTCAGACGCTGCAATCTCGCATGGAAATCATAAAGGCGATATGTCTCCCCGGAGCAATCGCCGTGAAATTGCCTCACGGTTGCGGCGTGTGATTTGGGAATTTCACGGCGATAAATCTCCCCTCGGCCGTCGCCTGATTTCTCAACAGTGCTCAGTAATCAGCCGCAATCGTTAAGGCGATATTTCCGTGTTGTGGCGTCTGACAGGGCGATAATGATGGAAAGAGCGTTGCCTATGATTTTCCGTAGGCGTGCCTCAGCGTGCTGAAGTCCGTGCCCCGTCTGAGATGATTGGTGTGGGCTACTGTGTTCCCATTGGCTGTCAGTTGACACTGCGCCATATTTGAAGAGCTGTCTTTTCAGCACCACACACATCTTCAGCTACACAACCGTCTGCAAACTCCGATAGACAATGGCGTCATGTATTATGAGCATGTCGAATGAGCGTGTATGGGCGCGGTATACACCACTGTGGCACGCCTATCTCCTCACCGCGCTTAACATGTATGCCCACATTGCCTTTGAGATTGCACCGTGTGAAGCGGCGATGGAATTATGCAAGATTGGTTCCGCTATAGGGAAGATGATTTCTGGAGCGACACATCATCTTAGCTTCAGGGCGAAATTGTGGCGTGTGATGCTGCCATCGGCAATCTGAGGCGACCATGAAAAACGTGAGCGCGCACATTAGATCGCCACATATCGCCAGCCGAGATTGCGGCGTGTGACGGTACCTTTAGTCACGCAAAAAAAATCCTACCATGCTGGAAATGGAATCGTGGTCCCGGGAGACTGCTTGTTTGCAGCTGAAACCACCGTTATGGAGGTCGCCATCTTGTAGGCAGAGCCTGCCAGGACATAAAGACCTGCGGGCCAATAGCAGGAGAAGTGGGCAGAAACTATTAAGTGTGCATGGAGCATGCATGAGCATGAAAGAAGCAGATGCATCTAACATTGATGAGATACAGGTAGCTGTAACATCGAACATGTTTGAATGGCAGAGATTTAAAGAAATAGAAAGAAGTGTATTTTTGTGGTTCTGAGTATGCACAAATCCAAGTTGAGGAAAAACAGATCATACTGTGTTGATAATGTGGCGCCCCGCAACGAGTGCGTCACAGCAGGGTATTGCATCCCTGAATGAAGATGTAATATTCTCTGACTAAGTAATGACATGGTTAACTTCAGAGCTCCATACCCTACATGCACATCAGTATAGAGGGCCAATAAGGTCCTGGTGGGGGGAGTGTAGGAGTAGAGTGTTGAGGAGAATGTAAGAGAAGGAAGGAGGAGAAGAAGTGGCCGGGAGGAACGTAGGAGAGGGGGCTCTGCACAGTTCCGTGCAGCCCCGGAGACCACCCACCGGTTGGCGCCATTACCCCGATGCCCAACAACCGGACCCCGGGTGAACATCTATGGGTCAAAATACGCCCGCGCCCATCAGCAACCGGATCACTGGTTCTAAAGCAAGCAAGTTGTTCAGCACTGCTTAGCAAACCAGGAGTGGAGGGACCGCTCTACAGGAGTACCCCACTGCCGCCGCAAACAGAGCCGTCTTGCCAGCGGAGTACCCACCAAAAGGACCCAGGCTGCCCTCACACCGGAACACCGGCAGGGAAATTTAAGTAGCCCCTTGTACCCGAACTTGGCACACTAAGGCGACATCGGCAACTCAACTAGAACAAGTTTAGAATGGAGGAACACCGCGGAGCTCTGAAACAATACCGGTCATTGCTAAGTCCACCCAGTCCGTTACCCGTTACCTGTACACCATGTATCATTTACTGGCTGCAGTAAAAGACCCATTACAGAGACTATTGGTGTCCGTGCCTTTTTCAGAACTGTTTAACTCCGCGCACTAAAGGTAACTGAGCTGCCTCACAACATCAAGTGCAGCTTCTGGCTCCGGGGACTCCCGCTCGTCCTGTGGGGAGCGTCCCATCTTGCTGCATTACATCCTCCGGAGGCCCAAGCAGCACCGGTGAAATCACCGAATTCCCGCAGGTGGCGTCATGACAAGAATTAACCCCTTATCTGTTCAGCCAACTTTATTGATCTGGACCACCGGGCCTACACAGCCTCGGGCGTGGAACTGTGACAGGGAGCAGCGACAGCCCGAGACGTGCACAACCCGGCTACGGTGAGTCAATAAGTACTTTTGCTGTACTTTTCACGTGTGGCAACTCATTTAGATACACAATGGTACATCTTGATAATATGGCAGTATTAAAACAGCGAGCACAATAATCCATTCTACACCTACACTATAAGGTAAATAACTATAATAAGTGCACTATTCTGAACTCCTGCATACCCTAGAGGAAATTCGGCAACAAGGAGCAGCAGTACAATACAAGCAGAACATAATTATATATACTGAACACCCTGCTCCAAAAAGCCAGCAGACACATCATACAACATTGAACTACACATCTGCAGACCAAGTGTTAATCAATACTGCAGGTTAATTTTTTACCACAGCACACAGAGATCACCATAATTGGGAACAGATCTATTCTATACACCTAGAGTACACAAACAGACACACCATTAAACACTGAACATTGGTCACTTTAATTATGCATCAAAGATCAAACAATTAACACCATTAGGTAACTATCTATTTTGTACCACTGGAAAACAGAACAAAACAACTGGCAGAACACAAAATAGATGGACAACAGGTTTGAACCACTGCTACTTATATAGAGGTAATCATGGTGGTTAGATCATAATAGAGAACTATTACACAATTAACCAGTAATCCGTACAATTTTTAGCACACCACATGTGGCTGAATTCCTCATCACAGGGACACCATTCTGCTTGAAGCCCAAAAGCATGTTAAAAGATGGAACAAGTAAGTAATACCCCAACGTACCAATAAATAGTAATTCTTCTAGGTACAAAACCCAACAAAAATATAACAAATTAAATCAATAGGTTCCCAGCACTGGATACACCTCAGGAAGACAACATAAGCAGCAAACACAACCCCGAGGGGTAGAATATATACATCACCACTAGATGGTAATAAGATAAAATCCTACTAAAGTCAACACCACCCTAAAGGGTATTGTGTAACCCTTAAGTGTATTGACAAATATTATTTCCTATTCTAGATTTACCACAAACCTCCATCAAGGACCAGAAATAATTAGACAACAAATCCACACACTCCTTATAAAGCAGCTAAACACCAAGCCTAATAACACTGCCAGAGACAAGTGTTAAAGAAATAGCCCAAGCAAGATCTGTGAAGAACTAATAGCAACATCTTGCAACACCCAGAGTTGGGCAACAACTGTAGCTCCACCCACATAAAAGTGGCCTAGCTACTAATTACATTTTTATCCTTGATTTTATTTGATTGTATCTCAATTTAGTTTATATTAACAGAGTTGTAATTTTTAAAATTAAATTGTAGTTTGTTTTAAACCAGTAGATTGTAGCAATAAGTACTGACCACACAATAATACAACAGTGTGGTAATTGGTAAACAGCAAAGTATTTTAAATAAACATCCCAAAGAAGGGTCAACTCCACATTCCTGTGTGGACTAGAGTTAGCGCATAGTCATTAACCTATTTACAACACTTAACACACCCCAAAGGTTGAAACACACACTGTGTCACTCTAGGCGTATAGCAGCAATTCAAAGATACAAGCTAGCTCCGGTATACATTCCAACTATGGTATATATAATCCTCCCTTACCTGGTACATGATCCTCCATCACTTAAAAAAAAATATTCACCTTCCATCGCTTTCACCTGCAGCAGCGATGTTCTAATTTTTTCTCAAGTCAAAAGCTTGTCACTGTGTGAGTGTCGCTCAGAGTAATGACATCACTGTCCCAAGCCCCGCTCCACACATTGATCAGTATTCGCTAATCAGCATAAGCAGGAGGAGGTTGCTGCTGTAGGGGAGCACCTCTCCCCTCGCCCATCTCTCAGCACCAGCTTCAGTGCTGAGATGTGAAGGGTGGGGAGAACGCGTGCAATGAATATTTCATTAGCTTAAACAGCAGACATATGCGATCACATTCTGCAGCTGCAGCCTGCTCCAGCCTCCGGTAACCGCTCCAAAGATTCCAACTCCTACAGCAGATCAAACTGTACATTCAGACTATAAAATGCTCCCCCCCACTTCCCCCAAAAGTTAGGGGAAAAAAGTGTGTCTTATAGTTCGAAAAATGCAGTATTATGTATATGTATACATATGGTACATGTATTATGTGCTTCTTATAGTAAACAGTAAGATCAGCAGTGCCAGACCTCTGACTGCTTCCTTAAATCATAGGAGCACAATATTTATGAATGCTCTATCCTTTTGATGAAATAACTTGGTGACTGCATGTTTCTCACTCGATCTGTGAAATTAATGCTGAGCAGGAAAGACTGATCTGAGCTTGCTAGGGTTAAAAGAAAATCTTTGCTCCACCAGCTGAAGAAAATTAAAATTGGCACATGTAGATAAGTTGGTTTACACTTAGCAGAAGAGTCTCAGTCTCTCAGATAAAGGAAGGTCACCTGCATTTCCACATGTTGCGCTTTCTTAACACCATATATTATGCAAGCCTTAACGATGAAGGAAGCCACAACACACTCCATGACCATAAAAAAACTGTTCCTTTATTCCATAAAAAAACGTAAAACTGTTGCACAACGCCAGGATAGCGAGTTGGGGAAGGGGGAAGAGAGGAAAGAACAAACAGGTGGTATAGTGTCCTCATATCACCTGTTGTCCTTTCCTATCTCCCCTCACTATCCTTGCACTGAGCATCAGTTTTGTGTTTTCTATGGAATAAAGGAAGTTTTTTATGGTCCTAGAGTGTGCCGTGTCTTCCTTTATCGCTGTCGAATTGTTTTACCTGGAACAAGGCGTGCTGGCAAAGCACCACCGCAAGGCCTTCTTTACATGGGCTGTCTTGGAAACAACATTCGTCAGCCGTTCAGCCCCCTATAAGTGCAGTGGTGCCCACATATACAGTCACCCCCTGTTATGATGTAGTCCTTGTTTGCCCACACTTATGACTGGTTGTGAAGAGCAGAGAAAATCAATGTAGCACAGAACTGCTTGATATATAATCTACAATAGGCATCCTTTAAAAGTGTGGATATTAAAATAACTAATACAAAATTTAGACAGCTGTAAACTTCAGTAGAAGGTTTTTAAATGGAACCTATTTGGTCCCCTATTTCCCCAAACCCAGCAACATTCACACCTGTATAAAGTAGCTTTCCTGCCTAACCAGCCCTGTCTAACATTATTCACTAAACTCAATTACAAAATCCAGGTATACACCTCAGGGAGGTGCACTGCACATGATCAGAAGAACAGCTTCTGCACTTTCAATCATGCACAGAGCGCCTCTCTGAAGCTGGGAAGAAAACATACAGCTGGATTCAGTGGCTCAAAATAAGTGAACAAAGCTGCATGCATGCAGCCCCCCCAGTGATGCCGTCTCGTCGAAATTGTGTAATCACGCCTATGAGGGAGTGATAACATAGAAAGGAAGCCAACTAGTCTAATTTTGAAAAATTATGCTGACACGATTAAACAACATATATATTTCAATGGTCCACAGTACATGACAAACCAAACATTAGGGTGGTTGCAGGTTACAAAAAATAACTCATCTGATCGATTTAGATGGATTCCATGATCAAAATTGTCTTAATTTAGATTTACATTGCACAACTTATAAATCATTCAATACAGTCACTAAAGTAATGCACTGTCCCTTAAAAAGCTTGAGGAAGCTAATGCGAAATGCGCATTGGGGCATAAGGGACACGTGGTCCGCAGGTCCTAACAGCTCCCCTGATCAGTAATATGCTCCTTGTCCATATGTGAAATTTACATCGCATTCAACGTTCTGTATATAGCGAGTTACTAAAAACCCTAATTAATGGCATTTTGAAACATGGGAATATGAGTTATGACTTGTATTTGTGGTTTTGAAAAGAATCGTGTTCTCTATGTGGTGACTTTGCCTCTGCACAAGCACTTTTTAAGGGACAGTGCATAAAGCACTTTAAGTGACTATATGGAATGATTTACAAATTCTGCAATGTAATTGTAAATTTGGACAATTTTGATTATGGAATCCATCTAAATCGATCAGATGAGTTATTTTTTGTAACCTGCGACCACCCTAATGTTTGGTTTGTCATGTACTGTGGACCATTGAAATATATATGTTTTTTAATCGTGTGTCAGCATAAATGAACAATAAAACTGTTATTGTAATTTTTCAAAATATTGCTGCATGTTAAATTACTCCAGTTTTTCAAGTTCAAAATAATCCGAAAGGGAGTTAGCATGACTAATATAAAAATCTGGAATTTGTTATTTAATACTCCCGTTGTAATACCGGGTGCTGTATACAAGCTCCTATTGTAATACAGGGGTAATACACATTGTAATACATAAATATGCCTTTTTTGGGCGAATGTCTGAGGTGTGGGGTTAATTTTCACCTCAGAACATAGTCTATGACATTCCCTAAGTCAAATGAGGTGGCTGTGCAAAATTTCATTATTTTAACCCTTTCACCCCAGGCCGATTCTCTGTTTTCCATTTTTCTCTCCTCTTCTTCTAAGAGCCATACCTTTTTAATTTATCTGTCAACATATAAGGGCTTGTTTTTTGTGGGACGAGTTGTACTTTCAGAAGAAATCACTTCACATTTTACCATATAGTGTACAGTAAAATGTGAAAAAAATTTCAAGTGCAGTTAAATTGCTAATAAAATGCAATTACATATTTCTTTTTTGGAATTTTAAGTTGCAATCTTCACTGTACGGTAAAATTGACGTGTCCGTATGATGCCTCAGGCTAGCACGAGTTCATAGAAACCAAATATGTATATTTTTACGGTCACCTAAGTGGTGAAAAAAAATTCAGAAGTTTTTTTCTTTCTTAAATTGCCCTTTTGTCGCCACTTTCCGCGACCTGTAGCATTCTAATTTTTTGGGACCAGGACTGTGTGAGTTTATTTTTGGTGTCTTGAGCGGATGTTTCTAATGATACCATTTTTGGGTAGATACGTTGTTTTTATCGCCAGATATCGCATTTTATTGCAATGTTGCGGAGACAAAAAAAACCTAATTTTGCCTTTTTATGATTGCGCAGTTTACCGATCTGATTAATTGATTTTATATTTTGATAGATTGGGCATTTCTGAACGTAGGGATACCAAATGTGTATTTAAAAAAAATAAATAAAATTAAATAGTTTAATTTTAAATGAGGCAAAAGGAGGGTGATCTGAACTTGTGTTTTTTCTATTCATATTTATTATTTTTTTTTTTTACACTGGCTTTTAAAGGGTCTTAGTGCTGCACTATCCGATCACTTGTCCTATGTACCAATGAGCTGCAGTCCTTTGGTACATAGGACAAATGATCACTGTCTGTGGATGCTGACCATCCACAGGAAGTGAACCCAGAGAGCTTCCAGGTTCACCACAGGACCCCAGGCTTAGCAGTTAATAGATCAAGATCCTGCAATCACTTTGCAGGATCTCCAATCACAGCGGGGAACAGCACGAACACCACCACGGGGCTTTGGATCGTCCTGTGAGTCAATGACAGCATGATTCAAAGCGTTAACACTGCCGACCAGAAAACTGATCCGATTGGCGGTGTTAGCTATACATCTCAGCTGATGATATCAGCTGAGATGTGGGGGAATTGATGTGAGCTCAACGCCGAAGCTCACATCAAAGGGAGGGAGCCAACACATGATGTACCCAGTTTGTCACGTCATAAAGCGGTTAAATGTGATGGTGCGGATTCCTTTAGTAGACATACATACATATATACACTCAGCTTTACATATTAGACATATTCAAATGTACAATTGTTTAAGGTACAACCCCTTAAAGTGGCATAAATGAGAGACATTAAATATGTAAGCCACAAGGCACATAGCCAATGTCACAAAACATTTACTTGTACTCTACGAACTTTGGTACAAGACAACCAATGTAAGCCAAATTATGTCACTCTTGGGGCCAGTATGTAATATGTAATGCTTTTTATTTATTTTGTTACAACACTCATAATATACTTCTACCACTAAAGAATAATTTGTTACCCCCTCTTCTACCCTACAGCACTAAATAAGGAGAACAACCTAAGCCAATCAACATTAGCCCCTCCACATCTTAATATCACCAGGTAGATTTAAAAGTAATTTTTTCCTATCCTATTTTCTCTTGTCCAAACCTGGGTGCACCTTATCAGATGTGTCTTGTAGTCCAAAAAATATGTAGTACATATATTATATTATCATGTAAATATGAAATAATACCTGTATTGAATTTTCATGCAGTTTTTCAGTTCCAACCTCTGTGATGCTCAATTTCAGTCGATAAAGTTTTGGCTTATCTCTCGAGTCTGATCCATCTAAATTTTAAAACACCACAAAAAGGATTAAAAGCAAAGCAGTTAATTATAGAATTCACAAAATAATGCAATGTGTATATTATAAATTGTGTTCAATGCACGTGTGTACACCAATGGGGACAGCAATGATCATAGAGTGGGGTGGGGGGGCAGAGAGCATGAAAGGGGCTGGGCAGCAACTGTGCATGGGGGAGACAGCGTGCACGGGGAGTGCAGAGCGCGTGGGGGCAGCATGGGGGCAAAGAGGCAGCACGGGGGGCAGAGAGGCAGCACGGGGGGAGGGCAGAGAGGCAGCACGGGGGAGGGCAGAGAGGCAGCACGGGGGAGGGCAGAGAGGCAGCACGGGGGGGGGGGCAGAGAGGCAGCATGGGGGGGGGCAGAGAGGCAGCATGGGGGGGCAGAAAGGCAGCACAGGGGGGCAGAGAGGCAGCACGGGGGAGCAGAGAGGCAGCACGGGGGAGCAGAGAGGCAGCCCGGGGGGCAGAGAGGCAGCACGGGGGGGCAGAGAGGCAGCACGGGGGGCAGAGAGGCAGCACGGGAGGGGGGCAGAGAGGCAGCACGGGAGGGGGCAGAGAGGCAGCACTAGAGGGGGGCAGAGAGGCAGCACGGGAGGGGGCAGAGAGGCAGCACGGGAGGGGGGCAGAGAGGCAGCACGGGAGGGGGGCAGAGAGGCAGCACGGGAGGGGGCAGAGAGGCAGCACGGGAGGGGGGCAGAGAGGCAGCACAGAGGACAGAGAGGCAGCACGGGGGGGGCAGAGAGGCAGCACAGAGAGTGAGGGGGAAAGAACAGTGGACAAGGGAGCAACCACATGGGGAAAGATGGCCGCCACCCCCAGCACCACAGAGCCTGCCCCCATTGTAATGTCACCTCCCACCCAATGCAATAGCATCGGGCTCCCTTCTAGTCTACCCAAAGATGGACGAGGATTTAGGAAGACTGCCAATGACATCTAGCAGCGATCAGGCCCCTGCTGTGAGATCGCTGATCGCTGCAAAGGGCTCAGGACCATTTTTTGGTCATTGGTCTCCCACTGGTCAGCACGCATCACTGCGTGTGACCGCGAGAGACCAACGACCAGCGATCTCACAGGCTGGCAACTATGATAAACAGCGGGTATCTAGGCAGCGCGCGCTGCCTAGATACCCAGTTTTTATCATAGTTACCAACTTCCTCCCTGCTTACAGGCTGAGCCAAGCATGGAGGACACTGGTAACATAGCTTCCAGCGATGTAGGGGGTGGCTCCCAGGTCCCTGATCGCTGGGGAGATCTGCCTGTTTGACAGCTCCCCAGCGACTAGGTAACGACGCTGTCGGGATCGCTGGAGCGTCGTTGTGTGTGTGTGACAGGACCATTAGTCTTGCCTGCAGTCAAGCATGGTGGTGGGAGTGTAATAGGGCTGCATACTCATGCGGTTGGCTCTGGGGAGCTATAGTTCATTGAGGAAACCAAGAAGGTCAACATGTACTGTGAAAGAAAATTCCAGTGGCAACCTGTGAAGCTCTAAAGAACTCCAAATCGAAGATAGTAAAGGCAGTGCTTGAAAATAATGGTAGCCACACAAAATTAGACACTTTGGGCAAATTTTATCCATCTTTAATTAAGGGTGTACTCACTTTTTTATTTTGCCATGGGTTCAGTTCTTTAGAGTGCACACCAAATTACAGTTATACAAGCTGTACACTAATTTACCTAGTACTAGCGTCATATCTTCAAGGATGTCTCATGAAAAGATATAAAATATATATATTTTTTAATGCAAATATTTCTGATATACTGTAAATATGTTTATGTATGCATGCAGTTATGAAGGTCAGTCAGTCTGAAAAATTGGGAAAACTTTTTGAAAGTGTCCCAAGTGCAGTTGCAAAAACCATCAAGGGCTACAAAGAAACTGGCTCACATGAGGACCGCCCCAGGAAAGGAAGACCAAGAATCACCTCTGCTGCGGAGGATAAGTTCATCCAAGTCACCAGCCTCAGAAATTGCAGGTTAACAGCAGCTCAGATTAGAGATCAGGTCAATGCCACACAGAGTTCTAGCAGCAGGCACATCTCTACAACAACTGTTAAGAGGAGACTTTGTGCAGCAGGCCTTCATGGAAAAATAGCGGCTAGGAAACCACTGCTAAGGACAGGCAACAAGCAGAAGAGACTTGTTTGGGCTAAACAACAGAAGGAATGGACATTAGACCAGAGGAAATCTGTGCTTTGGTCTGATGAGTCCAAATTTGAGATCCTTGGTTCCAACCACCGTGTGCGACACAGAAAAGGTGAATGGATGGACTCTACATGCCTGGTTCACACCGTGAAGCATGGAGAAGGAGGTGTGATGGTGATGGGGTGCTACACCAGATAACCTGGCCTCCACAGTCACCAGACCTGAACCCAATCGAGATGGTTTGGGGTGAGCTGGACCGCAGAGTGAAGGCAAAAGGGCCAACAAGTCCTAAGCATCTCTGGGAACTCCTTCAAGACTGTTGGAAGACCATTTCCGGTGACTACCACTTGAAGCTCATCAAGAGAATGCCAAGAGTGTGCAAAGCAGTAATCAAAGCAAAATGTGGCTACTTTGAAGAAACCTAGAATATAAGACATATTTTCAGTTGTTTCACACTTTTTTGTTAAGTATATAATTCTACATGCGTTAATTCATAGTTTTGATGCCTTCAGTGTGAATCTACAATTTTCATAGTCATGAAAATACAGAAAACTCTTTGAATGAGAAGGTGTGTCCAAACATTTGGTCTGTACTGTACATATAGCAAAATCAGGCATCATGAAAAACTTTTACCTGTTACGAGTCCTTAACGGGAACCTGTCAGCTTGTTTTTGCCCCCAAACCTATCACTACTAGTCCCTATACCTTCCTAGTACATCCCCAACTATCCCTGTGTGAGCTAAAACTGTACTATAATGGTTATGAAAAATTATGTTGCGACTTTCAGGTCCATATGCTAATTAGTGCTCTTGACTACTGCAAGTAGTCACACTGGGTGTTCTCCCGGGCTCCGTCTCCCCCCTCGCTGCATGTTTATCACACCTCGGTGGGAGTGGTAATAGAACTTCCAGCGAGTTCCGGCTTCTTAATTTTAAATTTCCCCCTTCTGAGTTGTCTGCCATAATGGAAGTGGAGCATGAGTTAAGAATTTCAGTTCCCAATCTGGGATGTGTGGGACAGGGAGGTCTCATGTCTTGCACAAGGTCAGGAGGTTGTCGTGAGATCTCAATAGGGCAGATTTGCCCTCAGCTCTAGAAAGGGAAACCCCAATGGAATTGAACAGTTGAGACTTGAACTTTACATAGACTATATAAAAAGAAACACATGCATGTTTTTCTCATTATCTGACATGAAATCAGAATCAGAATAAACCTTTCCTGTTTTAGGTCAATTAGGATTAACATAATCATTAATATTTGCCAAATCCCAGAATAATGAGAGAGAATGTTTTAACACATTTTTTATTCCTCCGTGCAAAGTCACAAGTTTACATAGATGTCATTAGTATATAGTACCACTGGTCTTCAATTGTATCACTTGGGTGAAACGTTATCCTTCCACAAGCTTCTCACAAAAGTTTGCAGGAATTTGGACCCATTCTTCCAGACACAGAACTGGAGTAACTGAGCTCTATTTGCAGGTAGCCTAGGTCACACCTGCCTTTTTAGCTTTGCCCATACATTTTCAACAGCACTAAGATCAGGGTGTTGTTGCCACTTCAAAACAATAAATGTGTTATCCTTAAAGGGAACCTGACGCAAATCGCGTCATATCGCCTGTACCGCCCCCTTGCAGCACAAGCACAGTCTCTGCTCTATAGCACGCCCATTAGGGCGTGCATAATTAACACACCGCCGGCGGGGAGATGCACGAAAGACCGCCGTTTGCGGCTTCATATATAATGAGAAGCTGCAGAAGAACAGGTAAAAAAATAACTTTTATAAACTTTCAAACAGCGCTTTAAGGCCAGAAAGGAATTGATAGAATAGGATTACCATGGTGCAGGGATAGGTTAAAAGAGCCTAGGGGCTCATTTTTAGAGGTCAGGTTCCCTTTAAGCCATTTTGTAACCAGTTTGGCAGTATGCTTCAGATCATTGTCTATTTGGAAGACCCATTTCCACCCAAGCTTTAACCTCTGGGTTGATGTCTTGAGATGTTGCTTCAGTATTGCCACATAATCTTCTTACCTCATGATGAAGTGCACCAGTCTCTCCTGCAGCAAAACAACCCTACAACAGGATGCTACCGCCCCATTATTCATAGTTGGGATGGTCTTCTTAGGCTTCCAAGCTTCTCCCTTTGACTTTCAAATGTAACAATGGTCATTATGGCCAAACAATTCAATTTTAATTTCATCAGATGACAGGACCTGTATCCAAAATTGTAGTTCTTTGTTCCTGTGTGCAGTTACAAAATTTAAAATGGCTTTTTTATGTTTCTTTTGGAGTAATGGCTTCTTCCTGGCAGAGTGGCTTTTCAGCCCATGTTGATACAGTACTATAATGACAGGATCATACCAGCTTCCGCCACCATCTTCACAAGGTCTTTTTCTTTTGATCTCGAGTTCATATAAGCATTTTGGAACCAAGCATGTTCATTTCTGGGACATTCCCATCTTGTTTGTACTTGCGTATAATTATTTGTGCAGATGAACGAGGCACCTTCAGGTATTTGTAAGGAATCTCAGGGTGCACGAGTCGGGCCAGCAGGGAAGGGGTCACTCGGATACCGGGACAGTGGCTTCGGTGGGGGAATCACAGCTGGTCGGGTCCCGGTTCCGTGCCCTGGGCACTCAAATGGCTGATGGGGATGAAGGGGAACTTGGGGATAGGGGAACATGACGCCACCTGTGGTACCTGGTAATGTGGTTACCAGCGCTGCAGCCGGGCGCCGAGGTGTTGGTGAAGCACCTTTGGTAGTACAGCTCCCCACAGGTGGAGGTTTTACTTCAGGGCAGCAGGGTCGATGAGAGGAGTCGTAGTCCTAGGCTTTGCGGTGCTACAGAGGCCTCCCAAGCGACGAATAATTAATGCCAGAGACCAGATTAGCTCAAACAGTTCTTTACTGGTACCAGATGATATGGATACACGGTACAGTCGGGTTCACTGAGGGTTGTAGTCGCGGATTTTGGAAGCTTTTGCAGAGTCTGTCAGAGATGTCCCTCTGATTACTTTCCCAGTCGCTTCTCCCCCACACTAGAGTCTGGTTACTGGTCCCCAGGTCTGTTGCCTTAAGTCCTTGTTACCTCTTGGCATCTTGGACCTAGCTTTAGGACAGAGGTTATTAGGCTCCTTGGTGGGTGTCGTGGCTCCCGGATGAGGGTCCACAATGTGCTGGTCTGCAGTTTGGGATAAACCTAATCAAACCACCTCGGCTCCAGAATACCAGTGTTGACCTGGGCACTCCAGACGGCTCCGACCAGACCTGGAGTGTCCCCTTTCTTTGTCTGGGTCACCTCTCTCCTTAGGAATGCCCTCCTGTCACGGCTGCAGGGTCCCCTGTGTCCGTCCACTCTCTTCTTCTATGACCGTCTGACTGACTTATGTCTGTAATTGTCACTCACGTCTCCTGCTCATCTAAGCTCCACCCCCCAGGGACCTACTGAATTACAGTCATCTATACTAAGGTGTGTTATGAGCGTGCTTGTGTGCAGACTCTGGGTTTCCTCCTCATCCATGACTACGGAGACTACACCTTCGGTTTGGGGTGCAGTACATCCCTGTGGCATCCCGCCAGAGGGGTGCCACATTCCCCCTTGGTGAAATACACTCATCAGCGAGTATCACAACCAAAATGGGACTGAGCTTAACTTTTTATTAACATATTAACCGGGTTACGACTAAACATAACAAAAACAATACGTTTGCTTTTCTTTCTTTGCAGAAGGTACCATCTCTTAAACGTTGCATTTAAACAGTAACAATTCTAGCCCACATCAGCCCAACGGGGTTGGGAATTGAGTCTCTGATTTCATTCAATCACGCTCCAAAAACAAAAGTTCACATTTCCGTCCATGTGGGTCTTTTTAGGTTTAACAGGGGAAATCACACATATAACTATAAACAATACGGATTATAGTACCAAGTCATTCTTTATTGACCCATATAGCAAACCAACCCCGGGTTCCAGCATGGCGTTCATAAGAGATCTTATCCCCCTATACAGGTCACAATCTGAGTGGCCTTTCGGGAGGTGAGATTCTACCTCTCTCCTCCCCACAAACACCTGTTCATAGAGGCCTACCTCCCGGGCAAAACCGTACCCAGTGACAAGGTTAAACGCCGTCACAGTACCTTTCCTTCTTTGATCCAGTGGCAGTGGTGGTTGGGTCCTGGCAACAGCGCAGGTCTGGTGGGGTCTCCATTTCGTTAGCCCACCATGCTTCTCGTCACCTCTGCCGTTCCTCCTCGTCATCCTGGAACTGTGGTCTCCTGATGGGTTGCCAGAAGAGAGGGGTTGGGGCTGGAGGCCGGTATCCAAACCGCCTCATTTCCATACTGGCCTGGTCTTTTGGTTGTTCCAGGCAATCGACCCACCATAGCTAGCGGGGCCCGGACGCCTCTGCGCCACCGACTGCTCCTTCCTCTTGGTCCTCCTCCCCGGAACTCGCCTGGTGGTTAGATCTTTCTTCTACGAATTCCTCCACAATTAGGTTAGGCTCCTCGGAGAACCGGATCAGGTCTCCCGATTCGGCGGCCTCCTCCTAGTCAGGCTCTGCGTCGGCAGTGTCGTCCTCTGGCTCGGAACCCTCCGGAACGGGGTTTTGGTCATCGGCCTGGATTGCTTTTGCTCCGGCTGTAGCAACTTGCGGTGGATCTGTGGGAACAGCATCTTCGGCTACCGAGTGCTTGGTTTCTAGCTTTACCGACACTCTCAGTTCCGGGCCTAGCGTGGGCCCCTGATGTTCCATCTCAGCACTCCAATGCCGGACGGTCCACTCCATAGTCTCCTGGAGTTGGGCTCGCAGATCCCGCAAACCTGCCCTAAGAAGTTGATGTCCACCCCCCTCAGTTTCTAGGGTGGGCAACCCCTAGGGCCCTCATATTCCTTCTCGACTGCTCTGATCAAGTCGGAGATTGTTGGTACCAACATTGTGAACAGGCCACTGACGAGTAACAGGTCCGGTAACAGCCAAAGTCTCTCATTCTGGCTTCCGGCCGCTCCCTGTTCACTTTTTATAGTCCCGATCTGGTGTGGTCTGATACCAAACCTGACCCCTGGGTTGTTTGATGACAAAGGGGGCAGGGAGACAGATTAGCACCTCTTGCATGGCCCTTCATTCATGAGGGGCCGAGGCACGCCCCTGGCCAGCACATTTCGGTCACATCTCTAGGCCCACCATTTTGGGGGGGGGGAATATTCATTATTAACTTTTTATAAAAATAAAGAATCTGTTGAAATTCTTAAAAGGTCAAAAAGAAAAACGATTCAACAAATACAGACAAAAAATCAAATCTTAAAATCACTTCTCCGGTACACACAACCACATAATTGACAGGTACAAGATCTGACACTAACCCTCAATGACGGGACCCTACCTTACAATGGAGGATTTTTACACCTTACTTTTTTTGGGTGCCCCCATTTAACGTCGGCTCTCCCTAGGAGTATCCCTCCCTAAGTAAAAGGTCAAACAGTTTTGTAGAGAGTAGTGAAAAAAACTTTCCAATGCCAGGACTTAACTTGAGAAATGTAGTCCTCCAATAAGTAACCTTTCAGACTGTCTGTATGGGAGAGGGGAAGAAGGGGTTTTGAAAATTTCGGTCATAACCCTTTCTTGTTACTGGAATGAATAAAGGGCAAACTAAAAACCCAATCAGAAAGATCTCTAAACGAACAAGTGACATAGGCAAAGCTAACCATGCACAATTATTAACAAGGCAAACCTTTGGAGATGTAAATAACAATATTAGCAAAAATAAACATACACAAATATGGTAGGTGACTAAATCTAATAGAAAAATGTGTTACAAAAGAAATAAAAAATAGAAAACAATAATTTCTTATACGTTTAAAAAGAGGGAAAATTTGAGACAAGATAAGTAATTTCCCTAGCTTATATATGGCTTTCCTTTACGGAAAAATCCATCGTACGACCTATTTCCCAAAAAAAACTTTTCTTTGTCTCGTTCCCAATGGGTTATACCGAACTTTTAGCAATCGGAGACAGATCTCAAATAGAGTGTTGCTAGAGGAAGCAACTATAGTTCTATTGTTCATTTATCCCATCTGGTTGAATACTTTTAAAGGTGTATATCCACCTGGCTTCTTTCTGCAATAACAGCTTATCTAGATCTCCACCTCTTTTACCACCTCTAAAACTCTGAATTTTAGCTCTCTGCTACTTCCTCTGTGAAATTTATGGACGTGTCTTGACACTGCCGTGTCTCTCCTATGCCTAATATCACCTAAATGCTCACCGAAACGCTTACGCAATTCTCGCTTTGTTTTACCTATATATTCCATAGGACAAGGGCATGTGATTATATAAATCAGGCCCCTTGAACTGCAGTTAGTAAATTGTTTTATTTCAAAGGAAACCTTTGTCACAGAACTCGTGATATGTTTACATGGTATCACCCAGGGACAAAATTTGCAATGTCCACATTTGTAGGTTCCTATTGTCCTTCTCTCTTCCAACCATGTAATGGCTAGTTTGAGAGACTGGTAGTGACTATGGACCAGTCTATCTGAAATAGTACGTCCTTTCCAAAAGGTAATGCTAGGATATGGAGACACTTTTTTTTAACCCATTATCTACCAATGTCCTTTTTTTGGGACGCCTAATCTTTTGCTTCTAGCAACTAAGATTTTATAATTAGGTCCAATTTTTGTGTTGTGTTTGTAAAATGAATGTTTTCAAAACAGGAAATCATGTCATTGTCATTTTTAATTGAATATTCTTCCACCCAGAGAGCTTTCAAACACCTATTTTCGAAAAGAAAAATTGCTAATTTGGCAAGTAATGGGTTAAGATCAGGATCTGCCAACAAAGTCCCCCAATGCTTCCTCAGCAAACCCATAACTTCTCTGTTGCCAGAAACATAGGTGCCAATAAGGTGGGTTATCACGTCTGAACCGTCTTTTCATTTGTTGTTATTATTTGGAGTTAGTAATGACTCTTGTTCTTGCTACTGCATTTTTGTAAGCTGATGAAAGGACTGACTGTGGATACCCCCTTTCCAGGAATCTGTTCTGAGTTTGACAAATTTCATAATCAAGCCTGAAAATAAAAAAAACAATTTCTCCTCAACCGTAAATATTGGCCCTTCGGAATACCTTTCCTCAATGGTAACGGATGAGCACTATTCCAGTGATGGTGGTTATTTGTGGTGGTAGGTTTTCTGTAGACAATTGTTACAATCTTACCCTCCCTCTTTGTAAGGAGAATGTCCAAAAAGGATAGTCTGTCCTGGTGAATTTCAGAGGTAAAAAATAGGCCCAACGCATTTTCGTTTCGATGTTTAACAATTCCTGAAAAGACTCCATCGTCCCTGACCACAGTATCATCATGTCATCCATATACAGTCCCCACAATAAAATACTCTGGGTCCAGGCGTACGATGATTCAGTGAACACACATACATCCTCCCACCAGCCCTGGAGCAGATTTGCATACGACGGGGCTGCTGAACTCCCCATCGCGGTGCCCCTGAGCTGGTGGAAGAATGTCCCTGAAAACAAGAAATAATTGTGTGTCAAAATAAAGTTGAGTAATTCAAAAACAAAAAGATTATAAAGTTCCAAATGATTTCCTCTTGCTCTAAGGAAATACTTGACTGTATTTAAACCCAATTCGTGGTGAATAGAACTGTACAAAGACTCAACGTCTATAGACGCAAAAAGAACGGTGTCATCCACTGGCAAACCGTCCAATTTTGCTATTAAGTCACTAGTATCCCTTATGTATGAAGGTAAGGCCATCACAAAGGGTCTCATGATTTTGTCTAGGTAAATACCAGCGTTTTGAGTGATAGAATTTATACCGGCCACAATCGGTCTACCTTTTAACACTATAAAAACAAAAGAGGGTTGCGCCACACTGTATATTTTAGAGAAGGGGGTCGGTTGCGCAGGCCCCCTGCTCACCTGATCCTGTTGTGCCGCCCGCACAACAGGTTGATGTGTTATGGTTCAGTCTCGGATCTCCATGCTGGCTCCACGCCGACTCCAAGCCGAGATGTGTTGTAGTGTACGTAGTCCGCCGGTGATCGGTCCACGTGACCGCTATGGAGGAGTGTCCGTGTGACGTATGAGAGGTCCTGAACACCAAGCAGCTGATGATCACGCTTCCCGTAAGGGAAGAGAGTTTGTAGCCGATTTGAGACAGAAGTGAAGTTATATCAGCGCTCAAGACAATTCAGGACACAGCTCTGTCATAAATTACCTGTAGGCTTTATTAATTCAGTATGGGGATCCAGTCTCCACAACGCGTTTCAACTCACAGAGCGTCTTTATCAAGTGATTCACTTGATAAAGACGCTCTGTGCGCTGAAACGCGTTGTGGAGACTGGATCCCCATACTGAATTAATAAAGCCTATAGGTAATTTATGACAGAGCTGTGTCCTGAATTGTCTTGAGCGCTGATATAACTTCACTTCTGTCTCAAATCGGCTACCTTTTAACACTAGAAGTCCCAGAGATGGGTCATTTGACATTTCTACCTTTGAAACCCAGAGAAGGGTCAAATGACCTAAAGGATTTTATCTACATTTTATCTAATCTCTAATCACTGTCTTTTGTTCTGTTATTAAGGCCATTACTGTCACACCACAGGAGGTTGTTTGCTGTTTTCCATCTAGTTTAAGTAGTTCTATTCAGTCTATTGTATTTGATAATATAAAGACTATACATATTGTATTTAGTTTAGTTTTATTTGAGCAAAAAAGCACTGAAACAATGAATCATTTTTTATATATTTTAAATAAATAATTAGACATTTTAGAGCAAGGTACAGCTGTGAGTAATGACCAGAAGCATTTGTGTCTAAAGGTACCGTTACACGTTACAATATCGTCGACGATCTAGTAAGAAATGTCACGTGATCACATCTTTCGTGCAATCTGTTTCACATCGTCCAAGAGGCGCCTCACGCAACTATCTTGTTAACGATGTAAATTTTGGCACCGCGCCAGGCTCATCGCAAACATTTGCAGAACGATTTTTCACAATGGCAGGAATAGGAGAAATTAGACGGACATCGTTCATCTCGGCGCTACACTGAACGATGCTGCACATCTTCTGACACATAATTGGACGAGGATCGTCAGATTTGAGATCCTGACCTCAAATCTGCGATCAGCGATCCAACGATGTGTTCGTCCGATATCTTCACATTACACGCAACTATGTGAAAACGACATCGCATGAACGACGTGATCACGTGACATTTTCAAATGATATCGTCAACGAGATCGCAACGTGTAACGGTACCTTTAGGCCTCAAGCACACTAGCGACAAAAAAAAACAAAAAACAGCATGTTCATTCTTGTGCGAATTTTGCACGAAAAAAAATTCGCACTAGAGCACTGAAATTTTAGTGTGAAAAATATACAAAAGAACAACTGTTATTTGTTTCCATGTTTTTTTTTTTTGTTTTGTTTTTTTAAACCCAATAAGATTTTTTTTTCACTAAAGGGTTATTTCACACCAACATCAAACAAAGTGTCACATTTTCAAGGTGAGCAGTGTATTAGCGGCATGGCCAAACAACTGTGATAAGACAGTGAACAAGAAAACAATGGCCGCCTGAGAATGGACGCATGTGAGAGGGCTTCGGGCTTGTAGTACTCAATCCACCCCATCTGTCAGCCCGCATTCAGCCGAGCCCTCCATTGTGCCCTGATTCGGCAGGGCGAGAGCAGAGCCGCAGCTGAGGACGGGCGACCAGAGGCCCGACCTGGGCCCACCAGAGGAGGTGAGAGAAGTGCCGCACAGCCACAAGGGGACCCCCTGATCACAGGCACCCGACCGGGTGTGACTAGCGGCGGGGACCCGAGATCCGTGAGTGCCTGACAGCCGCGCGGGCGCCGACGAGACCGCAGCCGCACAGACTGTACCTCCTGCCGGCTGGTCCTCCCCGTCGCGGAGCGCCGGATCCCCCCTCTCCTGGCTCCTAAATCAGAGCGGGCGATAGCAGCAGTCTCTGCCTCCCACCGCCGCTCGATGAGCCAGGGCTGCTGCCGCACACTGCGTGCAGCCTCTCAGGTCCTGTCCCCGGCCTCGAGTGCCTGTCAGCCCCGGAGAGCCGACATGCTACAGAGCAGCAGCAGAGCTCTGCTTTGATCTGCCCGCGCTGCCCAGCCGCACACATCAGTGACTGTCGGCACCGCGGCGGGCGTAGCTGCCGTTGATCCAGCACTACCCTCCTGGCTCCTTCCCACCCACGGCTGCATCACATCACTGGCTGTTACACCTCACGCGTGGCTGCATCTCATCCCACCCGTGGCTGCTTCTCATCTCACCCGTGGCTGCTTCTCATCTCACCCGTGGCTGCTTCTCATCTCACCCGTGGCTGCTTCTCATCTCACCCGTGGCTGCTTCTCATCTCACCCGTGGCTGCTTCTCATCTCACCCGTGGCTGCACCTGCATCTCTACCTCATCCTGTGCCGCATCTCATCTCACCCTGTATCACTGACCTCGCCCTCTCTTGGATCTGCTCATACCTTACAGACCACACTTTCAGCGTCACCCACTCCCACACCTCTTCCTCGTCCTAACCCCTCACTGTCGGCGTTCCCCAGGGATCGGTCCTGGGGCCATTGCTCTTCTCCATCTACACCCTCGGCCTAGGGCAACTCATTGAGTCCCATGGCCTCCAGTACCATCTCTACGCCGACGACACCCAGATCTACCTCTCTGGCCCCGACATCACCTCCCTTCTGTCTAAAATCCCCCAATGCCTGTCCGCCATCTCATCTTCCTTCTCCGCTCACTTCCTCAAGCTGAACATGGACAAAACAGAGTTCATCGTCTTCCCCCCCAGCCGCCCTCCCCCTCTACCGGACCTGTCCATCCTAGTCAACGACTGCTCCCTCTCCCCGGTCCCCCACGCCAAGTGCCTTGGGGTTACCCTCGACTCCTCCCTCTCCTTCAAACCCCACATACAAGCCCTCGCCACCTCCTGCCGACTCCAACTCGGGAACATCTACCGGATCCGCTCCTTCCTCAACCATGACACTGCCAAAACTCGTGTTCACACCCTCATCATCTCCCGCCTTAACTACTGCAACCTACTACTTACTGGTCTCCCTGCTTCCTCCCATGCACCCCTCCGCTCTATCCTAAACTCCGCTGCTCGCCTAATCCATCTGCCTCCTCGCTATTCCCCTGTCTCCCCCCTCCACCAAGCCCTTCACTGGCTCCCCACCTGCCAGAGATCTCGATTTAAAGTCCTAACCCTGACATACAAAGCCATCAACAACCTGTCCCCCCCTTACATCTCCGACATGGTCTCCCGATACCTACCCACATGCAACCTGCGCTCCTCACAAGAACTCCTCCTCTCCTCCCCCCTTATCTCATCCTCCCACAACCGCATACAAGACTTCTCCCGCGTCTCTGCCATACTCTGGAACTCTCTCCCCCAGCACATCAGACACTCACCTTCCCTTGGGAGCTTCAAAAAGAACCTGAAAACTAATCTATTCCAACAAGCCTACAACCTATGATGAGTTCCAGCGCCGCACCACCACACGCCTGGCGCTTCCCCTCCTATTGTGTCCTCCCCTACCTCTGTAGACTGTGAGCCATTGCGGACAGTGTCCTCTCCCATCGTGTATCAGCAGCCTTATTCGTTCACATGTACTGTATTTGTCCTTGTTAGCCCCACTTCTAATGTAAAGCGCCATGCAACCAATGGCACTATATAAATAAATAATAATAATATCAAATTATACAACAGGGAGGGATGTTGGGGGAGGAGAAGTGGGAAGAGGGAGGGGGGAAAGGGTAAAGACAAATACATGGGGGTAGGGGAGTAAAGGAGCACGCATCAAAGGATGCTTTTTATTTTTGTTATAAAAATGATAAAAAGATTCAAGGAATAAAACAATTCCACACATATTTACAATAGGCTGCAGTGGGGGGGCTGCGTGTGTGTGCGAGTGGCATGTCCTTGTGTGACTAGCATTTCAGCACTCACTCAGCAGTCTGCCTGCATTGTCTGAACATACCTGGCACTGCCTGGGTATGTCCCTGGTACATTTGCCACACGTGTATTTGTAGCAGTCAACACATCTCTCAGTTGCACAATTGTTTGTGCATCGACGGTAGACCTGACACTTCGCCCTTTTGCCAGGGCTGGGTGTGGAAGGTATTTGCCAAAGGAGTTTCTCCTTGTGTGCCTTCTTTTCAGTCACATGAGAGCCACCTAACTCTTTTGTAAGCTCAACCAGGAAGTCCACCCGTCTCTCCTGCACCCCAGTGCACGCCTGATAAAGAACATGAGCATTCAGTGCTGCCATGTCAATCATGTTGTAGAACACGGCGACTGGCCATCTCAGTGTTCCTGCACACACGCTGTACTCCCGCACCATTTGGTCCATTACATCCACACCGCACTTTGTGTGGTTGTATTGTGTGACCGTGTTTGGCTTCCTTTTGTTGGTATCCTCAGTCTCAGCTGTGCATGCTGCTGAGAATGTAGACGGCCTTCTTTCGTTTGGGTGCATAAACTGTCAGTGTGGCACCAGTGGTTGAAAACACCTGAGTAGTGAATTCAGTGTGGTCCATCTGTCTAGCGGATTGAGGAATTTCCCAGCGACTCTTGTTGACTGTGCCGAGGATAGTGGTTTTCCGGCTAAGCAGTTGTTGTGCAAGTGACAATGATGTAAAGAAATTGTCCGTGGTTACAGTTCTGCCCTTGTCTATGAATGGTTCCATCAGCCTCATCACTACAGTTTCAGACAGTCTCTCCCTGCTGGGACGACTGGGGTCCTTGCCAAGATATGGGAATACATTACAGATGTACTTTGATTTCAAGGCCCAAGCCACTCAAAACTTGATGCCAAACTTGTCTGGTTTTGTTGCAATGTATTGCAGAAAACAGCAGCAAGTCTTTGACGGGAAAAGCTGTTCATCAATAGTGATGTGTCGACCAGGGTTGTAGGATGCGATGCAGTTGGTGACAAACGATCTCCATTCATCGGAGATTGCAGCAAACTTATCAGTCTCCACTCGCTCACTGCGTGTGAACAGGTCATCAAAGCGTAGGTGTTGCATGATGTCTTGGAAGCGGTTTTGGGTCATAGTTGCAATGGTTTGCAGACACTCAGGAGCAGCTCACATTCTTTGGATAGGGACACACTTTAGTTCCTGATCAGTTTTCCTGATCTGTGTCCATCCAGTTTGTGTGCCAAAACCAGGAGTGACTCCAAAACCCAGAACAGGTGTCAATCTTTCAAGATTTCGGCAAAAAGCGGTCTGTGCTTCTGCAAAACAACGGACATGTCTGTGTGTAGCAGACGGACACGCATGTGCTCCACACAGAGACAAAGTTTGTGCGGAAATATGGACGTGTGAATGGGGCCATTGGGGAACATGTGTCCCATATGTCCGTGCCTACGGCATGTGTCAGCACAGACCCCACATGTGCCGGAGGCACAGATGTGTGAATCAGCCCTAATGGGGCCGTCACATGGGGAGATGATTCCCGGCGATGTGCGGACGATCACGTGACACACGCGGACATGTCACCGGCGAACGTCTGTGAAGGATCGCCTCAGAATCAGCCTGTAATTCAGAGGCGATTCCCGGGCGAGGCAGGGAGCTATACTTTCTATAGCTCCCGTCACCTGAGACATCGCTATTGCTGCGTCACACACGCATCCCAGGCTAGTTGGGAAATCTCTGAACTGAGAAACACTGAATCGCCGCCGAACGATCGCCCTGTTACACATTGCGACGCTCAGGCGATGTCGCAGTATTTCTTTATTGTTTATTCCATAAAAACAGGCGGTTATGCAGGGGTGGTGAAGGGAGGATTGGGGTCAAAACAGCCCGTTGTTGCGATCCCCATCCTCCCTCCACCACCCCTGCATAACCGCCTGTTTTTATGGAATAAACAATAAAGAAATACTGCTGAAACCTGCCCGGTGAGTTGCTGCCATTCTCTGGATGACTGTATCTTCTCTGCACCAACCCCTGCAAAACACAGGATGCAAACGAACAGACAAAAAAAAACCACTGTAGCCAGTATCTCTTTCTTGTGAGCAGCACCCCCCACACTCAGGAATACCTTGCATTCTTCTGCTTACACACTCTTATCTTAGATAATTCCCCCTGCAGATTCCTCAGGCAAGAGGACATTTACAAATGAAAGGATGCTAATTGAGGTGTCAATATGGACTGAGGGTCATTTGACCCTCTCTCAGGACTTCAGGGGGATCTTGAAATTCCTTGAATTGAAATTCCTTACTTATTTAAATACTTCTAGTGTTAAAGGATTGAGTCCTTTGTAGATTGTAAGAAGAGCATAAAAAGTCGGTATTACCTGATCTTTTTGCGTCATAAATTCCATCTCACTTTTTGAAATTAAGTGGGCCTCTAGACCTTTAACTAAGAGGTCATATAATTTTTCAGCGAATTGGAAAGTTGGATCACTCTTCAACTTCCGATAGAAAGATCCATCCCTAAGAATACTCAAACACATTGTAGTATATTGTTGGTGGTCCATAATGACCACATTACCACCCTTATCGGATGCTTTTACTATGATTTGATCATTCTTAGTTAATTTTATCAGATTCTTCATCTCTCTTTGGGTAAAATTTGGGCGTTCACTCAGTCTTGTACCTTTCAACCTAGCTAGATCTTCATTCACAACCTTGAGGAAGATGTCAATTTTACCTCTGAAATTCACCACAGACTATCCTTTTTGGACATTCTCCTTACAAAGAGGGAGGGTAAGATTGTAACAACCATTTACAGAAAACCTACCGCCACAAATAACCTCCTTCACTGGAATAGTGCTCATCCGTTACCATTTAGGAAAGGTTTTCCGAAGGGCCAATAGTTACGGTTGAGTAGAAATTGTTCTGAATTTGATGAATTTCATAATCAAGCCCGAAAATTAAAAAACAGATTCCTGGAAAGGGGGTATCCACAGTTAGTCCTTTCATCAGCTTACAAAAATGCAGTAGCAAGAACAAGAGAGTGTCATTACTAACTCCAGAAGAAAAGACGGTTCAGACTTGATAACCCGCATCATTGGCACCTATGTTGCTGGAAACAGAGAAATTATGGGTTTGCTGAGAAAGCATTGGGGGATTTTGATGGCAGATTCTGATCTCAAAAAAATAGTTTCTCCATATCCTAGTATTACCATTCGGAAAGGACAGTCTATTTCAGATAGGCTGGTCCATAGTCACTACCAGTGTCTCAAACTAGCCATTAAATGGTTGGAAGAGAGAAGGACAATAGGAACCTACAAATGTGGACATTGCAAATTTTGTCCCTGGGTGATACCATGTAAACATATCACGAGTTCTGTGACAAAGGTTTCCTTTGAAATAAAACAATTTACTAACTGCAGTTCAAGGGGCCTGATTTATATAATCACGTGCGCTTGTCCTATGGATTATATAGGTAAAACAAAGCGAGAATTGCGTAAGCGTTTAGGTGAGCATTTAGGTGATATTAGGCATAGGAGAGACACGGCTGTGTCAAGACATGTCCATGAATTTCACAGAGGCAGTAGCATAGAGCTAAAATTCAGAGTTTTAGAGGTGGTAAAACTGTCACCTAGAGGTGGAGATCTAGATAGGCTGTTATTGCAGAAAGAAGCCAGGTGGATTTACACCTTTAAATGTATTCAACCAGATGGGATAAATGAACAACAGAACTATAGTTGCTTCCTCTAGTAACGTAGATTCACCGAATAGGTTACATTATTATTAGAGAAAAAAAAACAACTCACCACATTTGCCCACTTACAAATATCCATTGCATTTAGCAGGACGCTGCCAGCCACTCTAGGAGGAAACTCATGTCACCCAACACCGGTGCTCCGTCTCCTGCAACCCTGACATGGGGGCGATTGTGGCATCCACGTCCAGCCATGCCACAAGGAGGAGACAGGTGGTATCACCGGACATTAGATCACCATAGGGCGGCAGCCACTCAAGTCTATGCGAAGCACAGTGTCAGAACACAGCCTATTAATGACACCCAGCTGTTAAGACAAGGCGGGCTGCACTGCAACAGTTATATGCACCCAGCTGTTAGACAAGGTGGGCTGCTCTGCAACAGTTATATGGAGATAGAGCACCGGTGTTGGGTGACATGAGTTGCCTCCTAGAGTGGCTGGCAGCGTCCTGCTAAATGCAATTGTGTCGCCCCTGCGGCTAGGCGCCACAGAGTGGTATTGCACTTTATTATAAAAATGTAATATTCTTTGTAAGTTGCTAGTTTGGGGTTTAAACCTTATGGGAGTCTGTTTCTACACTCACTTAGGACCACACCACCTAGAGTAGGGGGAACCAGTACTTGGTAGGTCCAAGGAGGGTGGGGGTGGAGCCTAGGATCTAAAAAAAAAGTCTAAAAAGTGACAGTTGACAGTTTACCGCAGACGGTGCTGGGAAGGCAGACAGAGTGGTCAGGCCTGACAGCCCAGCTAAGAGGAGGGAGCCCCATCTTCAAGTGGAGGCCCAGGACAGAAGGCAATGGGCCAGGACTGGCAGGAGCCGGCTGGTCACATTGAGGGAACACCAGCGACACGGAAAGCCGAGGCAGCCAGGAGTTTAGCTCTGACTGCAAAACCGACGAGCTGCAGGCCCAACAGAACCGAGTTGCTGACAGCGCCACAAGGTACCTCTCCCCTTAGGACTGAAAACCGGTTTAAGACACTAGAAGAAACTAAAGGGACAGGCAGCTATTGCGGTGCTGGAAGGGAGCCTTCTCTCTACTTCTCTGGGGTGCCCTATCCAGACCAGTAGTGCACAGACCTTGTCTTCTAGATCAGAGGTCCCCAACTCCAGGCCTCAAGGCCCACCAACAGTGCATGTTTTCAGGATTTCCTTGGCATTTGACAGTTGGAATCACCACCTGTGCAGGAGATGGTAATTCAATCTCCTGCACAGGTGGTGATTCCAACTGTCAAATGCCAAGGAAATCCTGAAAACATGCACTGTTGGTGGGCCTTGAGGACTGGAGTTGGGGACCTTTGTTCTAGATACAGACCGTAGGACTGGTGGTAGAGCTCTGCGAGGGTGGAAAAGACAGATAGGAACAAAATAGACCCTGAATGACTTGAGAGAGAACATCTTGAGACTCCATAAGAGGAACCCTGAGTTGGCAACAATCACCCTGTAAACCAAACTGTACCGTGTCTTGTTTATGCCATCAACCGGTACCGAGTAAAGTGGAGTTAAACTTGAACTGGTTTCCGTTATTCTTCCCGCCGCAGCCCAGAGGGTTCAGCATCAGCTCAGCAGAGGGGTAAGAACTGCAGAACCATCTCCATCACTGCCCTCCTTCACCATCTTCCTTTATTACTGCCCTGAGGTAAAGCTCCACCTGTGGGGAGCTGTACCACACTTTTCTGCCCCATCCATCACCTCAGCAGCCGGCTGGCAGCGTCGGTACCAGATTACCGGACTCTACAGGTGGCGTCACGATCCCCTGTAAATAACCCCTTTTATCCCCCATCATCATCTACCCCAGTTGATCACCAGGGCATGGCATCGGGATTCCGTCCATCCGTGGCTCCCTATTTCAGCAGACCCGTTGACCGAGTACCCCACCCCTTCTGCCCCTGGCTGTATCACAATGGATATTGGTAAGTGGCCAAATGTGTTTTTTTTTTTTTTTTCCTCTAGCAACACTCCGAGATCTGTCTCAGATTGCTAAAAGTTCGGTATAACCAATTGGGAACAAGACGAAAAAAAGTTTTTGGGGAAATAGGCCATACAATGGATTTTTCCGTAAAGGAAAGGCATATATAAGCTAGGGAAATTACTTATCTTGTCTCTAATTTTCCCTCTTTTTAAACGTATAAGAAATTGTTTTCTATTTTTTATTTCTTTTGTAACAATTTTTCCATTAGATTTAGTCACCTACCATATTTATGTATGTTTATTTTTGCTAATATTGTTATTTACATCTCCAAAGGTTTGCCTTGTTAATAATTGTGCATGGTTAGCTTTGCCTATGTCACTTGTTCGTTTAGAGATCTCTCTCAGATTGGCTTTTTAGTTTGTCCTTTATGCATTCCAGTAACAAGAAAGGGTTATGACCGTAATTTTTAAAACCCCTTCTTCCCCCCTCCCTTTTCTTCCTCTCCTTTTACTGTTCTTTGGTAATTTTCTGCCATTATATATTGTTAGAGCATGGGTGCATTATGCTTTATGCGCCACTGCTGCTCTTTAGGGCGGAGGAATGCTCTGACACATAACTATAACGAGAGTAACGACATCGAGTGTTTGCCGGCCCACTCCTTATTGCGCATGCGCAGTTCCTTGCGTTCCACCGCGTTTATCCGGATGAAACGCAAACATCGCAGTTTGATGACGATATCACAAACGTCATCAGGAGTGACCAGGAAGTCTTTTGGAGTGTGGGCTTGTTTACCTCACATGTGCAGGCAATGATTTTTTTAACTGAGGGGTATAAATAGGAGGCTCTTTCTGAGCACTTCACATTCTACCTTGATCTGGATCCATATTGTTACTGGCTAAGTACCATCTTTATTCATTTGAACATCACATGTTTAATAGAATGAGGGTATTCTTTGGGCTTTGAATATTAACTGTGTTCTTTACTATCCTTTAGCTGGAGGTTTCTCTTATATCATGCTATATTGGATGCAGTGTGAGGATAAGGCCTTTATATTGTATTTTGAGCTGAAGAGAAGTACCGTATATACTCGTGTATAAGCCGACCCGTGTATAAGCCGACCCCCTACTTTTGCCCCAAAAATCTGGAAAAACCTATTGACTCGTGTATAAGCCGAGGGTGGACCTCAGCAGAGGTATACAGCCCCCAGCAGTGTGGTATACAGGCCCCCCCAGTGGTATACAGGCCTCCCCAGTGGTAGTATACAGCAGCCCCAGTGGTAGTATACAGCAGCCCCAGTGGTAGTATACAGCAGCAGCCCCAGTGCTGTATACAGCAGCAGCCCCAGTAGTATATACAGCCCCAGTGGTAGTATATAGGCAGCCCCAGTAGTATATACAGCCCCAGTGGTAGTATACAGGCAGCCCCAGTAGTATATACAGCAACCCCAGTGGTATACAGCAGCCTCCTCAGTGGTATATACAGACCCCACCAGTATATACAGCAGCCCCAGTGGTATATACAGAAGCCCCAGTGGTATATACAGCAGCCCCAGTGGTATATACAGCAGCCCCAGTGGTATATACAGCAGCCCCAGTGGTATACAGGCCTCAGCAGTATATACAGCAGCCCCCAGGGGTTATACAGCACCCCCCAGGGGGTACCCAGCGGCCCCCAGGGGGTACCCAACAGCCCCCTGGGTACAAGCCCCTGGGGTACCAACAGCCCCTGGGGTACCAACAGCCCCCTGGGGGTACCAACAGCCCCCTGGGGTACCAACAGCCCCCTGGGGGTACCAACAGCCCCAGAGGGTACCCAACAGCCCCCAGAGGGTACCCAACAGCCCCCTGGGGGTACCAACAGCCCCCTGGGGTACCAACAGCCCCCAGGGGTACCAACAGCCCCCAGGGGGTACCCAGCAGCCCCCTGGGGTACCAACAGCCCCAGGGGGTACCAACAGCCCCCAGGGGGTACCCAGCAGCCCCCAGGGTACCAACAGCCCCCTGGGGGTACCAAGCAGCCCCCAGGGGTACCAACAGCCCCCAGGGGGTACCAACAGCCCCCAGGGGGTACCCAGCAGCCCCTGGGGGTACCAACAGCCCCCAGGGGGTACCAACAGCCCCCAGGGGGTACCAACAGCCCCCAGGGGTACCCAGCAGCCCCTGGGGGTAAAAACAGCCCCCTGGGGTACCAAGCAGCCCCCTGGGGGTACCAACAGCCCCCTGGGGGTACCAACAGCCCCCTGGGGGTACCAACAGCCCCCTGGGGGTACCAACAGCCCCCTGGGGGTACCAACAGCCCCCAGAGGGTACCCAACAGCCCCCAGAGGGTACCCAACAGCCCCCTGGGGGTACCAACAGCCCCCTGGGGTACCAACAGCCCCCAGGGGTACCAACAGCCCCCAGGGGGTACCCAGCAGCCCCCTGGGGGTACCAACAGCCCCCAGGGGGTACCAACAGCCCCCAGGGGGTACCCAGCAGCCCCCAGGGGTACCAACAGCCCCCTGGGGGTACCAAGCAGCCCCCAGGGGGTACCAACAGCCCCCAGGGGGTACCAACAGCCCCCAGGGGGTACCCAGCAGCCCCCTGGGGGTACCAACAGCCCCCAGGGGGTACCAACAGCCCCCAGGGGGTACCAACAGCCCCCAGGGGGTACCCAGCAGCCCCCTGGGGGTAAAAACAGCCCCCTGGGGGTACCAAGCAGCCCCCAGGGGGTACCCAGCAGCCCCCAGGGGGTACCCAGCAGCCCCCTGGGGGTACCAACAGCCCCCAAATGCTGGCACTCGGCCCCCCTTGTAAGGCTTCCCCCCTGCTGCTTATACATTACCATCCCGGTGTTCTGATCTGCGCCGCTCCTCGCTGCTTCTTCATGCTCCGTCCTCGCTGACTGCATCCGGGATCTCCATTCTCCGGCCGTCACGCGATGACGTCATATCGCTGCGACAGCCGGAGAAAAGATCCCGGATGCAGCCAGCGAGGACGGAGCATGAAGAAGCAGCGAGGAGCGGCGCGGATCAGAACACCGGGATGGTAATGTATAAGCAGCGATGGGGGGGGCCTTACAAGGGGGGGTGAGTGCCAGCTTTTGGGGGGAATATATGAACTGCTTCCCCCTGCGCTGATTGACAGGGGGAAGCAGTGCATATATAATGAGCGGCCCCACGTGATGGGGCCGCTCATACAGCAGCCTCCCCCCGCCTGCTCCAGCCTCCACAGCCCCGGCCCCACAGCCCCCACCACAGCACAATACCGTAGTGACTCGTGTATAAGCCGAGGGGGAGACTTTTCAGACCAAATTTTGGGCTGAAAAACTCGGCTTATACACGAGTATATACGGTAACTATTGATCTGTTATCCTTTTCTTTTGGTTCTTCGTGTGAAGTACTTTCTTCCATACAATTCTACTATTGTTTGTGTAGTTTGGGAGATCAGGCTTCTATTGAGACTGAAAGCTTTTGGACTTATTCTCCATCTTTCTCCCCCACATTTGTAGCTCTGGCTATAGGTTTCGAGGTGGCTGTCAACACTGTCTTCCTGGGGGGCGTGTCCTGCTGATGATGGCCCTCGTCACACATTAGCAGAGCTCCTCAGGAGAGATCTACATAAATGCAGAACCGCGGCTCCCCGGAATCTGGCATTACCACAACAGGTAAGTGAAAGCCTCAGGAACCCCCAGAAATGCAGCGCACAGCACCCAAAAGACAGAGAATAGGATCACAGATTACTTCGGCGCTGAGCCCCTCCGATCATCCCCTTCTAAGATGGCGCTGGCCACAGAGTGCCAGCTTCTCTCCACTCACTCTGGAGCCCGCTCTCCTCATGCTGAAGATGGCTGGGGGTCAGAGCGAGGAGAAAGCCCTGGTGACACAGGGGACCCTGAGATAATTCCTGGGATCCCTTAGGAGGTCGATTATGGATGACATGAAGGAGCTCATAGGTTCTCTTGGGGAGGGGGCCTGGGGGCTCTTTCTGAGAGGACCACTCACTTGGAAGAAAAAATGGGGGATTATGCAAAAGCCCACAACAGCCTGGCCGATAGTCATGCAGAACTAGACATTGAAACGGGGACAGTTAAAGCCACACTATGCCACCTGGAGGACAAACTAAGACGTAACAACTTTAAAATCAAAGGCTTGATGGAGTCTGAGGCAAACTCTGATGTGGCTGCAGCTGCCATGGATTTCCTAAATGCAGCTCTCCCGGACATCCCCAGCTCAGATTTTACTATGGAAAAAAGAGAATTTTGTTTACTTACCGTAAATTCTTTTTTCTTGAATCATTAATGGGAGACCCAGACAATGGGGTTTAGGCAGTCTGCCCTCCGGAGGCCACACTAGGTACTACAAGTTTTTTTGTAGTCTCCGCCCCTCCGCCTATAAACCCCCACTGCAGGAGCAGATCCCCAGTTTAGTTCACAAGCTGCGAGGAGGCAACCCACACCACAACTCTAGGCCTGGCTGCGAACAATACTAGCCAAAGAAGCCTGAGGCAAAAGGTTCAAAACACAACAAAAAACGTCCAATGGGACAACTGGGTGGGTGCTGGGTCTCCCATTAATGATTCAAGAAAAAAGAATTTACGGTAAGTAAACAAAATTCTCTTTTTTCTGATCATCATAATGGGAGACCCAGACAATGGGGATGTCCTAAAGCAACACCCCAGGGCGGGAAAAGAGTTCCAATGAGACGTTTGATGTGCGGGGCACCTCAAAGGTGAGCCACCGCCGCCTGTAGGACCCGCCTGCCCAAACTCGCATCTGCAGAGGCATGGGCATGTACCATGTAATGTTTGGTAAACGTATGGAGGCTAGACCAAGTGGCTGCCTGACAAACTTGCTGAGCCGAAGCCCTGTGCCGCAGAGCCCAAGAGGCACCAACGGCCCTGGTAGAGTGAGCCTTCAATCCCACCGGGAGAGGCATACCAGAAGAACGGTAAGCTTCCAGAATAGGAGCTTTGATCCACCGCGCCAAAGTAGATTTTGAGGCCGGGGAACCCCTACGGCGACCAGCCGTAAGGACGAACAGAGAGTCCGAGGTACGTACCGAAGCAGTACGAGACACATAAACCCTGATAGCCCTCACCAGGTCCAGAGTGTGCAACTCTTTCTCAACCCGGTGAGTCGGGTTAGGGCAAAAAGAAGGGAGAACAATCTCCTGATTAATGTGGAAAGGTGACACCACCTTAGGCAAAAAATCGGGTCTCGTGCGCAAGACCACCTTATCCTGATGAACCACCAGGAATGGGGACTTGCACGAGAGCGCTGCCAGTTCTGAGATCCTCCTGAGCGACGTAATGGCCACCAAAAAGACCACTTTCTGGGAAAGATGGACCAGAGAAACGTCCCTCAAAGGCTCAAAAGGAGGCTTCTGTAAGGCCGCCAGGACCACATTGAGGTCCCACGGATCAAGAGGACGTTTGTACGGTGGAATCACCCGGCTAACTCCCTGCAGAAACCTACGGACTGTAGGTATCTTGGCCAAACGCTTGTCGAACAGTACCGACAGCGCCGACACCTGTCCCTTCAAAGTACTGAGTGACAGACCCATTTCCAATCCTGATTGAAGGAATGAAAGCAACGTTGTGAGACGGAACGGCCAAGCCGTCCTCCCAACTGAAGCGCACCAGGAAAAGAAAATATTCCAAGTCCTGTGATAGATCTTTAACGAGGTCGGTCGCCTGGCCCTGGTCAAAGTGGAAACGACCGAGGAAGAAAATCCCCTGGAAGTCAAGAGCCAGGACTCAAGGGCCACGCAGTCAACTTGAGGGCCGCGGAATTGAGATGGAAGAACGGACCCTGAGACAGTAGATCCGGTCTTTCTGGCAGTCCCCATGGCTCCCCGTCTGCGAGCCTCCACAGGTCCGGATACCAAGACCTCCTGGGCCAGTCCGGTGCCACTAGAATGGCTCTGCGACATTCCGTCCTGATCTTGCGCAGGACCCTGGGAATCAACGCCAAAGGCGGGAACACATACGGAAGATGGAATCTGGACCAATCCTGGACCAGTGCATCCGCTCCCAGAGCCTGAGGATCCCATGAACGCGCCATGAACTGCGGAACTTGATGATTGAGCCGGGACGCCATCAGATCCACATCTGGAGCTCCCCATCGTTGACAGATGGACTGGAAGACTTCCGGATGCAGGGACCACTCTCCGGCGTCCATTCCTTGCCGACTTAGGTAGTCGGCCTCCCAATTGTCCACTCCTGGGATGTGAACCGCTGAGATCAACGAACCGTTGTCCTCCACCCACGACAGAATGCGGTGGACCTCGGCGAGGGCCTGGGCACTTCGAGTCCCGCCCTGATGGTTGACGTAGGCGACGGCCGTCGCGTTGTCCGTCTGAATCCTTATGTGCTTCCCTGCCAGAAAACGGCGAAAAGCCAGAAGCGCCAGGTAAATCGCTCTGATTTCCAAGACATTGATTTGCAGGGAGGACTCTGACACCGTCCAGAGACCTTGAGCCCTGTGCTGCAAGAACACCGCACCCCAGCCTGTCAGGCTGGCATCCGTGGTCACTACCAACCACGAAGGTTGCAGGAAAGATCGACCCCGTGCCAAGTGATGGGGCTGAAGCCACCAATGAAGGGATTCCTTTGTCTGGTGAGAGAGAGATACCACTCTGTCCAGAGAGGATGTCCTCCTGTTCCATTTGTGTAGAATCTCGAGCTGCAAAGGGCGGAGATGAAACTGCGCAAATGGCACTGCTTCCATTGCCGCCACCATGCGTCCCACTAGCTTCATCAATCCCCTCAGGGATGATCATGGGGAACGAAGAAGGGCTCGGACACCCGACTGTATGGAGGCCTGCTTCTTCTGGGGTAACAACACCAGTGCCGGGACTGTGTGAAAATCCATGCCCAGATAAGTCAATGACTGGGTTGGCACCAGTGATGATTTTGGGAGATTCAAGATCCACCCAAACTGTTCCAGAGCCTTGAGAGTCGCATCCAGGCTCGCCTGACATAACTCCCTCGACTGGGCCTTGATCAGCAGATCGTCCAGGTAAGGAATCACGGCATGACCCTGAGCATGCAGGGTTGCCACCATGGCCGTCATCACCTTCGTGAAGACCCGCGGAGCCGAGGCCAGCCCGAACGGTAACGCCACAAACTGGAAGTGTTCTTCCCCCACTGCAAACCGGAGCCAGCGTTGATGCGCCGGTGCAATGGGCACATGCAGGTAGGCATCCTTGATGTCCACAGATGCCAGGAAATCTCCCTGCGACATGGCAGCTATCACCGAGCGCAGGGACTCCATGCGAAACTTCCGCACCTGCACATGTTGGTTGAACAATTTCAGATCCAGCACTGGGCGAAAAGAACCGTCCTTCTTTGGAACAATAAAGAGGTTGGAGTAAAACCCTCTGAAACGTTCCCCAGAAGGCACTGGGATCACAACTCCGTCCCTCTGAAGACCAATCAGGACTTGGTGAAAAGCCTGAGCTTTCTCCGGTGACGGGGAGGAAGGAAAGAAACGGTTTGGAGGAAAAGACTTCAGCTCGATCCTGTAGCCCCGAGAGACGATGTCTCTCACCCACCGGTCTTGAACATGAAGCAGCCAAACGTCCTGAAACAGGGCCAGGCGTCCTCCGACCGGTGGGTTGGCAGGAGTCGGAAGCGAGTCATGCAGAAGGCGCCTTGGGGGCGGCAGCTGCAGCAGCCCCCGCTGGTTTCTTCTGGCGATGCTTGTTATGCCAGGGACCAGAGGTTTTACCTCCTCTGTCCGGCCGCGCGGACGAGGCAGAAGAGTGCGAGCTGGTACGAAAGGACCGCTGTTTGGGATTCCATTTTTGAGACCTCTGCGGCTTGGGTTTGTTCTGAGGGATCTTCTTCTCAGAAAACTCCTTAATCCGCTTATCCAGCTCGTCCCCAAAGAGTCTATCGCCCGAAAAAGGCATGACTTGCAAAATCCTCTTGGACACCTTATCTGAGTCCCAGAGGCGCATCCACAGTAATCTGCGTAACACTACTGCATTAGCAGAGGCCACGGCAGTCCGACTAGCTGTTTCAAAAGCAGCTGCCCTGGCGTAATCAGCATAGGCTTTAGCCTTGTTGGCAAGAGCTATCACCTCCGGGTCAGACCCCGGGATATCGGTGATCCCGTCCAGACACGCAGTAATGGCCTGCAACGTCCAAACTATAGAAAAGTTTGGGGCAAAAGAGGAACCCACAGCCTCATATATGGACTTAGCATATGACTCGCATTGCTTGTCGATAGGATCCTTCAGAGAGGAACTATCCTCAGCTGAAAAGAGAGAATGAGCGGCAACTCTGGTCAAGGAAGCATCCACCCTAGGGGAGCGCGACCATTCCTCCAGAACTCCTTAGGAAAAGGATAACGTGAATCCTTAGTCTTCCTAACGAAACGCCTCTCAGGATGCTCCCTGGGCGTCCTGACCACTCTCCAGAAATTGGAGTGGTCAGTAAACAGACCACGTGACTGACCCAATGGTGGTAGCCACTGGAAAGATTCCTTCTGCGGCCTCTCCATTACCGCAGCCGGGGGGATGAGCCCCAGAGTCTCGTTAATGGAGGAAATCAAATCCTCCACACCGTCCCCTGGGCCCTCTGAGGGGGCTCTATGGTGCCGGGGCTCAGGGCCAGGGTCTCCCTCATCCTCACTATCAGATGAATGTTCCTCATCAGAGGAACGATGTTCACCATCCTCGGGGGTATCCTCCAAGCGAGGTCTCTTATGAGAACTCTCACCCTGCCTGGGGTTAACCCCTAGGGACCCTGTCTGGGGGCTGAATCAGACAGCCTCCTCAGTATAGCCTCCAATGATTGCGACATGGAGGACATTCTGGTCACTACAGTCTCATTAAAAGACCTCTGCACATCCCATGGCCCTGCCTCCCCCTGAACTTCAGGAGAGAGCAGAGGTGTTGTCGCCTCAGATGCAGAAACACTGGTGCCAGGCCCAGTGGGACCGCAAGCTGCGCAGATACCATCCCCAGCTACCTGTCCCGTGCACTGTTTGCAGGCCTTGGACCTTTTGACGGCAGCCTTCTTCTCAGCTGTAGCCATACCGGCGCCGCCCCGGGCAGCAAGGGGTTAACACCGGACACCCAGCGGAATACCGACCAGGAAAGCGGTGATTCAGAGCGGGACGTGTGTGACCCCCTCGGGCAGACTGCTGCTTCTCCACGGAGCGCGAAGTGCGCGTCACGAATCCCTCACAGGAATGAGGAGAAAATGGCCGACGCGCCACTAATGAGTGGGCGCGGCTAAGCAGAAGCCCGAGGAGACCGCGTACACATAGGCCGCGAGGAGCGTGACGTCACCGCCCTGAGGGGGACGCGCTCAGAGTCCGCACACAGGGAGAAAAAAGGCGCCAGAACCTGTCTGTAATGGCGGCCGTCACCCACCCACTGTGCAATACGGATGACAATAAGGGGTGCCCCCCATCCAGGGCCCCCCTCCCAGAACCGCAGAACCCGAAGGAAAAAACCGAGGTTCTCAATACATGGTCACATAAGCAACATACACCATGTCCCCCCGGACCCACAGAAGGAGATACAGAGTACCTGTACTCGAAGGGTCCACGTCCGGCACCGGTCCAGCGGGCAGCGGACGGGGGGTCCAGGTTCCGGTCCGCAAGTTAGCTTCCATGGATAGGCCGCAGACCGGAACGGAGCTGTGCAAGGCTCCAGGGCTCCCACCCCACCAGAGCACTTCAGAAGTGAGTAGTGAGGGAGCACGGCATAGTACCAGGCCAGACAATAAAGCCCGCGTCCAGGCCCGAGGGCCATGGACCAAGGTACCTCTACTTGTATGCACCCAAGGGTGGACAAGGAGTATGCCGGGGATCCCCTTCCCAGGGATCCACTTTTCTTCATCGCTACATCACAAAATCCCTAAGCAAATCTTCTGTGATGTGTAAGTCAGAGGTGTGATCTCCGAGCACACTGAAGTAAGACTGGGGATCTGCTCCTGCAGTGGGGGTTTATAGGCGGAGGGGCGGAGACTACAAAAAAACTTGTAGTACCTAGTGTGGCCTCCGGAGGGCAGACTGCCTAAACCCCATTGTCTGGGTCTCCCATTATGATGATCAGAAAAAGCTTACCGCATCCCCAAACTGGCAAACCTGCCAGAAGGAGTACCAAGAGACATTCTGGTCTGCATGCGCACCCTGGGGTGACTGACCGCTTATTGCAGAGAATGAGACGGGGCCCTCCCCTCCCAGACCCGTATGCAGGGATTACAATTTTCCAGGATCTGTCTCCAGGGACATTAGGCAGACGCAGAGACTTCGCATCAAGCTGCAAGACTCTCAGAGAAAGGGGAATCATGTACAGCTGGGGTTCCCCCGTGGCGGTGAACTTAGATACCAAGGGAAAAGACACTCTTTCTCATCCCCTACTTTATTGAGAAAATCTCTGAAAGCTTGGCGTCTCACATCTTCTACTCCACAACGTACCTCTCCTCAGAATCGTGACCGTGAGGTCAATGGAGCTCCTGCCGATGATGTGGTCGCCTGAACGTCAAGGGACACTACGTTGATTTGATCTCCCCTGACAAGCTCTTCAAGGAACTGTTTTTATTAAGATTTAATTTTGAATCTTTTCTGGGTTAGAGGTCCTCATTTGCTTCCCCAGGACTTAAGTATCCTTTATGTGGATTCCCGATTACTCCGCAACCCACGTCGGCTGCCATTGTGGATTTTTTAAAGGCACTTGACCTCCCGGTTGTCCCATCAGACGTGCTGGATGGTTTGAACCGCCCAATCTCCATTCTAGAGGTGGAGTCGGTGATTAGAGGCCTGAAAACCAACTCGGCCCCTGGCCCAGACGGATTTGCTGGCGAATATTTTAAAACTGGCAGTGCGGTCTTAGCCCCGTATCACCTTAGGCTATATAACCACTGGCAAGCTGTAGGTTCCATCCCGGAATCAGCCCTGGAAGCTACAATAACCACCATTCCTAAGCCTGGGAAGACGCAGGACCGACCTGAGAACTATTGCCCGATATCCCTTTTGAATGTCGATCTTAAGATCTATTCCAAAATGCTGGGAATCGACTGGGAGAGGTGATCCCTCTTTTGGTGGACCATGATCAGGTGGGCTTCGTGCAGGGAAGGCAGGTGCGGTACGGAACCAGAAGGATGCTGAACCTGATAGAGGTGGGGGAGAGGAGGGGGTGCCCCAGTGTATTCTTCTCTCTAGACGCGGAAAAGCAATTGATAGGGTACACTGAGGATATCTCCAGGAGGTCCTCTCTACCTTCGGATTTTCGGGCCCTATCACGTCAGCGATCCTGAGCCTTTACTCCCACCCATGTGCGAGAGTGTTTTCTGCAGGATATCTGTCCAGGTCTTTCTCGATCACAAATGGCACTCGGCAGGGATGCCCACTCTCCCCACTGGTGTTTGCACTGATTATTGAACCTCTGGCAGCGTCATTGAGGGGAACCCTGATATCGCTGGAATCAAAATTGGGGGAAAAAAGCATGTAGTGGGCCTCTACGCCAATGATGTTATTATTGCCACCACAAATCCACTCTCCTCACTCCCCGGAATAGTGGAAGCGCTGAGCCTTTTTGCACGAATCTCATACTACAAGCTAAACGCCACCAAATCCATGATTTTCCTTACTGGAGTTTCAAAGCGGGACTCAGGGCGACTCGCCCAGATTTATCCCTTCAAGTGGTGCCCTAGAGGCATCCAATACTTGGGGGTATTTCTTTGCCCCTCAGTAGAGGTGGCGACGCAGAATATCAAGCGTCTTCTGGCAGATCTGGGGGAGGCGCTTGGAGGATTCCCACTGTACTCTTTGTCCTGGATGGCAAGGTGCAGGCAGTGCGGATGATGTGGCTCCCGAAAATTCGGTACTTATTTAGATGCTTACCTATCCTATACCCACCAAAACTGCTTTCGCACTTGCAAGCCATGATAAACAGATGCGTCTGGGCGGGCAAGCCAGCCAGAGTTCGAGGGTGATGCAACTTCGTCTGACTGGAGGGGGGATGTGAGTACCAGAGATAGCGACATACCATAAGGCAATTATACTGGAGTCAGCCAGGTTGTGGTGGAGGGACGACATCCCCCAGGGTTGGATGCAGATTGAAGGGACCGAAGCTAGGGGAGGCCCGCTTCGGGCCCTCCTGGCGGCGGAGTCCCTGGGTACAGTGCGAAAAGATGGACTGCTGGGAACATTTTGGGCGTTGCTGACCATCTGGGGGGTACGCGACAGGATGGGCCAAGCTGCCTCCTGATGAGATCCCTCTTGAGGCGTTGCGGTGGCTCATCCCCTCGTTGAATCTCTCTGTGTGGAGGGGAGGTGGTCCTGAGAGACTGAGTGATATCTTAATTTACGGCCGAGTGATGACATTAGAAGAGTTTACTGCTAAGGATCCTGCCCTGGGCAGTTCCTTTATGCAGCTCCATCAGATTTCGCATTGTCTCCGCTCAAAAACATGTCATCATGACCTGGGCTCACCGGGGACTTCCTCTTCACTCCGTCGGGCCTGCTATCAAGCTTAGAGATTCCAAGGGGTCTGTCTCATCTGTACACTGAAATTCAAGAAAGAGACATGCCTGCCAAACTGATATATATGGAAGGTTTGGGAGAAAGATTTGGGCTTTTGTGCAGGGGTGGAGGAATGGGAGGATGCATCACATTGCGTATTGGCGGCTTCAATATGCATCAATCATTTGGAGCTGCTAAAGAAAATCCACCAGAGGTGGTACTCCTCACCCTCAAAACTCGCAAAATTTGGCAGAGGTACGACTCCCCTATGCTGGAGACAGTGCGGACAGACGGGGAACCTGGCCCACATGTGGTGGAGAAGCCCCTTGCTGACCCCATTTTGGCAACTGGTATCAGGGCTGCTTGTGTTTACTACGGGCATAGATGTTTCCCTTTCACCGCAATTGGCGGTCCTCCATGTGGGGGTCATGCCTAACCCCTCAGTGGTGAGACGTCTCATGACGTATGTACTTACTGCGGCTAGAACCTGCGTGGCTGCCAAGTGAAAAAGTGCCACCCCTCCTACCATGGGAGAACTAACAGACAAACTAAACACAATTTTCTGCCACGAATATTATTTCGCCATGGATAGAGGAGCGAGAAGATATGTGGCAGAGGCATGGGAATTGTGGGCGAAACACCCTTTTGCAATGCAAATACCACATTAATCCCTCCCGGAGGTTAGGGGTTAGAGGTTGCCTCCTGGTTGCTCGTCTCATTTGCGAATGTCGTCACAGCTCTCGGACCCGGACCCCTATTCCTAATTATGTCCCGAGTTTCCCCACCCTCTGGATCACACATTAGGTCCCCTGTTTCAGGGGTATTATCCTTTAATCTTTCCAGTTTACCCCCAAGACCCTTCTTGGCTATAAACATCTCAATCTTATACCTCTACCACCTGACTTTGACTCAACGTTTTTATGGTGAGCTGCTTACTCCCCGGCAAACTCTTACACTACTGCTTCACTACAACTAGCAGTCTACACCCCGGTTATTGCAGAGTGTTGATTGACAGTCAGAAGAGTCCCCAAAGAGATCTTTGCAACAATGTCGGAAGAACTTTATTTGAACTTTAATGTGTGCTTCCTAAGTGGCTCCAATGACAGATACTAAGTAACGGTATATATGTTTTTAGGATTCATATTTCTCACAGAACATTTGTAGAACTGGAGTTTCAAAAGAAGACAAGAGACTACGTCGCTATATGTTGACTGATCCTCTTTTTGTAATGACCTACCCTCCCCCTCCACCCCCCTGTTTCTATATGTGTATTGTTTGAAATGTGGTGGAAATCCAATAAAAATCATGACGACAAAAAAAAACATTGCCTTCCTCAGTTAATATTGGGGTAAGACATATATATATATATTTTTTTTTTTTTTTGAGGCTGTAGTGATGGGAATTATGGACCTAATGAGATTAACTTATTTATGAGTCCTTCTTTCAATCTTACTAATCTTACAGCATATCTTGCCCATTTCAGATGTGAGAATACTGATGTCCCTCCGTCCTTACTCTGAGAGATTTTTGTATTATGAATAACATGATAAGGTATAGAGAATGACTATGTAAAAACTTTTTTAGCCTGTTTAATACTTGGCATATTTTGATTTGGATACTGTGAGGATATAACATCATTTTCCTCTAGAGGACCAAACTCAAGATACTTTAGTGTGAATATTTCTTATAGTTATGTATTAATTATTAATTTCCGATTTTTCTGTCTATAGGCAAATTGCTAAAAATCTCCTTTCTTCTGATGAACCTCACTTAATTAGACGAGGCGAAACACGTCAAATGTGGAGATAACAAAAGCAATTTCATCTCTGAAGTACATACGTTCCAAACAGACAGTCTGAAAGGCTATTTATTGGAGGACTACATTTCTCAAGTTAAGTCCTGACATTGGAAAAGTTTTTTTCACTACTCTCTACAAAACTGTTTGACCTTTTCCTTAGGAAGGGATACTCCAAGGGAGAGCCAACGTTGAATCGGGGGCACCGAAAAAAAGTAAGGTGTAAAATCCTCCATTGTAAAGTAAGGTCCAGTCATTGAGGGTTAGCGCCAGATCTTGTACCTGTCAATTATGTCGTTGTATGTATCAGAGAAGTGATTTAAGATTTGATGATTTTTCTATTTGTTGAATCGTTTTTTTTGACCTTTTAAGAATTTCAATAAAGATTCTTTATTTTTATAAAAAGTTGGTAATTAATATTTCCACTTCAAAATAATTAAAACATTACCTCCTAATCTAAATACATAACAGGCAGTTTTGAGCTTCCGGCCACTGTGCCGATATCACGCGCTGGCCGGAAGCTCAAACATTCTGCCGCAGAACACCCCACACCCTGCCCACTCCACACACCGCCTGCCGCTCCCCCGCAATTACCAGCCAGCTCACACTACCGACCACAAGTCTGACCGCAGGCCGCCCGCTACACATCGCCACCAGCCATAGGGAGCGCCACTACAAAAGCCACCGCCGCCACCATCAACCGCCGCCTGCCTCAATGACGCGGCCCGCCGCAGCGGACCATGGTAAAATGGCGCCCCGCGCCGCACTGCCATTGTAGCCTCCAGCCCTGCCGGCCCTGCAGACTCATAACACCCGCCCCTCAAGCACAAGCATTATTGCCTCCAGCCCCGCAGACTCAAACCACCTGCTCCTCAAGTAATGGTTACAGGCCCGCAGCCCCACACATCTCCACCCCAACTGCCCCTGCTTAACCCCCACTCAACCAAAATGCCCCTCCTCACTCCTCTTACCCCCCCATCTCCTAACTCCCCACACTGCCCATGCCTACCACCCCTATCACCCACACTCCCCCCATTTAACCCCCACTCACCCACACTGCCCCTCCTCACTACTCTTACCCCCCTATGTCCTCACTCCTCACACTGCCCCTCCTCACTCCTCTTACCCCCTATCTCCTCATTCCCCACACTGCCCTTGCCTACCACCCCTATCACCCACACTCCCCCCATTTAACCCCCACTCACCCACAATGCCCCTGCTCACTACTCTTACCCCCCTATGTCCTCACTCCCCACACTGCCCCTCCTCACTCCTCTTACCCCCCTATCTCCTCACTCCCCACACTGCCCTTGCCTACCACCCCTATCACCCACACTCCCCCCATTTAACACCCACTCACCCACACTGCCCCTGCTCACTCCTCTTACCCCCCTATCTACTCACTCCCCACACTCCCCCCTGCTCACTCCTCTTACCCCCCATGTCCTCTCTCACTCCCCACACTGCCCCTGCTTACCCCCACTCACCCACAATGCCCCTGCTCAATCCTCTTAGCACCCCCCATTTCCTCACTCAATCCCCACACTGCCCCTGCTTACCCCCCCAATCACCCACACTACCCCTGCTCACTCCTCTTACCCACCCATGTCCTCACTCACCACACTGCCCCTGCTTACCCCCCCATCAACCACACTGCCCCTGCTTACCCCCCACTCACCCACACTGCCCCTGCCTCACCCCTCTTACCACCCCACATCCCCTCACTCCCCACACTGCCTCTGCTCATGCCCCCACTCTGTACCTACTTACCCCTCTCCCCTCCCCCACATGCCCACACTCACCCACACTTCTCCTCCTTACCCCCCCCACTCACCCATACACCCTGCTTGCCCCTCTCACCCACACCAACTGCCCCAATCACACACACACACCCTGCTTACCCCCCACTCACCCACACTGCCCCTGCTCACTCCTCTTACCCCCCATGTCCTCACTCACTCCCCACACTGACCCTGCTTACCCCCCCAATCACCCACACTGCCCCCACTTACCCACACTGCCCCTGCTTACCCCCTACTCACCCACACTGACCCTGCATAGCCCCCCCACTCACCCACACTGCCCCTCCTTAACCCCCACTCACCCACAATGCCCCTGCTCAATCCTCCTACCCTCCGTATATCCTCACTCCTCACACTGCTCCTGCTTACCCCCCCTAGCACCCACACTGCCCCTGCTTACCCCCCCTAGCACCCACACTGCTTCTGCTTACCCCCCACTCACCCACACTGCCACCACTTACCCACACTGCCCCTGCTTACCCCCTACTCACCCACACTGACCCTGCATAGCCCCCCCACTCACCCACACTGCCCCTCCTTAACCCCCACTCACCCACAATGCCCCTGCTCAATCCTCTTAGCCCCCCCATTTCCTCACTCAATCCCCACACTGCCCCTGCTTACCCCCCCAATCACCCACACTACCCTTTCTTACCCCCCACTCACCCACACTGCCCCTGATCACTCCTCTTACCACCCCATATCTCCTCACTCACTCCCCACACTGCCCCTGCTTACCCCCGCAATCACCCACACTGCCCCTGCTCACTCCTCCTACCCTCCGTATGTCCTCACTCCCCACACTGCCCCTGCTTACCCCCCCAAACACCCACACTGCCCCTACTCACTCCTCTTACCCCCCGTATTTCCTCACTCACTCCCCTCACTGCCCCTGCTTACCCCCCCAATCACCCACACTGCCCCTGCTCACTCCTCCTACCCTCCGTATATCCTCACTCCTCACACTGCTCCTGCTTACCCCCCCTAGCACCCACACTGCCCCTGCTTACCCCCCCAGCACCCACACTGCTTCTGCTTACCCCCCACTCACCCACACTGCCACCACTTACCCACACTGCCCCCGCTTAACCCCTACTCACCCACACTGCCCCTGCATAGCCCCTCCACTCACCCACACTGCCCCTGTTTACCCCCCACTCACCCACACTGCCGCTGCTCACTCATCTTACCCCCATCTCCTCACTCACTCCCCACACTGCCCCTGCTTACCCCCACCATCAACCACACTGCCCCTGCTTACCCCCCACTCACCCACACTGCCCCTGCCTCACCCCCCTTACCCCCCCACATCCCCTCACTCCAAACACACTGCCCCTCCTCATGCCCCCACTCTGTACCTACTTACCCCTCTCACCTCCCCCACATGCCCCCACTCACCCACACTACTCCTCCTTACCCCCCCCCACTCACCCATACACCTTGCTTACCCCTCCACCCACACCAACTGTCCCAATCACACACGGCCCCTGCTTACCCCCCACTCACCCACACTGCCCCTGCTCACTCCTCTTACCCCCCCATCTCCTCACTCACTCCCCACACTGCCCCTGATTACCCCCTACTCACACTGCCCCCACTCACCCACACTGCCCCTGCCTCACCCCCCTTACCCCCCCCACATCCCCTCACTCCCCACACTGCCCCTCCTCATGCCCCCACTCTGTACCTACTTACCCCTTTCACCTCCCCCACAAGCCCACACTCACCCACACTACTCCTTCTTAACCCCCCCACTCACCCATACACCCTGCTTACCCCTCTCACCCACACCAACTGCCCCCAATCACACACGGCCCCTGCTTACCCCCCACTCACACACACTGCCCCTGCTCACTCCTCTTACCCCCCGTATCTCCTCACTCACTCCCCACACTCCCCCTGCTCACTCCTCTTACCCACCCATGTCCTCACTCACTCCTCACACTACCCCTGCTTACCCCCCCCCCCATCAACCACACTGCCCCTGCTTACCCCCCACTCACCCACACTGCCCCTGGCTCACCCCTCTTACCCCCTTACATCACCTCACTCACCACACTGCCCCTGCTCATGCCCCCACTCTGTACCTACTTACCCCTTTCACCTCCCCCACAAGCCCACACTCACCCACACTCCTCCTCCTTACCCCCCCCAACCACCCATACACCCTACTTGCCCCTCTCACCCACACCAACTGCCCCCAATCACACACACACACCCTGCTTACCCCCCACTCACCCACACTGCCCCTGCTCACTCCTCTTACCCCCATCTCCTCACTCACTCCCCACACTGCCCTTGCTTACCCACCCAATCACCCACACTGCCCCTGCTCACTCCTCTTACCTCCCCATGTCCTCACTCACTCCCCACGCTGACCCTGCTTACCCCCCCAATCACCCACACTGACCCTGCTTACCCACCACTCACCCACACTGCCCCCACTTACCCACACTGCCCCTGCTTACCCTCTACTCACCCACACTGACCCTGCATAGCCCCCCCACTCTGACCCTCCTTAACCCCCACTCACCCACAATGCCCCTGCTCAATCCTCTTAGCCCCCCCATTTCCTCACTCAATCCCCACACTGCCCCTGTTTACCCCCCCCAATCACCCACACTACCCTTTCTTACCCCCCACTCACCCACACTGCCTCTGATCACTCCTCTTACCACCCCATATCTCCTCCCTCACTCCCCACATTGCCCCTGCTTACCCCCCAAACACCCACACTGCCCCTACTCACTCCCGTATTTCCTCACTCACTCCCCACACTGCCCCCACTTACCCACATTGCCCCCCCACTCCACCCACACTGCCCCTACTTTCCCCCCACTCACCCACACTGCCCCTACTCACTCTTCTTCCCCCCCATGCCCTCACTCACTCCCCACACTGTCCCTAATTACCCCCTACTCACACTGCCCCCACTCACCCACACTGCCCCTGCATAGCCCACCCAACACACCCACACTGCCCCTGCTTACCCCCAACTCACCCACACTGCCCCTGCTTACCCCCCCCCACTCACCCACACTGCCCCTGCTCACCCCTCTAACCCCCCCACATGCCCTCACTCCCCACACTGCCCCTGCTCATGCCCCCACTCTGTACCTGCTTACCACTCTCACCTCCCCCACATGCCCCCACTCACCCACACTGCTCCTGCTTACCCCCCCACTCACACACCATTTTTACCCCTCCCCCCAACTGCCCCCAATCACCCACACTGCCCCTACTCAACCCCCCACTCACCCTCACTGTCCCTGCTCATGCCCCCACTCACCCCTTACTGCCGCTCTTTACCCTTCTTACCCCCCCACATGCCCTCACTCCCCACACTGCCCCTGCTGATGCCCCACAGGATGAAGTCACAGCTCATGCCCCCAATGCCAAACAGCCCGCCCTCATCTTCATCTCACCCCACTCCCGATGCAATAGCATCGGGCCTTTTTACTAGTCTAATATATAAAGCTGAATGTGTGTATGTGTGTATATCCGGGATTGGCATCTACACCGTCGCAACTATAGCCACAAAATTTTGCACAGTCACACGTCTCGACCCCGGGAGCGTCATAGGCTATGTTGTGAGGCAAAATTTTAACCCTGCGCGTTCCAGTTCACCAAACCATTTTGGCCCTATCTACATAATGGGGAAAAAGTGAATGGAAAAATATTGGAGGAAAATCGACAGCTGTCAGCTATAGAGACAAAATTTTGCACAGTCACACGTCTTGACCCCGGGAGCGTCATAGTCTATATTGTGAGGTGAAATTTTAACCCCGCGCGTTCCAGTTCACCAAACAATTTTGGCCATATCTACATAATGGGGTAAAAGGGAAAGGAAACGTGTGGGAGGAAAATCGACAGCTGCCAGCTACAGCTACAAAATTTTGCTCAGTCGCACGTCTTGACCCCGGTAGCGTCATAGTCTATGTTGTGAGGCGAAATTTTAACCCTGCGCGTTCCAGTTCACCAAAAAATTTTGCCCCTATCTACATAATGGGGACAAAGTGAATGGAAAAGAGTTGGAGGAAAATCGACAGATGTCAGCTATAGAGACAAAATTTTGCACAGTCCTACGTCTGGACCCCAGGAGCATCACAGGTTATGTTGTGAGGCGACATTTTAACCCCACGCATTCCAATTCACCAAACAATTTTGCCCCTATCTACATAATGGGGAAAAAGTGACAGTTACCAGTTGACAGTTGTGAATGAGAGGGGCTTAATGATAGCGCCAAAGACTAACAGCACATACCAGCATATAGTCACTAAGGTGGGGCCCCAACATGAGATATTCACCACGCACGGGGACATGTATACACAACACACGCACACAAAGGGTAACAGCAAGTGTATAGTCGCTAAGGTGCAGCCCCAACATTGAATACTCACCACGCACCCGAACAAACACACACACACACACACCACAAAGAGATACACACAACATAGAGACACACCCCCCCCCCCCAAGGGGACACACACACACTCTATAGCGACACATGCACTCACCCCACAGGGGGACACACACACACACACCACCACAATGAGACACACATGACACAGACACACACACCACACAGACCCCCCCTACAGGGACACACACACATAGCCACCCTATAGGGACACATGCACTACACCCACAGGGACACACACACACCACAAAGAGACACACACACACCACACAACCCCCCCCACAGGGACACACACATACACGCCCTATAGGGACACATGCACTCACCCCTCAGGGACACGCACACCACAAAGACACACACCACACAGAGACACACACCACACAGAGACACACACACCCCACACAGACACCCCCCCCCCACAGGGACACACACACACACACACACCACAAAGACACACACAACAGAGACACACACCATACATACCCCCCCCCCACAGGGACACACAGATACACACCCCAGGGACACACACACCACACAGACAGACACAGATGTGCACAAATCACCTCACACAACTCGCCTCATACGTGTGCTATCTTTATTTTCCAAACATAAACATCTGATTAAAAACAGCCAATGTGCAACACATGTGCCATATAGGGAATTAAGGCAGATGTCAGTCACATGAGCTGTCTATTATGTGTATGTGTGAGGTAACATACTGCCTGGCCAGGGGGTGGGTTTACTGTTGGCTGGAGATTTATTAGGCTGCCTATAGCAATCAATCCCAGCTCAGCTTCTATTTTCCTACAGGTCATTAATATGACATACTCAAATTCTATTTTGTTATAGCTAACAGCAGTTATTTATTAACCCGGGCGTAGCCGGATACTACAGCTAGTCTAATATATAAAGCTGAATGTGTGTGTGTATGTATGTGTGTATGTATGTCCGGAATTGGCATCTACACCGTCGCAACTACAGCCAAAAAATTTTGCACAGTCACACGTCTGGACCCCGAGAGCGTCATAGGCTATGTTGTGAGGCGAAATTTTAACCCTGCGCGTTCCAGTTCACCAAACAATTTTGCCCCTATCTACATAATGGGTAAAAAGCGAATGGAAAAGTGTTGGAGGAAAATCGACAGCTGTCAGCTATAGCCACAAAATTTTGCACAGTCACACGTCTGGACCCCAAGAGAGTCATAGGCTATGCTGTGAGGCGAAATTTTAACCCTGGGCAGTTCCAGTTCACCAAACAATTTTGGCCCTATCTACATAATGGGGAAAAAGTGAAAGGAAATGTGTTGTAGGCAAATTGACAGCTACCAGATGTGAATAAAAGGGACTTAAAGAATGACAGCGATGCCGCCAAACAGTATATACCATACAGTTGCTAAGGTGGGGCCCCGACATAGGATACTCACCACACACGGGGATATGAACACACACACAAAATGCACCTCACACTACCACGTGCTTGAACACATATACCACCCTCAGCACACATTTCACCACACATACACCAACCTCGCCACATAATTGCCCTAAAACACACACAAGTCTGGTATTATCCTTCAACAATAAAAATCTGATTAATAAGCAGCAAAACTACAAGAGAAACAAATGTACCATATAGGAAATACAGCAGCTGTCAGTCACATGAGCTGTCTATTATGTGTATGTGTGAGCTAATATATACTGTCAGGGGGGAGGGTTTCCTGTTGCCTGGGGATTTATCAGGCTGCCAATAGCAACCAATCACAGCTCAGCTTCTATTTTGCTACTGTTAATCTGAGCTCTGATTGGTTAATATAGACAACAAAGGACATTCTCAGTAAAGCTTCTGTGAGGTAATAGGATGTCTGTGAGGTAATAGGATGTCAGTTAGGGTGTGTTGGTGGAAAGGCTGATGTCAGTCACATTACCTCTATGTGAGAGGATATAGAAACTGTGGAATATCTGTGGTGTTGAAATATATGTTGTGAAATGCTTCTATTAGCTTAGTTTTTGCCTTTTAATAATTACATTTATATCGATTTGTTTTGTGGTTTTTGTGTGCTGAATAAATTTTTGTTAACACATTCTATTTTGTTAACAGCAGTTATTAACCCGGGCAAAGCCGGGTAGTACAGCTAGTCAATCAATAGAATTTAAGTTTAAAAGCCCGCCATTTTGGGCCTACGCAGTGAAATAAAGTTCAGTCAATAAAAATCCAATTTAAGGCGCACAGTACCCAGTTTTACCAGGCACGGGATCCTGTTTGTGACGCCAAATATGAGTCGGGCCGACAGGGAAAGGGTTACTCGGATACCAGGACGGTGGCTTCGGTGGGGGAATCACGGCTGGTCGGGTCCCGGTTCCATGCCCTGGGCTCTCAATCGGCCGATGGGGATGAGGGGGAACTTGGGGATAGGGGAACGTGACACCACCAGTGGTACCTGGTAATGTTGTTACCAGCGCTGCAGATGGCCGCTGAGGTGATTGTGAAGCAACTTTGGTAGTACAGCATCCCACAGCTGGCGCTATAATGTATTAACTCAAGTGGGCCGAATAATATTGCACGCCCCACTTTTCAGTTTTGTATTTGTTAATAAGGTTCAAAATATCTAATACATTTTGTTCCACTTCTCGATTGTGTTCCACTTGTTGTCTTTTAGCCTCAATTTTTGTTTATTGTCACAAGGGCAACAGGATAAAATGGATCCTAACGTTTGTTGGGCAATTGCTCACGAGTACACAAATACTTCATATGTCGCAAAAAAAACACTTTTTGCGCGCATGGCAGGGCTCTGACGGGAGGGTGTGACATTTTGGAACACAGATTTTGATGGCATGGTTTGTGGGTGTCATGTCCTGTTTGGATAGCTTCCGATCGGCCTAAACAGTGGAACATTCCCCCCCTCCCCAGTGAAAACATTTTGTAGTTCACTGCCACGGGGAGCCCTGGTGACTCAGCGAGTAACGTCACCCCCTCCACTGTGGCAGTCTGACTGCCGCGGGTGACGTCACTGACTGGGTCCCTGCGGTCAGTTTGATTGCAGATACTGCAAGAAGAGGTTACTTGTTTCTCTCCCTGCACACTCTGAATGAAGGATCATGGAGAGTTATGTGAGAGTAAAGATGGAGTTGAGATATGTTTGATTTTTGCTCTAATAAAATTATTTTCGCTGAATTTTTTGTATTATTTACTAGAGCTTCCTAATGGCCAAGTCTAACATTGGCCTGACATTATGAATCTCAAGCTAAATGCCAGCTGCCAATCCAAAGCTGGAATTAACCCCAGCTTGCCACCGACACCAGCGCAACTGGGAGAGTCTGGGTACAGACCCAGAAAATGACGCCTCTAATGAATGTATTATTTTCTGGGGTGGCTGTGGGTTGCAATTTGTACCAGGCTGGCAACCAAAAATATGGCGAAGCTTCATGTCATTTTTTTATTTGTAGAAATGTTGTTTTTTTAAATGATGACAGGTATCGCCATACGTTTGGTTGCCAGCCAGGTTCTACCTGACAACTACGGACTGCCACCCACCCCCAGCCGCCTAGATGTACCTGGCTGGTAAACAAAAACACAGACGTCCAACATTTGTTTTTAATTTTTTTCTTATACAAATAACTTGGAGGAAAACAACAACAACAAAAAAAAACGTGAAGCTTCACTGTGTTCTTGGTTGCCAGCCAAGTACAACTAGGCAGCTAGGGGCTAGAATCCTCAGCATGGAGTGTTCTGGGCTCCCTATGCTGCAAATTGCAGCGTGCAACAGCCCCAGAAAATGGCGCAATCATTGAAGCGTCATTTTCTGGCTCTGTACCCAGACTCTTCCAGCAGCCCCGATGCTGCTGGAAAACTGGGTTATAAAGGGGTTAATGACAGCTGTTTTTTTATTGGCAGCTGGTACTAAGCCCAAGATTCATAATGTCAGGTCAACAGTAGACTTTGACATTAGGAATCTCTAGTTACTAATAAAAAAAATACACCACACAGAAAAAAATCTTATTAGAATAAAAAAAAAAACACAAATTCAGACTCTATCTTTACTCCATACCCTTTGATGTAGTCCACAATGATGGTCCCACAACGCTCGATCGCCTCTGCTACATCCAGACACTCTGGATCCAGGGATGGTGTATCACAGTCCGCGCTGCTTTGAAATGATCACTCAAAGAGTCTTAGATGAAAGACCCCCCTTCTTTATTTAGCCTACGCGTTTCAATGCTTCTCCCAGCATCGTCATCAGGGCATTACATTTGACACACAAACTCATCTTAAATATCAAAAGGGACCGGATGTACAATCAAATCAGGACGTCACTGATGACCAAGACACCGCATCATCAATGATGGGCGGTGCAACCCATCCTTTGAAAAAAGTAAATCATCACATAGTCATTTTTCAAAGGATGGGTTGCACCGCCCATCATTGATGTTGCTGTGTCTTGGTCATCAGTGACATGCAAAAGAAAAAACAAAGGTTGCGCCACGCTGCATTGGGGAATCTAGATTAAGCGATATTCAGGATTTTCACTCACCTTTACTAGTTGTGCCTTATCCGCACAACTAGATTGTGGATATGTGGTGAGTGAAGGTTTGTATTCACTGATCTTCTGATCTTTGGTGTTCCCCTTCAACGTTTTTAATATAAGATTCCTGCCTTCTCCTTAGCTGGCTTTTTTGAACGTTTTTAATATAAGATTCCTGCCTTCTCCTTAGCTGGCTTGTTTTTCATGTGACTAATGAGCGAGTTGTTTTTCATGTGACTAATGAGCGGCACTGGAATTGAGAGGAGCAGATAGCCTTTTAATATATAACTATCAATTTTATTATTATTTTTTTATATATTCTTATTATTTGGTTTTATACATATGAAAGTATTTTTATATACATTTTAAATTGTTATATATGATTTTAGTCTAGATAACCTTTGTTTTTAAAAAATTGTTAAAAATTGAGACAAATATGGCTAATCTTCTGTATAAACAGTCTTTTATATATAGTTTTTATGAATGATTTTAGTTTAAATAGTAATTATTGTTTATCTCCTATGTTACCACGTGCAATATAAGGGGGATGGACTAAATAGTACACGCCCCCTTCGTTAATGATTGGCTGTAATAAGATATATATAGTAGGAGCAATCATTAGCCTGACATCCACTTGAGGAAGACGCAGTCAGCGTCGAAACGCGTTGTGGCAGGAGGGCTTTTATTTGTTGAATGAATAAAACTCAAAGGTAATATATTTAAGAGCATTGTGTATCCTGTTTTAGCTCTCAGCGCTTACTATTATTATACCACATTTATTCATCGGCTTGGTCATCAGTGACGTCCTGATTTGATTGTACATCCGGTCCCTTTTGATATTTAAGATGAGTTTGTGTGTCAAATGTAATGCCCTGATGACGATGCTGGGAGAAGCATTGAAACGCGTAGGCTAAATAAAGAAGGGGGTCTTTCATCTAAGACTCTTTGAGTGATCATTTCAAAGCAGCGCGGACTGTGATACACCATCCCTGGATCCAGACTTTCTTACACGTGTTACGTGGAGGTGGAAGTCCTGCAGCAGCTTTCTTTACTACATGCGATCTAAACTAGTTGTGGATGCACACAACTAGAAAAGGTGAGTGCACCATTTTGTGACCTGTGTGTAAAATCCGTGCCATATTGATAGGGCACTATTGCGCCTCGTGTTGTCTCCTTTATCTTTATTATACATCCAGACACTGACACAGGATCAAGTGTACTCTTCCTGCAGTCTCAGGGGTCACACTAATGGTGCACTGAATGGCAAAGATCTGCCATACAGTGCACCATCACTGTGACCCCAGAGACTACACCAAGAGGACACTTGAACCTTGCTGCAGTTTCTAGTCTCTTGTTTTTTAATCAGTTTCTGAAAAAAATTATATTTTAAGAGTTTTTCCTTTAGTTTTCCCATCAGTATGCCAAACCTAAGTCTCAGATCACATGATCTCTGAGGCTTCTGTCAGGTGACCAGATGTTGTCATGGCAACATTGGGTTACCATGGTGATCGGCCCATTGTATTTATGTTACAACTAGATGGTGGGCCGATTCTAACGCATCGGGTATTCTAGAATATGTATGCAGTTGACATACTGTGACCGACAGAACTTGTTCAATCAACGGGAGTGAAATATATATATATATATATATATATATATATATATATATATATATATATATATATATAAAATAGAAAAAAAGAAATCAGCACAAACTTCCACTCAAAGATGGGTGCAAAACAACCTGTGAATTGCAATGTCCAATGCAAAAACAGTATACTTTCCAGGAAAAACAGGCAGCACTCCAAAGTCTTATCCAAAATCGACAGCTTTAATGTAGCCCCATGTGGTGCAATGTTTCAACCTATAACAGGTCTTTTTCAAGCATGCTTGAAAAAGACCTGTTATAGGTTGATACGTTGCACCACATGGGGCTACATTAAAGCTGTCGATTTTGGATAAGACTTTGGAGTGCTGCCTGTTTTTCCTGGAAAGTATATATATATTATATATATATATTATATATATAAAAATATATATAGCAGCGCTATGGTATATGGCGGTACATTACAGCACATGTATAGCAGCACTATAGTATATGGTGGTACATTATAGTACATGTATAGCAGCACTATAGTATATGGCGGTACATTACAGCACATGTATAGCAGCGTTATGGTATATGGCGGTACATTACAGCACATGTATAGCAGCGCTATGGTATATGGCGATACTCTGATCCCCGCCGCCCCCCTGCTCCTCCTGGCTCCTCCACAGTAAAATTAAAAATAAAAAAATCCTCAGTGAGGATACTCACCTCTCCGCCGGCTCGCTCCACCTCCATCTTCTAGGTCATACAGGCCTTTAGGACCTGTCACTGCCTGGGAAACCGATCAGCTCATTGGTCACTTGACCGCTAACTGCCGGGGCGGCAGGATGGAGCAGGGCGGCAGGATTGAGCAGGGGGGCAGGATGGAGCGGGGGGGAAAGGATGGAGCAGGGGGGGGCAGGATGGAGCAGGGGAGGCAGGATTGTGCAGGGGGGGCAGGATGGAGCAGAGGGGGATGGATGTGGAGGGGCAGGATCCACCTAGCCCCCCTCTGTTCTCACCCATCTTCTGCAGCTAGAGTGGCACTGTGTACAGCGGTCATGTGACAGGGCGGGCTGTGTGACGTCACATCAGCCTGCCCTGTCACATGACCGCTGTACAGGGAGAAGATGGGTGAGAACAACAGAAGGTGAGGGGGGAGGCGACGGGTACCGGTGCCAAGGGTCACCGCAGCCGTACGCATGTAGCCTGACGATAGTGACGCCTATGCGTCACTGTCGCCAGGTTACAGCTACTAAATCGTCTAATTTTGAATGCGTGCAACTTTATGCATACGCAGCGCTCATTGGTTGCCGCGGCTGGCATCAACCAATGAGGGCTGGCGCGCGATTTCCGTGACAGAGAACATTAGACGATTATATAGTAGATTAGCCGGTCATCACGGGGAGAGGTAAGAGACTGTGCGCTCCCTTTCCCTGGCCCTTAAGTGCTGCGATCAGTAGAATCGCAGCACTTAGAGGGTAACACAGAGCTAGGGGCAGTGATCACACAGATCACTGAGTCTGGCTGTCACATAAATCCTCCACAGCCTCATCTACTCCATGCAGGGGATGAGACTGAGAGGAGCGGTCACAGGCAGCAGGTGGACACAGGATGGGAGGGGAGAAGACATAGGAGGGGAGCAGCAGGAGGAAGAGGGGAGCAGACTGAGGAAGAGGGGAGCAGACGGAGGAAGAGGGAAGCAGACTGAGGAAGAGGGGAGCAGACTGAGGAAGAGGGGAGCAGACTGAGGAAGAGGGGAGCAGACGGAGGAAGAGGGGAGCAGACGGAGGAAGAGGGGAGCAGACGGAGGAAGAGGGGAGCAGACGGAGGAAGAGGGGAGCAGACGGAGGAAGAGGGGAGCAGACGGAGGAAGAGGGGAGCAGACGGAGGAAGAGGGGAGCAGACGGAGGAAGAGGGGAGCAGACGGAGGAAGAGGGGAGCAGACGGAGGAAGAGGGGAGCAGACGGAGGAAACGGGGAGCAGACGGAGGAAACGGGGAGCAGACGGAGGAAACGGGGAGCAGACGGAGGAAGAGGGGCGGCGAGTGGGCACAGGATGGAAGGGGACGGAGAGAGGAAGAGGGGAGCAGGGCATGGCAGGTGGGCGGACACACGTAGCCTGCACTGTCGCCATGCTTGCACTGGTGGGAGTGAGCAATCCCACCAGATCACTCACATCAGTGCTGGAGGGGGCGATACTCGCCCCCTCCAGCGCGCCATCCTATGGAAGCGGATATAACAGCCCCTTCCATAGCTGGAGAGCCACGATCGCTGGGATGGCTTTTCAAATTTAAGTGCGGGGTGGGGAATCCATTCCCCCCTGACATTAAGCTCCGGTATCCTGAGATTAGAATCACAGAATACCAGGACGTGATGGTGGTTACTGTGGCAACGGTGCCCCAATCCTGCCATTACAAACCAGTACGTCAAAGGTTGGAAAGTACCCGAAACCCATGATGAAGCGGACATCACAGGTTGGGAAGGGGTTCAATAAACATTTAAACAAAGGTTACATTTTTAATTATGTGACAAGTTTATCAAGTTCAACCTATAGCTTAACATATAACTCCATTTTCTAAAGACCCATTCCCTACAAGCCAGAATTCAGTTTTATTTAGTTTTGTAAACTCCCCAGCACTTAGGCAGGTACACCTATAAAAAATAATGAAGCTATAATGAAGCTATAAAAAGCTATAGTACTGAGAAAGTGGTGACGTCTGCTTAATAATATATTGAAAAGATAGATCAGCACAGAGTATTGGCCTTTTCATTTAGAAGTGGGATAACACCTGTTATTGATTACATCTTTAAAAGCATCCCACAAAACACTAAATATTTAACTGCAGTAGGCTTATTTTTACATTTTTAAGTGCTAGCAATAAAAGTGTGAAATACAAAGAAAAAAAAAAAAGTTACCTGGACTTAGTTCTACCAGATAAGGTAGCCTTTCGGGATAAAGGGAGAAGCTGTAGGAGTCCAATCTATCTTTGGCCTTAACCATTTTTCCTTCTGGTTTCGTATCCTTCTTTGAGAGGTAGTCTGTCGGTCTTCTTTTCAACTGAAACACAAGTTCCCCTTAAAACAATAAAACAAGAATAAAAATAGGAATTCCAACCAAAATTAAAATCAAACATCAAAAAATTTAGAAGAGCACTCAACATATTGTAGAAAGTAGCGGCACACAAATTAGATCCAAATTTTCCGGCTTTTATTGGTGCATCAAATTACAGATGGTGCAGGGAGGGGGGGTCATGCTGAAGGTGCAACGGACCGTTTCGAGGTACTCCTCTTCCATGGGCTGCCCGTGGAAGAGGAGTACCTCGAAACGGTCCGTTGCACCTTCAGCATGACCCCCCCTCCCTGCACCATCTGTAATTTGATGCACCAATAAAAGCTGGAAAATTTGGATCTAATCCGTGTGCCGCTACTTTCTACAATTGCCAAGAATCTTCTCTTTAACAGAACACCGGATTCCAGAAACCGTCGACTTCAGCAAGGAAACTGCAGCAGGTCAGTGCCCGGTTCACTCTTCATAATAATCGTTAATGCACTCAACATATACAGTGGCTATTAAAATTAGGGAACATAACACAATTTCTTTAATGTCAAGGTCATTGTGTGTGAAAATGTCATCACGAGTAAAATAGCAGCATTTTAAATTTATTTTAAGAATAGATTATATTCTAAATCACAGAATAAAAATGTAAATGAGATAAATGAAAAAGAATACTGATTAAAATTAGAGAACATTTTCAGATACCTGCAAGTGTCTTGGAGTAATTTGGCACCTGCTGCTAATTTCCTTAATTTTTCTGACAAATCTTATTTAACTGGCAGTCTAACTTAACAGTTTGCACTCAATTTGCAAAAATTGTGTGCCATTCCAAAGTGACTGACTGAAACTCTCCAGCAGCAGGTTGTCTAGATAAAAATCAAAGGGGTACCCCACCCAGTCATAGCAACAGAAGTTGATCATTCTGAGTCTGTGTTCTCTACAATATTGCATCTTTACAGCACAAACTGTTTCATGTCCCCCAAAAAGGTTGATCACCCTCGAAAGACAAATGCAAGAGAGGATAGGATAATGCGGAGACATAACAGCTAGTTTAGCTTGCCAGTTCAGCACTGAAGAGGGTAAGGATCTGCCTCGCCATACAGTGTAATGATGTTTAAGAGCGTATGGACAGAATGCCCACTCTCTGCAGTGAATCAAATGGCTAAACTCACATTTGGTTAGGAGCATGTTGTGTGGACAGAGGAGAAGTGGTCCATAGTTCATGTTAGTGATGAAAGGAAGCTTATTTTATTTGAGTCTGATGGAAAACATTATGTTCCTCAACAAACTGGAGAAAGACTGAACCCAAAGTGTGTAAAGTAGTCAGTGAAAAGTGGTGGAGGAAGTGTCATGGTTTGGGGAATGAATTCTGCTGCAGGTGTTGGACCTCTCATACAGCTAAATGGCAGAGTGAATGCAAGTGTGTATCAGAACCTTCTTTAACAACACGTGGTTCCTTAATTGCGTTTAGCACTCAATTATCCAGCAGTTTTCATGCAGGACAATGCCTCCCGTCACACAGCAAAATGGGTAAAGCAGTTCCTTGAAACAGAAAAGATTGAAATAAGGAAATGGCCAGCCCAGAGTCATGATCTAAGCCCAATAGAAAACCTCTGGAAAATCCTTGGTGGTAAAGTTATGGTCAAGAAACCCACAACAGTTACAGAACTGTGGAAGAGACTGCAAGAAGAGGGGACAAAATTCACACCAGAGCAGGATGAGAGACTAGTGATGTCCTGTGGCTGCAGATATGCTGAAGTCATTAATAGCAGAGGCCTGCACACTTCCTACTGATTGGTGACTGTTGTAGCCTTCACAAAATTTAGTTTCAATCTTTCTCTGTGCTACAGGCATTGCTGTTCTCTAATTATGATTATCACGATTTGTGTAAAATAAAGATTTTAACTTGATATATAGGGTGGGTCATTTATATGGATGCACCTAAATAAAATGGGAATGGTTAGTGTTATCAACTTTTTGTTTGTGGCACATTAGTATATGGGAGGAGGAAAACTTTTCCTGATGGGTGGTGACCACGGCGGCCATCTTGAAGTCGGCCATTTAGAATCCAACTTTATTTTTTTTTCAAAGGGAAGAGGGTCATGTGACATCAAACTTATTGTTAATTTCATAAAAAAAAAAACAAAACAATGGTGTGCTTGGTTTTAACGTACTTTATTCTTTCATGAGTTATTTACAAGTTAATGACCACTTATAAAATGTGTTCAAAGTGCTGCCCATTGTGTTGGATTGTCAATGCAACCCTCTTCTCCCACTATTGACACACTGATAGCAACACCGCAGAAGAAATGCTAGCACAAGCTTCCAGTATCTGTTGTTTCAGATGCTGCATATCTCGTATCTTCACAGTATAGACAATTGCCTTCAGATGAGTGATGAGGCAAACTTTTTTGTGAATGGTGAAGTTAACAAACAAAACCACCGTTATTGGTCTGACACTAACCTACAGTGAACAACACGGTTGTTTGTGTGTGAATAAAGTGTTAAATCGTATCAGTCTCCTGTGGTCAGCGAGGAGAACATCCCGGTATCTACAAAACCAAATTGCACTAACCCACAGAGGACAACCCTCCAAGACCATTGGAACACAAAAATTGATGGTATGGTGTGGTATATGGAGTACAAAGATAGTGAGGCCATTCTTCATCAATGGAAACTTCAATGACACTGGATATATGAATCATGTAGCGATGTCAAGATACCCAGTAGCATGACCCTCTTCGTATTGAAAAAAATAAAGCTGGATCTATAATGGCCGACTTGGTCACCACCCCATCTGGAAAAGTTTTCTCCCTCCCATATACTAATGTGCCACAAACAGGAAGTTGATATCACCAACCAGTGCCAATTTATTTAGGTACATCCATACAATTGGCCCACCCTATAGTTTGGTTATTTTGAAAAACACGGTTCTAGTGGCATGGGGTACCCCCCTTACACAAAAAACATCAAATGTTGATTCATGTAGATTACATTCGGTCTATAAAAAAATTAAGTGATCATACATTGCTCTCTAATTTTGATCGCCGGTATATACAAAACATAATTCTATTCTTTCATTATAAGGTAAGCAATTCCTTCTTTACTCCTAGCAGCCCTGTGCCTCGCTGAAAGATGACTAGCTACTGGTGGATGTGGGGGGTTTCTTTCTGGACAAACTATTTTTGGGAGGCATATGCATTTCGTTCTTCTGGCCTAGTCAATCTACTTTTAATTCCATTGTTCCCCCCACTGTTTAATTCCACTGTTACACCCCCTCTCCCCCCCCCCCCCCCCTGTCCAGAGTACATCATAGTCTTCTGTGGCAGCTGCAAAAGGGCATTGTTCAATTCAGCGGCCAGACTTTTGTAGTGTGTCTTGCACTTACTGAACCTTATGAGGATACAACAGGGTGGCATTGGGCAATTGCTGCCATGTTGGACACAAACCACCTGATATATTCTGTGCAACTATTGGATTTATGCATTCAGTTTAGACAACACTACAAAAGGAAAAAAACTGCAGAAGACTACTGCAGCTGCACCTATACCCAAAGCTCAATACACTATAGGAATCCGGTTTAAATTTAGGGACCATGGGGGTCTAAGGTTAAGTGCACATGTTGAGTATTTGCTCACAGACATTTATTGACAATTTTTAGTGTTACTTGTATACTCCTGTGGCGGTGACATGCTGTGGAATCTCCTGTTGCTCAGCCAGAGTTCAAGACAATTTATCCAAAGAAAAAAGATGGCGGCACTCAGCATTCCAGTTTGCAGCTGATTAATTCAATAAAAAAATTACAACAGCGGGTGCATGATACAGGGAGGGAGGTGCTAGGACCGACAGTGACCGCTTCGCGGGATGTTCCGCTTCTACGGGTCTGGTGTACAGGAGCATTGCATCTGGGGCCGCCTTTTCATAGGCGGTGGCTCCAGAGTGGCACATTTGTTATAATTAAGTGACTGGTGCAGTGGAAGTTAAAAACAAACTATCAAAACATGGAACTTTCTACATAAAATACCACAATAAACACAGGATAATGAAGGTATACAAATTAAAGATGTTTTTTCTGCAAATTGGCAAAACTTATAGGGAGGAAGCGTCTCTGTAGCCACAGAGACTGTACTTACAAATAGCCGATCTCACTGAATCCTAACTATGCAAGTAGACTTAACTAAACAATACAAGAGCTAATAGAGAGGGAAACTAATCCCTTTACTACTAGCCCTGGGCTGCAGGGAAGGGGAGCCCGCACTTCATCCAGCATATAAGAGATGGTCATGGGAGGAACCCGGGAGTATTAACTTTTAAAGGAATAGAGAGACCTAATCCATTACCAAGGGGTGGTGACAATAATAGACACCTTCTCCAGGTAGAATCCAAGTTGATCATCTCTGTGGATGCACAAGGCCCAATTGGGCTTAATGATAAAATTGACATGTCGATTTTTTTATGAAATGATCCACTTCGTTTTTTCCACCTGGATAATGGTCCCATTTTATGATGTTCTGTTATAATCACACTATTAATAAAGTATAGCGTTTAAAATATAAGCTAGAGACATGACAACGCGGCTGTATTAAATTCGCCCCCATTCACCCCACTTTTAATATGGGTTTCAGTGTCTTGAAGTATTGTATTTTTAAAAAAAAATCTAGATAACTAACAAATCAAAAATAAAAAGATTTTGCTATGTAACAGCAGGAGAAACAGAGGAGACTCTGTGTGTGTGTGTGTGTGTGTGTGTGTGTGTGTGTGTGTGTGTGTGTGTGTATATATATATATACTAGCTGTGAGCCCGATTCTAAAGAATCGGGTAGTCTAGAATCCATATATAGTTTATTTAGTAATAGTTAGGGGAGTGCGGTGAAATTAATTGTGTGTATACAGGCGGCTCAGTGGGTAGCAGAGTATATGGTGGCTCAGTGGGTAGCAGTGAGTGCGGCGGCTCAGTGGTCAGCAGTGAGTGCGGCGGCTCAGTGGTCAGCAGTGAGTGCGGCGGCGCAGTGGTCAGCAGTGAGTGCGGCGGCTCAGTGGTCAGCAGTGAGTGCGGCGGCTCAGTGGTCAGCAGTGAGTGCGGCGGCTCAGTGGTCAGCAGTGAGTGCGGCGGCTCAGTGGTCAGCAGTGAGTGCGGCGGCTCAGTGGTCAGCAGTGAGTGCGGCGGCTCAGTGGTCAGCAGTGAGTGCGGCGGCTCAGTGGTCAGCAGTGAGTGCGGCGGCTCAGTGGTCAGCAGTGAGTGCGGCGGCTCAGTGGTCAGCAGTGAGTGCGGCGGCTCAGTGGTCAGCAGTGAGTGCGGCGGCTCAGTGGTCAGCAGTGAGTGCGGCGGCTCAGTGGTCAGCAGTGAGTGTGGCGGCTCAGTGGTCAGCAGTGAGTGCGGCGGCTCAGTGGTCAGCAGTGAGTACGGCGGGTCTGTGGTCAGCGCAGGACGGCGGGTCTGTGGTCAGCGCAGGACGGGGCTCTGTGGTCAGCGCAGGACGGGGGCTCTGTGGTCAGCGCAGGACGGCGGCTCTGTGGTCAGCGCAGGACGGGCTCTGTGCAGGACGGCGGCTCTGTGGTCAGCGCAGGACGGGGCTCTGTGCAGGACGGGGGCTCTGTGGTCAGCGCAGGACGGCGGCTCTGTGGTCAGCGCAGGACGGGCTCTGTGCAGGACGGCGGCTCTGTGGTCAGCGCAGGACGGGGGCTCTGTGCAGGACGGGGCTCTGTGGTCAGCGCAGACGGGCTCTGTGGTCAGCGCAGGACGGGGGCTCTGTGGTCAGCGCAGGACGGGGGCTCTGTGGTCAGCGCAGGACGGGGGCTCTGTGGTCAGCGCAGGACGGGGGCTCTGTGGTCAGCAGAGGACGGCGGGTCTGTGGTCAGCAGAGGACGGGGGCTCTGTGGTCAGCGCAGGACGGGGGCTCTGTGGTCAGCGCAGGACGGGGGCTCTGTGGTCAGCGCAGGACGGGGGCTCTGTGGTCAGCGCAGGACTGGGGCTCTGTGGTCAGCGCAGGACGGGGGCTCTGTGGTCAGCGCAGGACGGGGGCTCTGTGGTCAGCGCAGGACGGGGCTCTGTGGTCAGCGCAGGCTAGGTGGGCGGAGCCACGGCGGGAGTGACGTGAGGTGGGCGGAGCCACACCGGGAGTGCCGCGAGGTGGGCGGAGCCACGTCGGGAGCCGTGTAGCGGGATGGCGGCGGGGTAAGTATACTGGAGTGTGTGTGTGAGAGTGTGTGAGAGTGTGTGTGTGTGTCCCTAACGCACTTCCGTATGTTTGGCAGCCACGTCCACGACGACGGAAGTGGTGCCGAATATGACGGAAGTGCGCTATGGCAATTATAGATTAGATACACATATATACATATATATATATATATATATATATATATATACACATACATACATATATATATATATAATACACATACATACACATATATTCATACATACATATATATACATATATACATACATACATACATATATATACATACATACAACACAAAAAATAGCCCCAAGGGAATTCCTGAAAGAGCAAACTATATTGGTGTGAGACCATGCCTCTTCCTTTATTTGAGGCATTAATATTTTGTCTAGAAAGATATATTCCTCGGTCACCTTGTTCCAGGGGTTAGAAAGGGGTTAATGGTTATTTGTACCAATTAAGACACAAGGAGCATATTTGTTCATATGAATGTAACCCCGCTCTCCCCATCGGGCTAAGGTGTCTGATCTTTCACATTTCTCATCACATTTATATCATGGGAAGGTGCAATGCTCTGCACCACTTTCCTCTATTCACAGACATTGATAGTGTGAGCAACGCTCTGCAGCCCAGGGCTAGTAGTAAAGGGATTAGTTTCCCTCTCTATTAGCTCTTGTATTGTTTAGTTAAGTCTACTTGCATAGTTAGGATTCAGTGAGATCGGCTTTCTATTTGTAAGTACAGTCTCTGTGGCTACAGAGACGCTTCTTCCCTATAAGTTTTGCCAATTTGCAGAAAAAACATCTTTAATTTGTATAATTGCATTATCCTGTGTTTATTGTGGTATTTTATATAGAAAGTTCCGTGTTTTGATAGTTTGTTTTTAACTTGCACTACACCAGTCACTTAATTATAACAGGTGTGCCGCTCTGGAGCCACCGCCTATGAAAAGGCGGCCCCAGATGAAATGCTCCTGTACACCGGACCTGTAGAAGCGGGACATCCCGCAAAGCGGTAACCGTCGGTCCTAGCACCCCCCTCCCTGTATCATGCACCTGCTGCTGTAATTTTTTTATTAAATTAATCAGCTGCAAACTGGAATGCTGAGTACCGCCATCTTTTTTCTTTGGATATATTGTCTTGAACTCTGGCTGAGCAACAGGAGATTCCACAGCATGTCACCGCCACAGGAGTATACAAGTAACGCTGTTAACAGGTCAGTGCCCGGCTTTTATTTCTATGCTTGAATTTATTGACAATTTGTGCATCTTTTGCCAGGAAAAATGCAGAGGCAAAAACATGGGTTTTTGAAGCATTTTTACAACGAATGCTATAGAACAGTGTTCCCCGACCCCAGTCCTCGAGAGCCACCAACAGTACATGTTTTCAAGATTTCCTTAGGGTGCTTTCACATAGCGTTTTTCTGGGATCCGTGGCTGTTTGTTGTAAAACTGACCGCCATGGATTTAATTTGGCCCCATGTGTCCCTATGGGTGATGATCTCATTGGATTTGGCCTAATTGCCATCTGATTTGTGTCAGGTCAGATTGTGACCGATTTTCTACTGTGCCCAAAATCGGAGATTGCTCTGATTTTGCGCACAGCGGACCAAATCAGACACAATCAAATTCAAATTCGACAGGATCCGCTCCAGTTAACTTGGGGGACTATGAGCATGGGTACGAGGAAACAGATGATCGCTCCTCGGACCCGATGTTAGTGTACTGAGCATGCTTAGTACTCTAAAACTGCTGTGCGCCGTCTAATTTCACTTCCCCAATGTGTAATATACATTGCATAAGTGAAATTAAGTAAAAGCAAGGGTTAAAAATAAAAAAAAATATGTATTCTCACCTGTCCTGCGATCCCCCGATGTTGGCATCTAGCTCCCAGTACAGGGCTTTGGGTTCCTTGGCAACCCGGTCAGCGGATCGGGTCACATGACAGGTTACCGCAGTAAAAGGTCATGTGACCAATGACGCTGATCGGTAGCCCCACCCAGCCAGGTCCTTCAGCCATCGGGAGCTTGATGGAGGCGTTGGAGGATCGCTGGAAAGGTGAAAATACATATTATTTTTTTATGTTTAACCCTTACTATTATTTAATTTCACTTTTTTTTCCCTGTCCGTGGGATCCTACTTCTTGCAGGACACCATCGGAGGGGACCTCCAGCTTCTATTTCTGTGTCCAGGGCCGTGATTATCACGGGTTCAGACACAGAAAAAACAGCTGACAGGAGGCGGCAGGCACTTTCACTCCTGCAATGTATATCTGATGGTGTCCTTTCCTGTCTGTGGGTCCTGCAAAAAAGTATCATCCCACAGACAGGAAAAAAAATGCCATTTGAAAGCACCCTTAGTAGTATAGAGGTAAATAAGATACCTGCCCTGGTGACTATTCTAACACCCCCGCAATGTTAAGGAACTTCTGAAAACATGCTCTGTTGGTGGCTCTGGTGGTTGGGGAACACTGGTATAGCATACTGTAGATAGTAGATAGAGATAGATAATACATAATAGCTATAAATAGACAGACATCGGGAAAATATATATATTGCAGTGTAATAGGGCACCGGGTTGCAGGAGAGAGTGGGGACACATTTTAAAAATTAACAAACCTTATTGTATTAAAAATGACAAGGCGTTTTAGTGGCAGTCTGCTGCCTTCTTCAGGTGTATCAAATATTACAATGTGGGAGCCTTATTTATTGTAGGAAGGATAATACATCTTTTTTTTTTCAATTATTTAATCATAAAATGATTTCTAATAAGCTACACAGGGTTCAATTTTATTATATATGTCACGCTGTTGCACAATCAGTCATGCTGTGACACAGTTAGTTATGTCTGATACCCTCTCATTTCCTCAAATCAGATGAGCCCTGGCTTGGCACAGAGAGGTGAGACACACATCATAGGGACCATCCACATGAACAAAGTACACCATGATATGGCTGAAATGCTTTTGCATTTCTTTTTTTTGTCAAAAGTCAACCAAGTACCTTAGGTCTGGGAGCCTTAGCCCACTCACACAGCCAGATCAGAATATTCCACACACTACACTGATGAGGGGCAGTATTCCCGAAACGCACAGTCTGTAGTTTGGGGTTCTGATCTGGCACAAATCCCTTTGTCATATTAAAAGCTTGTTGGAAAGCGATTATGACTTTGAGGAGCTGCTTAAAGGTGGCACTAGAGTTATTCCACTTCCTTAGTGAAGTGCAAAATTTCCAAATACCTTATGCTTTTAATGTGTGTAGCCAGTGTATTTTATGTATTCATTTAATGTGTATACTGAGGTGTAAAAAAGGGTTTGCCCCTTTTGCATGTTTGTCGCAGTTAAATGTTTCAGATCACCAAACAAATTTAAATTTTAGATAAAGATCACACAAGTAAACACAAAATACAGTTTATAAATGGTCTTTATTATTAATCCAAAATCCAAGCCAACAGGGCCCTGTGTGAAAAACTGACTGCCCCCTAAATCTTATAACTGGCTGGGACACCCTTAACAGCAACAATTGCAATCAAATGTTTGCAATTACTTGCAATAAGTATTTTATAATGCTCCAAAGGAATTTTGCCCCACTCAGAATTGTTGTAATTCAGTAACATTGAAGGGTTTCCGGTCATGACCCCCCCTTTTTCTAGGTAATGTAACACCATCTCATTCAGATTAAGGTCAGTAGCCTCCCTGGCGGTCTGTTTAGTTCTAGAATTTGTTGCTAAAAGCGGGCTACCCGCGTTCGCGGTAGATTCGGTTAAAAAACCGCATCTGCCGCACTTGCCGCATAGCTGCCGCACTTGCGCCGCACTTGCGGCGCGGTTGCGGTAATCTGCATAGGAACCAACCACCTCTGATGACCCTCATACATTGTTCATATGTGCCCCTGCAGCCTAGTAAACCATTAGCAGCACTGTTGTTGTGTGCAAAGTGGCTGCAGTAGAAGTGAGATAATGATGTTAGACACTTACATGCCTGCGTACTTGAGGCCGTCTCCCTGTGTGTGCTGGCACTTGTGGGCTGTGCTCATCATGTCTGCTCTCCCCTCCCTTATGCACGCCCCCTCTCAGCCTGCTATAGTGATGTGAGGCTGATCTCGTCATAAAGGGGCGGGGCTAAATCACGGCATCCCGGTAGCCCCGCCCCTTTATGACGCAATCATGAATACTGACCTAAACTGAATCAAGTGAGGACACAGTTTTGAATGTTTTTGTGGCGTCTTTTCTGACCTCTTGGATGAGTTGTCTCTGCAATCTTGGGGTCATTTTGGCCAGCTAGGAAAGTTTACCCCGTTCCATGTCTTTGATATTTGTGAATAATATCTGACAGTGTTTCCCAGGAGAAAGCTTTTAAAAATGGCTTCATCAGTTTGGAAAAGGTTATAATCAATTGTTTTTTGTCTAATTCACTCCCAAACTTCTTTGGATCGCGGCATGATGGCTAGCATTAGAGCAGTGTTTCTCAACTCCAGTCCTCAGGACCCACCAACACGTCGTATTTTCAGAATTTCCTTAGTATTGCACAGAGGTTTGAATTATCCCCAGTGCAGGTGATTAAAGTATCACCTGTGCAATACTAAGGAAATCCTGAAAACAAGATCGTTTGGTGGGTCCTGAGGACTGGAGTTGAGAAACACTGCATTAGAGGATCATTTGGTCCAATTCACTTTGTAAGGCAAATCATATTTAAGTGATTTCTTGATTGAGAACAGGTATGGCAGCAATCAGCTTCCCAAAGAAACAAATTTAACTCTGCTTCCCAAAGATGTCGTAAAGCACAGTTAATTTTATTTTTGAAGGGGGAGGGGCAATCACTTTCTCACATGTTTGGATTTCTTTACTCCTAATAATTCTTTGTAAAACTGCATATTCTGTTTACTTGTGTTATATTTGTCTAATATTTATGTTAATTTGGGAAACAGTTGGGGAGTTCTTTCACTCCTGAAGAATTGCAAAACAATTCTTAAAATACCTATTCATTGAATATTTGTGATATTCTTCACAAATTCTTTTATAAAACTCTCTCAGTAGTATCTTACTCCCAATAGGATTTGATTTTTACATGTCAACCAGTGCGGCCATTGAGGGGACATCATCCATATTTTTGGAAGTGCCTAACTTAACATGTTAAGGAAGGAAATATTTTCACAAGTTAATAACATCTTTAAGCAGAAAATTCTTATTTCTCCAAAGATAGCTTTACTGTCACTGGGAATGGAGTTCCCTCTGTCTTCAGACCTCTCTTAACCCCTTCACCATCCAGCAATTTTTCGTTTTCTGTTTTAATTTTTTCCTCCAAGAGCCATAACTTTATTTTTCCATCAATATAGACATATGAGGCTTTCTTTTTTTGCGGGACGAGATGTACTTTCAGATTAAATCATTTACTTTACCATATAGTGGTACATGAAAATGGGGAAAAAATTCCAAGTGCATTGAAATTGCAAAAAAAAGTGCAATTACAAGTTTGTTTTTTTGGTTTATTATTCACCAGGTTCACTATATGGTAAAACTGATGTCATAGTGTGATGCCTCGGGTCGATACAGTTTTGTAGATACCAAACATGTATACCTTTACTGTTATCTAAATGGCAAAAAAAATAAGTTTAAAATAGAAAAAAAACAAATTTGGGGCAGTATGACACCTTATTTTTGTGGCTTGAGCTGACATTTCTAATGATACCATTTTTGGTTAGATGCATTGTTTTGATTGCCCGCTATTGCACTTTATTGCAATGTTGCGGTGACCAAAAACGTCATTTGGGCCTTTTTTTTATGCAGTTTAAAGCTGATTAATTCATTTTATATTTTGATAGATCGGGCATTTTTGAACGCGGTGATACCAACTGTATGTATTTTTTAAAAAATGTTTAATACTTTTATTTTAAATGGCGCAAAAGGGGAGTGATTTTTTTAAAGAAATATTTTTTTATGTTTACTTTATTTCACATGCCCCATAGGGCGCCACAGTGCTGGAGTGTCTGATTGCTGCAGCATATCAGGACATAGCACAAATTATGTGCTTGCCAACCATCTACAGGAAGTGATCCACGGATAGCCCGGGGTCCTGCAGTGATCCTGGATGCTATCAGGTGACACACAGATCTTGCGATCGTATAGCAAGATCACTAATCAAGGCGGGGAATGGCGCGATCTGCGGCAATTTTGAATTCTAATGTCAGTGAATGACAGCTCAATCCAAAGGGTTAGCCCCACATCTCAGCTGATGAAATCAGTTGATTTGTCGGAGGAAATAAGTGAGCTCACATCAAATTGAGAGCAACGACCCGACCTATGATGTACCCTTTACATCATAGGTCATGAAGGGGTTAATAAACATTCTTTTAATAGCTAAAATAACTTATTCAAAGTACAAAAAAAAATGGGAGATGCTGGATCAGAAATTGACCAGGGTAATTTGATCCTAACAAATATACGCATCAGCTCTGAGATAGTCATGCTAGATATACAGTGCCTTGTGAAAGTATTCGGCCCCCTTGAACTTTTCAACCTTTTGCCACATTTCAGGCTTCAAAGATATACAGTACAAACGAAAAGTTTGGACACATCTTCTCATTCAAAGTGTTTTCCTTATTTTCATGACTATGAAAATTGTAGATTCACACTGAAGGCATCAAAACTATGAATTAACACATGTGGAATTAAATACTTAACAAAAAAGTGTGAAACAGCTGAAAATATGTCTTATATTCTAGGTTCTTTAAAGTAGCCACCTTTTGCTTTGATTACTGCTTTGCACACGTTTGGCATTCTCTTGATGAGCTTCAAGAGGTAGTCACCGGAAATGGTCATCCAACAGTCTTGAAGGAGTTCCCAGAGATGCTTAACACTTGTTGGCCCTTTTGCCTTCACTCTACAGTCCAGTTCACCCCAAACCATCGCAGCACCCCATCACTCTCCTTCTTGGTCAAATAGCCCTTACACAGCCTGGAGGTGTGTTTGGGGTCATTATAATGTTGAAAAATAAATGATGGTCCAACTAAACGTAAACTGGATGGACTAGCATGCTGCTGCAAGATGCTGTGGTAGCCATGCTGGTTCAGTATGCCTTCAATTTTGAATAAATCCCCAACAGTGTCATCAGTAAAGCACCTCCACACCATCACACCTCCTCCTCCATGCTTCACGGCGGGAACCAGGCATGTAGAGTTCATCTGTTCAATTTTTCTGCGTCCCACAAAGACACGCTGGTTGTAACCAAGATCTCAAATTTGGACTCGTCAGACCAAAGCACAGATTTCCACTGGTCTAATTTCCATTCCTTGTGCTCTTTAGCCCAAATAAGTGTCTTCTGCTTGTTGCCTGTCCTTAGCAGTGGTTTCCTAGCAGCTATTTTACCATGAAAGCCTGCTGCACAAAGTCTCCTCTTAACAGTTGTTGTAGACATGTATCTACTGCTTGAACTCTGTGTGGCATTGACCTGGTCTCTAATCTGAGCTACTGTTAACCTGCGATTTCTGAGGCTGTGACTCGGATGAACTTATCCTCCGCAGAAGAGGTGACTTTTTGTCTTCCTTTCCTCATGTGAGCCAGTTTCTTAGTAACACTTGGTGGTTTTTGCAACTGCACTTGGGGACACTTTCAAAGTTTTCCAAATCTTTCGGACTGACTGACCTTCATTTCTTAAAGTAATGATGACCACTTGTTTTTCTTTACTTAGAATTTGTATTATGGCAAGAAAAAAGCAGCTAACAGTCTATTCAGCAGGACTATCAGCTGTGTGTCCACCAGACTTCTGCACAACACAACTGATCATCCCAACCCCATTTATAAGGCAAGAAATCCCACTTATAAATCCTGACAGTGTACACCTGTGAAGTGTCAACCATTTCCTGCGACTACCTCTTGAAGCTCATCAAGAGAATGCCAAGAGTGTGCAAAGCAGTAATGAAAGCAAAAGGTGGCTACTTTGAAGAACCTAGAATATAAAACATTTTCAGTTGTTTCACACTTTTTTGTTAAGCATTTAATTCCACATGTGTTAATTCATAGTTTTGATGCCTTCAGTGTGAATCTACAATTTTCATAGTCATGAAAATAAAGAAAACTCTTTGAATGAGAAGGTGTGTTCAAACTTTTGGTCTGTACTGTAAACTCTAAATTTTTTGTAAAGAATCAATAACAAGTGGGACACAATCGTAAACTGGAATGAAATTTATTGGATATTTTAAACATTTTTAACATACCTTGAGTTAATACTTTGTAGTGCCACCTTTTGCTGCGATTACAGCTGCAAGTCACTTGGGGTATGTCTCTATCAGTTTTGCACATTGAAAGACTGAAATTCTTGCCCATTCTTTCTTGAAAACAGCTCGAGCTGGGGGCGTGGCCTGGACGCAGATGGCGCCGGTCGCATAAAGGAGCTGCTCCGCTGAGAGATCCTGCCTACCGGCTCCTAACAACTTGTACGTGCCCGTTAACGGCCCCTGCCTGATCCCTCTGTTGCCTGGAGTCTCTGGAGATGCCGCGGGCTACTCCACGGCGCCGTGGTGAGACGCAAAAGGTAACAGATTTCTTCCCTGTGGAACAACAGTCTGCGCTCTCACCTAAAATGGCGCCGGCTTCTCATGCTGCGTCCTCGTCCCGCGGCTCCCACAGCCCCAGGGAGTGGGGGGGATGAGGGGAGGAGGATGCTCCTATCACCCACGCTACTCTGCAGGTGATGCTTGAAGACACCCTAAGGGAATCGCTGGGCTCATTGAGACACTCTCTCCAAGATGATATGCGCACTATGATTGGGGAGATGAAGGAGGAGATGGCATCTCTGGGACGTCGCACTAAACGCTTAGAATACAAGATGGGGGAGTATGCTGACGCGCACAACGCCCTGGTCGCAGATCACAAGTCTCTGGAGAAAGTTGTTTTTTCCATGCAGGATCACGTGTGCTATGGAGGACAAGCTGAGGCTGAACAATGTAAAGATAAGGGGCATTGCGGAGACGGTTGATGAGGGAGATCTTCCGCAGACTATTGTGGACTTTTTACAACATCTGCTGCCTCATGTGCCCCCTCCAGAACTCCAGGTGGTGAAGATCTATAGACTACCCAGACAGGCCCAGATCTCTAGAGAGCTCCCCAGAGACGTACTGGTCACTATGCTTAGGGGCTCTACTCGGGATGAGGTTCTCCAGGATATGCGGAGAGCTCCTCCCAAGGACCCCCCATTGTGATCTGAAAGTGTTCCCTGACCTGTCACCAGGCACAATGTCCCGGCGGCGGGACTTTGCCCCCCTATGCGCCATACTCCAAGAGAGGGGCCTGATGTACAACTGGGGTTCCCCTGTCTCGGTGAATTTTAGGTACAAGGGTTCCCGTCAGGCATTTACCAACCCCAAGCAACTGAGCAACGCTCTAAAGTTGTGGAATATGCTCCCACCGAGTGCCTCTGTCTCCTCGCCTAGCCACGTCCCCTCGCCCAGCCACCTCCCCTGAGGGGGACCGGGAGGGTTCGGTCTAAACTTTGCTGCCTGTACTGTTTGGACTACCGCTTACTATGCTGCATTGGATCTCAGGCGGATGCTTTCCTTGAGCCGCTTGGTCGTTTACAAGCGGTAGTGAAGGGGGTTTCTCTCCTGTCTCCCTGTTCATCTGGGTGCGGAGCTGGAGGTTCCCCTCCCCCACGACGGGCAGGAGCCTGTCGCAGAAAGCACATATTTGTCTCTTTGATTGAATAAGTCTGTTTCTGTCCTTTCCTTTCTTCTCTGTGTCTCTCCCCCCCACTCTCCTCCCTTCTTTTTTCTCCCTTCCTCGCCCTCCATTCCCCTTTTTTCTGACCCTGCTCCCGGCTGGCTGTGGGGGCCTCTGATTGTTTAAAGATGTCGCTGAAATTACTCTCTCTCAATGTGAGAGGCCTCAACTCCCCAGCAATAAGATCTTTCCTCTGGGGAGAGGCCCGGAGGTCAGGAGCAGACGTTCTTTGCCTACAAGAGACTCATCTTTTGAAAGACGATAACCATAGACTTTGCCACAAAGACTTCTCTAGAGCCTTTTTTGCTAACGCCCCTAATAAAAAGGCAGGAGTTTGTATGCTGCTGCGCAACTACAGTTCCAGTTGATGGAGATGCATGCGGACCCAGACGGCAGGTACATTATTTTGATCTGCTCTGTATCGGGGGTCGTAATGACCCTGGCTACTGTTTATACCCCAAATGACGGCCAGATAAGATATCTACGTTCGTTCCTGGGTAAGGTGAGGGAGGTATCCCGGGGATTATGTTTGATCTGCGGCGATTTTAACGTCGTCCCCATTCGACGGTTGGACTGTTCCACGCCTGGGAGACTGGGGGGCCGAGAGCTAGACCCTTTGTGCAGGGAGTTTCGCTTGCATGACATGTGGAGGTACCTCCACGCCTCCGAGAGGGACTACTTTTTCTCCCACAGGCACAGGTCGTACTCTAGAATTGATTTCTTTCCGGTCAACGACGTTGCTCTGTCGGCCTGTGCGGAGTTGGGGGACATCACGTGGTCCGACCACGCCCCGGTATCTCTTGAGATCTTGCTGGGGGATAGACCTCCACCCTCTCGCAACTGGAGACTCAATGCCAGCTTGCTGTCAAGTCGGGGAGCCCTGGAGGCCTTCGGATGTCACTTAACTGAATTTTTTACAGATAATAACAACGGGGAGGTGACGGACGAGACATTGTGGGCCTCACACAAGGCGGTTGTCCGCGGGCTGTTCATCCAGCGTGCGGCTCGACTCAAAAAGTCGGCCACCGCGCTGCGTACGGACCTCCTTGTGGAGCTCCGGAACTTGGAGGAGAGAAATAAGCAATCGCCCTCCCCTGTGCTTTGCTCCCAAATATTCTATGTCCGTAGCCGGCTGAGGACTGCCTTGCTGGAACAACACGAGAGGGCACTTAGACGGTCTAAAACTGCATTTTACAGATTTTGCTTTATGTTTGGGATCATTGTCTTGTTGGAAGATAAATCTCCGTCCATGTCTCAGGTCTTTTGCAGACTCCAACAGGTTTTCTTCCAGAATGGTCCTGTATTTGGCTCCATCCATCTTCCCATCAATTTTAACCATCTTCCCTGTCCCTACTGAAGAAAAGCAAGCCCAAACCATGATGCTGCCACCACCATGTTTGACAGTGGGGATGGTGTTTTGAGGGTGATGAACTATGTTGCTTTTATACATATTGTTTTGCCTTGTGGCCATAAAGTTCGATTTTGGTTTCATCTGACCAGAGAACCTTATTCCACATGCTTGGTGTGTCTCCCAGGTGACTTGAGGCAAACTTCAAACGAGACTTTTTATATCTCTGCAGTTCATCACAGAGACTTGAATACACACAGATCAATTCTATTTATCATTACCAGTCATTTAGGACAACATTGGATCATTCAGAGATCCTCACTGAACCTCTGGAGTGAGTTTGCTGCACTGAAAGTCAGGGCCGTATTTGGAGTTCCTGCTGCCCTAGGCACTGTCAGCGGCCGCCGCCCCCCCCGGCGCCTCCGCCCATTGCGGCCCCTCCCCCATCACGGCTCCTCCCCCCTGTTGCAGCCCCTCCCCCCGTCACAGACAATCTTCCCCCCGAAGCTTCATGTAGCTTCTCCCCCCACACTTCATCATGTAGTACATATAAAAGGTTCGTACAACCACACTACAGAGACCTACTGACAGGATGTTTACATTGTGAGCCCCAATGGGGACTGTGTTGATGATGTATGTAAAGTGCTGTGGAGTTCATAGTGTAATATAAGTGCAAAAAATTTTATTCTTAATATGATGTCACAATACCGGGATCTGAGGATCTTCTATTCGGAGGTCAGGGGCTCTAAGATGCCATGTTGCTGCCTGTCTCGTTGTCTTCCTCTTTTGACACTGAAGTGCGGTGGACAAGAGAGCATTAACTATTTAATAACAAGAAGTGTGGTGTACTAACTGAGCCATAAACCCTCCCCATACCATGTCCAGCAGACATTGTAGGATTACTACATGGATTTTATTATTAGGGTATGGACACACTGGCATGAAACTCGGATGAGTGCAATGTGTGATTTCATCACATTGCACTCGGACCAATGTTAATCAATCTCTGAGAGCAGATTGGTGAGTGTCGGACGCTTTTTTCTCATCCAGATTCAGGATGAGAAAAAAGTCGCAACATTCTGCGACAGTCTGTGATTCATGCGCGAGACTCAGCAATGCAAGTCTATGGGTCCGACAAAATCACATACCGCACACTGACAGCACATGGACCATCTGAGAGGCATCAGTTTTTTTCACGGATACATTCTCATTCTGTAACCGAGAACACTGTAAAATGTTCCTGTAAATGATTCTACAGTAATAGCTGCTGAGGAAATAACAGATTGCACACGGATGTGATCTGAGAGAAATGTCGGACACTCGCACAGCAGTTGGATGCCAAATGGACCCAAAATCCGATGACACTCATCTGACTCTCCTGGATGAGAAACAGACCGATTTTAAGGCAGGGGAGACAGTGTACCACCATTTCCTCAGCTCCGTGCTGTGCACAGTGTACTACCATGTCCTCAGCTCCGTGCTGTGCACAGTGTACCACCATGTCCTCAGCTCCGTGCTGTGCACAGTGTACCACCATGTCCCCAGCTCCGTGCTGTGCACAGTGTACCACCATGTCCCCAGCTCCGTGCTGTGCACAGTGTACCACCATGTCCCCAGCTCCGTGCTGTGCACAGTGTACCACCATGTCCACAGCTCCGTGCTGTGCACAGTGTACCACCATGTCCACAGCTCCGTGCTGTACACAGTGTACCACCAGGTCCTCAGCTCCGTGCTGTGCACAGTGTAGCACCATGTCCTCAGCTCCGTGCTGTACACAGTGTACCACCATGTCCTCAGCTCCGTGCTGTGCACAGTGTACCACCATGTCCTTAGCTCCCTGCTGTGCACAGACAGTGTACCACCATGTCCTGAGCTCTATGCTGGTGCTGTGCAGTGTACCACCATGTCCTCAGCTCTGTGCATAGACAGTGTACCATCATATCCTCAGCTCCGTGCTGTGCACACAGTGTACCACCATATTCTCAGCTCCGTGCTGTGCACAGACAATGTACCACCATGTCCTCAGCTCCGTGCTGTGCACAGTGTACCACCATGTTCCCAGCTCCGTGCTGTGCACAGTGTACCACCATGTCCCCAGCTCCGTGCTGCGCACAGTGTACCACCATGTCCTCAGCTCCGTGCTGTGCACAGACAGTGTACCACCATCTCCCCAGCTCTGTGCTGTGCACAGACAGTGTACGGTACACTGTCTGTGCACAGCACGGAGCTGGGGACAGGATGGTACACTGTACACAGCACGGAGCTGGGGACAGGGTGGTACACTGTACACAGCACGGAGCTGGGGACAGGGTGGTACACTGTACACAGCACGGAGCTGGGGACAGGGTGGTACACTGTACACAGCACGGAGCTGGGGACATGGTGGTACACTGTACACAGCACGGAGCTGGGGACATGGAGGGGGAGAGGGTGGACACTGTCAAGCAGGAGCTGGGGAGAGGTGGGGAGGGTACACGGTGTGACACGCGCACAGAGCTGAGGACATCCCAGAAGAGACAGACAGGCCACAGACGGGCGGCGGGACAACACTAAGCCCATCTGGAAAAACAACTCCCAGCACCCAACACACTGCCCAGAAATCATATAGGACAGGCAGGAGAACTACAACTCCCAGCATGCCACACCCTGCCAACACAGGAAGGTGGTGGCAGCTGCATGGAGGCAGACACACGGTACAGCCGCCATTATCACCACACAGACCGCCAGCCACAGCCCCAGTCCTCCTGGATCCCCGTCCTTCTCTCCTCTGTCCCTCCTGCTGCTCCTGTCCTCCTGCACCTCCGTCCTCATCTCCTCTGTCCCTCCTGCTGCTCCTCTTGCACCCCCTTCTTCCTCTTCCCTGTCCCTCCTGCTGCTCGGCTGTCCTCCTGCACCCCGTCCTCCTCTCCTGTCCCTCCTGCTGCTCCTCTTGCACCCACGTCCTCCTCTCCTCTGTCCTCTTGCACCCCCGTCCTCCTATCCTTTGTCCCTCTGTCCTCCTGCACCCCTGTCCCTCCTGCTGCCCCCCTGTCCTGTTGCTCCTCTGTCCTCAGGCACCCCCGTCCTCCTGCACCCCCCCGTCCTCCAGCACCCCCGTCCTCCAGCACCCCCGTCCTCCAGCACCCCCGTCCTCCAGCACCCCCGTCCTCCAGCACCCCCCCGTCCTCCTGCACCCCCCCGTCCTCCTGCACCCCCCCGTCCTCCAGCACCCCCGTCCTCCAGCACACCCCCGTCCTCCAGCACCCCCGTCCTCCAGCACCCCCGTCCTCCAGCACCCCCGTCCTCCAGCACCCCCGTCCTCCAGCACCCCCGTCCTCCAGCACCCCCGTCCTCCAGCACCCCGTCCTCCTGCACCCCCGTCCTCCTCTCCTCTGTCCTCCTGCACCCCGTCCTGCTCTCTTCTGTCCCTCCTGCTGCTCCTCTTGCACCCCCGTCCTCCTATCCTTTGTCCCTCTGTCCTCCTGCACCCCTGTCCTCCTCTCCGCTGTCCCTCCTGCTGCTCCTCTGTCCTCCTGCACCCCCGTCCTGTTGCTCCTCTGTCCTCCTGCACCCCCGTCCTGTTGCTCCTCTGTCCTCAGGCACCCCCGTCCTCCTCTCCTCTGTCCTCCTGCACCCCCGTCCTCCTCTCCTCTGTCCTTCTGCACCCCCGTCCTGCTCTCCTCTGTCCTTCTGCACCCCCGTCCTGCTCTCTCTGTCCCTCCTGCTGCTCGGCTGTCCTCCTGCACCCCGTCCTCTCCTGTCCCTCTTGCACCCCCGTCCTCCTCTCCTCTATCCTCCTGCACCCCGTCCTGCTCTCCTCTGTCCCTCCTGCTGCTCCTCTTGCACCCCCGTCCTCCTATCCTTTGTCCCTCTGTCCTCCTGCACCCCTGTCCTCCTCTCCGATGTCCTTCCTGCTGCTCCTCTGTCCTCCTGCACCCCCGTCCTGTTGCTCCTCTGTCCTCCTGCACCCCCATCCTGTTGCTCCTCTGTCCTCCTGCACCCCCGTCCTCCTCTCCTCCTGCACCCCCGTTCTCCTCTCCTCTGTCCTCAGGCACCCCCGTTCTCTCCTCTCTGCTCAGGCACCCCCGTCCTCCTCTCCTCTTCCTCCTGCACCCCGTCCTCCCTCTCCTCTGTCCCTCCTGCTGCTCCTCTTGCACCCCCGTCCTCCTATCCTTTGTCCCTCTGTCCTCCTGCACCCCTGTCCTCCTCTCCGATGTCCCTCCTGCTGCTCCTCTGTCCTCCTGCACCCCCGTCCTGTTGCTCCTCTGTCCTCCTGCACCCCCGTCCTGTTGCTCCTCTGTCCTCCTGCACCCCCGTTCTCCTCTCCTCTGTCCTCAGGCACCCCCGTCTCCTCCTTCTCCTCTGTCCTCCTCCACCCCGTCCTCCTCTCCTCTGTCCTCCTGCACCCCCGTCCTCCTCTCCTCTGTCCTCTGCACCCCCCGTCTCTCGCTCTGCCTTCCTGCTGCTCCTCTTGCACCCCCATCCTCCTATCCTTTGTCCCTCTGTCCTCCTGCACCCCTGTCCTCCTCTCCGCTGTCCCTCCTGCTGCTCCTCTGTCCTCCTGCACCCCCGTCCTGTTGCTCCTCTGTCCTCCTGCACCCCCGTCCTGTTGCTCCTCTGTCCTCCTGCACCCCCGTTCTCCTCTCCTCTGTCCTCAGGCACCCCCGTCCTCCTGCACCCCCGTTCTCTCCTCTGTCCTCAGGCACCCCCGTCCTCCTCTCCTCTGTCCTCCTGCACCCCGTCCTCCTCTCCTCTGTCCTCCTGCACCCCCGTCCTCCTCTCCTCTGTCCTTCTGCACCCCCGTCCTGCTCTCTGTCCTTCCTGCTGCTCGGCTGTCCTCCTGCACCCCGTCCTCCTGCACCCCGTCCTCCTCTCCTGTCCCTCTTGCACCCCCGTCCTCTCCTCTCCTCTGTCCTCCTGCACCCCGTCCTGTCTCCTGTCCTGTCCCCCCTCTTGCTCCTCCTTGCACCCCGCCCTCCTATCCTTTGTCCCTCTGTCCTCCTGCACCCCTGTCCTCCTCTCCGTGTCCTTCCTGCTGCTCCTCTGTCCTCCTGCACCCCCGTCCTCTTGCTCCTCTGTCCTCCTGCACCCCCATCCTGTTGCTCCTCTGTCCTCCTGCACCCCCATCCTGTTGCTCCTCTGTCCTCCTGCACCCCCGTCCTCCTCTCCTCCTGCACCCCCGTTTCCTCTCCTCTGTCCTCAGGCACCCCCGTTCTCTCCTCTCTGCTCAGGCACCCCCGTCCTCCTCTCCTCTGTCCTCCTGCACCCCCCGTCTCTCTCTCTGTCCCTCCTCTGCTCCTCAGCACCCCCGTCCTCCTTCCTTTTCCTCTGTCCTCCTGCACCCCTGTCCTCTCTCCTCTGTCCTCCTGCTGCTCCTCTTGCACCCCTCCTCCTATCCTTTGTCCCTCTGTCCTCCTGCACCCCTGTCCTCTCCGCTGTCCCTCTCTGCCCCCTCTGTCCTCCTGCACCCCCGTCCTGTTGCTCCTCTGTCCTCCTGCACCCCCGTCCTGTTGCTCCTCTGTCCTCCTGCACCCCCGTTTCCTCTCCTCTGTCCTCGCACCCCGTCCTCCCGCACCCCGTTCTCCTCTCCTCGTCCTCAGCACCCCCGTCTCCTCTCCTCTTGTCCTCCTGCACCCCCGTCCTCCCTCTCTTCCTCTGCCCCGCTTCCTGTCCTCCTGCACCCCCGTCCTCCTCTCCTCTGTCCCTCCTGCTGCTCCTCTTGCACCCCCATCCTCCTATCCTTTGTCCCTCTGTCCTCCTGCACCCCTGTCCTCCTCTCCGCTGTCCCTCCTGCTGCTCCTCTGTCCTCCTGCACCCCCGTCCTGTTGCTCCTCTGTCCTCCTGCACCCACCCCCGTCCTGTTGCTCCTCTGTCCTCCTGCACCCCGTTCCTCTCCTCTGTCCTCAGGCACCCCGTCCTCCTGCACCCCCGTTCTCTCCTCTGTCCTCAGGCACCCCCGTCCTCCTCTCCTCTGTCCTCCTGCACCCCCGTCCTCCTCTCCTCTGTCCTCCTGCACCCCCGTCCTCCTCTCCCTCTGTCCTTCTGCACCCCCGTCCTCTGCTCCTCTGTCCTTCCTGCTGCTCTCTTGCCCCCCTCATCCTTCTTTGTCCCCTCTCTCCCGTCCTCCCTCCTGTCCCTCCTGCACCCCGTCCCTCCTGCTCCTCCCCTGTCCTCCTGCACCCCCGTCCTGCTGCTCCTCTGTCCCTCCTGCTCCTCTTGCACACCCCCCGTTCCTCCTCTATCCTACTTGTTTTTTCCCTCTGTCCTCATGCACCCCCGTCCTCCTCTCCGATCCTTCTCTCCTCTGTTCCTCCAGCACCCCCGTCCTCCGTTGCTCCTCTGTCCTCCTGCACCCCCATCCTGTTCTCCTCTGTCCTCCTGCACCCCCATCTCGTTTGCTCCCTGTCCTCTGCACACCCGTCCTGCTCTCTCCTCCTGCCCCCGCGTTCTCCTCTCCTCTGTCCTCCCCCCCCCCCCCCCCCCCCGTCCTCCTCTCCTCTGTCCTCCTGCACCCCGTCCTGCTCTCCTCTGTCCCTCCTGCTGCTCCTCTTGCACCCCCGTCCTCCTATCCTTTGTCCCTCTGTCCTCCTGCACCCCTGTCCTCCTCTCCGATGTCCTTCCTGCTGCTCCTCTGTCCTCCTGCACCCCCGTCCTGTTGCTCCTCTGTCCTCCTGCACCCCCATCCTGTTGCTCCTCTGTCCTCCTGCACCCCCATCCTGTTGCTCCTCTGTCCTCCTGCACCCCCGTCCTCCTCTCCTCCTGCACCCCCGTTCTCCTCTCCTCTGTCCTCAGGCACCCCCGTTCTCTCCTCTCTGCTCAGGCACCCCCGTCCTCCTCTCCTCTGTCCTCCTGCACCCCCGTCCTCCTCTCCTCTGTCCCTCCTGCTGCTCCTCTTGCACCCCCATCCTCCTATCCTTTGTCCCTCTGTCCTCCTGCACCCCTGTCCTCTCCGCTGTCCCTCCTGCTGCTCCTCTGTCCTCCTGCACCCCCGTCCTGTTGCTCCTCTGTCCTCCTGCACCCCCGTCCTGTTGCTCCTCTGTCCTCCTGCACCCCCGTTCTCCTCTCCTGTCCTCAGGCACCCCCGTCCTCCTCTCCTCCTGCACCCCCGTTCTCCTCTCCTCTGTCCTCAGGCACCCCCGTCCTCCTGCACCCCCGTTCTCTCCTCTGTCCTCAGGCACCCCCGTCCTCCTCTCCTCTGTCCTCCTGCACCCCCGTCCTCCTCTCCTCTGTCCTCCTGCACCCCCGTCCTCCTCTCCTCTGTCCTTCTGCACCCCCGTCCTGCTCTCTGTCCTTCCTGCTGCTCGGCTGTCCTCCTGCACCCCGTCCTCCTCTCCTGTCCCTCCTGCTGCTCCTCTTGCACCCCCGTCCTCCTCTCCGCTGTCCTTCCTGCTGCTGCTCTGTCCTCCTGCACCCCCGTCCTCCTCTCCTCTGTCCTTCTGCACCCCCGTCCTGCTCTCCTCTGTCCCTCCTGCTGCCCCTCTTGCACCCCCGTCCTCCTCTTCCCTGTCCCTCCTGCTGCTCTGCTGTCCTCCTGCACCTCGTCCTCCTCTCCTCTGTCCCACCTGCTGCTCCTCTTGCACCCCCGTCCTCCTCTCTGCTGTCCTTCCTGCTGCTCCTCTGTCCTCCTGCACCCCGTCCTCCTCTCCTGTCCACCTGCACCCCCGTACTCCTTTCCTGCACCCCCGTCCTCCTCTTCCCTGTCCCTCCTGCTGCCCTCCTGCACCTCGTCCTTCTCTCCTCTGTCCCGCCTGCTGCTCCTCTTGCACCCCCGTCCTCCTCTGTCCTCTTGCACCCCCCGTCCTCCTCTCCTCTGTCCTCCTGCACCCCTCTCCTCCTCTCCGCTGTCCTTCCTGCTGCTCCTCTGTCCTCCTGCACCCCCATCCTCCTCTCCTCTGTCCTTCTGCACCCCCGTCCTGCTCTCCTCTGTCCCTCCTGCTGCCCCTCTTGCACCCCCGTCCTCCTCTTCCCTGTCCCTCCTGCTGCTCTGCTGTCCTCCTGCACCTCGTCCTCCTCTCCTCTGTCCCACCTGCTGCTCCTCTTGCACCCCCGTCCTCCTCTCTGCTGTCCTTCCTGCTGCTCCTCTGTCCTCCTGCACCCCGTCCTCCTCTCCTGTCCACCTGCACCCCCGTACTCCTCTCCTGCCCCCCGTCCTCCTCTTCCCTGTCCCTCCTGCTGCTCTGCTGTCCTCCTGCACCTCGTCCTTCTCTCCTCTGTCCCGCCTGCTGCTCCTCTTGCACCCCCGTCCTCCTCTGTCCTCTTGCACCCCCCGTCCTCCTCTCCTCTGTCCTCCTGCACCCCTGTCCTCCTCTCCGCTGTCCTTCCTGCTGCTCCTCTGTCCTCCTGCACCCCCGTCCTCCTCTCCTCTGTCCCTCCTGCTGCCCCTCTTGCACCCCTGTCCTCCTCTTCCCTGTCCCTCCTGCTGCTCTGCTGTCCTCCTCTCCTCTGTCCCACCTGCTGCTCCTCTTGCACCCCCGTCCTCCTCTCCTCTGTCCTTCTGCACCCCCGTCCTGCTCTCCTCTGTCCCTCTTGCACCCCCGTCCTCTTCCCTGTCCCTCCTGCTGCTCTGCTGTCTTCCTGCACCCCATCCTCCACTCCTCTGTCCCTCCTGCTGCTCCTCTGTTCTTCTGCACCCCAGTCCTCCTCTTTACTCTTCTGTCCCCTTGTTTCTGTCCCCCTGTCCTCTTCTTCTCGGTCCCCCTGCGCCTCTGTCCCCTGCACAGTTTCCCCACACTTTTAGGGTCCTCACCTGGTGCTGGCTGCTGACATTGGCTCCCTCTGAGCACAGTGATGAGCTCCGTTGCCAGCCGCACCATCCTCAAATGCCTCCGGCTGCTTTCCCGCTGTCTGGGTCAGGAGGAGGCGGCTGGGTGCAGGGGCGGCTGGGTGCAAGGGCGGCTGGGTACAGGGGCGGAAGGGTGCAGGGGCGGCAGGGTGCAGGGGCAGCAGGGTGCAGGAGCTGCCAGTACCGCCGCCGGCGCCACCACCGCAGCACGGGAGCACAGGAGACAGGAGGGAACAGAGCGGGAACTTCAAATTTCCCCTCCTTGGCGGGCCCCTCCTTCTCTTCTCTTCCGGCTCTTCTGCCTGTGAGGTGGGCGGGCGGGGCGGCGGCGCGGCCCAGATGATGAAGGAGGGGGGGAGGGGGGTATGGGGGCGGGGCTTGCGACCCGGCCGGCCCAGAGTCACAAAAAAAAAAAAAAAAAAGATAAAAAAAGAAAACACGCCTAGACACCGCCCCCTATGAATGGCGCCGCCCTAGGCACGTGCCTAGGAGTGCCTAATGGAAAATACGGCCCTGCTGAAAGTAAAGGGGCCGAATAATATTGCACACCCCACTTTTCAGTTTTATTATTTGATAAAAAAGTTTTAAATATTCAAAAAATTTCATTCCACGTCATGAATGTGTTCCATTTGTTGTTGATTCTTCACAAAAAATTTAGAATTCATATCTATGTTTGAAGCCTGAAATGTGGCAAAAGGTTGAAAAATTCAAGGGGGCTGAATACTTTCTGTGCTGTGATCTTGTCCAGGGGAATGTGTGTCGGTACTGTGTGCATAATTAATTGCATATGTAGCCTAATCATTTTGTTTCTTTTTCTAAATTGGTAATACCGTATATACTCGCGTATAAGCCTAGTTTTTCAGCCAAAAAATTGGGCTGAAAAGTCCCCCCCTCACAATGTATACAGTGCCCCCATCAGTATACAGGGCATCCCCCGCCGCAATCCTGTAAAGGAAGAGATTAGTATACTTATCCCTGCCGCTGTCCCGCCGCCATCGCGATCCTCCGTCTTCTTCCGACTTCCTCCGGTGGGCGCAGGCAATGACGTCATTGTCAATCGCCAGAGGAGGAAGCCGGAAGAAGACGGAGGATCGCGATGGCGGCGGGACAGCGGCAGGGATAAGTATACTAATCTCTTCATTTACAGGATTGCGGCGGGGGGGGGGCCTGTATACTGATGGGGGGGCCTGTATATAGATGGGGGGCCTGTATATACCTCTGGGGCATCTGTATACTACCACTGGGGCTGCTGTATACTGATGGGGGGGCCTGTATATACCTCTGGGGCATCTGCATACTACCACTGAGGCTGCTGCATACTGATGGGGGGGCCTGTATATACCTCTGGGGCATCTGTATACTACCACTGGGGCTGCTGTATACTGATGGGAGGGGCCTGTATATACCTCTGGGGCTTCTGTATACTACCACTGGGGCTGCTGTATATACCTCTAGGGGCTTCTGTATACTACCACTGGGGCTGCTGTATATACCTCTGGGGCTTCTGTATACTACCACTGGGGCTGCTGTATATACCTCTAGGGGCTTCTGTATACTACCACTGGGGCTGCTGTATATACCTCTGGGGCTTCTGTATACTACCACTGGGGCTGCTGTATATACTTCTGGGGCTTCTGTATACTACCACTGGGGCTGCTGTATATACCTCTGGGGCTTCTGTATACTACCACTGGGGCTGCTGTATATACCTCTGGGGCTTCTGTATACTACCACTGGGGCTGCTGTATATACCTCTGGGGCTTCTGTATACTACCACTGGGGCTGCTGCTGTATATACCACTGGGGCTGCTGCTGTATACTACCACTGGGGAGGCTGCTGTATACCACACTGCTGGGGGCTGTATACTTGTGCTGGGGTCCACCCTCGGCTTATACACGAGTCAATAGGTTTTCCCAGGTTTTGGGGGCAAAAGTAGGGGGTCGGCTTATACACGAGTATATACGGTAATTAGTTTCTTAAAAATTATTCCCCATTTTCCTTCCTTCACTGTCCTTTCCTCTTCTTCCTCCTCAATTCACAATTATTAGCCCAAAGGTTTATTTAGCCACAACAAACAAGGAACAAAACTTATTATTTAACTCCTTCCCCTTCAATCCTTTTCTTTCCTCCCAGGCCCTTCCAACCAAAGACGCTAAAAGGAATAATTAATCAGATATGGGCCTTGTCCTGTAGGTAAAAATTTAAGTACACATCGAAGGGGAAACGATTTGGATGGGTATTAGGAATTGTGCAGCCGCAGTATAGTGGTTGGATGATAGATAAGATACTATGATCTGAGAGGATTTATGTATTGGTGATTTTACCCCGTCTATATTGAAATTGCTTTGTATACCGTGTATACTGTGATATGTACCAATTAAGGACAATGGATGAAATACTATGAATTTATTGACTGGCTTTGTTTCAGTTGTGTTTCCCCGGAGGGAATGTCCTAAAATTTTAATATTTTATTGAATTAATAAAGGATAATTAAATTTATTATCTTGAGTATGAATCTTTCCTGAGATTGGGGGAATAAAGGACCTGATCTTTTATGTGAATTGGCTGATAGGAAAGCTATTTTAAAGGGACTTGTTTTAAGTTGTGTTGGTTCTGTTTTATTACAGAGTGTCCCAACGGTCATGGCGTACCAAAGCTGTTGACTTATTTAGAGCAGGTACTTCTAATGTATCGCAAGACACCACAGCGTCTATAAGGGAATTAATGCGCCAGTATAAAAATGATTTACCGTATATACTCGTGTATAAGCCGACCCCCCTACTTTTGCCCCCAAAACTGGGAAAACCTATTGACTCGTGTATAAGCCGAGGGTGGACCCCAGCACAGGTATACAGCTCTCAGCAGTGTGGTATACAGCAGCAGCCCCAGTGGTATATACAGCAGCAGCCCCAGTGGTAGTATACAGCAGCAGCCCCAGTGGTAGTATACAGCAGCAGCCCCAGTGGTAGTATACAGCAGCAGCCCCAGTGGTAGTATACAGCAGCAGCCCCAGTGGTAGTATACAGCAGCAGCCCCAGTGGTAGTATACAGCAGCAGCCCCAGTGGTAGTATACAGCAGCAGCCCCAGTGGTAGTATACAGCAGCAGCCCCAGTGGTAATATACAGCAGCCGCCCCAGAGGTAATATACAGCAGCCGCCCCAGTGGTAATATACAGCAGCCCCAGTGGTAATATACAGCAGCCCCAGTGGTAGTATACAGCAGCAGCCCCAGTGGTAGTATACAGCAGCAGCCCCAGTGGTAGTATACAGCAGCAGTGGTAATATACAGCAGCCCCAGTGGTAGTATACAGCAGCAGCCCCAGTGGTAGTATACAGCAGCAGCCCCAGTGGTAGTATACAGCAGCAGCCCCAATGGTAGTATACAGCAGCAGCCCCAGTGGTAGTATACAGCAGCAGCCCCAGTGGTATATACAGCAGCAGCCCCAGTGATGTATACAGCAGCCCCAGTGATGTATACAGCAGCCCCAGTGGTGTATACAGCAGCCCCAGTGGTGTATACAGCAGCCCCAGTGGTAGATACAGCAGCAGCCCCAGTGGTAGTATACAGCAGCCCCATTGGTAGTATACAGCAGCCCCATTGGCAGTATACAGCAGCCCCATTGGCAGTATACAGCAGCCCCATTGGTAGAATACAGCAGCCCCATTGGTAGTATACAGCAGCCCCATTGGTAGAATACAGCAGCCCCATTGGTAGAATACAGCAGCCCCATTGGTAGAATACAGCAGCCCCATTGGTAGAATACAGCAGCCCCATTGGTAGAATACAGCAGCCCCATTGGTAGAATACAGCAGCCCCAGAGGTATATACAGCAGCAGCCCCAGTGGTATATACAGCAGCAGCCACAGTGGTGTATACAGCAGCTCCAGAGGTATATACAGCAGCCCCAGTGGTATATACAGCAGCAGCCCCAGTGATGTATACAGCAGCCCCAGTGGTGTATACAGCAGCCCCAGTGGTGTATACAGCAGCCCCAGTGGTGTATACAGCAGCCCCAGTGGTGTATACAGCAGCCCCAGTGGTGTATACAGCAGCCCCAGTGGTAGATACAGCAGCAGCCCCAGTGGTAGTATACAGCAGCCCCATTGGTAGTATACAGCAGCCCCATTGGTAGTATACAGCAGCCCCATTGGTAGTATACAGCAGCCCCATTGGCAGTATACAGCAGCCCCATTGGTAGTATACAGCAGCCCCATTGGTAGTATACAGCAGCCCCATTGGTAGTATACAGCAGCCCCATTGGTAGTATACAGCAGCCCCAGAGGTATATACAGCAGCAGCCCCAGTGGTATATACAGCAGCAGCCACAGTGGTGTATACAGCAGCTCCAGAGGTATATACAGCAGCTCCAGAGGTATATACAGCAGCCCCAGTGGTAGTATACAGCAGCAGCCCCATTGGTAGTATACAGCAGCAGCCCCAGTGGTATATACACCCCCCCCCCCATCAGTATACAGGGCCCCCCCCTTGCTGCCGCAATCCTGTAAAGGAATAGATCATTATACTTATCCCTGCCGCCGTCCCGCCGCTGCCATCGCGCTCCTCCGGCTTCATCCGGCTTCTTCCGGAGGAGGAAGCCGGAAGAAGCCGGAGGAACGCGATGGCAGCGGCGGGACAGCGGCAGGGATAAGTATAATGATCTATTCCTTTACAGGATTGCGGCAGCAAGGGGGGGCCCTGTATTCTGATGGGGGCGGGCGGCCTGTATACTGTATACAGTGTATACAGTATACATCGACTCGCGTATAAGCCGAGGGGGGGACTTTTCATCCCAAAAATTGGGCTGAAAAACTCGGCTTATACGCGTGTATATACGGTATATAAAAAGACAAAGATATGGTGGACTAAAACATCCTTGGAAAGTTATGTCGAGCAAAAGATAATCCCTAGAGGGTTGAGAGTCAATTTATTTCCAACTTTTGAGATGGGAGAGGAGGAAGAGGTGGAGGTCAACAGCTACAAATTTTTCTTTGGATTTTCTCAGAATAATTATAGAAAAGAATGATCTAACTGTCTAAATTGGATGAGCAATTAGAAAAAAAGATGGATCAGATTAAAAAAAAAACATCGGTGCTTCTGGTTCCGGCCTGCATGAGGACGCAGGAGTGAGGCTGAGCTCCCGGCGCCCACAGCTGAAACTATACACCACCGTGACATAACCGGGCGGCTCCATACTAGAGATGAGCACTAGGAGACCGGCGGCATCGGCGGCGCCAACTGGCCGCATGGATAAGTGGCTCCGGAGCTCCAGGAGCGAGGCGGGAGCGACGCGGCCGCTGAAGGAGGTATCGCCCAAGATGGCGGCGGGCGGGACACACAGGGAGGGACGGAGACGCACTGAGCAGAGGGGACAGAGTGTGAGGGAAGCGTGGAAGCGCTGATGCAGGAGAGGAGGAGGACGTGAATAGGGATGTGGACACAGTGGGTTCAGAACCAGACATGCCACATATTGACTATACACGGCTAGCCAGAGAAGCATCAGCATATTTGGCAGCAGATCTCAAAGACACCATTAAAGAAGTTCTGCAGGAAGCGCTGGCTGGTCTGCAGTCAGCTTCTGCTCAAGATGAAGCTAGGATAATTGAGTTGGAACAAAGAGTATCCAACTCTGAAGATAGCATAATTCAATTAGAGAAACAAGTGGCTGAGCTTATTGGCAATTCGGATCACATTAAGGATAAAAATGGAAGATCTGGAAAACAGATCACGGCGCAACAATTTGAGAATAGTAGGTCTCCCTAAAAACATCCTTCATAAGGAACTCAATGACATTTGCGAGAAAGAGCTACCCATAGCTCTGGGGTTCCCACGCATGTACAGGGTAGAACGAGCTCACCGAGTGGGTCCACCCCCAGCTGCTTCGCCCCGGCAAAGTGACACTGCTGACTCTGAAACTATCTCCCACAGTGGTCCCAATAGATCACCACGCCAGGTGGTAGTACGATACCTCGATTTTAAAGATAAAGAACAGTTATTACAGACATTTAAAAGCCTACGCCGTCCCTTACTTGTCCGTAACTGCAAAATCAGGTTATATGGGGACTTTTCTGTTGAAGTTTCTAAGAGACGAAGAGCTTTTAGCCCAGCCTGCAGTATCCTGTTCAAAAGAAATATTCGTTTTCAATTGATGTTCCCGGCAATACTCAAATATAGGGGCCCGGATGGGAGACTTCGGACGCATCATGACCCTCAGGAGGCGCTGAAGCACCTAACACAAAAAAGACCATTGGAGCACAATCTTACTGACCCAACAGGGAAAGACATGGAGGATAGAAGATCTGAATCGATAAGAGGGGAACGGATGATTGAGAAGTGCCCATCTACGTCCCCAAGAGCCAATCAGTCCCCCCGTGAGGGATCTTTGCCTCAAACACCTTCAGAGGGACCCAGGGCGCCATCCAGCGAACAAAGGAGGTCACCAGCATCACGGTCTACCATTGACTCCCATGAGAGCGACAGGCTATCTCTGAATGACACAAGCTGAATCCACATTTGGTTACATCGAAATTCGTGAGATTGAGAGAATTCCAGCGATGATGAGGATGATGGAGGTCGAGACAGCAAAACGGGGAGAGAAGATATATATATATTTTTTTTTTTTTTTTATTGTTTCAACCTCTCTTTCGGTTCTCTCTTTTCTCTCTCTCCCCTCCTGTCTATGTCTCTCTCCCTCCTGCGCCTTTTCCTCTGTGCTGGCACTGCTCTCAGTTTCTTTGCACTTTTTTTTTTTTTATTTTTCCCCTCTCTGTTTAGAACAACGCAAGTCCCTGATATGGGCCCGCCAAGGGTGGATGCAAACACAGGTCCTGCGTAGCTGTGACGAAGCTGTCCCGGTCGACACACAAATGAACATTTGTACCACCAGCTGCTGGGCGGGAGATTGTGAGTGGAAGTCGCTTGTGCTAGATTATGGAAGCCCTTAAAATGTTTAGTTGGACAAGGGGTGGGGGGAGGGGAATTGGGTTAAAATGGGGTTTCCTGGGACATGTTTACTTTTTCAAGGCTCCATGTTGGAAGCTTTACTATGATGTTCACCTTACTTTTTGGAGCACCTCTCTACTTCTTCAATGGGTTTTTCTCATCGCGACACTCACTCACTTTATCGACTGCAATGGTTAGACTGGTATCGTGGAACGTAAAAGGTTTACATTCTCCTGAGAAAAGGGCCATGGTTTTAAAACACTTGAAAAAACTGACATAGCCCTTCTACAGGAGACTCATCTACAAGCGACTGAATTCTTTAGAATGCATAAGCTTTGGGTGGGTGCGGTGTGGGGAATCCTGACTATGGGATATATATATATATATGGAGTCATCAGGCTGGGTGGCTAAAGCCAGGCGGCAGGAACCGCCATTGGGACCCACAGGGCCCGTTGAGGCGTATGTAACGAAGGTCAGAAGCAGGGGTTAAAAAGGGCTCCTAGAGTGGGGACACCATGGTTGAACCAGGTGGACTCTGACCGGGACGTAGGCGGAGATATGTCCAGGAAGGAGCCCCTTGGGGATACATGACATACCCGGTCCTCAGGTTGCTCAATCCCTGTTCTGAACCCAGAGGAATCATCGTGGATAAATATACATATGGTGAACTAAGAAATGTATGTGTAAAGTAAGTAGGCCGGAGGCCGTAGCCACCACGGGAGCGGTTAGTAGAGCTCCAATGGACAGAGAGATGGTTACAGGTCCCGGGTTACTATAAGCGTTATGTGCAATATATGTATTATGTAATGTTATCTGTAAATGTATGGTGTATTTATGTATGGTGTTTTTAATCAATGTGAGATGTGTCAAACATGCTACCCGGGTTATGCTAGTAATATGTGAAAATAAACGGGTAGACATTGGTTAAACTTATAAACACGTGTTTGTTGTCGTTTTGCAAGCGGGTTCCCCGGTTGCTACCTCACACTGGTTATATCTGATCATAGCCCAATATCATTGGATCTGAGAGACACTTTTCCACACAACACAGATTTTTTGTGGCGGTTCCCAGCATTCCTACAGAAAGATGAGAATTTCGATAGGCTCTTAAAGGAGTGGTGGACAGAGTTCTCTCTAGCCAATTAAAACCATAAATCGAACCCAAGCTTATATTGGGAAACAAGTAAGGCTGTAATGAGAGGCAGGATTATGTCCTATACTCATACACAAAAACGTAAAACACAGGACCAGTTTCACAAAAGAAGTGAGGAGTTGAGGGATGCTTATGTCCGGTTCCTGGCGTCCCCCACTGATGAACTCAAAGAAACATGGACGTTGGTGAAACGGAAGTTTGATGGTTGGGTACGGCAGAGAGAACTATTTCGGAAAGCACAATGGGAGGTAGATTTATACAAGTTCGGAGACAAATCAGGAAAAATTTTGGCTAATTTAGCTAGGGGACATCGTCCACACAATACGATCACCTCTTTGAAGGGGGCAGATGGTGTTCTTACGTCCAATCCCAAAACAATCAATGCAAATCTGGGTCAATATTACGCAAACTTGTATAAAAGAGAGATGGAGATGGGAGGAGATGGGAAAGAATGGTTACGCGGAATTAATCTACCTAAATTCACAGACCTTGACTTACAAGCATTAAATAAACCAATTTCCTCAGATGAAATTATTGGGGTCATAAGGAATCTGGGGAATCATAAAGCCCCTGGTCCGGATGGATTTTCGGGGGAATATTATAAGTCCCTACAGGATTCACTAGTCCCATGTTTAGTTCCCCTTTTTAATGCAATACTAGACGGAGAAGCCCTTTCAGACCACTCCAATGTAGCTCACATCAAGTTACTACCTAAAGAAGGACGAAAACCCTACTGATCCCTCTTATTACAGACCCATCTCCTTGATCAACCAGGATTTAAAAATTTTGTCCAAAATCATGGCAGACCGCCTAGCACAAATAATGCCACGTCTTATAGATAAACAGCAATCCGGATTCATCAAAGGTAGATCGGCGGTGGGGAGCATCAGAAAAACCATCTTAATACTAGACGAAATAAGGAAGGCTCCAACTAATCACTCAGATCCGCCGGCAATGCTATTATTAGATGCCGAAAAGGCCTTCAATAGCGTGAGTTGGGCATGGTTAGATATAGTGCTTGATTCCCTGGGATTACAGGGTCCATTTCGCACTTTTCTTAAGAAACTGTATCTAAACCCTAGGGCTAGAGTTTATACACCTGGTTTTCTTTCTGACTCTTTCCACCTAGAGAGGGGCACACGACAAGGTTGCCCGCTCTCGCCTTTACTTTTCAATCTGGCCATGGAACCCCTCTCACGCTATCTCAATGAAGGCATAGTGTTCGAAGGGATAAGAGTGGGACAAATGCCCATTCATTCTGCCTTATTTGCGGATGATGTGGTTCTATTTCTAAATCGTCAGGAAAGAGACCTGGGAGAACTATTGCGACAGTTGGAAATATATAGCTCCTTTTCCAGTTTTAAATTTAATAAAACAAAATGCGAACTCCTAAGATTGGGTAACAAAGGGGTGGGTCCACAGACGACGGGAGATCAGGAACAGTTGATGGGTATCACCGTAAAGAAAGACAACATCAAATATTTAGGGGTATATCTGAGTCACACATCTGGAACCATCTACTCGCTTAATTATACCCCCCTAATTACGAAAATAGAAAAAGAACTAGAGACTTGGCAGAACCTTCCCCTATCATTACTAGGTCGTTGTCATCTCATAAAGATGATCAGTTTCTCTCGTCTGCTGTACCCAATGCAAACATTACCCCTATTGCTACGACGTGGGGACGTCATGAGATTGAACAAGGCTTTCTCGAAGTTTTTGTGGAGGGGTAGAAGGGGGAGAATAAAAAATGACACTCTCATGTTACCCAAAGACAGGGGGGGCCTTAACCTCCCTGACATTAGAGGTTATAACCTTGCCTGTATCTCTCGTCATATACTGGATTGGATGAACAAATCTTCCAAACACTCTAATTATCTCGAGGAAACGGAATTCAGTCGGCCCTGGGACCTGGTTAGTGTACTACATGCCTCATGGTCCGATGTTCCTCCAAATATTAAAAACTCAGTAATTTACAGAGATACGGCAATGTGCTGGAAAGCTGTTCGCAAAAAGTTGAATTTATGCTGGAAAGTTTCCAAGCACCTGAACCCCTGGGCTCACGTAGGTTTTAAGCTAGGGGGAGAAAACTCTCTATTTGCTGAGTGGCAGGCTAAAGGCATTAGTAGGTTGGGTGACTTGCTCCACTTGACAGAAAAGAGATGGTTGAGAAGTCAGGAGGTCTTCACAACCTATGATCTTGCAGATGTTCATTTGATCCAATACAGCCAACTCAACTACCACGTCCTGCGACACCTGAAGGATGTATCCCAGGAGTGCTTAACCAACTCGTGGGATACACTGGTGCAGACGGATGTATCCCAAATTAATATCTCTTTTATCTACAATTATCTAAGAGAAATGTTTCCGCTAGGAGGCCAAAAAACATTTTTCTCGGGTGGAGGAAATTGATCACGGAGGGAGGAATGGACGACCTAGAAGACAAGATTCTAGAAGGGTGGAGGTTAGTTAGGAAACATATTCATAACGAAAAATGGAGGGACACGCAGTTTCGGATAATGCACAGGGCAATACATGGATTTAACTTACCCTCGTCCCCATTGACAACAGATAGAATACAACATTGTCCAAAATGCAACGCCCTCAAAACTGATTTCTTTCACGGGTTATGGTCATGCCCTGAGGTGGTGAAGTTCTGGGATTTAGTAGGAGGGTTGGTTCAAGACTTATATGGTCGATCCATGGATCTTGACCCTTCAACTTGGCTTTTACACGTCCCATATTCTGATGACTGGAAAGGCAAAAGGGCCAGACTGCTCCATATCATTGCATTATCCTCTAAAAAACTATTGCTGAGAGAGTGGTTACATAAAACGTGTCCAGACGTTACGGATCTGAGCATTCTATTAAAGGACACCATGAGGTTAGAGAGACTTGAGGCGGAGAGGCAAAAAAGTCTGTTATCTGAGAAGTTTTTTAATACATGGAGAGATTTTATAACCTCTAAACTGACCACTGACTAACTCATTCAGACAGTCGCGCCTTTTAAGAACTCTGAATGGTATCTTACCGAGGACCTAAAGGGGACCTTAGGTGCCCTAAAGATTTAACGACTAAGGGCTAGGAGAGTAAAAACCCCACCCTCTACTGACTATCATGTTCTAGTTGCTTTACACTAGCAAGTTGGTTTAAAGTGAGGTGCTCCAAACGGAATTTATATCGAAAAAGATAGTTTGTCATGGTTTTGAGACAATAGAATATTCTCTATTTGTATTGCGAACAATTGTCACATTTTCTACGAGACCATGCAAGGGTTCACTGTTAATGTTGTGATGTATTATTATTACGGGTGTTAAAAACTCAATAAAGAAGATATTTAAAAAAAAAAAAAAAAAAACGAAACATCTACTGAGAACATGGAAAATGGCTGAGTGAGATAGAAAAAGACCTACAGAAATAGGAACAAGATATAAGTTTTGGAAAGCAAAGAAAGTTTAAGCGTGATTTGAATGATTACGAGAATAAGAGGATATTTAGATGGCAGGGGAGGAAGATGGCACAGAATGGCACGTAGTGTTTCTGTAAGTTCAACAACTACAGGGGATACTGACGTGGAACGTGACCTATCACAGCCAAGGTTTAAGAGGACTTATGGGAGAAAAAGGAAGAATCATATGGATAGAGGAGATGGTCCAAATGAAGAACCAAGGAGGGCAATTAATTTGTCCTCTCATGAAATAACAAAATGTCAGTTGGAGGTTTTGGGAAAAGGTTTGGCTTTCTCTCCTTCTTGTCCAATAGACACGTTCACGGCAGTAAAAGATCTGCATCTATTTGCCAGGAAATTAATATTGAAAAAGATACATCTGAAACCTGGCATATCTACTTTTTCTAGAGAGGAAGAGGAATTGGTTGAAGTTTTGCAGTCTCTTGAGGATGAATCTAATACCAATAAGGTAGGAAAATTTCCAATCCATCTGTGTGGAAAATCCAAGAAATTTCCTTCAAAAGGGCTTTGCCCAGCAGTTGATGTGTTCACAAAGCTGGTGACCAATGATATTGAAAATATGGTAAAACATAAAGGGAAGATCAATATGTCAAAGGATGAGATGGGGGCCATTGAGGAAATTAAAACAAGGAGACAAAGGGGGAAATATAGTGATATGGCCTTGTGTTCTTTATCACTTATTGAACGATAGAAAATGTTATAAGAGATTGTGTAACAACCCCATGTCTATTTTTAAGAAAGAACTAATGGACATTATCGAGGATGCGGTGGATGGTGGTGTTATTCCCAAGAGACTGCTTGACTTCATTAAGAAATATGAACCTAAAATTGCGACTTTCTATTTGATCCTGAAGATTCACAAGCACCAATTGGACCCTCCAGGTAGGCCAATAGTGTAGGGAATCAGAGTCTATGTGAGCCCATTTGTCAGATCCTGGACCATTATTTGAGACCATTGGTGATGTCATTGCCTTCATTTGTGGGAGATACAACATCTGTACTCCAAAGATTGGATCAAATACATCTGGATGCCAATATGATTCTGGTAACAGCAGACGTCGAATCATTATACACCTCAATTCGACATAAGGATGGTTTGAAGGCAGTAAGGTGGTTTTTAGAATAATCAAATATGGATGGGGAATTGATGAATTTCCTAATGGTCCTGTTAGAGTATGTTTTGATGTATAACTTTTTCATCTTGTGACAAAACATACTTGCAGGTACAAGGGACCGCTATGGGGGCATCATGTGCCCCGAGTTATGCAAATTTATTTTTGGGCCTTTGGGAAAGAGAAATATTCCAAGGTGACAAAATTGAGGGACTAGAGAAAGTACATCATTGGGTAAGATACATAGATGATGTGATGTTTATCTGGGAGGGGAGTACAACAGAATTGGAGGTTTTGATGGATAAATTAAATAAAAATGAATTGAACATCAAACTAACCTATAAGTATGGTAGGAAGATGTATTTCTTGGATATCATGATGGAAGTGCAGTCTAATGGTGAAATTAGGATGGACGTATTTAGAAAAACAACCTCAACCAATTCCTTCTTACAGTATATGCAGGATCATCTCACCCTCAGTCTATGATTAATGGGATACCCACTGGTCAATATCTAAGGATGAAGAGAATTTGCTCGACAGAAGAAGCTTTTCAACGCCAATCAATTGATCTCAAACACAGATTAGAAGCAAAGGGTTACGGACAACAGAGTATAAAAAGAGGATACAAAAAGGCCATGGAAACATCATGAAATGAATTATTATACCGGAAAAAGGATAAAATTGAGGATAATAACCAGGTGAGATATATAACAACAAATAATAAAAATTGGATTGATTTGAAAAATTTTTTACAAAAACATTGGCCGGTATTGCATACAGATCCCGTTTTAAAGAGTGTTATTCCTAGTAATCCATCAATGGTGGCACGTAGAGCAATAAGTTTGAAGGATGTGTTGGTACACAGCCATTATAATCCAAAAAAGAACTTGGTTAGGAATAGAAATACATTGAATGGCTTCTTTTCTTGTGGCCTATGCAAAGCTTGCGCAAATTTAGTTAAATCCAAAATGTTTACCAATCAGGAAGGATCAAGAAACTTTACTATCAGGAAATGTTTAACTTGTGCCTCTAAAGGGGTAATATATGTGGCTGAATGCCCCTGTAAGAAACTATGTGGGTATGACCACAACAGAGGTAAAAGTAAGGACAAGAGAGCATTGTTTGGACATAGAGAAGGCGGAAAAAGAGGATGATTTATCTCAGTTGAAGACATTGCCAAAACATTTCAAAATGTTTCATCAATGTAATTATAGATTATTGAGAGTAAAGGCTATTGATCAGGTTGAGATGGGACTCAGAGGAGGCAATGTGGGTCAGAAATTGGACAGATTGAAAGTCGTTGGCTATATACATTGGGTACCTTGGCTCCTATGGGCCTAAATGAAAGTTTTGGAATTGGTGCCTTTTTATAGATAGTAAATGGTGTTTAATCATGGGGTATAAGTATGGGAACTTTTTTGGTTATTAACTCCGTCGTTTTTTATATCTATTTAGAGAGTAATGATTAAAGCGAATCTGTCACCCCCTCCAGGCATCTAAAGATAACATAGCCACCTTCTGCAACACTAAGGCTGCATTCTGACAAGGTGTCTATAGCATTTATGCTCCCTTGATTCACTGAAATAAAGACTTATATAAAATCTGTTTCAAACCAGACCCAAGACCGGGAGGCGGGTTTTCATGTGTCTGTCTCCCTCCTCTGTGGTGTCAGTCATCCCTCTCTGCTCTCTGTGCACCGCCTCCAGGGCCATCTCCCTGCATTACAGAGCTTTGTCAGCTCTGCTACAACACAGAGCTGCTGTTATAGGAGACCCCACAGTAGTAAATATTGCAGGAGGATCCTGAGCAGACAAAGCACTGCCTGCTACATAGCAGCCTTGAGCTGAGCTGTCAGCAGTGCAGCAGAGTTGAGTTTGTGCTTTAGATCAGGGGCTGAGGACGGAGCAATGCTGCTGGGTACAAGAAACTGAAAGTGAAACCTGCTCAGCTCAAGGGCTGCTACGTAGCAGGCAGTGCTATGTCTGCTAAGGATCCTCCTGCTAGATTTACTACTGTGGGGTCTCCTATACCAGCAGCTCTGTGTTGTAGCAGAGCTGACAAAGCTCTGTAATGCAGGGAGGTGGCCCTGGAGGCGGTGCACAGAGAGCAGAGAGGGATGACTGACACCACAGAGGAGGGAGATAGACACTTGAAAACCCGCCTCCCGGTCTTGGGTCAGGTTTGAAACAGATTTTATAAAAGTTTTTATTTCAGTGAATCAAGGGAGCATAAATGCTATAGACACCTTGTCAGAATGCAGCCTTAGTGCTGCAGAAGGTGGCTATGTTATCTTTAGATGCCTGGAGGGGGTGACAGGTTCGCTTTAAGCTGATCTATTTGGGTGATAATAGGCGGATACATGGAAGAGAAGAAAATAAAGAAGAGTTGAATTAGCGAAAGAACATCCTGATTAAGAAACATCCATAAAGAAGAATATTGATATTCATTTGTATACAGATGAATGACAATGATGAGTGTTATGGTGGTTAGATAGTAGAGATAGGTAATGGTAATTGGGTATTGCCTTAAGGTAGAATAGGGGTCACAAAGGTAATTAATTAATATTAGATATTGATGTAAGATTTGTGATCACTAGTAAGGATAAAAATTGGTAATTGAATGCAGGTTGTGCATACCTTGTAGATTAAATTTTATATATTGATAGAATAGTATTTATTAATAGGTTTAATGTTGCACTTTTATAGGCACTTTAGTGGGTATAATATTAATGTCTTTGGACATCTCCTTGGGGAACTGAGATATGGCACTTTATTGACGTTTGTTTACATTAATGTTAGGATATAATAATTGGTATAATAATAGTAATAATCCGAGTTATGTATGACCTGATCAATTGTAATAGGATACAATTAATTAATATACTCACATTTAGATGTATAATGTTGTTAATATTTGGATAATAGGGGAGTATTGTAAGCACTGGAGGTATTATAATTAAATGAATGCCCGATTGTCAAAAGTATGCAAATGAATGTAAAATTAATAATTTTTTTATATAATGGATGGGATAGATCTGATTAATTAGACATCTTCTATATTGGATTGTAGTATTCCATGTAGAAATGCCTTAGAAATATAACTATAGTAATATATGAAGACGACGCATAGCGCCAGTAATCCTCTTAAAGTGCACAGGCGCCATCCCCAGAGTGCAATGTGCTCATAAATAGAGATGTATTTAAGTGTAACTAAAGTAACACAAAAGTAGGACGCAATGCGCTCACTATAATTGGGGCGCACGTGATCGGCGTGTGTTTATCGCGTCACACCGCAAATGGTGAGAGCCAATAGACTATTGCGCTTTGTGTGATGTCACCACGCCAATAATGAGTGGGTCACATGGGGTTATGACGTGGCGTGACTGAATTGGAGGAGGAGGGAGATAAAAAGCCCTGGCTTATGGGACCCTGTACACCCCCCGGAAGAAGCGGGTTGCGAAACAGCTGTAGGGGAGGAGGAACCACAGATGCTGCCAGGAATAATTAATCAGGTATGGGCCTTGCCTTGTAGGTAAAAATGTAAGTACACATCGCAGGGAAACATTTTGGATGGGTATTAGGAATTGTGCAGCCGCAGTATAGTGGTTGGATGATAGATAAGATACTATGATCTGAGAGGATTAATGTATTGGTGATTTTACCCTGTCTATATTGAAATTGCTTTGTATACCGTGTATACAGTGATATGTACCAATTAAGGACAATGGATGAAATACTATGAATTTATTGACTGGCTTTGTTTCTGCTGTGTTTCCCCGGAGTGAATGTTCTAAAATTTACATTTATTGAATTAATAAAGGATAATTAAATTTATTATCTAGAGTATGAATCTTTCCTTAGATTGGGGGAATAAAGGACCTGATCTTTTATGTGAATTGGCTGATAGGAAAGCTATTTTAAAGGGACTTTTAAACTATATAGGACTTTATAGGATTTGTCACTAAAAGGTTTGCTGGACAGCACACCCACGCTACAGAGTTTGGTGCATATTTTTCTGCAGAAAAAGTGCAGATTTGTCAGAAATCCACAAGCCAGCACTGGCTATGGGATTTATTTAGTGTAACAATAATTTCATAGATGCCCCGCACTACTACCGTATGTGGACCTGATACGTGGTAACCTTACGTCCATAAGGGGAGGCTACTTCACCACACTGTCGAGGTGCAATCCTGTTTAACAGAAGAATTTAATAATCACAGAAAAGATAGGATGCACTCGCCGTTGGTGGTTTTTGGAAGGACTTTATGACAAGCACATAGGAGACATACGGGCGGCTGCAGGATGCGGGCTGCATCTACCAGGATGATGTACATTTCGCTTAAGTGGACAAATAGAAGCAGCTCACTTGAGTGAAACATACATCGTCCCTGAGTACGCAGCCCGCATCCTGCAGTAGCCCGCATGTCTCCTATGTGCTTGTGATAAATAAAGTCCTTCCAAAGACCACCAATGGTGGATGCATCATATCGGCTCTTGTAGAGAAACTGTAGTAAAATATGTGGCATGTCAATTCTTGCACTGGATTTTTCAGAGTTTTTCACCCATTGACTCCAATATAATGGGTGAAAACACTCCAAAAACGCAGGGGTGTTCACACAATGCATTTTTGCTGCGGTTTTCACCAAAAATGCACCAAATCTACATGCTTTCTAAAATACTCAGAAATCATTTCTGGGTACCAGAAAAATATCTCTCTCCCAGACATAGAATTCTCAGTTTTATCCATCTTGAAGTCGCAGATTACTACTAACACATGCTGCAAAAAAAAAAAAAAATGTTTTCACATGCAAATATGCATTAAAATATATAAAAATGGATTTTGCAGTGTCTTTTTTTTCTTTTTTTAAATGGTGCTCATTTAGTACAAAAAGTTTAGTATGGGCACATAGCCTTAAAGCCATAATACTGTTAAAGTAAAATAAAAACAGATTCCATGAATACAGAGTTACAAAGAAATACCCTTTTCTGACAGAAGGAGCAAACTGGATGAGACTAGCTGTACATAAAATAAAATTTCTACTCAAAGTTGTCCACTGATAGAGAGGACTAGGAGAATGATGAACCACAGGCTAAGGGTATGTGCACACAGGGCGCTTTTGCTGCTGTCAAAAAGGCAGCAAATCCTGTACAGGTTTCGAGTATCTCTAGATTCCCTGGCAGTAGATTTGCTGGGTTCTTGTGTACGTTTTTTGCCCGTTTTTGTTGCTTTTTTTCTGCACTTTGGTAGCTGTGTTTTTTTCTGCTGTTTTGCCATAGACTGCAGCAAAAAGGCAGAAAGAATTGACATGCTTATTTATTTCAAAATGCAGCAAAACCTGGGTGTTTGACACTTTCTGCAGAGAACAGAAAACAGTATGTGTAGACAGTTACTCCCTAAGGCTGTGTTCACACTGGCGTTTTTGGGCTGTTTTTGCTCAGCAGTTTTTGTAGCCAAAACCAGGAGTAGAGCAATCAGAGGAAAAGTCTAATAGAAACACGTCACCACTTCTGGATTTAATCACCCACTGCTGGTTTTGGCTACAAAAACTGTTGAGCAAAAACAGCCAAAAACGCCCAGTGTGAACACAGCCTTAAACAGTGTTTCCCAACTCCAGTCCTCAAGGCACACCAACACCTCATGTTTTCAGGATTTCCTTAGGATTGCATAGGTGATAATTTAATCACTTGCACAGGGATAATTCCATCATCTGTCTAATGATAAGGAAATCCTGAAAACATGACCTGTTGGTGTGCCTTGAGGACTGGAGTTGGGAAACACTGCCCTAAAACACATAGGTTTTGCTGGAAAGTCCAAACGCAGGTATAGATTAGCATATATTTGCATAATACCATAGTAAAACCGCAAGTAAAAAACGCAGCTAAAACGCACTGTGTGAGACTTCAAGATGGCCGCTGAGCTATGAGGATGTGCTGTACTGCATTCCTCACCATCGATTAACATCTGAGGCCCCAGCCAGCCGGCCGAAGCAGGACCCATAGCATCAGATCCTGCTCCCCCTCAGCTATCCAACCAGCCGACCATCGAAGGTAGAGGATGCGGTTAACGGTGCCCATCACCTCCCCGTCCACAAGGCTGCTGCAGGCGGCCCCCCCTAGTTCCAGGCCAGCGGCCCAGCTGTGGCGAGAACTATACCTGCGACCATTGTTAAACCGCCCAAAGAACAGCGCGCGGCTCATCCGCAGGCACCGCAACTACCTGGTGCAAGAGTAGAGAATTGGCCGGAGGTTCCAAATATCTTTACACCCTGCCCTGGCCTGCCTGGAGGAAGAGGGAGGGCTTCCAGACGACCATCCCTGGAGGTTGCGGTTCCTAAACAGCCGACAAGTGAGAGAAAGAAGAGTGCGGGTCTAGGCACATGCACCATCTTACCAGCGGCTTTTTCCTGCAGCAGTCTAGCGGCACGCTCTCCCTGATAAAGAGACCCAGCAGCGAAGCCCAAAGAGAATCTTAGATTGCTCTGTGGAACAGTTAACATACAGGAGTCTGAGCGGTGAGTGCTGGGCTGGGTATATATCAGTGGTGGAGGGGACAGTTTACCAGGGCAGCTGTATTCCACTGCAGTTGACGGGGCCTGGTGGTAGGCAGTGCAGAGCACAAGATCCAGGACTCATGGTAACAGATATCCGGGAGGCAGGGAGGGGAAATTGTTAACAAGATACAGGCTGACAGGGGGCATAAATAAAGTAAATTCACAGAACTAAAGGCACAGACTGTAAGCACACTGTTACTGCACAAGCCGCCTCAACAATATATGGCCACTGATCCTCATATAGTTGGAGTGACATTCGAGCTGAAGACCCGAAGGCTCAACTAAAGTGTGTATTTACATATACAGATCCCCTAACCCTCTTGGCTGCTTCTCTGTGTGCCTGGAAGCATAGACCCATCTCTTAACCCTCAGTACCCCCTAACTCTGATTGGGCTGAGACAGCCCTTTGGAGGTTCCTCTGTTTTTTTTCTGTTAGAAATTTCTATCGTCCTTGATAAGGAACGGGAGTTTGGAGGACCTAGACTTGCACTATTTTATAATGGGGTAACACAACTTAATAAATCCAACGGGGACTCTTGTCCTGACCTCACCTTTTTCAATAGACAGAATGCGATTGACTGACTGGTCTACCATGGGCTGGTTTGCACCCAAAATGAACACTGCCTGATGAAATTTAGCGGGGGATGCCAGGAAAGCGCAGAGCCGACAGTATAACAGCACAACACACCTCTCCTTAATCTACCAAAAGATTTAACAACAATTTCAAGCCACGGACCGGAGAAACAGCCAGGTTATCCTCACAACCACAACTGCCAAAACCTAACCGACCAACTGTTGCACGTGGCGCTCCGAAGGAGACTACAGATGTACCCAATGTGAAACCTGGGTCCCGAAAAAGGGATCAGAGCAGTCTATCACAAAGGGAGCCACAATAGACTCACCATCAGGATAACTCCCCTTCTCTCTCTACTACACAAATGTTACCCGTCGGAATGGAGGTCTCAAATACAGGACCTGCGCCCACACAGAAGTAACTTGATCTCCAGGCATTAAAAGATCTCATTCAGGCCCTACCAACAAAGCAAGACATAGATGATCTTGCACACAGGTTTGAGACCTTCCACCAACAAGCCATAGAAAGCGTGAAAAAGTACATATCTACACTAGCCTTCAGGACGTCGACTGTGGAGACTTCCAACCAGGGCCTCACCAACCAAATTTCCGACCTCAAAGAGAAGCATGAAATTCTGCATGACTGGGTTCAGGACATGTGTCTCCTTCTTGACAACCAGGAAAACAGAGGTCGGAGGCATAATATCCGGTTAAAGGCTTTATCGGAGTAAAGGAAGGGAGAATCTATCGTCGATGGTCCAATCTCTCTTCAAAGTATAACTAGGCGTGCGTGCACCCTAACAATAATACCTATCTGATAGAGTCCATCATGTCAACAGGAGACAGTCTCTGACTTAATACTACCCAAGAGATGTCTTGTGTAGACTCCATTATTTCACAAAGAGGATATTTTGAGGGGGAGCGTGGAAAGTAGACCCAAGTATGTTCAACGACTCTCCTGTCAAGATCTTCCCCGACGTGTCGAATTGCCCTTTGTACATGAGACGTCTTCTACACCCGCTCTTGGTTACTATCCTAGACGTTGGCGCTTTCTATAGATGGGGTCACCCATTTCATCTCATCGTTCGGAAGGACGACAACACCTTCCTGCATAAGCATGCAGACCTTCCAAGCCTGTTGGCCCTCCTGGGAGTGCCCCCGTTCCCGGTACCCAACTTGCAGGTCATGGAGCGAATTCCGGCTTCTTCTCCTGCCTGAATGGAATGCTTTCAAGCGCTGGTTTGAACTGGCTTGACTCCATCCTTCGTTTCCCTACGTGGCGATTGGCATCTATCCGTCTACCCTTTTCTACTGTTCCGGTACATATACCAGAGGAAGCGAACCCTACTGATCTTCGGGATCAAAGTCATGATACTGCCGATGGGGAGTTTGGCGGGATCGGATGAGGGGTTTGCATACTGATGTTTGAAGGGGTTCTTTGATCTGTGCTCGCTGATGAATACCTGACTTTACGCAGATAAGATTTACATCCGAGACCGCAGTGGACATGCCTCGATAGAGCCGACACCTATGTAGTGGGGAAGGACTGTCTTCAGCGCATAGGATGGGAATTATACCTGCCCACCCTTTCCCTACTCTACTATATAGGCATGATATGGATGGGGAGGGTGGGAGCTTGTTTGTAGATCTGTACTAATTCCGCAGACCTTTGAAGGTGCAGAGCCCATAGGCACCTCCCGTGAGGAATTCAATAGTCTTTGAACTCTTTCACTCCTTTTCAGGAGTCAACCTTGGATTTAATTGAAGACAAATTTGCGTTAACAGTTTACAAGCATTACTGGTATTATTTCGGGTTTTTTGTTCCTTTTTTTTTCTTTCTCCGTTTCTTCTAGTTACCTAGATTACTCCATCCTCTTTCTTGCCCTGCGTTCTCTTTCCAAGCCCTCTGTTCGACTCCTCTCCTACCATTCCTGTCCGGGGAGGCTATTTGCACACCCAGCACGATGTCTACCATGGCGCCATAGTATCATTCGGAACTAAAAGTAGGTTCGTTGAATGTCAAAGGTTTGCACGACTCTGGCAAACGTTCGATTCTCTTAAACTTTCTACCTAAACAGAGAATAGATATTGCTTTCCTACAAGAAACATATTTTTGTCAATCCAAATCTTACAAATTGTCTAATTTCAGATACACCACTGCTTATCACAGCCCTTCATCGGATCCTAAATCTAAAGGTAGGAGCAGTCATCTCGCGATCAGTCCTGTGGGAGCTCCTGGATTCTCAGGTGGACGGAGACGGCTGCTTCCTGATGATCAAAGCAACACAGAAGGTAACTTTTACTGGCCAAGACAGGGACCTACCTGGACCAGGTGGCGTCCTTTCCAGAGGCCCTCCTGATATTGGGAGAAGACCTTAACGCAATTTTAGATCCTACTATGGACAACTCTAAGGGACTTTATTCCACACCACGCTCTACACAAAAACCCATAATTACGTTCCTAAATGAACACCAACTAATTGATACTTGCCGTCTATTACACCTGGTGGATGAAGATTACTCTTTTTTATTCAGTTTCTCATGATGTATACACGAGATCGGATTACTTTCTCATGCGACATCAGGATATAGCCCTTCTATGGGACGCTCACATTAGCAATATCATATTCTCCGACCATGCACAAGTCAGTGTCTCCACTCTCTTGCCGGTCTAGACCGAAGCAATGTCTTTGGTGCTTAACCTTCGTCCGGCTGAGTAGGTACAATTGTAACTATTCCGTTTTAAAAAACTTTTTTTTTTCGAAAAGCTGTAGAGGGCTGAAATTTCGTGACATCTCTGCAGTTTTGTTCCAGAATATATTGGCCAAATTTCAATAAAATATCTCCACCCCCTTCCGAGATAAGGGGTTGAGATATTTTCTATAAAATTATGCAGCCTGACGAAGGTTAAACTCGTCACTCCTAGAGGATCCTACTACAAAATAGGAGATCCAATATACACTGAACTGGTACTTTAACACTAATATGACGGATGGGTCAGATCCATGTATAATTTGGGAAGCTCACAAGTGCGTAGTCAGGGGAATTTTTTATCAAGAATGGAGCCCGGTAGTAGCGGGAAAGGGCGAGGAAAATAGCTGATTTACTGGGTGAGATTAATGCTTTAGAAGCATCACACAAATAATCTCCACAATAAATGGGGTGGACAAGGGCGTAATGGGTCGAATCTCCCAAAATTAATTGAAAGCCAATAATCAAAACTGCTCACCTTGTACAGTTGGGAGACCCACAACTGGTATCAATGCCTGGTATCAGCTGCTGCAGACCCTGCCAAGGCGGTAAACGTACATGAATATGGACAGGTATGGTCCGCGCTGTTGAGAATAAAATGAAAGACGTCCAAGGTAAAATAGATAGGTGCCTTTATTCCATGACCTACGCGTTTCAAGGCCGTCCCAGCCCCTTCCTCAGGAGAACCACCATCAATGATGGTGTTGCTCTTGAGGAAGAGGCTGGGACGGCCTTGAAACGCGTAGGGCATCAAATAATGTCCACAGACACAGACAAACCATGGTGGCCAGGCGCGAATCCATGAGGTCTATTCTGACCCATAAAATAAAACTGATGTTCTCTACATGCTGATGTTTTTTTTATGAACACGGCAACAAGAGTGGCAGAGCTATGAGAGCGCAAAGATCCAATACATATGCCTCATCTATTACAACCAAGCTCAATTAACAAACCCAACTCATCTCAGAGATTGCAGAGGTATTTAAGACCCACTATGAGTCCCTTTCTTTATTCAATAGATAAATGAGATGAGACGCAAGATAACAAGGATCAGGGATCGTATACGCTCGTACATACAAGATTCGGGAATGCCTGTCCCGCCAGCTGGGGAGTCTGACCTTTTAAAGCAACCATTTTTGGAGGAGGAACTTTTAACGGCAATAAAAAACAAATATAGGGAAGGCTCCAGGGCAAGACGGCCTCTCTCTCTCTTACTACAAGGCATTCTTGGGGTCTTTACCACCACATTTAGCATCGCACCTGAACTCTATCCCTGAGGGTCCTGGGTTAACACATTTCATTCAAAATCCAGGAAAAGACCTGGCCTTCTGCTCCAGCCGATTTCACTCCTTAATGTAGATATGAAGTTATTTGCAAAAATGCTAGCATCAAGATTGATTCTGTAGGTCAGGGGAAGGAACGTTGCTTCACATCTGGTGGGACTGCCCCCTGATCAGAGGGTTTTGGGAGAACGTTTTTAGAAACTATGGGTTAATCACGGATAAACCTCTGCGGGGAAGTCCAGAACTTTCATTACTCTCCATAATCCCGGGTTCGGGCAAAACCCTTAAAAGAGATATCCTACGGTTTTGCCTTTCAACTGCTAGGAATGTAATCCAGCGCCACTGGAAAGAGCCGGTGCAACCTTCCATAACAGAATGGTATTCAAGATGGAGACTTGCTACCGTATGGAGGAACTTTCGGCTGAATTCTTAGTCTTTCGCCTTTAAGTTTACAGAATGGATCATTTTTAGAGATGCATCTAACCTATTCTGCTGAGCTCCTTCTAAACTTGCTCTTTGACTAGCCATATACAATAAGAGTCAAGGGCTATCTCAATAGGTGCTTCACAGAGGTCCCTACCCTCACCTTTTCAGTCACTACCCCCATTTCCTATTTAATCCCTCTTAAACTGTCCCATACCTATATACCGTATGCCTCCTTTCTCTTTCTACACAATTCTTCTGTCTAATCATCGGAACTACTGGATGCCCGAGTGGCTTACAGGGAGCCTGGGTAGGTTTCCTGTCAGTTAATTATAGATTTTGTTGATTCATAATATTTCATGCCTAGAAATATCTAAGAGAAGGTGAGGTCTCATCCCCAGAGACTCTACTTCACTAAAGTAATGAGAATAATTACATAGGCGTTCAATAGAATATAGCGTGACACTATTGTTACATGTTTTCCGTCAAGTGATGGACTATTTGTTTGTCATGTTTATAAAGTTTTCTTAATAAAAATAGATTTATTAAAAGACTGACTCTGGGGCTCTCTACTTTAGTTCACCATGATCAGGCTTGATTTATGGGAGGCAGAGAGGTCAGAGACAATACAACTAAAGCTCTAATCCTCATCTATAGAGTGAATTTGAAGTCATCACCTTTAATGCTCCTCTCTACGGATGCCGAGAAGGCATTCGACAGCGTAAATTGGACATTTATGTTTGAGGCGCTCCGTTGAATTCGCTTAAATCCAACATGCTTGATTGGATCTCGTACTTCTACTCCAATCCTTCGACCAGGGTGAAGGTCAATAGGTTGTTATCTTCTGGCTTCTCTATATGTATTGGCATGAGGCCAGGATGTCCACTATCCCCCTTAATCTTTATACTCCATTCCTTAGGTAAATAAGAGCAAATGAGGGTATTAAGGGCCCAAAGATCAAAAACACACCATATAAAATTGCGGCCTATGCAGATGATTTATTATTCTTTATTACTTCTCCTGCTAAGTAATTGCCGAATTCATGACCGAATTTTATCCAATTTTAAGATTCATTTATCGAAATCTGAGGCCGTAAATATTAATAATACCTCCTCTATGGCTACACTGAAAAGAGCACATGACTTTAATTGGGTTAGTGATACAATCAATTACTTAGGTATTAAACTACCCAGGGACACTCACATGACTTTCTCCCTCAACTATCCTAAATTACTTCATACCATACAGATAGATTGTTTGAAATGAACACAACATGCCTTTACGTTTGGGAAATTTGCAATCTTTAAAATGAACATCCTTCCCAGGATCTTTTATGAATTTCAAGCTCTCCCAGTTAAGGTTCCCTCATCCTTTTTCAAAAATCTGGCTTCCATGCACACTAGATTTATTTGAGGGGCAAGCCTCTGCATATCAGCGCAAAAGTCCTTTACTGCACTAAATTGACCAGAGGTGTTGCGCTCCCCAATTTCAAATCTTATCAGGCAACTCACCTCATCAGAAATCTAAACTGGCATAGAAATGGTGAAATGAAAGCATGGGTTGGAGTGGAGCAGGATTTTGAGTGTCCCGTAGAAGGGAACCCCGTGGTTGGGACATAGTCGTTTGAAGAAACTTAAAGACCACCCTACCATTGGTGTCACTTTGGCCTACCGTGAGGCCCCTACAATTAGAGGGCTCATTCTACCTCGGTCATCTCCACTATACCCGATTTTGGGCAATCCCCTATTTCCACCGGGGGTGGAAGACCCAGTTTTTGGTTAGTGGACGAGAGAGGATTTTTCCAGAGTGAAACACCTTGGTACTGGACATGCATGGCCGACAAGGAAGGAGTTCATGAATCTTCAATTCTCTTGTGCTTTGAATATATGGAGAGCTACCAAGTTTTCTCATTTTCTGAGAGTTATGCCTAGCAGAACCCACTTTTCTGGAGAACATCCTTTGAGGTGGTGTGTATGGGCACGGGTATGATCAGACACACAATCTCCCGTGCATATTCTCTACTTAATGGACCCGTAGAACGTATTAAACCCGGGTTTCAGGTGCAGTCTGAGGAGGACTTACAGCTCAGAATATCAGATGACCAATGGGAAAAGATATGTACTTTATGTACTTTAACACACAAATCTTCAATTTCTCCCATTTTCAGGAAGCTGGATTTAAACTACTCACTAGGTGGCAGGGTGGATAAAAATCAATGTTTTTTTTTTAAAAATCAAAAAAAAAAAAAAAAAAAAAAAAAAAAAAAAAAAAAAAAATCGGATTTTTTTTTATTTAAATCGGATTTTTTTAATTTAAATTGGATTTTTTTCAATAAACTGCTTTTTGAGGAAAATATTTTACCATCCAAAGGTTCTTCCATCATGAGATAAAGCTGAGTTGTTTAACTCAGTATAATAAAGGCTGTATATGTGTAACATTCACAATGCCATGCTCTTCCAGAGGTTTCTGTAGGATTAGTGGGCAGTTTCTCTCCTACATTATCACAGACGCTCGCTTTACTTACGCAGTTCTCAAAATTGAATTTGACTCCGCAGAGGTCCCAGCCTCTTCTTCACGGCAAAAATGTTACAACATGAACAGAGTTGAGAAAAAGACCTTGATCCTATTGTTCTACAAACCTATGAATACAGAATCAACCCCTTCAGTGCCAAGTCCAAGAAGTTAGACAATATGTTTCTGATTGCTTGGAGTGGAATAGATCTGCACAACACAAGAAGAATGTGAATCTAAGTGTGAGGAGGAGGAAGGGCAAGCAGACAAGAAAATTAAAGTGAAACTTTGAGCACAATACTGCAGCATAGCCACAGACAGACAAGTCTGGATCTGTTTGTGTGTACGATCTGAGGTTTATTACATTCTTTCCTTATAATGGCAGCAGGCCGTAAAAGACCCAGTTTGGGAATATTTTAATGAAGCTCCTTCGCCTATCGGTAAGGCAGGCATGCGTGCAAAATGCAAACGATGCAACAAAGAGATGCAAGGCCTAGTGGCGCGAATGAGGCAACATCATGAGAAGTGCGGTGATGAAGATGACCAAAGAAACACTTCTGAACAGGCAGGATCTTCAGGTTGGTAAACATTTTTATTGAATTCTATTTCTAAAGACTGAACTGTCATGTGTGAGAAAAAAATATATTTCTTATTATTACTGCATGTTACTGTCATTTGGTACAGTTATGAAGAAAAACAAATATTCCTTTTGGGGCAGGGGCAGTGATGTGTTGTGTACAATAAGCAGAAATTGTATAATAAACAATAAAATAACAGCATTGACTTTTTTTGTTTTGGGGAATTCATGGATTCTGGAAACTATCCACCTCCAAGATCACCATCATCCTGTTCTACAGTTTCAGAGTTATCCATCCAGGATAGTGCTTCATTAGCAGCAGCAGCATCATCAGACACCCACAGCCACATATCACCATCACCCAAAAGGAAGAAAAAACCTTTACCTCCTGGAACCACCATAGATAGGTTTGTGATAAGAACTAGCAGATTAGAAAAAGAGTTGATTGATGAAAAAATTGCCCAGTTTATTTATGCAACAAACTCTTCTTTCCGTCTGACTGAGAACCCACATTTCATTAATATGGTTCAGTCACTGAGACCAGGATACAGTCCACCCAGCAGAGCTGATGTTGCAGGGAAACTGCTGGATCAAGTGTATGACAGAGAAATGGAGCAATGTGCAACAGCTCTGGAGGGTAAAATTGTTAACCTAAGTATTGATGGGTGGAGTAATGTCCACAATGATCCTATTGTATGTGCTTGTATAACAACAGAAGAAGGTAAAGTCTTTCTAGCACAAACAACTGATACGTCAGGAAATGCACACACAGCAGAATACTTACAAGAAGTGGCAGTAAAAAGCTATAACGACATGTGAATAAAAATTCAAATGTCTAGTACGCAGTTTGGTCACTGACAATGCTGCAAATGTATCCAAGATGAGAAGCGATTTAGAAGAGCAGGGAGGGAATACAAAGCTGCTAATAACATATGGTTGCAGTGCTCATTTGCTGCACCTCTTAGCCAAAGACTTAAGTTTTCCAGAAATAAAGGCTAATGTTGAAATTGCTAAATACTTCCGGAATAATCATTTTGCTGCAGCAGCTCTGAAAAGGATGGGTGGAACCAAGCTAACGCTCCCACAAGATGTTAGATGGAACTCTGTGGTGGACTGTTTTGAGCAGTATATCAAAAACTGGCCTATTCTGATGACACTTTGTGAAGAAAATCGAGATAAAATAGATGGCACGGTCACGGCCAAAATCCTCAACATTGGGCTTAAGAGAAATGTTGAACATATGCTGAGCTTCCTGAAACCCATCTCTCAAGCTTTAAACAAAATACAGAAAAATAGCTGTTTTATTGCGGATGCTGTTGAAATTTGGAAGGAACTGAGTGAACACTTAAAAACAGAACTACACATGGACAGAATTAAATTACAAGCAGTAAACAAACGAATGGGACAAGCACTGAATCCAGCTCATTTTTGGCAAATATTGTCAATATCCAATATCAGGGTCAAAACCTAAGTGCTGAGGAAGAGGAGTTAGCTATGACATGGGTATCCAGCAATCATCCATATTTAATGCCAACTATAATAAACTTCAGAGCTAAGGGGGAACCATTCAAGAAATATATGTGTGCTGAAGATATTTTAAGGAAGGTCACACCAGTAAACTGGTGGAAGTCACTTAAGCGCTTGGATTTAGAGACTGTTCAAGTAATGATTTCACTTTTAACAGCAGTAGCTTCTTCTGCAGGCGTTGAAAGAATATTCTCTTCCTTTGGACTCATTCATTTTAAATTGAGAAATCGGTTGGGACCCAATAAAGCAGGAAAGCTTGTTTTTCTTTTCCAGATTATGAATAGGAACAAAGAAGAAGATGATGATGAAGATGACGACAAGTGAGCTACAGAGGACAGCAGGGACAGTAGTATTTAACTTTTTCATGTGTCGGCTGGGCTGGCAGTCTAAGTTTCTTAAAATATATATATATTGTTTAGCCAAATTAGTTAACAAACATGGATGTTTGTTTAAGCAAATAACTTATGCTGTAATGTTGTTATTGTTTCAGTTGAATAAATCTATTTAAATTGTTATTAAGGTCAGGATTATTTTTCTCCTTCCTAAGTACAACAGAACAGTGGTGTCCAAATATGAATGATTAACCCATTAAACTGGGGAGAAAAAAGTAATATAAAAAATGATTCTAAAAATCTTCATCTACTTGCATGTTAAAGTAGCAAGAACTAGTTTAGGTAGAAACTTTGATTTAAATCACTGATTTAAATCAAGCCTTACTGACTAGTGATTTAAATCGTGATTTAAATCAGTTAGATTTAAATCAAATCCACCCTGCTAGGTGGTATAGAGTCCCAACTAGACTACATGCAATTTACCCAAAAGTAAGATCTCTGTGTTGGCGGTGTGGGGAGAAGGAAGGCAATATGCTCCATATTTTCTGGGTATGCAAAGGCTTGACCGCCTTTTGGAAGAATGTGCAAAAAGTGATGCATAAAATTACCAATTTGACCGTAGATCTTAATCCAGCCCTTGTCCTCTTGCACCACAGTGACATTCCCCTAAAAGCTTACAAATGGTCGTTACTTCACCACTTAAACATGTCAGCTAGGGCTTGTATTCTTCTCTTGTTGAAGAAGGCTAGGTCTACAACGATGGCTTTATGGTTTTTCAAGATCGATGAGGTAATGTTGCTCGAAGACCTTACTCAATTGTAAACAACTCTCAGACCCAATTTTGATCAACTTTGTTTTACTGGCTAGACTTTAAGAGGTTCGATGAATATTTCTTACTCTTGGAAGGAGTTTGAGGGGCCTGCAGGGCTTCCCTGGATATGCCTCCCGCCCCACGACCCACTACCCACCTTTCCCATCTATCCCTTGTCCTTTCCCCAGGCACCCCCACCCTTTACCTTTTTGACCTCTATACTGCCTGCTTTATATCTTTCTTCTTTTGGTTATTGTTTCTTTTTATGGCCCGTATGACATCTCTTTTAAAGGAGAAACTTTATTGGACATAAGTCAACCTCTGGTTGACAGTTGAACTTTTCGTATATTGCCTATAGACTTCCAGGTTAGTCTTATTCTTACAGTGCATTAGGGGTATACTGTTTATTTTGTAATTGAAGGTTTCAGTACTATTTGGAACATTTTGTCTGGTGAGGTTTCTAATCAAAACTAAATTTATAAAATAAAAAAACTGTGCACATACCTTAAAATTTTAAGCTTTATGACTACAAACCAAACAAAAGCAACCATGAAGCGAAAACAACCACTTGTCACACTATTCTCACAAAGGTCTTGTTATGAAAAAAGTAGATTTTTGTGTACTCACCATAAAATCTCTCTCGGAGCTTTCATTGGGGGACACAGGATATCATGAGTGTTTGCTTTACTGCCACTAGGAGGCGACACTAGGCCTAGTAAAAAAAAATTAGTTCCTCCTCAGCAGTATACACCCCCAGGCCTGGAGCGAGACCCATCAGTTAGTGCAAAAGCAGTAGGAGAAGCAATCTGAGACACGTATAGACTGGCCCAACAGAAACACATAAGAAAGGCGGGTGCTGTGCACCCCAATGAAGGCTCAGAGAAAGAGATTTTACGGAAAGTACACAAAAATTTCCTTTTCTCTATCGCTTCATTGGGGGACACAGGACATCATGGGACTTCTAAGGGTGGGAAGAGAAGGACTAGAGAATTAAATAAAAACCAGAGGCAGAATCTTCGAGTTCGAAGTGGCCGCTGTAAATTTCAAATGTATGGTTGTCTTGGCCCGAAATTAGAAGTAAAAAAGGTGAAGGAGGACCCAGTATCACCTGAAAAGAGGAAAATGAAGACCTCAAGGCAGCAGCTAACAAGATTCTGACAAGGGACATGAGGGCCCTAAGAATGACACACCTAAAATCCTAGATAGGATTGCTCCTAGACGGATGACGTGATTCAGGAGCAAAAAAGGTCATCCGGACAGTCCGGTCCTGAAGAAGACTTTTCTGAGAATAACCTTAAGAAAACAAGGAACCTATACCCAACAGGAAAAGGAGCACTGAAAAGCTACAAGAGAGATAGGACTGGAAAGGTGTGATCTAATCATTGGACCACTTCTGGAAGCCACATAGGTTCCATGATCAAGGATAACTAGAACACCCGCCCTTATCGGAATGGAGTTGAGGACAGAATTAAGGTGCTGAAGGCTTTCTTAAGAAAAGGGACAGGAAGGAATACATCCTACTTTAGTAAGAGGCAGAGAACGTATTGGAGAGAAGAACGTTCTCAGGACAGGAGGAATAAGCAACATGGAAAAAACGAATATGTAGTTTTCCACCAAACTGCGTGGAGAAGTCGGCTCTGCGAGGGGAAAGGGTTCACCTGCGGCTTCTAAGGATGTACTCCTTCTGAAGAACAAAATAAAAGAAAATTCAAGAGGTTCGCGAGTAGCCCTGAGTGCTTCAGGGTCAGGAATAAAAGACAGAGGGGCCTCAAGGAACCCCTAGGGTGCCACCTGACTGGACGGGTAGCCCACCAAATCTAATATAATCGTAAACCTGTAGACTAAATAACGGCCTGACTCAGACCAGGTGGGCCCGAGGTCCCAAAACTCCTTCAGAAAACAAAAATTGTAGGTAGTACCTGCGAGCATTGTCAAAACTGTAGGACAGTGTCCCAGCCATGGCTCGACAGAGGGCAGTTCCCTGTAGACAAGAGTAACGAGTCTACCCAAGGAAAAAGGCAAACAAGTGAGGTGGTTAACTGAGCCTGTCACTGAGTCTAACAGTTAAAGAGGAAGAATGCGCTTGGTCTGATCCATCTGGGCTGAAAAAGCGCTGAAAGCGACGATTTCTGCTTCAGAAACAAAACGAATGTCCAACGACCTGGCCTGGGCATAGGAAAGTTCCTGTAAGGGCCACTGGTCTCTCATATTGTGCATGAGCGCAATCATAGAATCGTATGAACCAGTCTGAAAAGAAAAAAAAAAAATTGAGTAACTCCGGATGCATCAGATGATCCTTTTGATGCCCTGAAACCTGTAATAATCGTGGAAGATGACAAGCTGTTCGCGAAACTCTGTGTCAACCATGCACGGGGACCATACTACTACTCACTGCAAAGTTCCAATCATATGACATGTGCTGCCAAGGCAGGCATGTTTCTAAGGCAATGGAATCAAATGCCATCTGGGCAGTCACGGAGGATGAGTAGACAAGAGGTGGGTAGCTCCCTGAGGAAACAGAGATTCATGTATATAGTCCACAGTACAACAGACTGTTATTAAGAAGAGTGGTCAGGGAATAGCCATAAGAACTGAAACCTACAATCTACATACACATTGGAGGATCTATTTGTGTGGGGTTTCCTTTTCTGCAAGGAAACCCAAGGAACCTCAAATCCAAGACACTGGACAGATGGCCAGGTCCACTGGCACACCTGGTAGTAGAGCCTATGTACAAGGGCTGAGTCTATGAAGATGGAGTCCTCATTAGGAGGCCTTGTGTGCCAGTACAGGAAAGCACATCAAGGCCATGGAAGTCTCTTCTACTCCATGCTTGGCTCCATGATGTACGGCATGTACTGCCGTTGGTGGCTACGAGGGAGTAGCCCTCTATGCAACACTTAGTGTATGTGCTGTGCGCTGGATCCAACACTTAGAATATGTCCTGTCACTGCACCTCGGGTGAGAACACCTAGAGACATTTCAGAAAGGAAACCAAACTTGCAGATGGAGTGGATCGTCAGTCCTGACAAATGGGAACCTGCACTTATACCTTGAGTGTACTTCATGATGTAAATGATGTTTTCAGGATCTGCAGGAGAGAAAATAAGCATCGACCAACAACCATAAGGTGTAGACCTTGACAATACTAATGATCGCTTGGATCGTGCCATGAGCAACCACATAGGTCATGTTAGGTGGAGAACGAAGTCACTTGTTTGATCTGGCGCTCTGTCTTCTCTGCACATGAGTGAGAGGAGTGAGTAGGGACGGACGACATACGAGACGGTAGACAAAGAACTTGGATCCAGGTCGGCTGCGGGAGGGAATGTGATTAAACTTGATTACCTCAGGTATAGACATTGGAGACCTCAATGGATCTGCGACTGTACCTCTGCTGCAGCCCGCAAGAGAACTTCCTTGGAGAGGCTTTGCATATGGCTGTAGGTGGTCTGAGCTCTGGTGGAGGTCAGACTACTTGATGAGAGAATTAAGAGGCGACAGACAGACACGGACACAGAGACCTCACAGACTATTCTGTAATAATGATGTAGCTGGGAGTCTAACACACTGGTAGCTACCAGCTTAGGTGTAATGCGATGAGGCCTGAGACATACGTCACCTTGTAGTCAGGTTACAAATACATGGTTAAATAGATATATATCATATCTGAGGACAAGCACAGAATCCAATCTTCTAAATGATGTAAAAGTGTGTGCCACGCAACAACTCATATGTTATAGTGGTTGGGGTACTGACACGCTGGACAGTTTTACGGATCCCAGTGCCAAAGTGAAAACAAAGATAAGGAGGGGCAGAGCACCTTGACCACCGTGTTCGTCAGCTATATGGTGTCAAAAGGCCTGGTTACGGAATATCTGAAAGGTCCTCGAGTACTGTTGTAGCCCAAATGTGGGGTCCCAGAAGACGACTGAAGTAGATGGCTACAGGATACATGATAGCTGGGTTTCTTGCTCACTAAGGAGGTGGTAAGCCCCACCGCCCAATCCTGCAGGCAGTTAGACCTATCCTGCAGGTGAATGTGTGTACTAGATAGTGGTACACATCCCATAACCTACAGAGGCAGCCAGGTATAGGATACTTGGAAGCCAGATTTCTTGTTCAGTGGTAAATTTGCAGATCCCATAAACTAATTATGCAGGCAGTTCTGTGGTGTATGCAGTTATGTGCACTGGATAGTCATGCATATACAGTGGGCATATACAGTGGCCTGCTAGTGTGGAGGATGAATTATATCTTATCTATTAATCTTAGTTTTTATACTCATATAGCATTAAATGAAACAATACGTTTTTCCTGTATTCAGGTACGTATCCAATATTCTCTCTCCGTCTTTGAGTCACTCTCCCCTCTCCATCCCAATCAGCCCCCCCTCCTCCATTTCTCTCTCTCTACCTTTTTCTCTCTCTCTCTTTCATCCTTCTCTTCTCTCTATCTTTCTCTCTTCCTCTCTTTTCTCTCTCTTCTCTCTCCTCCTCTTTTCTCTTCATCTCTCTCTTTCCTTCATGTCACTCTCTCCCTCTTTTCCCTTTTTCCCCTCTCTATCTCTCTCTCTCTCTCTTCTTTTTCTCTTCTCTCTTTGTCTCTCTCCCCCCCTCCATCTATTTCTTTCTCTCTTTCTTTCCCACTATGAATCTGTGAACAAGGAGCTGTTTTGTTAACAAAGTGTCTCCTCAGATGTGTATGCTGGAAAGAAGATATGGTTGTGCAGAGCTGCTTTGAAAATGGACAAGCTGATTGGTCCTCGCTGTGCCTGCACCAGACTGTGCTATGGGAAACCCAAGATAACCTGCATCCCAGCAGCCAAGGGATGATACCATGACGTGATGAAGAACGGACTCTCAGAATACAAAGAACTATTATTATTAACAAACATAGACATTAGCTTAATCCCACCTAACTCCCACCCTGCCATGGACATTTACATGCTTATCTTTTAGACTATAAAATGCCCTGTACCCGGATATCGAGTTCAGTTGCTGTGACCATAGCCATTGCTTAATAAAGCAACGAACATATTATAAGTTTGAACCAGATTCTCCGTCTGATTTACTCTTATCTGGTACCATATGTTCATAGTCTAATTTGGAATGACTGGTGAAGGAGTGTATTGTCGCTACGACCCCGACACTAGAGCAGACAGGTATAGGATGCATGGCAGCTGGAATTCTTGCCCCCTAATAAGGTGACTGATGCCATTAATTATTCTTGCCAGCAATTATGTGATGTCAGGTGTTATGTAAGTTGGGAAGCTGTTTATGTGATGTAGGCAGTTTTTCGATCAAATGGCCTCTGCGTACGTGAGCCACGGTGCAGGAAACAAAACAGGTACGAGGTCTGGTTCACTAAATAAACCAAAACAGCAGTTAGAGTCCATTATATGGTATATGCAAGCTGACAGTTCAGGCTTACTGAGCAGCAAACAGAGAGAATGGTCAGTGTTGCTGAAGAGTGTGGTAAATGGTAGTTCTGACCACTGGACAGATCCCTTAGCCACATTAAGGGCATGTATACCGGACATGGAGGATCCGACTCACTGTACGATACCAGGTGGCTGATGGACCTGGTTCACTAAGTAGTGGACAGGTCATGGTTACTGCTACGAAATGTTGCGTGGTACCTGGGTAATTCTGGCTTATTGGACAGTGAGGCAGATCCCTTACACGGCTGTAACATGGTTCTGGCTCGCTGGATAATGGACCGACCATCAGACTGCCGTTGCAGGACATAGGGTCTGGTAGTTGTTGAGCACTCCATAATGAGGTGAAGAATGTGTGTATATCATCCTTGAGCATGCTGACCCATGCCAATCTTTTCTGCAATGCTTGACCATGCTGGCCAGGACTACGATGCTCCGAATCATCTTATCTTCGTATCTGTGCTGCCCACTGCACCTGTGGAGGCGCTCTTTATCCTCAGGTGGGGATGTCAGCCTGCTGACTGTGGGCAGTGGAGGGCTCTAGGTGCTGCTATGTGAAACATGAGTGTCGATGCATAGCTTATCTTGTGCACTGGTGTAGCCCCGGGGCACGCAAGGTTAAAAAAATGTGGTGAGACACTGCGGAGCAGGGAGGGTTAACACTGCTCGGTAGTCGAGTTCCTGAGGTGAAGGCTCCTGCAATATGAGTAACAATACAGATCAGGCTGCAGGACATGCAGGGGTTAACCAACTCGAGGAGGTGGGGTTTCATGTTGTGTAACCATCAGTACTGAGATCAGCGCACCTTAGAGTTAACTCAGAAGCAGATTTCTGAGGTGGGACTAGTCACAGTCAGTGTGTGAAATTGACATAGATCTGTTAAGCTGCAGGGGGCGTGCCTGAAAAAAGGCAGGGCTCATCCTACTCTGAGAAACAGAAAGTTCCTGCAATAGGCTGAGGGAGGAGGGCAAAGTGCTGACGCCACTAATAGGCTGGCTGTCAGGTGAGGCGTGCCCTGGAGCTAAATTAGAAGCTCAGGCCATCTGGCAGAACCAGAGTGGCGCGGAGACTGCAGGGGGCCCACAAAATCATGAAAAATAAGCACAGCAGAGCCCTCCATTGCCCGTGGTCTAAGTAAATAAGTTTCTTGAAAACTTGGATCCTCTCCTCAGAGCACAGACACACACTTGGACCATCTTACGTGTGTTGTGCATCCCGTCCGAAGCCGCTGCAGGTTCTGTCTGAAACAGGGATGGTGCAGATATCCTCCATCCACACTCTCTGTGTTCGGAGAGGAGGAGAGTAACTGTCCGGCCAACCATCCATCACCGCTGTCCTGCAGATGCAATGCAGAGGGGGCAAGCACGAATCCATAAGATACTGGCTAGGCAACAAAAGGGTTAACTCCGCAAGGATGATGCAGGGCTGGGGTTCTGCAAAATGAAAACGCCTGGTTTCAGAAGGGGGTCCATGGAGGTGACACTCCATGCTCCCGTCTGTTGCTGGTGTTGGGAAATCGTTGCCCTCAGGGGAACTGTTGCCCTTCTGGTGAATTTCCCATGCGTTGAAGGTACGATTCAGAAGAGGGTGCGTGGAGGCGACACTCCGCGCTCTCGTCTGTTCATGGTTTCGGGAGATCAGTGCCCTTATGGGAATCATTGCACTTCTGATGAATGGTGTCCATTCGGGGAAGAAATAATCATAGAAAAAATAAACATAAAAATAAAAAATATTACATGAGCAGGGGCAAAAAACCAAAAACATACATCCACCTCCTGTAGACACTAAGCTTAAGCCACCTCAGAACTGAAGAGTCAATACCATATTGTGTAGGTAGAGCTGCAGGTAAGCTTAGGATATGACCAAATCTGAGTGTCGGAGTTGATTATTTTACAATTATTTGACTACAGGGGAAAATCCGTTTTATTTTTATTTATTTTTTTCCTCCTCACAAAACCTGTCTTACTCTAACAAAATCAAGTAACTACTTCTAATATCATTCAAGCAGGCCATTTTACTCCTGCCTCCTGACAAGGAAGGTTTTTTCGTACATGCGGCTTAACCCTATAACGTGTGACGTCTAAAATATACACTTAACTCAGACCCTTTAGGCCCTTTTGCAAATCATATGGAGGAACTACAATAACATTTACAAATTTATTTAAAAATTGCAAAGTAAGATATGAAAAATGCACAACATTGTAATTAAAACAGGATGCAGAAAAAAAAAAAAAAAAAATAAGTACATGGGCCAAAAATGAATCCTTTTTATCATTAAACAATTTTTTTTTCAGATTTCATACAAAGATATGAATAACACACAAACAAGGGTATACACATGTTGAAGTAAACTAGCTGCAGCTACATTTCTTTTCCAACTTTTACTTTTCAATTTTATTGATCTTCTACACAATTTACTTTCTTTTCTGAAGAATGTTCTTTACAGACATTTTCTCCACAAATCGTACGGTAACGCTCAGTTTTTCTGTCTTTGCTGGACAAATAAAACAATGCTTTTGTTTTCTTTCTACTGTGCCTGAAAACGTATGCCACACCGTTTTATAGCTTCTCTAGTTTGCTTTATAGAGCAATGGGAGCACAATGCTAGGATCAAGTATAATGATGTACTGCATGCCAACATAGCAATGTACCCAAGGAAGAAAAGAGTTGGCACAGTAGACTGCACACCACAAATGATAATATACTAAGCTTTATTAAGGATACACAGAACAACCATATAAATTAAAAAGACAAAATATCAATCAAGGGTTGCCCATAGAAGGGACCACAGCCCGAAAAGATGAAGAATGGCATATACACACGTGGTCAAAATTTTTGGTACTCCTCGTTTAAAGAAAAATCCACAATAATCACAGAAATAACTTGAATCGGACAAAAGTATTAATAAAAAATGTATGAAAATGAACAAAAGAAAGTCAGACATTGCTTTTTTTTTCCCCAACTACAATTTTATTTTTTTCTCAACAATCCAAATAAAACATAACAGTGCAATCACATGTATGCATGTCACTCTCTTTTACAAGTAAACATTAATATCACCACATATCCTCTACATATTCTAGCAGTATCAAAACCACAAAAAAGTCCCACATCTGCCAAGTCTAAGTAAATTTTTCCATTGAGTTATGAAGTTAGTCGTTCCGTTAGTTGAATGTCCTTTATTCGCACATATTAGTCAAGAGACCGGAGGTGGGGCCCTCTTCTTCCAGTTGAGAGAAATTATACACTTTGCGGAAGAAGATTTTAGTAGAGCTGTCTCACAGCTTCTGGGGGTAGAGAATGGAAAGAAGAAACAGCGCAGATCTAAGTGCAGTATCTCTATTGGATTAGATATGGGTGAGGTAACTGAAAGCAGATCACCTTTGGGATGTCTTGAAATTTAGCGTTTAATAAGGATTGGACTCTTGTGGCTTGCAGCATGCTGTCCCGGAGAATTCAGGTCCTCGTGTTAGCAGATCCTGTTAATTCAGTTGATTAATTCGATGAATTCCAGTTTGTATATTGCGGAGCTTCCATATAGAGCCCGGTGGTTATATTCCTTCAGAAATGTATTCATACAAATATAAAATAGCAAGGTACAACACGTTTCAACTCCTTAGGCTGCTTTCACATTGCGATTTTTGATCCGTGGTTATCCGTTGTAAAATGGACAGCCATGGATCCGATTTGGCCCACATGTTATCCTATGGGCACGGATCGGATTTGGCCTAATTGCCATCCGATTTTGTCGGATCCGATTTGTGTCCGATTTTTTGCTGTGCCCAAAATCAGACACTGCTCCGATTTTGGGCACAGCAAAAAATCGGACACAAATCGGATCCGACAAAATCGGATGGCAATTAGGCCAAATCCGACCCGATCTGTGGCCTTTAACCTGGGGGCCAATGGAGCACGGGTCCAAGAAAATACAGGATCTTTTCTCGGACCCGATTTTAGTGTACTGAGCATGCTCGGTACACTAAAATTGCTCCTTACCATCTAATTTCACTTCCGTAATGAATATGCATACATTGCGAAAGTGAGATTTAGTAAAAGAAAAGGTTAAAAATAAAAAAATTTATATTCTCACCTTTCCAGCGATCCCCCGACGCCTCCAGCAAGCTCCGGATGCTTACAGGACCTGCTGTTACGCCACAACCCGATCAGCTGATCTGGTAAGATGACCGATTACCGCGGTAACTGCAGTCATGTGACGCAGCCGGGTTGTGACGTAACCGCAGGTCCTCTAAGCATCCGGAGCTTGCTGGAGGCGTCGGGGGATCGCTGGAAAGGTGAGAATATAAATTTTTTTTTTTAACCCTTTCTTTTACTAAATTTCACTTACATACATTGCGGAAGTGAAAGTGCCCCGCTGCCTCCTGTCATCTCGTCCTGTGTCCGGATCCGTGATAATCAAGTTCCCCAGACACAGAAATAGGTCACCTCCTTTGGTGTCCTTTCCTGTCTGTGGGGTCCTGCAAAAGGTAGGATCCCACGGACATGAAAAAATATGCTGTGAAACCAGCCTTACAGAGTCTTCATCAGGTACAATTTCACAATCATGCACATAGAGTGTCTCTTCATTATATAAAGCTATGATTTGGTAAGTCAGGGTCGTGACCCACCCAGTTACTTAATCATGTTAATTGAGTTGCTTAACCACCTGCGTCGACTTACCGTAATTAAACAGCTAAGTCACAAAGAGAAAAGAAAGAAAGAAAAGATAGATAATAAGAGGGAGTAGAAAAGAAGGACAGGGCAAAGGGAGGGAATAAGGGAACAGTTAGGTGTGAAGGGTGTGTATGGGCAGTTGGGAGGATAGGGGAGGGCATCAAAATGGGCCAACCAGGTCTGGAATTTCATGCATAATATGCCAGTCTGAATGAGCTGTTTGTGTATAATCTAGGTAGAGAGAACCTCATTAAACTCCGGAGAGTCTCTAAACATAAGCCAGGTTGTCCAGGAGCTGAAAAACTTGTTTAATCGGAACTCTGAATGGGCAAAAAGTTTTTCCATTCGACATATCCATCTCATTAAGCCAATCTAATATCGTGGGTGCCATTTTTGATTTCCATTTCCTCGGTATCACCACCCTAGCTGCAGCCAGGCAATGTCTCAGGATGCCGTGTTTGATCTCCTTGAAGGACCCAGGGATCATGGACAAAAGCCCTATCTGAGGTGAGCAGGGAGCGTGTAGTCCTGTGATGTGTTCATAAATCCGAAAGATATTCTGCCACGAAGAATGAACCGTCGGGCAGCGCCACCAAACATGAAGCATGGTGCCCCCAGGGGCATCACATCTCCAGCAAACATCTGGGATGGATGGAAAAATTTTGTGGAGTTCCACCTTGTTAGTAGCTTAAAATTTGTTTCCTGTGATTTGCAGGGCATTGAGATTTTATGCGCACACATTAAGGCTTTATCCCAATCCAAGCCTGGCGGCGCTACCCCCACAGCTCCTGCCCCCAGGCCCTTGTAAACCACACTGAAGCAGGTTCAGGGGAGTCTATCAAGATGTAAAATTTGAGAAATGACGTGGGATGGTGTCACCGGCTGCAGCCAGAGAGATTCAAAATCGGTCCGCTCCCTAGTCAGCCCAGAGGGGTGGGCTCATAGATGATAAAAACGATTGCAGATATGCAAACCAATAAAGTCTCTGATAAGGAAATCTGTCGTGGAAGTCGGTAAGGAAGGGGGGGGGGGGGAAGGGGCAGGGGGGCAGCCCCCACAGAGGGTCTCACAAATCCTAGTTCTATGACTGGAGGACCATACCAGAAATGTATCTACTCCAACACCAGCGGGAAGTCGGTATTACCAAATAGGGGTGTCAAAGGGCCTATCATGGTGGAGAGCTGGAATCGAGTGCGCGCTTCATCCCAGGTAAGACGGAGGTCTCTCGTCAAAGGCGAGGCTGAGATGTTCTTGGGACACTTAATCCTATCAATCCAAGGCAAAGAATTTAGGAGCCAATTAGAAAGATCTGTTTCCATGGACACCCACCGCCTGTCCCGGACCCATAAAACCAGTCCATCAGCCTGTTGAGAATAGCCGATGATAAAAACGAAAATCTGGTAGACCGGCTCCTCCTTGCGACTTGCGTCTCGTCAGTTGTCTATATGCCAAACGGGGTTTCCCCTTCCTCCAGATGAAAACAGTCGACAGTCTTCAACTGGGAGTAGAAGGACCCCGGAACTGCGATAGGGATTGCTTCAAACATGTATAGCATCTTCGGTAGTACGTCCATCTTTAGGACGTTAATCCTACCGAACCACAATAATGCTCTTGTGATATATGTCTTAAGTTCTGTGGCAATCAGCTGTAATAGAGGTTTGTGGTTCAGATCGCACAAAAGTGAGAGGTCTGCAATCAAATTAACCCCCAAGTATTTCAGTGCTTTAGAGCACCAATGAAAAGGGAATGTTTCTTGCAATCGAGATCTCCTGGCTGATGAGAGGGAGATATTCAATATCTCGGATTTCGAAACATTGATCTTGAAGTTGCTAACCCTGCTGTAGCGATCGAATTCGCTCAAAATGGAAGGAAGAGACGTCTCTGGGTCAGTCACGTAAAGGAGCAGGTTGTCTGCGTATAATGCCAATTTGTAGGAATCTTTGCCGATTTGTATTCTGTGAACATCAGGGTTCCGCCCAAGGGCAACAGCCAGGTGTTCCATCACTAAGACATATAGTAATGTGGACAAGGGACAGCCCTGGCGCGTCCCATTCCTGATGTCATATGAGTTGAATAATACTCCATTGCATCGAATGTTAGCGGAGGGTAACGTATAGAGCACCATCACTTTCTCCCGAAACCTCTGGCCCAAACCTGCCCGCATAAGCACCTGTTCTAGAAAAGGTCAGATAACCCTGTTGAATGCCTTCTCTGCGTCGACCGACAACACACAGGCCGGGGTTTTTACTTTCTTTTGATGTGAGATATTACTAGAATTGTTTTAATAGTATTATCTCTGGCCTCTCTCCCAGGTACGAAGCCGACCTGATCGTTGTGGATCAGCCGAGGCAGAGAAGGCCCCAACCTAGCGGATAAAAGCTTGGCATACAGTTTCACGTCTATATTGATTAAACAAATTGTCCGGTAGCTTGTACAGAGCAGAGGTCCTTCCCAGGTTTGGGTATGAATGATAGAAGGAGCGGTGTTAGAATGCGGCGCTAGGTAACACAAGATCAAGCCTTCAAAGATTTACCTTAAGTTTATTACACATCGCACCCTGCAGCTTTGTGTAATAAACTTAAGGTAAATCTTTGAAGGCTTGATCTTGTGTTACCTAGCGCCGCATTCTAACACCGCTCCTTCTATCATTCATACCTATTCTCCCTTTGGGGAGTGCGGTGTAGCGAGCAGCTCAGGCAAGTCCACAGGACCTGGCAGTACATCATCCAAACTCCACCTGTGTTCATCACATGATCAGCCGGGTTTGAGGAGACAAGGAAGTGATTTCCATTAACTCAAGGAGCGTAAAATATCTTCTTTTCACACAGAGGTCTGATGATCATCAACTTTATGGACCCGATCTCCCTATACACTTCATCTGGTTGTGCGGATTCGTGCACAACCTGGAAAGGTTAGTGTTCATTTAATAGAACCACATTGTGGTGAAATTTAGTGGTGTGGCGCAACAGTGCTGTTTTTTTCTGTTTCACAGGTTTGGGTATGACAGTGATGGTCGCCTCCAGTGATTGTTTTGAGAAGGGCTGCTCAACAGAAATAGTGTTAAAAACTTTCGTCAGGAAGGGTGCCAATTCTGACGAGAATTTGGCGGTATAGCCGTCTGGTCCTGGGCTTTTATTAGCCGGAGAAGAAGATATTAAGTTTGCGACCACTTCCAGGGAGAATGGTGCCTCCAGTTCAGTAACACAATTTGTTGAAAGTAGGGGGAGAGGAGTACTCGAGAGATATTCATCTATTTTTTCATCAATCAAGGTCTAGAGGGCCCTGTTGAGTCGCTTTGAATGTTAGAGAGAGTTTTATAGTAATCTTTGAAGGTCGATGCTATTTTTGATGGGTGATGTACTACTGTCTTGTCAGCTGTTTTCATAGAGGGAATATACGCAGTCGAAATTTTAGGATGTATGTGCTTTGCCATGGCACTACCACACTTATCGGCAAATTCATAGAAATATCTTTGAGACTGTTCCCGGTATCTCGTATGTGCCAAATCCGAAGATACTTTGAGATCTTCCCTAAGTTTCGTCAAGGTTAAGAGTGTGTCGTGGTCTAAGGAGGTTTTATGTTTTTGCTCTAAGTCGTGTATACGCTTCAGATGTTCATCAGTCAGTTTTGATTTTTCTTGTTTAATCCACGGATCCTTTCCTCTTAAGACACATTTAAGAGCCTCCCATTGGAACGGAAGAGGAATACTGTCAGATGTGTGGTTCAACATAAAATCAGATATAGATGTTGTCACTGTCTTTTTAACCTCATTGTCAAGGAGGAGATTGGGATTCAGACTCCAATTGCAAACCCTAGGGGGGCTGTTTGGAGGGAGTATAGTTACAAATATTGGAGCGTGGTCTGACCAGGTCATGGAACCGACGGCGGCGGTGGGCGACCAGTTCAGCAGAAGATGGTTCAAAAGAAAAAAGTCAATGCGACTGTAAGACTAATGGACCGCTGAGAAATGAGAGAAGTCTTTGTCGGATGGATGCAGCACTCGCCAGATGTCAACCACCCTGAGAGAATGTAGAACAGACTTAAAGATGGCAAGTTGCGAGTGTGGGATCACAGACTTACCCACCGACGTGTCAAGCGCCCTATCCATCGGTAGGTTAAAATCACCTCCGATGAGCAGATGGCCAGTCTTGACCTTCTCCAACTTTCGAAGATAACAGCCTGTCCCCTGTTGGGGAGATAGAGATTAGCAACTGTGTATTTATAGTTAAAGATAATAAGGTTAACAAATAGATATCTGCCCTGAGTGTCAACTTCGACCTCGCCTGGCGTACTAGGAAAATTCTTGCGTAACGCGACACTCATGCGTTTTGATCTAGTCAAGGGGTTAGAGGCATAGAAACACCGGGAGAAGTACTTGTTTATGATATAAGGGACATGACCTGACTCAAAGTGGGGTCTAGTGGGTGGGTGGGTGACCGGGGCAGTGAGAATCGGGTCAGGAAGAGAATAGGAGAGGTATCCTAAAGAGGAAAAAGAATGAGTTGGAAATTAGGAGGCCTACTAACGTAGTAAGCCAAGCCTCGCTACTAGGTCGAGGCAAATTTTCTGTATGTGGCCCAGGTAAACCTGGAGCAATACAGACAACTTGAAAGTCAGATATCCCTACGGGGTTGTGTCGTGCAAGGGAGCCAAACGCGTGACCCCCGGCTGAGCACCCCCCTGGGGAGACAGCTTTACAGCATCATCAGGTTAATGCTAACAAAACAGAACTGCAAAACAGTAACATTTGTGATAAACAAAGAAAAGATGGATACTTTTAATGTGTAACTGCCGCATAAGCGAACCAACATAATAGCAGCCCAGAGCTCCACGAGGAGAAGGGTTAGTGAAGCAGCGGCCACGAGGCCGAAGTCCCAAGGAAGGGTCCAAAAATGCTCAACTATGTGGCTTCTATACCCTCAATTAACTATATATATAGGGAAGACTTAGGATATATCTCGCATCTATAGACTGGTCCCATGTAGTGGAGGCCTTGAGTAAGTATGGCAGGGACAGGGTGGGGGGTGGTTTGGGGGGGGAGGCGTAAAGGACAGGGAGAGGAGGAAGAGGACAGGGGAGAGGCGAGGGTGGAGAGGCGGGTACTAGGGTAAGAGTAGGGGGGATAAGGTATATGTATCATACATCTCCGCCATCATATTGGGAGACCATGCCCAGTATGTCTCAAGCAACATCTGACCCTCATCTTAGAGAATAGTACATGAAACGAGGGCACTATTACATCATGGAAGTAGGATGAAGAGGAAAGAAAAAAAAAATAAATAAAAAGGGGGGAGGGTGGGGGGTGAGAGGTGTATATTGGTCCTCGGTGGATCTATTATAGTTCAATTTGACGGGAGTTAGTGACGCTCCTCCGTGGTCTTGATGGGGGTGCCGCCCGTCGTCTCTCGTCATTCCTACAGAAAGGTTGATATGGGTTTGAAGGCCAATCCAGGATAGAGATTTCTGGGAGGTTCAGCCCGCCAAGGAATGCTCTCAGGTCTGCTGGGTTACAAAGCGCGTACAATACTCCTTGGTGGAGTACTTGCAGTTGGAAGGGAAAACCCCACGAATAGGGGATCTCCCTCTTCCTGAGGGCCTCAGTGACTGGACGCAGGGCCCTGCACTTGAGCAAGGTACCCCTAGAAAGATCAGCCATAAAATGTAGCTCTGCTCTGTCGAAATCCATTGGACCTTTTAATCTAGCTTTCTTCATTATGTCCTCCTTTAGATGGTAATGGTGGAGCCGACAGATGACATCGCGGGGATTGTTGGGATCTGTCGATCTGGGTCTGAGCGCCCTATGGGCCCTGTCAGACTATGACAGTATCCGCAGGCCTGTCCAGTAGGGTATTAAATAGGCCCTGTAGGGTAGAGGTCAGTTCCAGTGGTCCCGTCGCCTCCGGGAGACTACGAATACGGATATTGTTCTGCCGATCTCTATTTTCAGAATATTCAAGCAGATTGAAGATGAAGGCGATTTGCTCAGTGTGAAGGTCTAAGGTGTTCTGGTGCTCCGTCTGGATAGTTGCAGCCATAGCTGTAGTCGTTTCTAAGGCCCACACCCAGTCTGAAATCTGGGATACCGCTGTACTGAGACCTTGAATTTCTGCTTTACATAGATTTTCAAGGCGGGTAAAATACCCCTCTAAATCCGACTTTGTAGGGATATCGGACATTTTAGATTTGAAGTCCTTAATCTCCTCCAGCACAGACTCTGGTACGTGTGGCTGAGATGGACAGGTGGGCCATAAGATGGATGCCGAAGCAGATGCTGCCGCTGCTCCTGCAAGTCCAACACTTGCTTGGTCAGTTGCAAGGTCTGCACTATCAGAGGGCAAGGAGTCTGTTGGATCAACCAGAAACCTCTGTATGGTGCCATCCTTAGTTTTGGATTTAGAGGCCCCTGGTAGGGGGTAGACGTTGGGGGGATATTTTGGGGTCCCATGATGCTTTTCCAGGACACACAATGAGTAGCTATTTCTCTTTCAGTCCCAAGAACTTGTGCTTAGTAGGTGGGGAAGTCCAGGGGTCACTGGCTAGCCAGGTGGTATTATATTATAGGCATCAGAGGATATGTCTCTATTGTAAGCAGCGGAGCATGCAGGGAGCGTTAAGTAAGGCTCCAGTACTTCTCTTATGAGAGGGGGTGCCAAGGGAGCCGCCACACCGGTGTCTCCAGTCTCATCAGGCTGAGCGCAGGCTGCATGGGCTGGAACAGGACAGAATAAGCGACAGCCGTGATCTTCTCCACTACTGCTGTCTCGCACCGGATCTCCTCTGCGCACTCAGTTGAGTCTTCTCACTGATTCGCGGCCATCTTTTTACCGAGCCGCCTTCTTCCCACTCGTTCTGCGACTCACTGGGCGCCGGGAGTCCCTCAGTCAGCTCCTAATAGCAGCAGAATCACTTTAGATGCATTTAGGTGTGCAGTTCAAATGCGGGCGCTGATTCCCGGCCGGGGAAAGCCAGAGGTCTCAGGAGCCTCAGCAGATGCGTCTGAGCAGCGCCATTGCTAAGCCACGCCCCCCCCCGTACCTTGCTATTTTATATTTGCATGAATACATTTCTGAAGGAAAACAACCACCGGGTTCTATATGGAAGCGCCGCAATATACAAACCGGAATTCATCAAATTAATCTTCTGTAAGAAGATGCATTATACAAAAAGATGGAAGCGTGGTGTATGTTTGGGCGCTGAGGTAAGGAAGATCTCTGGGTGCCAAGGGAGCCGCCACACCGGTGTCTCCAGTCTCATCAGGCTGAGCGCAGGCTGCATGGGCTGGAACAGGACAGAATAAGCGACAGCCGTGATCTTCTCCACTACTGCTGTCTCGCACCGGATCTCCTCTGCGCACTCAGTTGAGTCTTCTCACTGATTCGCGGCCATCTTTTTACCGAGCCGCCTTCTTCCCACTCGTTCTGCGACTCACTGGGCGCCGGGAGTCCCTCAGTCAGCTCCTAATAGCAGCAGAATCACTTTAGATGCATTTAGGTGTGCAGTTCAAATGCGGGCGCTGATTCCCGGCCGGGGAAAGCCAGAGGTCTCAGGAGCCTCAGCAGATGCGTCTGAGCAGCACCATTGCTAAGCCACGCCCCCCCCCCCGTACCTTGCTATTTTATATTTGCATGAATACATTTCTGAAGGAAAACAACCACCGGGTTCTATATGGAAGCGCCGCAATATACAAACCGGAATTCATCAAATTAATCTTCTGTAAGAAGATGCATTATACAAAAAGATGGAAGCGTGGTGTATGTTTGGGCGCTGAGGTAAGGAAGATCTCTGGGCTGTGGTTTATAACCAGACCAGGTGAGTTTAAACGCAAAAGAACCGCCCGCTAACAGCCCCATGTGTACAGGCGCACTATAAGCTGTTGTTGTTTTTTCCTTTACGTAAGAAGATGCATTAGAAGGCTTCTTTTAGAGGTATTCAAATCTGGAGGAAAAAGATTGAGCAGATGAACAGCCGGTCCCAAGGGCAGTTGTTGATCCAGAACCTCGGATACGAGTGCTTCAACTGATCTCCAGAAGCCAAGAATTAATGGACAGGACCACAAAACATGGTACAAAGAGGCTTTGCCCTGACCACACTTCCTGCAAACATCTGGTATAGTCATCTTAAACGTATGTAGGGGTTCAGGCGTGTGGTACCATATAATCAGTATTTTTATGATTTTCTTTGTATAAAGTGTTAATTGATGTCCTAAAGGCTCTATCCCAGATCACCCTCCACATCTGATATGGAATCTCCATCCCCAGCAAAGTCTCCCATCTCAGCATGTAGGTATCTTTAAAGGACCTCAAACTGCTACGGGAATTCAAAATACTGTATATGTTAGATATAAGACCCCTCGTAGAAGCACCCCGAGAGCAAAGGTTCTCAAATTGAGTGGAACCTGAATGTTTTTTTGGGCCCCATGATCGACATATAGTAATGAATTATCTGTTAATATGAGAAACACAAACTCTCCGGTAACTTATACATCGAGCGCAATTCATTGAACGTTCTCGGTTTGTTTATAATAGGATTCACTATGTCTCGAAAGCATAAAAGACCTGCCCTGGCCCATTTAAGTATTGTAGTAGCATCCATAGCCCCTGAGAGATGCGGAGTAAAAAGAAAAGGTGTCAGAAGGGAGGTGTGCGCCGCCAACTGAAATTTAAATCTACATTTACTCCAGATGTCCCTGGTAAAAGCCATGGGATCTAACAACATACCAGAGGGGACATCTGAGGGTTTACCCCATATCAACACACTGGGGTGGCAAGGGGCAAGCCAAAGCTCATCCCTGTCACATTCCATTTTTTATAGGCAGATCTCTAGAATGAAGAGTGAAGAAGGCGTACCGAAGCAGTGGGCGACGAATATAAACCCTTCAGGGCTGTGACAAAAGGCCCCGTCAGGCCAAAGTGGAGAAGAGTATGAAACATAAATGACCAATCTAGCCTGTTGAAGGCCACGCCCCTCCCTTGTTGGCCACCACAGTCCGGTCCAAAATATGCCTAGTGTTATCGCCTGCGTGACGGAAATGCACAAATCCCACTTGATCCTTATGGATCAGATGTGGAAACCATGTCCCCAGCCTTTCCGCTAATAGTTTGTTAAATTCCATTCTAAAAATTTTCACCAGTGATTGGACGGTAGCAGGCACATTCCATCGGGTCATTACCACTCTTCGGAATAACTAACACAGAAACGGAGAACTGAGTCAGGTATCACCCACCCCCCTCCATATAAAGATTAAAAATAGGGAGACCATATGATGGGACACTACGTCTATGTATGTTTTATATTATCGATAAGGCAATCCAACAGGACCTGGTAGCTTTTTTTATAGTCTCCTCAATCTCCTCTGCTGTGATTTTCTGGTTTAGAAAGTCTAAATCGGTCTTGGATAGTTTATCTTATTATTGACATGATGAGAGTTCGAGATTCGAGATCCAGAAGAGTTCGAGAATCTCGAGAGTTCGAGATCCAGGGTTCGAGATTGCCGTCCCTGGAATTGTTGTGCATTGGAGGGGAGAGAGTAGAGAGAAGAGGAGTAGTCATAAAATATATTACCTATGTTACCTAGGTCATAATGGATAATACCAGCTTGATCTTTAATACCATAAGGGGAGTCATTGTTAGCCTGATCTCTCAATCTTCTAGCCAGTATCGTATGAGCCTTACTACTGTACTCATAAAATTTCTGTCTGCAATAGCTAAGAATTACCTCCACTTTCCCCAGGAAAATGGTTTTTAATTGATTTCTCTGATCCATTACTTCCTTCAAAAGTAGTTTGGTGGGGCAAGTCAGTAATCGTGCCTCCGCTTGCTTCAATTTCTCCTCTATCCTAAGGTATTGGGATTTAGCATCTTTCTTAACCCTGCTGTTCTGATCGCATTTACTAACACTTGTACTGTTTTAGGTCAATATGACCCGACCTATAAAAATGTTGATTTTAGCTACTGTGTTTTATTTGAATACCTATTTCATTATTAAACTGTATGTGAACATGGTTGATCATAAACAAATGAAAAACTAAATTAAAAATTAATTTTTATTTATGCAATTATGTTCGCTTTATAGCATTCTGCACACAAATAACAAACATGCATTAGATTTCTATTACCATAACATGAAATCTAACTGAATATAACTTTGTGTTAACATTTTATAAAACAACAAATGAAAAATATAATGAAAACTTCAGTTTTTCTTTTTTTATTTCTAAAAAAGGGTGAACAGATTCATGCATTTTTACATTGAACACAATAAATCAATTGTCCTTTACATAGATATTATGCACACAAAGCACATGTCAGATTTGTTTTATTGTCACAACAAGATGGACAGAAACTACATCTCTTCCTTTTTTGACTGGTAACTGTGCTGGTGAAGGCTCTGCAGTCTCTCTCTTGAGCATGCTGCTGGACACTCTGCACAATTGCTGCTGCTCCTTCACATCTGGGGTTTACTTTTCTGGCTTTTATATATGGCCTAACTAGGGATATTCCGATTTCTTCAATAAAAATTCTTCTTTTATGCAGCTTATTTCAGTTCCAATTGGGGTTGATTTCTCTCCATAAAACAAATGTGTTGTATGCCAAAACATTCAGAATGTTGTAAATTATCATTGGCCAACAATTAGTTTTGCGTTTGCATGTGTATGTTGATATTACTTGAACTAGTGTATCAACTGCCCTTTTTGTGGCATTATAGTTTAATATGTCTGGCTTTCTGTCTTCTGCGATTACTTATTGCATTGTCATGGTGCACTGTGCTCATTAGAATTACATGTTTATATTTTTTGGGAACGTAAGACACAACTGTTGTATCCCCAGTAAAGTAAAAAGTAGAGTTAGGCTGGCTTCACACTTGCAGATGCATCTGCAAGTATCAGCATGCAGACCGCGGCCGCGGTCTGAAAGCTCTCATTCATTCCTATATGTGAAGCGTCCGCAGGCGGATGCCTGCTTACAGATCACACTCTCCCGCCCGCACCATGGACGCAACATCTCGCGTCCATGGTGCGGGCGGGAGAGTGTGATCTGTAAGCAGGCATCCGCCTGCGGACGCTTCACATATAGGAATGAATGAGAGCTTTCAGACCGCGGTGCGCCCTATTATAAACATAGGGGCCGCGGTCTGCATGCTGATACTTGCAGATGCATCTGCAAAACGCTGCAGATGCATCTGCAAGTGTGAAGGCAGCCTTATACACATCTCTTGTTTTCCTTATAGTACCCAGCATGCTAAGGTGTCTTTTTCACAACATCTGGCCCAGTTGGTAGGATGTGAAAAAGTTGTCACATGTGACAAGTGAAACGACTTGTGTCCTCTCACAGAATTGAAATAGAAATGACTGGATGAGTACTTGCTCACTGATGAGAACAGTGAAACACCCACCCTTTTGTGATACAAATGAGAAAAGTATGAGTGTGTGACTGGGTTACGATAGGTATCCAGTTTTCAGAATAGGTGATTATGGAAGTCATGCTGCCCATACGCTACCATCTTAGAGCGTTATGCTATGATCATGAAGATTTAACTTTGTGACAGGCAACATATTGGAGAACCTTGAAATGTTATACTGTAACATTCCTAAGTTTTTTTTTTAATCAGTAACAGACGTTTGAAGCACTGGGCAATTGTCAAAAGACAGGCCAGTGGCAAACAGACATGGAGTCTGTTTAAACAAAATGTAACCTTGAAGCATTGTGCTGTGGTCAGAAGACATGATAATATCAAACAGACGTTGAGTCTGTTTGAACAGACCCAGGAGGTGTTATCAGTAAGCATCGGGCCCATGTCAAACAACAACCTACTGCGCAATTGCAAGATACTGATGATCTGGCTTAAACATATTGCACATTGTTAGGGGAGGATGTCGGAGCTGTGTATAAAATAGGGGGCCCAGAGTTCAGCGAGGTAGGGACCTTCCAGAACGTATCGTGGATGCACGGTTTCTGTGATGACAAGACCAAAGTATTTCCTTCTCGCTGACACTGTCGTCCCTCCGGTGGAGAAGTGATGTTATAATACTTGGCATGTATTAATACTTATTTCTCCATATACTATGATACACCTTAATTATATGATTTACATGAACTGAATTAAAGGAACAGGGTAATATTGTATCTGCCATTCCATATTTGAGCATTATCCTGATGTAATCTTAATAAATTGTTACGTTATTTTTTTACCACAAAACTATATTTAGTGTGCCTAATTCATATATTAGTGAGCGCTACGTAAGTAAGGGCGTATCCACCTTGTCATTCTGACGCGGTAAAACACCTTTTGAATAATGAGATTATGTACACAGGAAAACAAATAGATTTTGCAGACAGAAATAATTAGTGACCTGTTGAACAGTATCAAATTTTATCAGGTCATATTGACCCCAACAGTACAAGTGTAACAATCAGCAAAATGTAAGCAAAAAAACAAAAAAAAAAAAAAAAAAAAACACTCATAGTAAAAACCCCTCAAATGAGGAAGAGACAAATTAATCACAAGTTTTAGAATCGCATAGTAAATAATCTGCAGGGTCTCAAATTTCATTTCGGGTCATATGGACCCAAACAGAACAGCAGGGTTAATTCTGGAAGATAATGCAATGCACTCTCCCCTTAAGACCACCTTATGTGCTTCCCACAAAACATACAATGATGGGGATGAGGTGGTGTTTTTAGTGAAATAGTGTATAAGAGACTCCCGTAGCTTATCTCGCGTTTCGATGTTAGTCAAGAAGGATTCATTTAGTCTCAAATGATTCAATTTAGGTGGGTTAATTGTAAATTCGAGGTTTATTATAAAAGGGGCATGATCAGTCCACGTTATATTAACAATGGATGCAGAGGTCAGAGATCGTACTGTTATCATGTCCCCAAAGAAGTAATCTATACGGCTATGTGATCTGTGAGGATGTGTGTAAAAGTTTATCTCTTATCTGTCGGATTATCAATGCATCATAAATTGTACAGCGTGTAACTACGTATTTCAGGAATTTCAGGAAACCTAAAGAGACAATCTGCTTTGGCACTTCTCCTATAGGGAGGCATATGAACCAATCTATCCTTAGTTTCTGAGAACGCCATATTAAAATCACCACCAGTTATTTGGGCTGTTCCTCATTCAGGTTGTAATTGGTCTAAGACTGAGGCCACATACTTTACCTGGCTTGAAAATGGGGCATATAAATTACATAATACAATTGGCACCCCGCTTATGTTCCCATGAATGATAACATATCTGCCCTGTGGGTCGATTTCTGGTTTATTCACCTGTAATGGGCAAACGCAAGAAATTAATATTACCACTCGAGCCATTTTATTCCTGGTTGTGGTAGAAAATGTGTGAGGAGACCAATGCTGTGCAAATTTCAGAGACCCTGTATCCGAAAGATGTGTCTCCTGTGATGCGTATCCAAAAGATGCCTCTTACACAATGTCCGCTCTGGACTCCCGCATCTCCCGGAGGACCAACCTTCTCTTTAGGTCTGAATTAAGATCCTTTACATTTAGGGTGAGTAGTTTAACATTATACAATAAAGGAGCACCTAGAGCATTCAACGGGGACATGTAGGGGAATATGATGAAAACGTCCTGGTCAATATGCTTGTGTATGTAAATCTGAGAACGTAGCTATGAGGACCCATATGTAATACAAATTTTCGAGGGTGAGAGCACACATACATCGCATACTGAAATCAACTATATAATCACCAATAATGATTGTCACAGACTTCCGGCGTTATGTCGAAATCCCACAATACACCGCAGTGCCATTGCGGGATAGTGACACAGGCGCTGGGAGAAAGTGACACCAGCGCCGCCGCTACCGTCGGGAGATCAGCGGTGCTAGCTGCTGATGCCACGACGATAGCTGCCGGTCACCTCCCGCGCCTCAGAGCGCGCTGTCGAAGCAAACGGAAGATGAGTGCCGCACGAAGCGGAAGTGCCCCGACCGCCATATTGGAACACTCAAGTTGCGGGTTTTCCTATACGGCGGCCGGGATTCTAATCCCCCGCCAAAGCTGGGGTCACGCGCCGAGAGCGCTGATTGGTCCGCGCATTAGGCGGCGACCAATAAGCACTCTTGGCGCGTGATTTAAATAACGCCTCGCACCTTGGCGCGGGATTTGAATCCCACTCCGCTTAGCCAATCAGCGGAGTGGGATTCAAATCTCCCGCCAAGGCGCGAGGAGTCTCGCTGATTTGTCGGCGCGCGGTCAGCGCCGACCAATGATCGAGGCGGTGCGGTATTAGCGGACGATTTAAATCTGCCTGCCAATACCGCTCAGCTGAATGGTCGCGCGCTACCCGGCTTTCGACCATTCAGCTGAGCGGTATTGGCGGGCAGATTTAAACCTACCCACAGCTGATTGGTCGAAAGCCGGGTAGCGTGCGACCAATCAGCTGTGGGTAGGTTTAAATCTCCCGCCAATACCGCGCTGCTCAGTGGTATTGGCGGGAGATTTAAAGCTGACTCAGTGGTTGGCACTATACTGTGGCTCAGTGGTTAGCACTGTATCGTGGCTCAGTGGTTAGCACTGTATATCATGGCTCAATGTAACATAGTAACATAGTTTTTAAAATTGAAGGAAGACTTTAAGTCTAGTTCAAACCATAGCCTAACATGTTGATCCAGAGGAAGGCAAAAAAAAACCATGTGGCAACACTAAGCTCCACATTGGGGGAAAAAATTCCTTCCTGACTCCAGGTACGGCAATCAGACTAGTTCCCTGGATCAACGCCCTATCAAAGAATCTAGTATGTATAACTGGTAATATTATAGTTTTCAAGAAAGGCATCCAGGCCCTTCTTAAATGTTAGTAGTGACTCACTCATTACAACATCATGTGGCAGAGAGTTCCATAGTCTCACTGCTCTTACAGTAAAGAATCCGCGTCTGTGATTATGATTAAACCTTCTTTCCTCCAGACGTAGAGGATGCCCCCTTGACCCGGTCTCAGGCGTAAGAGTAAAGAGATCATTAGAAAGTTCTCTGTACGGTCCCCTCATATATTTATACATTATTATAAGATCACCCCTAAGCCTTCGTTTTTCCAAGCTAAATAACCCCAAGTTTAATAACCTGTCTTGGTATTGCAGACCCCTTAGTCCTCTAATGACTTTTGTCGCTCTTCTCTGGACCCGCTCTAGTTCAGCTATGTCTTTCTTATACACCGGAGACCAGAATTGTACACAGTATTCTAAGTGTGGTCGCACTAGTGACTTGTATAGAGGTAAAATTATGTTCTCCTCATGAGCATCTATGCCTCTTTTAATGCATCCCATTATTTTATTTGCCTTTGCAGCAGCTGCCTGACACTGGCCACTAAATGTGAGTTTGTCATCTATCCATACACCCAGGTGTTTTTCAGTGACAGTTTTGCCCAGTGTTTTACAATTAAGCACATAATTATACCTTTTGTTTCCTCTGCCCAAGTGCATGACTTTACATTTATCCCCATTAAAGCTCATTTTCCATTTAGCAGCCCAAGCTTCTAGTTTACATAAATCCTCCTGTAATATAAAATTGTCCTCCTCTGTATTGATTACCCTGCAGAGTTTAGTGTCATCCGCAAATATTGAGATTCTACTCTGTATGCCCCCTACAAGGTCATTAATAAATATATTAAATAGAAGCGGGCCCAACACTGACCCCTGTGGTACCCCACTGTTAACTGTGACCCATTCTGAGTGTGTTCCATTAATAACCACCCTTTGTTTCCTATCGCTAAGCCAGTTCTTAACCCACTTACACATATTTTCCCCTATCCCTATTGCCCTCATTTTATGTATCAACCTTTTGTGTGGCACCGTATCAAAAGCTTTTGAAAAGTCCATATACACCACATCCACTGCATTTCCTTGGTCCAGTCCAGAACTTACTTCTTCATAGAAGCTTATCAGATTAGTTTGACAGGAACGGTCCCTCGTAAAACCATGTTGATAATGGGTCATGAGGTTATTTTTCTTCAGATACTCCAGTATAGCATCTCTTAGAAAACCCTCTAGGATTTTACCCACAGTAGAGGTTAAGCTTACTGGCCTATAATTTCCAAGTTCAGTTTTTGTCCCCTTTTTGAATATTGGCACCACATTTGCTATACGCCAGTCCTGTGGTACAGACCCTGTTATTATGGAATCTTTAAATATTAAAAATAATGGTCTATCTATGACAGTACTTAATTCCTGCAGCACTCTGGGGTGTATCCCATCCGGGCCCGGGGACTTGTCAATTTTAGTGATTTTTAGACGATGCCGTACTTCCTCTTGGGTTAAGCAGGTGACATTTAATTGAGAATTTTTGTTATCACTGATCATATTGTCTGTCATGGGATTTTCTTGTGTAAATACTGTTGAAAAAAAGTCATTTAGCATATTGGCTTTTTCCTCATCCTCATCCACCATTTCACCCAGACTATTTTTAAAGGGGCCAACACCATCAATTTTTAGTTTCTTACTATTTATGTAGTTAAAAAATATTTTGGGATTCTTTTTACTTTCTCTGGCAATGAGTCTCTCTGTCTCAATCTTTGCTGCCTTGATTTGCTTTTTACAAATGTTATTTAATTTTCCGTATTTATTTAATGCCTCATCACTACCTACTTGCTTTAATTCTCTAAATGCTTTCTTTTTGTCATATATTGCACCTCTTACCGCTTTATTTAGCCATAGTGGTTTCCTCCTATTTCTAGCATGCTTATTCCCATAGGGTATATATTGTGCACAGGTCCTATTCAGGATGCTAATAAACATCTCCCATTTGTGTTGTGTACTTTTATGTCTCAGGACATCGTCCCAGTTTATTGCACTAAGATCATCTCTCAACCGTTGGAAATTTGCCTTCCTGAAGTTTAGTGTCCTTGTAGCCCTCTACTACACGTCTTAGTAAAGGATACTTGAAAGCTTATTAAGTTATGATCACTATTACCCAAGTGACCTCCAACCCGTATATTTGATATGCGGTCCGACCTGTTGGTTAATATTAGGTCCAGCAGTGCCCCCCTTCTTGTTGGGTCCTGAACCAGTTGTGAAAGGTACTGTTGTTTTTGGTCGCATTTAGCTTTTTGTCTCCAAATATGTTGGCGGTGTGAGAAGTTAGTGACGTGGCTTGATATAACTTTTTTTGCGCAAAAAAACGGATAGACTAAGTACCCTGTATTTGTTATACTATTTTTTATACTGCACTTGCATTTAATACTTTTACTGCAGTGTACTGTTGTTTTTGTTTTTGGTCGCATTTAGCTTTTTGTCTCCAAATATGTTGGCGGTGTGAACATGTCCTTACAGACTTGTTCTCTGTGTGCATGACTCATTTGTTTCTAATTAAGTTGCCTCTTGCTTTGCAAGAGATGGAGTTCCCGCCCCCCCTCTCTGGGCCCTGCACACAGAGCCCCGTCGCCTTCAGTCCATCTCAGACACAGGTCTTGCTGGTTCCTGCTCACTGGTAAGTATACACACTAGTCAGGTTTTTTAATACAACAGTTAGGACCGCGTCAGAGATGGGTACACTTTGAAGTTAGTGACGTGGCTTGATATAACTTTTTTTGCGCAAAAAAACGGATAGACTAAGTACCCTGTATTTGTTATACTATTTTTTATACTGCACTTGCATTTAATACTTTTACTGCAGTGTACTGTTGTTTTTGTTTTTGGTCGCATTTAGCTTTTTGTCTCCAAATATGTTGGCGGTGTGAACATGTCCTTACAGACTTGTTCTCTGTGTGCAGGACTCATTTGTTTCTAATGAGTCTCTCTGTCTCAATCTTTGCTGCCTTGATTTGCTTTTTACAAATGTTATTTAATTTTCTGTATTTATTTAATGCCTCATCACTACCTACTTGCTTTAATTCTCTAAATGCTTTCTTTTTGTCATATATTGCACCTCTTACCGCTTTATTTAGCCATAGTGGTTTCCTCCTATTTCTAGCATGCTTATTCCCATAGGGTATATATTGTGCACAGGTCCTATTCAGGATGCTAATAAACATCTCCCATTTGTGTTGTGTACTTTTATGTCTCAGGACATCGTCCCAGTTTATTGCACTAAGATCATCTCTCAACCGTTGGAAATTTGCCTTCCTGAAGTTTAGTGTCCTTGTAGCCCCTCTACTACACGTCTTAGTAAAGGATACTTGAAAGCTTATTAAGTTATGATCACTATTACCCAAGTGACCTCCAACCCGTATATTTGATATGCGGTCCGGCCTGTTGGTTAATATTAGGTCCAGCAGTGCCCCCCTTCTTGTTGGGTCCTGAACCAGTTGTGAAAGGTAATTGTCTCTCATAGTTTTCCAAAACTTATTACGCTTGCTGGAACTGCAGGTTTCTGATCCCCAATGTATTTCAGGGTAGTTGAAGTCCCCCACAATAATAACTTCTCCCTGAGTCGCCGCTTCATCTATTTTCTTTATGAGGATATTCTCCTCCACTTCCATTATTGTTGGGGACTTATAACAAACCCCTATCAGTAATTTATTATTTTTTCCCCCTCCCCTTATCTCCACCCACAGGGACTCTACATTTCCATTAGATTCACCTATATTATCACGCAGGATGGGTTTTAAGGATGATTTTACGTATAAACATACACCTCCTCCTCGCCTATTTGTACGGTCATTTCTGAACAGACAATAGCCCTGTAAATTAACAGCCCAGTCATGGCTCTCGTCCAGCCAAGTCTCCGAAATCCCCACCATGTCATAATTATTTTCCAACAAAATCAATTCTAATTTCTCCATTTTGTTGGTGAGGCTTCTGGCATTAGTATACATGCACTTTATGCATCTCTCTTTACCTCTATTCCTTCCTACTATATTGACTGTTCTAACCCCACCCCCCATGCCACCCCAATTTCATTATTTGTGCCCAGGTTACTATTTACACTATCTTCCCCTCCTATACAATGAATACCCTCCCCCCCAATCCCTAGTTTAAACACTCCTCCAACCTTTTAGCCATTTTCTCCCCAGCACAGCTGCACCCTCCCCATTGAGGTGCAGCCCGTCCCTAGCATAGAACCTGTAGCCAACAGAGAAGTCGGCCCAGTTCTCCAGGAACCCAAACCCCTCCTTCCTACACCAATTCCTGAGCCACTTATTTATCTCCCTAATCTCCCTTTGCCTCTCTGGTGTGGCACGTGGTACAGGCAGTATTTCAGAGAATACTACCTTGGAGGTCCTTACCTTAAGCTTGCAGCCTAATTCCCTGAAATCATCTTTAAGGACCTTCCACCTACCTCTAACTTTGTCATTTGTGCCAATGTGCACCATGACCGCTGGGTCCTCACCAGCCCCTCCCAGTAATCTGTCAACCTGATCAGCGATGTGCCGGACACGAGCGCCAGGTAGGCAGCACACTGTTCGATGATCCCTGTCTTTGTGACAGATTGCCCTATCTAGTCCCCTAATAATTGAGTCCCCCACTACCAGCACCTGTCTGGCCTGCCCTTCTCTCCTGTTTTCCCCCTTACTGGAGCAGACACTCCTCTGGCTTTCAGAGGTCATGCCCTGCTGCAGCAGTGCTATCCCTGAACTCACACCCCCCTCATCTGCCAACTTAGCAAATTTATTGGGGTGTGCCAGATCAGGGCTAGCCTCCCTGGCACACTTCCCTCTACCCCTCCTTCTGTCACCCAGCTAGCTACCTCACGGTCCTGCAGCTCCATACTACCATCTTCCCCCACATCTATCCCATTGAGCAGCTGTTCAGTGAGCAGCAGACTCCTTTCCATATTGTCTATGGATCTCAGCGTTGTCAGTTGTTCATTTAGATCCAGTATCTGGGCTTTCAAATGCACAACGTACTCACATCTCACACAGCAGTATGCACCCTCGACCGGCTGGTCAAGGAATGCATACATGTGGCAAGATGTACACTGGATGGCATTGCCAATAAAGGAGCTCATTTCCTAATGGGGATTGCACCAGACAGAAATGATAAGTAAAAAGAAATGCAAAGTATTAATTAAATACAACCTGCAATTCAGTAAGTCCTCCCTTCCAAACTCCCTTAATCCAAAGTCACTGAATCACAAGTCACACACTTACTTCTGTCGCACTTGCTCTGTCACACTCAGCTCGTTTCACACTCGATAGAAAATCAGATTTAAATCCTTTTTTTTTTCCCTTAGCAGAAAATCACCCTACAGCTCAGTGTACTTCCAAAAATGAAGTGTATAGGTGGTTCAGTAGTTAGCACGGAATGGTGGCTCAGTGGTTAGCACTGTATGGTGGCTCAGTGGATAGCACGGAATGGTGGCTCAGTGGTTAGCATTGTATGGTGCCTCAGTGGTTAGCACTGTATGGGCTCAGTGTTTAGGTAGCTTAGTGGTTAGCACTGTATATAATGGCTCATTGTTTAGGTGGCTCAGTGGTGAGCACGGAATGGTGGGTCAGTGGTTAGCACGGAATGGTGCCTCAGTGGTTAGCACTGTATGGTCGCTCAATGGTTAGCACTGTATATGATAGCTCATTGTTTAGGTGGCCCAGTGGTTAGCACTGAATGGTAGCTCAGTGGTTAGCATGGAATGGTGGCTCAGTGGTTAGCACGGAATGGTGGCTCAGTGGTTAGCACTGTATATGATGGCTCAGGGTATAGGTGGCTCAGTGGTTAGCATGGAATGGTGGCTCAGTGGTTAGCACTGTATATGATGGCTGTGTAGGTGGCTCAGTGGTTAGCACTGTATATGATGGCTCATTGTTTAGGTGGCTCAGTGGTTAGCATTGTATGGTGGCTCAGTGGTTAGCACTGTGTAAAAAGTCAAATCATGCAATAAACATAATACACAAATGCAGAAGGATGACATAAACAGGTATGTTGGAAAGCGCAAAAGTGCGACATGTCCACTGCTCCTGTTGGCACCACTAAGGATACACAGATGTTTATTTCACCGCACTCCCGATGCAATAGCATCGGGCCTTTTTCTAGTACAAGTAATAAATCTGAACATTAGGAAACAAAGAAACAACAACAGAGTAATAAATCTCAACTTCATGTAGTCCCAAAGTGAGAGTCGAGTAATGTAGTAGTGGGCAAAAGTAGAGGGCAAACGTAGTGGGCAAAAGTACCACTGAAAGAGACCTGGGTGTATGGGTAGATGATAAACTCACATTCAGTGGCTAGTGTCAAGCAGCTGCTGCAAAGGCAAATAAAATAATGGGAGCATTAAAAGAGGCATAGATGCTCATGAGGAGAACATAATTTTACCTCTATTCAAAAGTCACTAGTGCTACCACACTTAAAGGGATCCTGTCACCTCCAAAACGCCTCCTAAGCTATCAAAACATGTCCCTGCACCATCCTATCACTAATCTCACACTTCTTTTGTCTCCTAAAAGCATCCTGTGAAAGTGGAGAAAAACGTTTTAATACTTACTCATTAGTGATTACAATTAGCAGGGGCCATATTCTTTAGTCACCAGGGGGTGTTGTTTAGCAGCTCTAGGATCCAACCCTCTCTCTGTCTGTGCTGATGTGAAACTGGAACTGAAACTGAAGGCAGGACTAGTGATTTGCATTCTGTGAGTGAGAGAGAGAGGGGAGGGCAATGCCTGCACATCACAGCAGAACACACAGAGACAGGGTGGATCCTGGAGCTGCAAAACAGCCCGCCTTGGTGACTAAAGAATATAGTCACTGCTAATTATAATCACTAATAAGTGAGTATTAAAACGTTTTTATGCACTTTCACAGGATGCTTTTAGGAGACAAAAGAAGTGTGAGATTAGTGATGGGATGCTGCAGGGACATGTTTTGCTAGCTTAGGAGGCGTTCTGGAGGCGACAGGATCCCTTTAAGGCCGTGTCACATGTGTCAATGTCGCTAGCGACATCGCCGAAAAGTGACGCATCAGCGATGTCGCTAGCGATATCGCAAGTGCGTTGTGCTGTGTGACGGGGCTACGCAACTGCGATTTTTCGCTGGGCGCAGGTTGACAGGTTTACAAGGATGAACGTAAACCTGTCAATCTGCAACCAGCTATTAGGCTGGATCGCGCCGTCTGACACCGCAATAGCGATGTTGGCGGCGATCCAGCCTACACCGTAGCATTGCTGCAGCGTCACCAGCAACATCCTGCCGTGTGACATCAAGGCTGAGATGTCGGAAGCGACCGCGCACCCGCACATCGCTTCTGACATCGCAGCCTTTTGATTGACACGTGTGACGGGGCCTTTAGAATACTGTGTACAATTCTGGAATCCGGTGTATAAGAAAGACATAGCTGAACTAGAGCGGGTGCAGAGAAGAGCGACCAAGGTTATTAGAGGACTCAGGGGTATACAATACCAAGACAGGTTATTAAACTTGGGGTTATTTAGTCTGGAAATACAAAGGCTTAGGAGTGATCTTATAATAATGTATAAATATATTAGGGGACAGTACAGAGACCTTTCTAATGATCTTTTTACTCTTAGGCCTGAGACTGGGACAAGGGGACATCCTCTACGTCTGGAGGAAAGAAGGTTTACTCATAATCACAGATGTGGATTCTTTACTGTAAGAGCAGTGAGACTGTGGAACTCTCTGGCACATGATGTTGTAATGAGTGACTCACTACTAAAATTTAAGAGTGGCGTGCTGGGCTATGTGGAGGAGGTTGGAGGTGATGAGTATATACGAATTGCGGTTGCTAGAATGCTCTATATAGCTAGGAAATTGATAGCACTACATTGGACCTCGGATGTGGCTCCCACACGTAGAGAATATGTACGAAAACTAAACGTAATTGTTCATAGGGAAAAACTGATCTACACTAAACGGGAAAGACCAAATGTGTTTGATAAAATATGGGCAGGATGGATGGGCCTTCAGGCACTGTCAGCAGATGGCTAACCACTCCGGAATCTAATCTGTGGTACTGGGGCTCTGTGGTTGCTATATCGATTGCTGGGTAATGTGTATTCACTGTTACGTTTATGCCATTTTTCTCTGCTTGAAAGGAGTATATCAATGGACCGGGAAAGGGGAGGGGGTAGGTTGGGAGAGGGGTGGGATGGGGTTGAGGGATTTTATACATTACTGTTGTAATGTCTAAGTATGTGTTTTATATATGTTTAAAACGTTATATATGTTTAAAACTGAATAAAAACTATCTGATTAAAAAAAATTTAAGAGTGGCCTGGATGCCTTTTTTGAAAAATATAATATTACCGGTTATATAGACTAGATTCTTTGATAGGGCGTTGATCCAGGGAACTAGTCTGATTGCTGTATGTGGAGTCAGGAAGGAATTTGTTTCCCCAATGTGGAGCTTAGTGTTGCCACATGGGTTTTCTTTTGCCTGCCTCTGGATCAACATGTTAGGCTGTGTGTTGAACTAGATGGACTTAAGGTCTTCCTTCAACCTTAAATACTATGTTACTATGAGTACAGTGTGACATTAGTCATCTAAGCTGTCAAACGAGTTTGTCTGCAATAACAAATGAATGTACACGTCAGATGTCCGAGAACAACAATTACCCAAAATCCCACTCCTAAGAGCTTTGGGCTCATACTAATGGGTGAAAAATAGCCCCTATACAATCCCATGCTAGGGGGAGAGGAGAAAGAATAAACATTTGAGTCAAACGATGCATGTTATAGTCACCAATCATGAGGGGTCCTCCCTCCTGGGACCCCTCCGTGTCGTTTTACGCAGTGTGGACTGTCGCCAAGTCTGCTGCAGCGGAGGCAGACCCGGAGGCAGACCCGGAGGCATAGTCTAGTCAGGCAAGTCCGTTGAAGTGAAGTTCATCATGCAACAGAAGGTCTCCAGGTCTTCTGGGATTCTCAATGTGGCCACTCTTGCCCCATTCTTTGCCGAGAGGCTAAAAGGAAAGTCCCACCAGTAATGAATATGGTTGTCTTGTAGGATATTCAATATTTAAGGTTGAAGGAAGACCTTAATTCCATCTAGTTCAACCCATAGCCCAACATGTTGATCCAGAGGAAGGCAAAAAAATAAACATGTGGCAACACTAAGCTCCACATTGGGGATGGTCTTCCTCTAACTGGTGTATCCTTCCATGAGTAAGCAATCATCTCACCTTGTAGCTGCCAGTTCTCAATGGTAAGTATTCATAATCTCTGCAATTAATATTTAAAGTCCTGTTTAGTCGGCAACTGTCACACATATAGCCACCAGTTAGGAGGTGGAGGCGGGGGTCCAGATAATCTCGAGTTCGCTGAAATGACCCCGGACTCTGATCCATGATGCCCTCTCTCAAGTCAGCCTGTGGGGACTCAGACCTAATTGGCAGCTCTATGGGGCTTCTCTGGGGCTGCAGGGCTTGTCACACTGAGTAGGACAGTCTCTGGGGCTGACTGGGCTCCTCCAGGGCTTGGTTGGGTTATCCCCTTGTCCAGGCAGAACCCCACATATCCCTATCAGTGAGATCGACGAGAGCCCCCTGGATATGCCCACCTTCAAGAGACCCCCAGCATCCACTTATTTGGGCTAACAGGTCCCACCATCTGATCGTCCTCAACCCCCACTGGAGCAGAGGGGGATGATAGGGAAGACACAATATTTCTCCCTGCCACAGCACATATATCAGAGCTCCCATCATGTTTGGTCATTTATTGTTCCTTTATCGGTGTTACAACAGGAGTGCAGTCTCTGTGGGTATCTGGGTAGAGATCCCTTACACACCAGTCTGTGGCCAGAACAGTGATCCTGATAAAGGGGCCAGGATCCAGTGTCTACTCGAGGCTCCACCCCCACTACAGGAGAAGTGTCAGTCATCCCCTGCTCCTCATGTCCTCACTGCCCAGCCAGAGCTTGAGGCGCACAAAAACCACAGGAAGGACAAGACTAGGCAGAGCCACCTGCCTTCTTTGGTCTTTTTCCAGCCTCCAGATTCCAACCCCTCTCTCCAGTCCCCAAGCACCCGGTAACATCAGCGGGCCAGTGGGGGCTATTCTGCAGCGGCAGAGCGGACGCACCATGGGTCGCAGGCACAGGGATGGGGTGCAGAAAGGGTGGCATGCTGATATTTCCAGAGTCGCACCAGCTGCCCCAGGGCAGGAGCAGGCACAGCATCGCTTCCCCTCACCAGACACGAGACCAGAGTGAATGGTGCTTGTGCCCTTATCTTTGGACGGCTTCTGGCCTTTCTCCCCATCCTTGGGTCCTCTAAACTATTTTTAGGCTGACTTGAGCTCTTGGGAGCAGGAGCGCTCACTTCATGCGTCTGCTCTCATGCAGGTCTGGACACGCCCGCCCCTACAATCTTGTAATCAGTCAGCGGGCCTGTACATACGGCTACAGATACACACCATGTTACCAAACAGCATGGTGAGTATCACACTCAACATGGACCAGAGTAAGCTAAGGAAAGAGTTGTCTCAGGAAATTAGAAAGAAAATTATAGACAAGCATTTTAGAGGTAAAGGTTGTAAGACCATTTCTAAACAGGTTGATGTTTCTGTGACTACAGTTGCACATATTATTCAGACATTTAAGATCCAGGGGACTGTAGCCAACTCCCCCCAGGACATGGCCGCAGGAGGAAAACTGATGCCAAATAAGAGATGAATAATGCGAATGGTAACAAAAGAGCCCAAGAAAACTTCTTAAGAGGTTAAAGGTGAACTTCAAAAGCTCAAGGAACATCAGTGTCAGATCGCAACATCCACTGTCTAAGCCAAAGTGGACTTCATGGCTGACAACCAAGGAGGACACCATTGTTGAACAAACTCATAAAAAAGCCAGACTGGAATTTGCCAAACTACATGTTGACAAGCCACAAAGCTTCTGTCAGAATGTCCTACGGAGAGATGAGACAAAAATGGAACTGTTTGGCAGGGCACATCAGCTCTATGTTCACAGACAAAAAAATGAAGCCCATCAACAAAAGAACAATGTCCATACTGTGAAACATGAAAGAGACTTGTTATGTTCTGGGGCTACTTTGCTGCATCTGGCACAAGGTGTCTTGAATCTGTGCAGGGTACAATGAAATCTCAAGACCATTGACGGATTCTAGAGAGAAATGTGCTGCCCAGTGTCAGAAAGCATTGTCTAAGGTGCAGGTAATGGGTCTTGCAACAAGAAAATGACCCAAAACACCCAAAAATGTCTAAAAAGAAACCACTGTACTATTCTGAAGTGGCCTTCTATGAGCCGTAGCTTAAATCCTATTAGCATCTTTGGAAAGAGCTGAAACATTCTGCCTGTAAAAGGCAACCTTCAAACACGACACAGCTGGAGCAGTTTGCTCTTGAGGAGTGGCCCAAAATACCTGTCAAGAGGTGCAGAAGTCTCATTGACAGATACAGGAATTATTTGATTGCAGTGATTGCCTCAAAAGGTTGTGCAACAAAATATTAACTTAAGGGTAACTATAATTTCTGTCCAGGCCCATTGCATGAGTTTAATTTTTTTTTTTTAATTTTGTGGAAGCAGGGTTGAAAAGCAAGGTCTAACTTATTTGTTCATTTTCATAGATTTTTTTTATTTATTATTACTTTTGTAAGATTTAAGTTATTTCTGTGACCATTGTGTTTTGTTTAAATTTTTTAATTAAACGAGGGGTACTAACAATTTTGACCATGTGTGTAGATTGCAAACAATACACATCAATTTATATAGCAGCAGGCAAAAATTCACACATTATATAACACAATTTGCAGATAGGGTTATGAAAAGAAAGACACATCAATATGCAAAAATATTACCAAATGTTTGGGGAGGCAAGTGAAAATACCAGGGTACAAAGAAACCCCCACTGTCCTTCAAACAAAACAATATGTGTAAAGGTACCTTTACACGCCGCAACTGCAGTGAATCAACTGCTACGCAATCTGGATTTTCATCACGGTTGCTATGAAGTTGTGACGAAATTGCGGCGTGTAAATGTTCAACTTGCTCGTGATTTTCGAAGTTGAGCCCGGTTGCAGTTTCAGAGCCTTGTTCTAAAATCAGAGTCAACCCAGAAGTTGAATTACCCTGGTTGTGGCGTGTAAACGGGGTATCTGGCTTGAATCAGCGTCGCCTAGTGATTTCCCAGAGGCGTGCCACAGCGTGCTGTATACCGCGCCCCATCAGCGATGATTGGTGGGGGCTACTGTGTTTCCACTGGATGTCCCTTCACAGGGCGCCATCTTTAAAGAGCTGTCACTTCAGCACCATACGCATCCGAGCCTACACAACAATCCACTACATAAGTACAATTATGCGGGCCCTCCATAGCGCTGCAAACTTTTGTACTGTTGTTCGGATCATGTACTGTGTACATTATCTTTCTACACATGACAGGGAATATATGGGTGTGCACACTGCACATGGCTGCCATAGGTAGCGCACTGAAATGTTTGCAAATTAGGTGACGCTGATGTGTTAATTACGGGACTACTGTTCCGTGGACAGCTATCTTGTTATTGTCACCAGTTTTGTTGCGGCGCAAGTGTGCGTGGAGACGTCATGACGTTTCTTTCGGTTTCACTCTGCCTGCAAGGTGCCTGGCCCTCCCCTGCACACAGCAGCAGAGTCATGGCCGCCGCACAGCGTGTCTGGCGAAGCTCGGTCCTCATAGACCTGTGTGACCGCCAGGAATATTGGTGTCACCATCACCACCGGCACCCACAACTGCGCAAACACAGCATCCTGCGAAGGATCCAGCGGGCCCTGGTGCACAAACTGGGGGTGGAGAGGACCTGCAAACAGATCCAGAAAAAGATAGCGGATCTAAAGCACAAGTGCCCAGGCCGCATTGTGGATGTTCAGGCCAGGATTGCCAGGCTGCGTGGTGAGTATGTGCCAGTGGCAAACACATACCTTCAAAGTTACATGTAAATAACAAGACACAATTATCTGGTTGTTGTGGCCTACGGCACATTAAGTGTAGTGTGAGGCACCGCCAGCATGGTCCCCATGGCCGGGGCGCATCACATACAGGATCAGGGTATGATCCTGTTCACACTGTCCGGTTTTCCTGTGATGATGCTGTGTGAACCTACCCGGAACACAAGGTGTTAAATGTGAGAGTGACTGCTGTAGATCTGATACATTCATGAGCCTAAGAAGCGGCTGTGAGTGGCTCCTGAGATCGATGAGGCCCTGAGGAAAGTAATGGGTGCCAATTGCTGACAGCCTAGGTGGGTGTGTCAGGTGGGCGCGTCCTGAGTAATAGCAGCCCAGCTGGATGAGTCAGTGTGGGAGTGGCAGGCACGATAAGAGCCTGCCAGCTGAGTGATTGAGAGTTCAGAGGCTTGTGAGATCAGCCAGAGAGCATGGTGATCCTGATCATCAGCCAGAGTGCAGAGCAATCCAGGGCTGTGTGTGAGAACATGATGGGAGCGTGCTAGCTCCATACCGTTGGCTAGGACCGGTGTCGTTACAGCTCCTGGAGTGGGGAAGTCGTGGCTGACCTGGTGGATGCTAAACTGGACGTGGGGCGAAGCACGTCCAGGAAGAAGCCCGTGGGGAGGCTTGGCCAACCCGTGACCCAGGTAGCGAGACCCGGATCCGTGCCCGGTAAGAAAAGCAGTTCCCGTATGCTTGAGGGATCTGTGCACCCTGTGCGTGAAATGTGCCAGGCGGGCATAGCCGCCCTGAGGTCCGACTAGGTAGTCGATGAGGGACCTGTTTAACTATATGTGTATGGTATGGCTTAGGTAGAAAGGCCATGTACGGTGTCTGTGGGAGAGACCCAGCTGGAGTGGATGGTGTTGGAGGAGTTCCGTCCCTGTGGGACGAGAGGGAGGTTTGGCCTGCTGCTTGCAGCAGGTACCTGTCCCTCAACCACGACCTCTAATGGGGTGGGTGAGCCTGTGGCCAGACACAGGAGTTAATAGGGCTCCTATAGTAGGTAACGGATGAGTTTCCCGGGTACTAAGGTTTGCCAATCCCTGTGATGGACCCAGAAGAGCCACAGTCCATGGATGTTTATATGATGGGCTGTGAGCGTTTGGAAGGATGCGTGTGATCCATGGATGTTTATATGATGGATCACCTGCAGTGTGTAAGAACCCGGTCAGGCTGGAGTCCTGATTCCGGGGTAGTATGGAGCTGGGGAAATAAAGCCAGGCGGCTGGTTCCGCCATTGGGACCCACAGGGCCCGTTGATATATATATAGTAATTTATGTACAGTTAATTGTATATGGAACGTGTAGATAGGCCGGAGGCCGTAGCCACCCCGGGAGCGGTTGATAGAGCTCCAATGTGGACAGAGCGGTGGTTACAGGGCCCGGGTAACTATAAGACGTGTTCATGGTAATGTGCAATATATGAGTTATGTAATGTTATATGTAAATGTATGGTGTATTTATGTAAAGGTGTTTATAATCAATGTGTAATGTGTCAAACATGCTACCTGGGTTATGTTATTATATGTGAAAAATAAATGGGTAGACATTGGTTAAATTATAAACACGTGTTTTTGTCGTTATGCAAGCGGGTTCCCCGGGTGCTAACTCACAGTAGTTTGCCACCATGTTGAGGTGTCAGCAATGTGCATGGCCTTGTTGTTTACACTGCAACATGAAGGTGTCTTCAACACTCATTTGCCCCACAAATGCGGACGCCTATACTGATCCTTAACCTACGCTTCCTGAAAAAAAGAGGTGTGTCCAGAGTGTAAACGTGACAAATACATATCAATGCCATGTTCAACACACACGACACCTTAGGCCACATATGTTTAACCTGTGACACATTAAATGTAGCCACACAATGATCACACAACACATAAAAAATTAGTACATGTCCAGAATGTGTAGGCAGCCATGGTGCAAACACCAGTTGGTTACTGGCATATCTTCAAATTTAAAGGCAAACACCTACCATGGCAATGCACGTTTTAAATAAATTTAAAAAGATGTGGCCACTGTTTTTGACTCCTGTCACAAACAATAGAGGGTCCTACCCACAATATATGTGTACAACATGACTTCCTACCCCATCTCTCATGCTGTAACTACATAATGAAACACACAAGGTGTCTTCCCTATGTCCTGTCCATTTTTTCTCACAGTTGTGTCATCTGGTTTGATATTACAGATCTTGGTCTGGAGAGGGACCCCAGTCCCCAACCGCACCTGGGCCACCCACACCACCCGTCCCGGAGGGGCCAACCCAGCCATCAACACCCGGAAGTCCACCATCGCAACGGCAAGCGGGTCAGGACATGCCCTTATCAGCAGGGACACCACCATCACCAGGGCCACAGGGTCAGGACATGCCCTCACCACCAGTGGGCCAAGGCTTGGCTACAGGCAGCCCAGGACCCCTGGACGCAGAAAGCCACATCCTGTGGCCACACACCCCCAGCCCATGAGCAACACCACCCCCCAGTATTTCCAGCTCAGTGGCAAGCCCTGGTGTAGTGATGTCCCCACACTCTCAAATGGAGCCTGCAGGTGTTAGCTATGTTGGCAAGTGTGTGCTGGCGCATACGACGGTGACAATGTGATTAGTGTGGTGTGGTTGGGGCACCAGTATGTATATTTGTGAACATGTTTTTTTTTTTTTGTACATTTTTGAAGTGGGACAACGAGGACTCTCAGCCCATCACCATCTCCTCCTCATGAGAACTGTGATGGTGATGTTGAGCGTACGTAGGCTAATTCTATTTGTGAAAAATTAACACCTCAAACAAATGTAGTGAATTAATGTGTGCCTAATTCCCCCTACAGGTGTCCCAACTATACAACAGCTGATGGAGGCTTACCAGGAGGCCCAGCAGCTGATGGAGAGGGCACACTAACAAGGGCAGCAACAACTTGCCCGGTTGGGTGCCATGATCGGAACCCTCCATAGAGCCATGGCTGCATGGGCCAAAACCCATCACACCCACCACTATAATGGCACGACATGGCCATGAACTATGTTGTCCATGTTGGACATTTGTTTGCCCCCTGTTGCCCTGTTGGCACTTTTTTTGTTTTAAGGCCACGTTGGCCTCTTTTCTTATAGTGTCCACAGTGGGACAGTGTGTAGTATGTCGGGGCTAATCCTAATCAAAAACAAGCCTTGTGGTGTGTGCTGACAATGTTTGCCACACATGTTGTCTTTAAATAAAATGTTGTGATTCAACTCATGTGTGTTCCTTGCTGAGAACACCCACGTTTGTGTTACACATTTTTTATTTGCCACACCCACTGGCCAACATTGTAAAAATAGGTGTCTGGTGTCACATAATAAACATGTCACCATACTGTCCCATAACTCCTGCCATGGGCCACAATGTGGCCTGAATGTACCCTAGATGTCACACACATCCAACCCACCCCTCCACACACTTGTGTATGTTACACAGATATGGACATAGGGTTTAGTGAAAAACAAAAATGTTTAATTTTTTTTTGGAACAAAAAGAAAGGTGGCAAATTAAAACATAATGAGTGCTAAACAGAAAAGTGTTGCCAACGTCACTCTCCAAAAGGCTAATGCCAGTCCAAACTGCTAATGTAGTGCATTGGCTAGTAGTGTCCGCTCTCTGCATCATCCTCTGCTGGATCAGACAATGGCGCCTACCCCGCCTCCTCATGGTAGACCCAGTGTCCATGGGAGGAAGATGTTGTTCGGGTGCTTCTTCTTGAGGGAGGTGGAGTATCAGGAGGTTGGGACCTCCTCACCCTGCGTCTGGCAGGTGAAGTGGGCCATGGGGTTGTCTTCTGGTGCACTGCCAACATCGCCCCCCATCGCAGCGACCCATCTACGTCTGTCTCCAGGACACGAAACATGGCCCGCTCCATCCGAGCCAGCATTTCGCTGCCGACGTACCCGAAACCAGAGCCGAGATTCCTCTCTCTGTCCAGAAGAACCTGTTTTGCCCAGGTAACCAGCTCCATATTTGGTGGGGCAGGTGGTCTTCGTCGTCGAATCTCGGAGCTGGGCCCTTTGCCCGGCCCCCCACCACTGGTCCCGGGCACTGGCTCTCCCGCAGATGTCGATGGGAGAGCCTCGCCAGCTGCTGACTTCTCTTCAATGGAGCCAGGCGCCAGAGGGGCGTGGAAAAAAATGAAGAACACACAAATAACAAAAACATGAAGCAGTATCATTGATCACAAAAGGCAACAGATCTACCACCATGAAACTGAGCACAACAAACACCATGGGAAAAAGGCAGGAAAAATAGAGAAGAGTAGAAAGCTACAAAAGGGCAACAACAGCACTAGTGACGTATACTCACCGATGCTTCAAACATATCTAGGAGAAATGGTCATAAACAAGACAAACAGTTGCACACTCACCAGCAAGAAAACATGCTTTTTAAAGACCAATGAAATACCAAGGTAAACCAGATGGGCAAGTGTGAAGAGGAAATGCATGCACCTACTCACACCTGTGTTGCAAAGATGATGCCAAAATCACACAGACAAACAATGACCCACCTCCTGCGGCGGGGAGGGGTCTTTGTCTGGGCCTGGTGAAGGCTGCGGACGTCGCATGCTGCACCGTGTTCCACACGACCCCTCTTGGCCCAGGGTGAAGGTGAGGAGGTCATAGTACCACAAATTGGGTATTTGGACCTCCTCACCTCCAGCCCCGGACCGTGCCTCAGTGTATTTTTTGTGGGACCACTGGAACACAGTGCGCAGGGCTCTTATCTTCTTCGCAACCTTCACGCTGTTCCACCTCTTGTGGGGCTGGAGGCGGTTTGCCAGCACCACAAGAGGCTTGTAGGCCGCAGCCCGCGCTGCCAGATCGTGGTAGGCAGTCAGCGCCATCCGCCACAGGCATTCGTGCTCCTGGTACAAGGTAAGGAGTTGGGTCACAAACTCCTGATACTCGGCCATCTGTGAAAAATTGTCTCATATCAAAAAACATGGTCTCAAACACATGGCCAGCATACATCACACACTAATCTGTGTCTAACTACCCTCTGGTGGCACCTAAAAAGCAAGTGTGGAGTATGTAAGTTTGCATGTGGCCCACACTTTCACATGTACCCTACATTATGCTGTGATGTTAATATAGTTGTGGCTATGTGAAGGGTTAATATTTAACAATATAGAGATGAAGGGCCATAACATTGGCTAAACTCACAGCTCATACACAACTCATGTTCTGCATGAAACATTTCACAAGGCTAACTACCTACATTACAATATGCAGGACCACAAAATTATCTGAATGGGAATTTAATCACGCTAACGACACTTCTACATGACGCTACCTGCAGTATGTTTGACTGCGCCTAAGCAGCCTGAAAAGCAATAATGCTCAAACGTGACAAAATTATGACGCCAATAATATCTCCATGTGAGTCCACTTACCGTCTGTATAACAGAGAAATGCTGATAAGACACTACTAGCCCAACGCACATAACAGTCTGGACAGGGGCTAGAGAAAAAGAGGAGTTATTGAAGCAAAAACTGACCAATCATCACGCTCATGCGCCTGCTGATTACGTGATGACAAAGCGTTTCGGATTGGTTAAGTCACAGATAAAATGTGCTCACGGTGGATGTCTGACACGCTTGCTGCCCAGTGTCATTAAGTAAATAGTGCTGTGCAAACATGAATGTTGAGGCGTGTTGTCGTTGTTTCGCTGCCATCACACTGCATTTATTCACTGATCAGCGTCCATCAGTGTTTGTGTGCCAAAACCAGGAGTGTCTCCAAAACTCAGAACACATGTGAATCTTTAAATTTATTATTTTCTCACCACGTTCCTCTCCTGGTTTGGGCACACAAACACGGATGGAGACTGATCAGTGAATAACTGCATTGTGAAGGCTGCCTAATGGCCAAAACATTTAGAAAAGCAAAAACGACGTATACATGACGCCCAAGTGCTGCCCTTAATGTTAAACAATGATGGTCACATACACCATTGTGTGTGGCCAAATGCATGTTTGTTTAATCCATTGGAACTTTGTGGTTTGTAATGTAATGCGGTTGTTTCCATTTGCCATACAGGATCACGTTTGCAGGATGGTTGTGTCTTGGTTAGCAGGGAGGAACATATTAGCGGACACACTGTTTGAGAAGAACACACACTGGGACGTACATGGCTACTATGAGGCTTGTGGCAGCACCTAAGGTATAGCTGTGAACATGCACCCTTGACAACACATCTGGCCCTGGAACACTACATGTTGACTCATGTATATTCTTCTTTGCGGCGTCACAGATTTTTCATCACCCACAAATGCAGTGGTACGTGTTAAATTAAATACTGTTCATGTGTCTACATCTGCATTACAAAAATATTTTACACACATGTAGGGACCTGCCTTGTACTAACACATGTAAATTGTTTCCCCACATAAGGCCTGAAGTGTTTTAATTTTGCCATCTACAAAATCAACAAGGATGGACAAGGCTGCTCAGTGAGCATGTTTCCTTTGTTTTGGGGGCACTATGGTATTTGGCCTTGCAAAGGGTTAATCTATTGGTATGCAACGCACAACACTGTTTGTATATGTTTTGCCCTAGTGGGCAGCATCAGTATTTTGATGCTTAGTTTTTAGGCAAACATGTGAATCAATGTTACATGGTGCTTATATTTTCTGTTTATCATATACAGGTGCTGGTACTGGAGATGATGTTTGACTCTGATAGAGATGTGATGGTGTCTCTTGGCTTGGTGGCTGAGGAATTGTGGCTGGAGGATAGATATGAGAGGTTGCGGAGTCGCAGACTACGCCATGTATGGAGTCGGGATTGGCTTTACCGCTGGGACACCCGGAGCCACATGCAGCTGGTCCGTGAGCTGGAGGATCATAATCTGCATGATTTCTGGAACTACCTCCGTATGTCTGAGGACTCTTTCACCTTCCTTTTGGAACGCGTAGGGCCATTGATAGCCCGTCAGGACACTGTCATGCGTCAATCTGTATCAGCTGAGGAGCGTTTGGCTATTACTTTGCGGTTACTGTCTACAGGCCGGTCAAGGACCGACCTGCAATACACTTCACGTGTATCACTGTCCCTGCTAAGCCGCCTGATCCCTGAGACGTGTGAGGCCATCTGGAGTGCTTTGCTGCCATCCTTTATGCAGTTGCCACAAACACCCGCTCAATGGATGGAAGCCCGAGGCTTTGGGAGCCGGTGGAACTTCCTAAACTGCGGTGGGGCATTGGATGGTAAGCACGTGAGGATTACTAAACCCCCCAACTCGGGGTCTTTGTATTACAATTACAAAGGGTACTTTAGTATAGTCCTCATGGCCCTGGTGGATGCGAACTAGGAGTTCCTCTACGTGGATGTTGGAACGAACGGGCGAATCTCCGATGGGGGTGTGTTCGCACACTGCTCCTTGGCACAAGAACTAAGGACACGTGGGCTGAACTTGCCCTCAAATGAAGAGACAAGCCATCATCTCAACTTTGCGTTTGTGGGGGATAAAGCGTTCCCACTTCAGGCACATCTACTACGGCCATATACCCAGAGGACTCTTACTTCTGAGCGGCGCATTTTCAATTACAGGCTATCCCGGGCCCGCCGTGTGGTTGAAAATGCGTTCGGGATCATGGCCAATACATTCTGGCTTTTTCATACACGTATGCATATGAAACTGGAATCTATTGATGTGGTAGTGCTGGCCTGCTGTGTGCTGCATAACTTCCTGAATCGTAGGGATCGGTCATCATACACGCCGGCAAGTTATGTGGATTCAGTGGACCCCACAACAGGGGAGGTCCGTCCAGGGGCTTGGCGTGATGAAGACCATGGTGTGGCTCCACTCCAGCCGCTGAGCCATGGTCGCACTCAGCAGGATGCCAGGAACAGTAGAGGCATACTGCTCCTACTTTAATGGCCCTGGGGCAGTGGGCTGGTAGCACCAGCAGCTGTAGTGTGGCTGAGGCTGTCCGGCCTACACATGGTGGCCATGGTCTATTCTGCAGGGTGCCTGCAACATGTATTGTTTTTATGTTATTGTGTGCACATGTTTTAGTTAGGTAGTTGAGGTTTATTTGCCATTTTGTGGGTAGTGCACACTTAATACTTTTTTCAAATTTATTTGTTATTTCTGTGACCATGTGTTTATTGTGTCTTTACAATGTTACATGATGCTTTACTGTGCGTTTTTTTTTTAAATTGCAAGCCTTTTGCCATTGATAATAAATGCAAAATGTTTTTGGGGATCCAAAACAACGTGTGAGACTCATTACTTGGGCATGAAGGGCAGGTTAACCAAGCTTTATGGTGTGCCCAGTGCTTTGTCACCCATTGTCACCTATGGCTAGGTACCAGACACATTATGTGTTGATATGCATGAGCCAGGTTAAGCTATTTGTCCTACAGTGTATGTGGCAAATGAGTGTACATATTGTGGTGTGGTGTGGCCAGGGGGACACCTGGACACAACACATTAATCCAGGCCATGATATTGTGGGCCATGTAAGTTGACACAATTTGTGGTAGACGTGTGCACACACACACACATAGTCTAGTGGTGACATGGCAGTTGTACAATGCCATGGGCAAATGTACGCACATATGTGAGCTGCATTTTGCCGATATTCCCACCTTTAGCTACTGACGCACAAATGGCAAACCACATAGTATGGTAACGCAATTAGTGTGAAACTCCAAACCGCTCCTGTGTGATGCGTTAGCGTCTCCTAAGTGGATGGAAGCATACTTGTACACGACAAATGAGTCTATTCCGTGGGACAAAGCAAACACACTTGCGTCATGTATTCGCCAGCCTGGCCAATCAGGACACTATTGTGTTGGCCAATGATTTTAGTTTGGGCGCGGTGTAGCGGACTTTGGCACGCCTATATGTTCAAGCCGCTGCAGGGGTACGCCCACATTCCCTTGGTGGTTGCGGCATGTAAAGCGGCAATGGCATTCAACCGGATATTTCCCGCAGGATCAGTCTCAACTTCCGGGAAACCACGTTCCCTTAGGTTGAGGGCAATTGCGGCGTGTACATGTGGCATCGGCGATCGGTATCAACCGTCAAAGACATGGACGCAAGTTCAGTTGATACTATTCGCAGGTGATAGTTGCGGCGTGTAAAGGTACCTTAATAGTAAGGTGCAATACAGAGAAGAGCAGACAGTCAAGGTTACCTCAATAACAGTTCAGGTTAAATACAGACCCCATTGAAAGTAAGGTTTGGAACACACCTTTATAAGAAATCATCAAGAAACAAGTTTAGGGTGTCACCATAGCGTGATCACCAGTCACACATAAAAAGCATAAATTATAAAAGAGAGTAAGTAACGTGTATTTTTTGACTGGGTTCAAGCACAAATCAATCTTAGGGTGAAAATTGATCAAGTTTATTTAGATGAAGTGCAAATAGGACACAACTTTAAAAACATTTAAAAGATGTGAAACCACAAAAGCATAAAATCAGCCATGGCAAAAAGGTAAGGCACAATAGATTTGGGAACAAGAAATGGTCCCTAGTAGTACCTAACCTCAATATGCAGGATATGAAACCCATAAAGATTGCAGGGATCAACTCAGCCTGAAGCCTTAAGTGCTACATGCAGATTATAAATGCAAACATGCAGGAGGCAAGATAACTGGATGGAACTGGATTATAGTGTCCAAGGAAACAAATTACCAATGAGTAATATGGTTAGAAAGAAGGCCACATTAGCAAAAACTTGAATCCACTATGAAAAAACTGCTAACAAGGTCGCTGTCAGTCTTAATAAAGAAAACATGCTAATGAGATTATTCAGGGAAACCTTTAAATAGGGCAGCAGAGAATGAGCAACAGTGTTGTATGGGACAAAAGATCAAAAACCACCTGTGCAGCTAAAGGTTGGTGGTATTATCAGCTATGCTAACTGCTACCCTCAATATAAAATCATGGGAAGCCAGGCAAACCAAAGTGCTGACACTAACAGACAAAATTGTTTGGTGAATTGGAACGCGCAGGGTTAAAATTTCACCTCACAACATAGCTTAAGACACTCTCGGGTCCAGACGTGTGACTGTGCGAAATATTGTGGCTGTAGTTGCGATGGTGTAGATGCCAATATCGGATATACATACACACACATTTTATTTATATATATACTAGCTGTAGTACCCGGCTACGCCCGGGTTAATAAATAACTGATATTAGTTGTAACAAAATAGAATTTGAATATGTCATATTAATTACCTGTAAGAAAATAGAAGCTGAGCTGTGATTGATTGCTATAGGCAGCCTAATAAATCTCCAGCCACTAATAAATCTCCAGCCAACCGTAAACCATCCCTCTGGCCGGGCAGTATATGTTACCTAACACAACATGCCTTAATTCCCTATATGCAAATAGAGTCTGTGGAGCCTCGGTTAGGAGTCTCAAACACAGGACTAGCCATATATCCCTCCAGGGGAGGACCCAGCCATAATAATTCCCTATATGGCACATGTGTTGCACATTGGCTGTTTTTAATCAGATGTTTATGTTTGGAAATTAAAGATAGCACACGTATGAGGTGAGTTGTGCGAGGTGATTTGTGCACATCTGTGTCTGTCTGTGTGGTGTGTGTGTCCCTGGGGTGTGTATGTGTGTGTCCCTGTGGGGTGAGTGCACGTGTCCCTATAAGGTGTGTATGTGTGTGTGTCCCTGTGGGGGGGTGGGGGTCTGTGTGGTGTGTGTTTCTGTGGGGTGAATTCATGTGTCCCTATAGGGTGTGTATGTGTGTGTCTCTCTGTGGGGGGGGGTCTGTGTGGTGCGTGTGTGTCTCTTTGTGGTGTGTGTGTGTCCCTGTGGGGCGAGTGCATGTATCTCTATAGGGTGGCTATGTGTGTGTGTCCCTGTGGGGTGGGGGGGGGGGGGGGGGTTCTTTGTGGTGTGTGTGTCTGTGTTGTGTGTGTCTCTTTGTGGTGTGTCCCTGTGGGGTGAGTGCATGTTTCGCTATAGGTTGTGTGTGTGTCCCCTTGGGGGTGTGTGTGTGTCTCTGTGTTGTATTAGGCAGCCTAATAAATCTCCAGCCAACAGTAAACCCTCCCCCTGGCCGGGCAGTATATGTTACCTCACACATACACATAATAGACAGCTCATGTGACTGACATCTGTCTTAATTCCCTATATGGCACATGTGTTGCACATTGGCTGTTTTAATCAGATGTTTATGTTTGGAAAATAAAGATAACACACGTATGAGGTGATTTGTGCACATCTGTGTCTGTCTGTGTGGTGTGTGTCCCTGGGGTGTGTATGTGTGCGTCCCTGTGTGTGTGTGTGGGGGGGGGGGGGTCTGTGTGGTGTGCGTCTCTGTTGTGTATGTCTTTGTGGTGTGTGTGTCCCTGTGGGGTGAGTGCATGTGCCCCTATAGGGTGTGTATGTCCCCATGCGTGGTGAATATCCCATATATGCTGTTAGTCTTTGGTGCTGTCAATAAGCCCCTCTCATTCACAACTGTCAACTGGTAACTGTCACTTTTTCCCCATTAAGTAGATAGGGGCAAAATTGTTTGGTGAACTGGAACGTGCAGGGTTCAAATTTCGCCCCACAACATAGCCTATGATGCTCCCGGGGTCCAGATGTGTGACTGTGCAAATTTTTGTAGCTGTAGCTGGCAGCTGTCGATTTTCCTCCCACATGTTTCCTTTCCCTTTTTCCCCATTAAGTAGATAGGGGCAAAATTGTTTGGTGAACTGGAACACGCAGGGTTAAAATTTAGCCTCACAACATAGCCTATGACGCTCTCGGGGTCCAGACGTGTGACTGTGCAAAATTTTGTGGCTGTAGTTGCGACGGTGTAGATGCCAATCCCGGAGATACACACATACACACACATACATTCAGCTTTATATATTAGACTAGATGGCGGCCCGATTCTAAAGAATCGGGTAGTCTAGAATCCATATATAGTTTATTTACTAATAGTTAGGGGAGTGCGGTGAAATTAATTGTGTGTATACAGGTGGCTCAGTGGGTAGCAGTGAGTGCGGTGGCTCAGTGGTTAGCAGTGAGTGCGGTGGCTCAGTGGTTAGCAGTGAGTGCGGTGGCTCAGTGGTTAGCAGTGAGTGCGGTGGCTCAGTGGTTAGCAGTGAGTGCGGTGGCTCAGTGGTTAGCAGTGAGTGCGGTGGCTCAGTGGTTAGCAGTGAGTGCGGTGGCTCAGTGGTTAGCAGTGAGTGCGGTGGCTCAGTGGTTAGCAGTGAGTGCGGTGGCTCAGTGGTTAGCAGTGAGTGCGGTGGCTCAGTGGTTAGCAGTGAGTGCGGTGGCTCAGTGGTTAGCAGTGGTGCGGTGGCTCAGTGGTTAGCAGTGAGTGCGGTGGCTCAGTGGTTAGCAGTGAGTGCGGTGAGATTGGTCAGTGCAGCGCCGTGGGCAGAGTGGTCAGCGCAGCGCCGTGGGCAGAGTGGTCAACGCAGCGCCTTGGGCAGAGTGGTCAACGCAGCGCCTTGGGCAGAGTGGTCAGCGCAGCGCCGTGGGCAGAGCGGTCAGCACACACATACACACACACACAGATACACACACTCCGCTATACTTACCACCGACCCTGCGTCTTCCCCGCCGCCTGGATCCTGAGTCGACATGTCGCCGCCCCCGGACGACTGGATCCAATATGTCGTCCGGGTAGTTTGGCGAGACATTTTGGACGCTATATTGGATCCAGTAGTTCGGGGGCGGCGACATGTCGACTGAGGATCCAGGCAGCGGACGCAGGGCTGGTGGTAAGTATAGCGGAGTGTGTGTGTGTGTGTACAAAGTTGAGGGAAGTGCGGACAAAGTGACGGAAGTGCCTACATACACACATATATACACATACTGTACATTGCATATGGAGGGGTGAGGAGAGCGGAAGCTGGAGGGGTGAGGAGAGCAGAGGCTGGAGGGGGGCAGGGGACAGGGGAGGCTGGAGGGGGGCAGGGGACAGGGGAGGCTGGAGGGGGGCAGGGGACAGGGGAGGCTGGAGGGGGGCAGGGGACAGGGGAGGCTGGAGGGGGGCAGGGGACAGGGGAGGCTGGAGGGGGGCAGGGGACAGGGGAGGCTGGAGGGGGGCAGGGGACAGGGGAGGCTGGAGGGGGGCAGGGGACAGGGGAGGCTGGAGGGGGGCAGAGGACAGGGAAGGCTGGAGGGGGGCAGAGGACAGGGGAGGCTGGAGGGGGGCAGAGGACAGGGGAGGCTGGAGGGGGGCAGAGGACAGGGAAGGCTGGAGGGGGGCAGAGGACAGGGGAGGCTGGAGGGGGACAGAGGACAGGGGAGGCTGGAGGGGGGCAGAGGACAGGGGAGGCTGGAGGGGGGCAGAGGACAGGGGAGGCTGGAGGGGGGCAGAGGACAGGGGAGGCTGGAGGGGGGCAGAGGACGGGGGAGGCTGGAGGGGGCAGAGGACGGAGGAGGGAGAGGTTGCAGAGGCAGAGGACGGAGCGGGAGAGGCTGCAGAGTGCAGAGGACGGAGCGGGAGAGGCTGCAGAGGGCAGAGGACGGAGCGGGAGAGGCTGCAGAGGGCAGAGGACAGAGCGGGAGAGGCTGCAGAGGGCAGAGGACGGAGCGGGAGAGGCTGCAGAGGGCAGAGGACGGAGCAGGAGAGGCTGCAGAGGGCAGAGGACGGAGCGGGAGAGGCTGCAGAGGGCAGAGGACGGAGCGGGAGAGGCTGCAGAGGGCAGAGGACGGAGCGGGAGAGGCTGCAGAGGGCAGAGGACGGAGCGGGAGAGGCTGCAGAGGGCAGAGGACGGAGCGGGAGAGGCTGCAGAGGGCAGAGGACGGAGCGGGAGAGGCTGCAGAGGGCAGAGGACGGAGCGGGAGAGGCTGCAGAGGGCAGAGGACGGAGCGGGAGAGGCTGCAGAGGGCAGAGGACGGAGCGGGAGAGGCTGCAGAGGGCAGAGGACGGAGCGGGAGAGGCTGCAGAGGGCAGAGGACGGAGCGGGAGAGGCTGCAGAGGGCAGAGGACGGAGCGGGAGAGGCTGCAGAGGGCAGAGGACGGAGCGGGAGAGGCTGCAGAGGGCAGAGGACGGAGCGGGAGAGGCTGCAGAGGGCAGAGGACGGAGCGGGAGAGGCTGCAGAGGGCAGAGGACGGAGCGGGAGAGGCTGCAGAGGGCAGAGGACGGAGGGGAGAGGCTGGAGCGAGGAGAGAGAGAGGAGGCGCCGGGACAGACGGGAACGTTCCTGGCCGGAACTTCCGAAAGCGGAACGTTCCTGGCCGGAACGTTCCTCCGCCGGTCCCTGTAGCCGGGTGCCGCCCGGCAACGCTGCACTGGTGACGTCAGCACCATGGTCCGGAGGCCATAACGGAAGTAACCTTCGGGTTTTCCGGAAGTGGCCTTTGACTTTTATATTATAGATTATATTTTATATATATATATGATAACAAGTAAATCGACCGCAGCACTCCTTTTTCGTGTTAAGTTATGCCTTTATTGGGCTACAGGTGTCCAAATAGATGGTCAGCAACTTCTCGTTTTAGGAAATACAAAATTATGCACATTGCGACAATGAAAATACAGATTCCAACCTGATCTTTTGTCTGGTAGTATCTAATGAGCATTGTCAGATAAATATAATAAAATATGTTTACACTGTCCCAAGAGCTGGCAGTTAGCACTCCAGTGTAACAATCCATACACACACTATGAAACTGGAAAATCCCGTCCCTCTCAGGAGCTGTACGGCAAAGCAAAAGGTTAAGTGACAGTGAATTAGGAGACAAAAGATTTTTCACTGAAGCTCAGGACCCCTGTTAAAGTTACAGCTTTAAGGATGACATCCACAATGTGCTGTGTTTGCAGAAACTGACTTTCTAATGACTTCCATGTTCTCTGACTAAGGCTACCTTCACATTACGATTTTGAAGGGAGCCGATGCTGTCTGATAAATTCGGACAGCATCGGCTCCCTTCTGATGCCTGGAATCGGATGCCAAATAAGCATCTGATTCCGGCATAAAATCGTAGCCTCCGGGCTGAAAAAAAAAAAAGAAAAAACTTTATGCTCACCTCCCCACGAGCCCCCGCCGTCTCTAGCCGTCTTCCTGAAGGCTCCCGGTGGCTCCCGCAGGCTCCCGATGGCTGCAGAGGTCTTCCTCTGCTGTTCAGGACCTGCGGTGATGTCACAGTCACGTGACCGCGGGTTCACCATGGTAACCCGCGGTCACATGACTGTGACAGCACCGCAGGTCCTGTACAGCAGAAGAAGACCTCTGCTGACACCGGGAGCCACCGGGAGCCTTCAGGAAGACGGCTGGAGACGGCGGGGGCTCGTGGGGAGGTGAGCATAAGTTTTTTTTGGTTTTTTTTAACCCTTGTGCTCCCAGTAGGAGCAGTTTTATTGTACTGAGCAGAATCGGATCGGACCAAATCGGATGGCATTTAGTGCACATCCGATTCGGTCCGATGCCCATAGGGCTGCATTAGGCCAAATTCGGATCCGATGCTGTCCGATTTTGATCGGACAGCATCGGATCTGAAAAATCCGTAATGTGAAACCAGCCTAAAAGGGATTTTGTCTGACAGCCAGGTAACAATAGAAAAGTGTTAATATCTGGGTATAGATAGGTCCTATAGGTATGAGAGATACCTTTTTGATACTGTGATCACGGGACCATGAACATGAATATTATTTCATAAATGTGCAACATCACCATCAACCCCATATTAACCTTGTCCAGATAGAAAACAAAAAGTAATGTCATGTATTTCATCTGTGAAAAGATAAATTCACAATAGGAAATAATGACGTTCAGATTTACTTCACTTGACATGCTCAGGAGTGGAGATATCCCACAAGCAGGAATTTCATAATTTTTTGAAACTGCAACAACACCCCACAAACACCACCACATGAGGTCACCAGAGGGAAGGGGACTGGTGTTAATTAAAATTATGCTTTGTTAAAGATTGGAGGAATACACTGCTGTTTATGGAATTGTGCCCCATTTTCTTAAGGAGTACCTTCTTCTCTATATCTGAGCCATTTCTGTGAACGGGTGTAGTAATTTTCTTTCATTTATCTCTTATTTTATGCAATTGTGTACACTCCCTGACAGAAGTTCTGTTGCTTATCCTTGTTATGTAAATAAAAGCTTATAACCTGACGTTCATCCATTGGTTGTATAAATTACTCTTTTGAAAGCTGAAACCCTCCGAAATGTGGCTTAGTTTAAGAAAATATATTGGCATCAATGCTGAAATATTTAATGAACACAGAATGGTCAGATTTTAGCAAGACAAACGTTTTGTCGCCTGGTCATATAATGCACCTAATCCTAGTTTACAACCTCACCTGTGCTCACTAAATGATCGGTTAATTAGTGGGTGTGTCTAAAAAAAAAAACAGCACCCCAGACCTTCACTTGAACTCCCTCCTGGTGTTTACATTGAGTCAGGGAGTGTATCATATATTACTTTCCTTTTGTATAATCTTGTATATGTTTTAAAAAACACTGCCTATTATTTTGTATTAAATAAGTAAGGCCCCTTTCACATCAGCGGTAATCGCTGATCGCGGCAGTTGCGGTGAAAAAAACGCAACTGCCGCAGTTACGGTTCACTTGTGGTAAGCCCCATGCAATGCCTCTGGGGCTTGCAGTAAGTGTGCGGCAGGTGCGGTTTTGGCACTTGCGGCAGCGAAAAAAACGCAGCTGACCGCGTTTTTTTTGTGCCATAAGCCGCAAGTGCCGAAACCATGCCGCACTTGCCACACCTGCCGGAAGCCCCATAGACATTGCATGGGGCTTTGCCGCATGTGAACCGCAAGTGCGACCGTTATGCGGTAACCGCGGAAGTTGCGTTTTTTCAACGCAACTGCCGCGATCAGCGATTACCGCTGATGTGAAAGGGGCCTAAAATGTAATAGTTTTCATCCTCTTGCTTTATAACCTGCACCTCGTATCTCACATTACTGGTATGGGTGTCAAATTTGGCCTGACCAACGAGTGGTTATGGTGGCAGCATATTTTCTTGAGTTATTGTGGGGCTTGGCTGTGACAGTACAGAGGTATATACACTGCTCAAAAAATAAAGGGAACACTTAAACAACACAATATAACTCCAAGTAAATCACAGTTCTGTAAAATCAACCTGTCCAGTTATGAAGCAACACCGATTATGAATCAATTTCTCCTGCTTTTCTGCAAATAGAACAGTCAACAGATAGAAATAATAGGCAAATAGCAAGACAACCCCAACAAAAGGAGTGGTTCAGGAAGTGGTGACAACAGACCATTTCTCCGTTCTAATGATTTTTGGCTGTTTTGGTCACTTTTGTATTTTTGTCATTGCTCTCTCCCTATAGGTAGCAAGATGGAGTGTCTACAACTCACAGAAGTTGCTACAGTAGTGCAGCTTATCCAGGATGGCACATCAATGTGAGCTATGGCGAGAAGGGTAGCTGTAACTGTCAGCCAGTGTCCAGAGCATGGAACTGTTACCAGCATAAGTGGAGGGGGCTGTAGGAGGGCAGCAACCCAGCAGAACTCCTTCCTCCTCCTTTGTGAAAGGAGGAACAGTGCCAGAGCCTGGCAAAATGACCTCCAGCAAGCCACAAATAACGATGTCACTGCTTAAACTGGCAGAAACAGACTCCATGATGGTGGTATAATGGCTCGACATCCACAAGTGGCTGTTGAGCTTACAGCCCAACACCGTGAACGATTATTAGCATTTGCCAGAGAACACCAAAATTGGCAGATTTCACATTGGCGCCCTGTACTCTTCATGGATGAGAGTAGGTCCATACTTAGTACATTACAGATGTCATACAGGATAGAGACGGAAAGGGCAAAAAATTACCTGCCATGACAAAAAAAAGGCTCCAGAAAATAAGGCATTTAATAAATGATTGCTTAAATTTATTAAATACTTTATTCTCTGGAGCCTCCTTTTATCTTGGCAGAGCGGTGCCCTTTTCATCTCTATCCTGTATGACCCTATTACCGGGGAGGTGCAGTAGCCGTGGATTTATTACAAGCGTGTTTAGTGGTTGTTGCTCGACACAACCCTAAACCCTTTCACCCCTAGATGATTTTCCTTTTTCCCTCCCCTTCTTCCAACAGCCATAACTTTATTTTTAAGTCAATATAGAAATACAAGCATGGAGCAAGCATGGAGGGGAATGATAGGGAGGACACAATGCTTGTCTTTTTGCAGGACAACTTGTACTTTTGAATGAAATAATTTATTTTACCATATAATGTACTGAAAAATGGGGAAAAAATTCCAAGCGCGGTAAAATTGCAAAAAAAAACAAACAAAAAAAAATAACTGCAATTACTTATTGTTTAGGTTTTTTAGTCAATATGTATGGTAAAACTGACGTGCTGGCATGATGCCTTGGGTCAGTATGAGTTCGTAGATACCAGAAATTTATATTTTTACCTAAGTCAGGGGTGGGGAACTCCAGGCCTCGAGGGCTGCACACAGTGCAGGTTTTCATGATTTCCTTAGTATTGCACAGGTGATAGTATAATCACCAGTACTGGTGATGATTCCAGACTCTGTGCAATACTAAGGAAATCATGAAAACCTGCACTGTGTGCGGCCCTCAAGGCCTGGAGTTCCCCACCCCTGACCTAAGTGGTGAAAAAAAGAGAATTTTGTTTACGTACCGTAAATTCTTTTTTCTTTAATCATCAATGGGAGACCCAGACAATGGGGTTTAGGGCTCCGCCCTCCGGAGGTCACACTAGGTACTACAAGTTTGTAGACACCGCCTCCTCCGCTTATAAACCCCCACCGTAGGGAACATCCTCAGTTTAGTCCATAAGCTGCGAGGAGAAAAATGAACCACACCCGAAACATCGGGAAGAATACCGTGCACAGACGGTTTGAACAACCCGGAAAACACTGTCTCAACAGAGAACAGATCAAATGCAAACATGCAACGGAACAACTGGGTGGGTGCTGGGTCTCCCATTGATGATTAAAGAAAAAAGAATTTACGGTACGTAAACAAAATTCTCTTTTTTCTGGTCATCATAATGGGAGACCCAGACAATGGGGATGTCCTAAAGCAATACCCCAGGGCGGGAAGAGTTCCTCAACAAGACGGATAATACACGGTCCCCCTTAAAGGTGGGCAACCGCCGCCTGGAGGACCCGCCTGCCCAAACTTGCGTCCGCAGAGGCATGGGCATGCACCATATAGTGCTTTGAGAAAGTGTGCAGGCTGGACCAGGTGGCCGCCTGACACACCTGTAGAGCAGATGCTCGATGTCGCAAGGCCCATGAGGCACCTACAGCTCTGGTAGAGTGTGCCTTCAAACCCACCGGGAGAGGCAAACCAGAAGACCGGTATGCCTCCTGAATGGGAGCCTTGATCCATCTGGCCAAGGTCGACTTCGAAGCCACGGACCCCTTACAGCGACCCATCGTGAGGACAAATAAGGAATCCGAACTCCTAAAGGAGGCGGTCCTGGACACATAAATGCGTACAGCTCTCACGAGATCCAGAGTATGGAGGTCGCGCTCAACCTGATGAACGGGAGCGGGGCAAAATGATGGGAGAACAATCTCCTGGTTTAGGTGGAAAGTTGAAACCACCTTCGGCAAGAATTCAGGCCGCGGGCGCAACACCATCTTGTCTTGGTGAACCACCAGAAAGGGTGACTTGCACGAAAGTGCAGCCAATTCTGAGACCCTTCTCAGAGACGTAATTGCCACCAGAAAAACCACCTTCTGGGACAGACGAGAGAGAGAGATGTCTCTCAGTGGCTCAAACGGCGGTTTCTGCAGTGCCGCCAGGACCATGTTGAGGTCCCAAGGGTCCAGAGGTCGTCTGTAAGGCGGAACCACCCGAGACACCCCCTGCAGAAATTGACGAACCTTCGGGAGGAGCGCCAAGCGCCTGTCAAACAGCACTGAAAGTGCTGATACTTGACCTTTCAGAGAGCCAAGGGATAATCCCAACTCCAAACCCGACTGTAGGAAGGCCAACAATGTCGGGATGGACAAGGGCCACGGTGAGCGTCCACCAGAGGCACACCAGGAGAAAAAGATTTTCCACGTTCTGTGGTATATCTTCCTGGAGACAGGTTTGCTTGCCCGATTCATCGTGGCAACCACCGTAGGAGAGAAGCCCCTGGATGTCAGCAACCAGGCCTCAAGAGCCATGCAGTCAATCTGAGGGCCCTGGAATTGAGGTGGAAGAATGGGCCTTGCGCGAGTAGATCTGCGCGTTCTGGAAGAGCCCACCGGTGTCCGCCTGACAGTTGCCAGAGGTCCGGGTACCAGGACCTCCGGGGCCAATCTGGAGCCACTAGAATGGCTACTCTGCATTCTGTCCTGATTTTCCACAGAACCCTGGGAATCAGAGCCAGAGGCGGGAACACATATGGCAGCTGAAAGTTGGACCAACTCAGGATCAGGGCATCCGCCCCCAGAGACTGAGGATCCCACGATCGTGCCATGTAATGGGGTACCTGATGATTCAGCCGTGAGGCCATCAGATCCACGTCCGGAGTGCCCCATTTGCTGCAGATGTCCCGGAAGACGTCTGGATGCAGGGACCACTCTCCGGCGTCCATCCCCTGTCGGCTCAGGTAGTCGGCCTCCCAGTTCTCGACCCCTGGGATGTGAACTGCGGAGATCAGGCAGCCGTTTTCCTCCACCCAGGCTAGAATGCGGTGGACTTCGGCGAGGGCCTGAGCACTTCTGGTCCCTCCCTGATGATTTATGTAGGCGACGGCCGTCGCATTGTCGGACTGAACCCGAATGGGTTGTCCTGACAGGAATTTCTGAAACGCCAGGAGCGCCAGATAGACCGCCTTGATCTCCAGCACGTTGATCTGTAATGCCGACTCCGACTGAGTCCAGAGGCCTTGAGCCCTGTGGTGCAAGAACACCGCACCCCAGCCTTTCAGACTGGCGTCGGTGGTCACCACTAACCATGACGGTTTTAGAAAGGACCGGCCCCGTGACAGGTGATGTGGCCGGAGCCACCACTGTAGGGAGTCCCTGGTCGATTGTGACAGCGTCACCAGCCGATTCAGAGAAATCGTCTTTTTGTCCCATCGGCGAAGAATCTCCAACTGGAGAGGACGGAGGCGAAACTGTGCGAAAGGCACCGCCTCTATCGCCGCTACCATGCGTCCCACCAGCTTCATCAACCCCCGTAGGGAAGATTGTGGTGACAGGAGAACATTCTGCACTCCTGATTGGATCGCAAGCTGTTTGGCTTGAGGTAGGGACACCAGGGCTGAGTCCGTGTGGAAGTCCATGCCCAGATATGTCAAAGACTGGGTCGGAATCAGGGTCGACTTTGGAATGTTGAGAAGCCACCCGAACTGTTCCAGAGACTTCATGGTCACCTCCAGGCTCACCCGACAAAGGTCTTCCGATGGCGCCCTGACCAGCAGGTCGTCCAAATAGGGAATGACAGCGTGTCCCTGCACATGCAGGAGAGCCATCATTGAGGCCATCACCTTTGTGAACACTCGCGGTGCCGAGGCTAGCCCGAATGGCAGTGCCACAAATTGGAAGTGTTCTTCCCCCACTGCGAATCTCAACCAGCGCTGATGCGCCGGTGCAATGGGCACGTGAAGGTAGGCGTCCCGGATATCTATGGACGCCAGGAAGTCTCCCTGTGACACAGCCGCGATCACGGAGCGCAGGGATTCCATACGAAACTTCCGAACCAACACGTGGCGGTTGAACAACTTGAGGTCCAGAACCGGACGAAAAGAGCCGTCCTTCTTTGGGACAATAAAGAGGTTGGAGTAAAAACCCCTGAACCTCTCTCCCGTGGGTACTGGGACCACCACTCCGTCTCTGCGGAGTCCCTCCAACACCAGATGAAAAGCCTGAGCTTTGTCTAGGGATGGAACAGACCGATGGAATCGGTGTGCCGGCTGTGACGTCAGCTCTATCCTGTAGCCTTTTGAGACTACGTCTCGGACCCACTGGTCTTGAACGTGGAGAAGCCATCTGTCCTGGAAAAGAGACAGGCAGCCCCCCACCTGTGGGGAGACAGGATGAAGGAGCGAGTCATGCCGAAGCGGGTTTAGGGGTGGCAGCTGCAGCCCCTGCCGGCTTCTTTTGGCGACTTTTGTTGCGCCACCGAGTGGAGGGCTTGCCCCCACGGTCCGCGCGAGCGGACGCCGCTGATGACTGCGAGCTGGGGCGAAAGGACCACTGTTGTTTTGGGTTCCTTTTCACGGTATACCGTGGCTTAGGCTTATTCTGCGGTATCTTAGACTCAGCAGAATCCTTTATCAGCTTGTCCAGCTCGGTGCCGAAGAGCCTGTCACCAGCAAACGGAAGATTTTGCAAAATCTTCTTAGACGTGGCATCTGAGTCCCAAAGACGCAGCCACAACAACCTGCGGATCGCTATAGCATTGGCCGAAGCCACAGCCGAGCGAGTGGCAGTTTCCAAAGTTGCCGTCCTGGCGTAATCCGCATAAGCCCTTGCTCTGTCGGTGAGTGCCAGGACCTCTGGGCTGGCCCTAGCTAGATCAGAGATACCATCCAAGCAGGAGGTAATCGCTTGTAGGGTCCAGACCGCGGCAAAATTAGGGGCAAATGAAGACCCCACAGCCTCATAGGAAGACTTGGCGAGTTGCTCGACCTGTCTATCAGTAGCATCCTTCAATGAGGAGCTATCAGAGGCAGAAAACAAGGAGCGTGCAGCAATCCTAGTCATGGAAGCGTCCACCTTAGGGGACTGTGACCATTCCAGAAGCACCTCCTGAGGAAAGGGAAAGCGAAGGTCCTTAGGTTTACGGACATAACGCCGCCCAGGATGTAACCTGGGTGCTCTAATCACCCTTCCAAAATTAGTGTGGTCCATAAAGGACCCACTTGGTCTCGCCTCCGGCCGCAGCCATTGATAGACCTCCTTGGGGTGAACAGTCACCTCCTCAGGAGGAGTGACCAGACGTAATGTCTCATTGATGGAGGACACCAGATCCTCCACCCCATCTGGAGGTTCAGAGACAGACCCGAGAGTAGAACCCCCATCATCTACCTCACCATCAGAGGAACGCTCCTCCTCAGAGGGAGCTTGGAGCTCTGGAGAGGCCTCACGAGCTCGCTTAGGGGGTCTCACAGAAGAAGTAAGAAGCACCCGGGGGTAACTGGAAGGAGTAGCTGGGTTTTCCAGCCTCCTATGAAGTGCCTCCAGGGATTGCGACATGGAGGACATCTGGGACAGCAGAGATTCATTTATCTTATTCTGCGCTTCCCATGTCCCTGGGATCACCCGAACCTCAGGGTACAGACCCGCAGATTCTGATTCAACAGTAACTGTCCGGGTCTCTGGGCGTCCGCAATTATTGCAGGACCCCTCCACCAGTGAACCGTTGCATGTAGCGCAGGTAATGGTGCCATCTGCCGCCTTAGCAGCATGCTTCCTTACTGAGGACATCGCCACAGTAGGGGGAAATAAGCCAAGTTGTAACAAACAAACCGGAGATCCCGGTGGCTTACCGACCGCAGTAAGCGGTAGGAGGAAGCGGTGTTCGTGTGTGACCTCCGCGAGTTCCGGTCTCCCCTGGAAAGTGCAGACACACGCTGCAGCCAGAGCCCAGCCGGGAAGAGAGGGAGAAGATGGCCGCCGACAGTAAAGTCATAGGCGTGGCCAGGAACACGCGGGAGAACACAAAACACGCCCATCGGTGATGTCACCGTAAGAGCTGCTTCCTCCTCCTCCAGGCAGCCTCAGTAATGGAGGTGCCAGAGCCCGCAGCGCGGGAAAAGAGTGTGTAACAATACACATACACACACAGACTGCATGCACAAAACAAACATCAGCAGTCTACAGCCTCAGCCCCTGAGACACACAGGGCGGTCAGCCAGAGTGACCCCAGCACAGGGTACACCGACAGAACCGCGGACCCGAGGGTAACCGCGCGGTCTGAGTGTCATGACACCAAGTGACAGACACTACCCCCAGGCACACAGGAGACACACCAGGTGCCTCAGTGCCGGTCCGGTCTGTAAGCACCTTTAGGGAGGCCTCGGACGGGGGTACAGCACCAGTCCGGAGTGTAAGCACCATTTAGGGAGGCCTCGGACTGGGCTGGCTCCGTCCGGTCTGTAAGCACCATTTAGGGAGGCCTCGGACGGAGCGGAGCTGTGCAAGGCTCCAGGCTCCCCCTCTCCAGAGCCTCCATGGAGGGATGGAAAGGAAGGAGCTCGACAGCGTACCGGGAGGACAGCAAGTGTCCAGGCTAAAAAGCCCTCCGGTACCTCCACCAGCGTGTTCCACAAAGGGTGAGCGGGGAGACTGTCGAGGGTCCCGACCGGGACCATTTACCTTGTCTTCATACGCCATCACGTAAGCTGTGAGAATGCAGTGAAGTGCAAGCAAAGCGTGATCCTCCGAGCACACTAAGTTTAAAACTGAGGATGTTCCCTACGGTGGGGGTTTATAAGCGGAGGAGGCGGTGTCTACAAACTTGTAGTACCTAGTGTGACCTCCGGAGGGCGGAGCCCTAAACCCCATTGTCTGGGTCTCCCATTATGATGACCAGAAAAAAAATTCTTAAGTTTTTAAAGAAAAAGAATTGCACTTTTGCAGCATTTTCTGAGAATTTTTGGGATCTGGGGCTGTGTGATGGCTTATTTTATCGGCTTGAGCTGACGGGTAGAAAACATGATCTCGCATAATGGCTATAAAAATGAATGGCAAGGCAAATATATAAAGCTAATACAAATATGTATGAGGAAAAGAGACATAGCAGAGACTGTAAGAAACTTAGCTAATGCAATGGCCAATTCATGAGAGCCCAATAACCAATATCAAGGTGTTCTCTTCTATTGGGTGCCTAACCTTATGCCTCTGCTTGCAATTTAAATCTGCATGTATGCTTTATGTATTTACCTTGACTTTCATATTTTATAGCCATTATGCCAGATCACGTTTTCAATCAATAAGCTACAGGATTTTCTCTTTTTTTTTTTTGGATAATTTTATTGCGTATTAAAAAGTATTTTTGTGAACTCATGTCACATCACAGGGCTCAGTGTAGACATACAATTTTACATATAACCCTCACCCACACCCATAAACACACAATATCTAATGTATTATGGGAGAATGGTGTTCCCATAAATGTTACCCTCACAATAATAGTGTCTCACGTAATCCGTGTTGGATTTATCTGGGCACGGAGTCTCCAGACTTTAAAACCAAGTAGGGATTATTGATTAGTCCGTTACACTTAGTCACTGTTGGTTCGTATCACATGCGGAGTCCCCTAACTGTGAGTATGTAAGATCAGGTCTCCAAGTGATCATATAACATCTATTATCATTCATTTAACATCCCTTTTAAACAATAGACAATGTACAAATACATATGACCACAGGTTGTGGTCTTTTTTGCCCGACGCGTTTCGCCTTTGATACTTAACGGCTCTTCAGGGGCTTCTGCATCAGGATATGTAGTATAATACATCAGATGATGATCGGGTTCCTTATGATACTCAGGTCACCTGTATTGCGAATTCTGGTCCCAGGTTACTGCCCTTGTCTCCCATGGGGTGGTATAGCTTTTGACTGTTGGTCATATATGTGGCTGTGATGGTCTCCCACACACATAGGGGTCCTTTGCCAACTTTTGTTTACAGTGAATGAGCTTATCAGACTCCAATCTTGATAGGTCTCAGGGGAACCTCCAGATGCCTCTACAGTACCCCTCAGTCCAAGATCCCACTGTCACATCCCACTGTCCTTATAGAGATGGTTCTGTATCCCCTTATAGGATTAGGTAGTCTCAGTGTCTGCTTATATAGTCCTCTAATGTGGTCACAAAGCCCCAGTTTCTATTCCGTATTTAGGTATTATTAGCCTTCTTGTGTAGAGGCCAACAAGTTTTATGTCCCTTCTCTGAGGAGACTTCTGCCCTGGTTAGCCAGCTTCACAGCACAGCCTATGGCGTGGTCAGCATCTTCACCTCCAATGATAGATGACGTCGGGCAAAAAAGACCACAACCTGTGGTCATATACGATTATACATCGTCTATTGTATAAAAGGGATGTCAAATGAATGATAATAGATGTCATATGATCACTTGGAGACCTGACCTTACATACTTACAGTTAGGAGACTCCGTATGTGATACGAACCAACAGTGACTAAGTGTGACGGACTAATCAGTAATCCCTACTTGGTTTTAAAGTCTGGAGACTCAGTGCCCAGATAAATCCAATATGGATTACGTGTGACACTATTATTGTGAGGGTAACATTTATGGGATCACCATTCTCCCATAATACAATATATATTGTGTGTTTATGGGTGTGGGGGAGGGCTTTATGTAAAATTGTATGTCTACACTGAACACTGACACGAGTCCACACGGAACATTTTAATACGCAAGCCGCATACCCACCTCCTGCATATGCTAATATTTACAATGTAGTACTTAAAGCACCATTCCAGCATTTCTTTTTATTGCACTGCTCAAGTGGTGCTTTAAATGTTAAGTCTCCTTCCCTCTGTTGTCATCTTCTGTTATTTTCACCACTCCATTGGTCTACTGTGATTTGTGACCTGCCGGCAGCTCCAGTGTTTCATGGACCACGATCGAGGTCACAACGCGCTGCATCTCTGAGAGCCTCATTCTAGCTCTCAAGAGTTGCACTTTGGATGGAGCCAGTCAGAAGTTATGGGAACAAGATAACACAGTAGGTCCAGAGCAGCGCCAAAGACAAAGTGAAGATGACTCCTTTGAGATATAGCAATTTAGATTGATACACATACCTTTTTCACTAGGCCAGTCTCTGAATATTTGTAAAGGACACATTTCATCATCCAATATGGTTTCTTTCACAGAAGTATCAGAATGTTGAAGGCCAGATGGTAAAATTATCTAAAGGAGGAAAAAAAATGTAATCTGTATATTGACATCTTTTTAATACAAGCTTTTTTTTTGTTTAAATTATTTTAATAAGAATGAAGGATTACAGCAATATCTAATGTCAAAGCAAGTAAGTAGATAAGCTTGTAAGCAGAGCCTTCTCTCATCTTGGTGTCTGTTAAATGTGTTTACTATGTAATGCTGTTACCTGTCTGTAGAAGTACCATACTCTCTAAAGTGTAAGGGCAGCACTCAGCTTCATTAGGTTATTGGTAGAGATAAATAAGGCTTGGTACATATACATAAAACATTGCTCTTGATACCTTCCTGGGACTGGGGACTGTCAAATATGGGTAGGATGCGTCACTATAGTGATAATCGTAGGGACGTCATAAATGGTGTTCCTAGCGAACAAAAACTTAGATCTCACTCCACTGCATTCATTGCTTAGACATTCAAGAGTTATAATTTCCATTTCTATAGCACCAACACATGCTGTAGTACTACTATTCTGTAGTTTCTAATTCAGAGGGGACACGTACAGACAAAATAAGATATTGCAGACTAACAAACAATTCAACACATACGAAAAATTTGCAAGCTTACAACCTATGAGGAAATAGGGAGACACAAAAGGTAACAAGTGCTTGTACTTTAAAGGGAACCAACCACCCCAAATGACCCCCCCAGACTGTTAATATGTGTCCCTACACCCAGCACAAACATTTGGGGCACTAGTTTTTGCTAAAAAAACAGATTAGTAGAAGGGAAGATATATAGCTTTATAAACTTTTAAAAATCTTGCCGACTGGGCGTTACCCAGCTGCCGGGGGGGTGGAGCGCTGCGCAATATGTACAATCTGGTCCGGTGCCGTCCCTGCAGTCCTGTCTGGTGCTGTCTCCCCGCTGCTGTCTCCGGTGCTGTGCCCGCTGGTGTCCTCCTGTCATGGTCTCCATGCTGTGCCCCAGGCCGGTAACATGATTATCGGTGCGGGCTCCGGGAAATGGGGACGCTTCCTGCTTCCTACTGCCAATCCCCGGCCAGGTCGGCCCTGCACCAATGAGAACGCAGGGCCAGTGATGTCATGTAACCGCCCCTGCGCTGTGATTGGCTCACAGCGGCGATCACATGACACAATGGCCCTGAGTTCTCATTGGTGCAGGGCCGACCTGGGCGGGGATTGGCAGTAGGAAGCAGGAATCGTCCCCATTGCTCGGAGCCCGCACCGATAATCATGTTACCGGCCTGGGGCACAGCATGGAGACCATGACAGGAGGACACCAGCGGGCACAGCACCGGAGACAGCAGCGGGGAGACAGCTCCGGACAGGACTGCAGGGACGGCACCGGACCAGGTTGTACATATTGCGCAGCGCTCCACCCCCCGGCAGCTAGGTAATGCCCAGTCGGCAAGATTTTTAAAAGTTTATAAAGCTATATCTTCCCTTCTACTAATCTGTTTTTTTAGCAAAAACTAGTGCCCCAAATGTTTGTGCTGGGTGTAGGGACACATATTAACAGTCCGGGGGGGTCATTTGGGGTGGTTGGTTCCCTTTAAGGTCCATCTACAGGTGACAGAAGCGAGCGAGTGAATGATCAGATCTAGAGCATGAAGATACGAGTCAAATATAACCCCAAGACATTGAGTGTGCTGCTTGCAAGTTATGGTAGAACCAAAATGGCAATAGGTTTAAGCAGATTAGTAGAGGAAGGAAACAAGGAGTTCAGTTTTTGAATACTTCAGTTTTTGACAGAGGAAGGACATAATGTAAGCAGACAGACCATTCACTACTTTTTTAGTAATGCAGGGGTGATATTAGAAGAAATGTATAATTGGATGTCATCAGCATAAAGATGGTACCAAAAATAAAATCTGCTGATAGTCTGTCCAATAATGGCAGTTTATAGAGAAACTAGGAAGTGACTTTACTGTAAAGAACACAAACAGTAAGGGGAATGTCATAAGTGGGGTTGAGTTGAACAGATCCAGGCATTGGATCACTACCTTCAACCCCAACTTGAAGCAGTTTATCTAACAGAGAGCAGATATGGAGTATATATAAAGTGTAAACAAGTATCTGTCAATGTTGGATAACCATTTGGGCCAGCAGATAGAGACAACAATACTGACCTTGTGTAGTTTTTCTGTCTTTAACTTAACAGTTGGGACAAGGTACAGTATTTTAAGATATTTTTGTATCACAATTACAGTTTTGTAGACTTCATGGATAAATGCATGACCAGGAAAGATTTTCTTCTGTGGGTAAAATTGCAAGAGTTCTGGTTGCTGACAACCCAAACGAATGTGTTATCTACCTGAATTATGGCAATATGAAATTCATGTGTGGTTTGTATAGAATGCTCGAATGATGTTTGGCAAGAGGACTGCTATATTGCTTCTATAGAAGGTTCCTGAGTGTCAATATGATCCACAGCAGTAAGGAGAGCTAAACCTTGATCAAATGTAATCAGCAGTCCCCTGCTTATCTCAGAGAAGGGAGGAGTTAAGGGTCTGGTGAAAAATTTTAGACCTTGTCATTTAAGAAACTTCTGCTTGAGACCCAGAAGAAGAAAAATGTATTGTATATCTTTCCATATCTCCCACAGCACTCCCTTTGCAAAAACGGTGAGCCAAAGTTGTCACCCTATCAGCCTTTAAAGAAGTTGGTAATTTCTGTATGAATACTTCCAGTTCTGACCCTGATGAACGAGCAGGGAAGTGTTTACGCTCCAGGAGCCCGCAGCTGCAATATGAAGGATTATGGAGGGCCGGCGTCAGCATCCGGCGCACCCGGGCAAGTGCCGGGGCCCCGACTGCTGAGGGCTAGGGTCACACTTGCATTGTGACCCTAGCCTGACCAAGTATTTTCCGCTGCAGTGCAGATCGTTTAATGCTCTGAACTGCTAGACAGGACCCCAGAGAAACCCGCTGTTTACCTTGCCAACCAGCGGTTGGCAAGGTAAGCAGCGGGTTTCTATGGGCTCCCCAGCGCAAAGCATTAAACACTGTGCAATGCACTGCAGCAGAAAATACTTGTGTCAGGCTAGGGTCACAACGCAATTAAGACCCTAGCCCTCAGGGGCCCCTGAGCACTGCCACCACAGCCAGGGCCGTATCCATGTGGGGGCTGGGGGGAAAAAAAAGTCATCTGCCCCGGGGCGCAGTAGGCAGTGTGAGCGGCAGCGCTCTGGGCCCCGACACTTCCGGGGTCAGGGAAGCTCCATTCACCTTCCTGACCCCGGCGTGCGGCGCTCACAGAGATCGGCAGCGTAATGATGATGTCACACTGAAGACAGCTCTGCACAGTGCAGAGCCAGCGAGCGCCGGAGACCTGGAATGTCCGCAGCACACAGAAGGAAGATGCCATCAGGAGTTAAGGCGCTGTCACAGCCGAAGATAGCGGGGGTTAACAGGGGTCAGGGGGGTCGGGGCTGAATGTGATGGATGGATGAATGAATGGAGCTGTGGGCTGAATGGGATGGATGGAGTGGGGGGCTGAATGGGATGGATGGATGGAGGGGGGCTGAATGGATGGAGGGGGGGCTGAATTGGATGGATAGGGGCTGAATGGAATGGATGAATGGGGGGCTGAATAGAAAGGATGGATGAATGGAGGGGGGCTGAATATAATGGATGGATGGAGGGGGGCTGAATGGGATGGATGGATGGATGGAGGGGGAGGTCTGAATGGGATGAATGGAGAGGGGGCTGAATGGGATGGATAGATAGATGGATGGAAGGGGGGTCAAAATGGGATGGATGGATTAATAGAATGAGGGGCTGAATGGGATGGATAGATGGAGGGGGGGCAGAATGGGATGGATGGAGTCTGCAGATGTGAGTATTATTTTTTTCCACTGATGACACATCAGCTGATCATTTACCTGCTTTTAAACAATCAGCTGATTTGTCATCCCATTCAGGTCCTTGAACCTGATATTGATCATCTGATCGGTTTGCTGGCCGGCAAATCAATCAGATGATATTGGATCCGGATTGGACGTCGCGAGACCCTTGACTTAATCGGGGGGTATCTTTTCTTTAATAAAGATGGAGTCGCTAATTGTGATCGGTTTTATTTCTAATAAAAATCTTTTTCTCGGTTGTGTTTTTTTTTTCTATATGATCACCAGAAATTCATGGCGGTCATGTCTAATATTGGCGTGACCCCATGAATTTCAGGCTTGGGGCCAGCTAAGACAATACAAAGCTGGCCCTAACCCCATTATTACCCAGAGAGCCACCGCACCAGGGCCCTGGATGAGCTGGATACAGCGCCAGATGATGGCGCTTCTATGAATGCGCCATTTTCTGAGGCAGCTGCGAACTACAATTCGCAGCAGGATGGGGGGGGACCAGACAGCTTGGGCCACCCTGTGCTGTGCATTCCAGCCCCAGCTGCCTAGTTGTAACATAGTAACATAGTTTTTAAGGTTGAAGGAAGACTTTAAGTCCATCTAGTTCAACCCATAGCCTAACATGTTGATCCAGAGGAAGGCAAAAAAACCCATGTGGCAACACTAAGCTCCACATTGGGGGAAACAATTCCTTCCTGACTCCAGGTACGGCAATCAGACTAGTTCCCTGGATCAACGCCCTATCAAAGAATCTAGTATGTATAACTGGTAATATTATAGTTTTCAAGAAAGGAATCCAGGCCCTTCTTAAATGTTAGTAGTGACTCACTCATTACAACATCATGTGGCAGAGAGTTCCATAGTCTCACTGCTCTTACAGTAAAGAATCCGCGTCTGTGATTATGATTAAACCTTCTTTCCTCCAGACGTAGAGGATGCCCCCTTGTCCCAGTCTCAGGCCTAAGAGTAAAGAGATCTTTAGAAAGGTCTCTGTACTGTCCCCTCATATTTTTATACATTATTATAAGATCACCCCTAAGCCTTCGTTTTTCCAAGCTAAATAACCCCAAGCTTAATAACCTGTCTTGGTATTGCAGACCCCTTAGTCCTCTAATGACTTTTGTCGCTCTTCTCTGGACCCGCTCTAGTTCAGCTATGTCTTTCTTATACACCGGAGACCAGAATTGTACACAGTATTCTAAGTGTGGTCGCACTAGTGACTTGTATAGAGGTAAAATGATGTTCTCCTCATGAGCATCTATGCCTCTTTTAATGCATCCCATTATTTTATTTGCCTTTGCAGCAGCTGCCTGACACTGGCCACTAAATATGAGTTTGTCATCAACCCATACACCCAGGTCTTTTTCAGTGACAGTTTTGCCCAGTGTTTTACAATTAAGCACATAATTATATCTTTTGTTTCCTCTGCCCAAGTGCATGACTTTACATTTATCCCCATTAAAGCTCATTTGCCATTTAGCAGCCCAAGCTTCTAGTTTACATAATTCCTCCTGTAATATAAAATTGTCCTCCTCTGTATTGATTACCCTGCAGAGTTTAGTGTCATCCGCAAATATTGAGATTCTACTCTGTATGCCCCCTACAAGGTCATTAATAAATATATTAAATAGAAGCGGGCCCAACACTGACCCCTGTGGTACCCCACTGTTAACTGTGACCCATTCTGAGTGTGTTCCATTAATAACCATCCTTTGTTTCCTATCACTAAGCCAGTTCTTAACCCACTTACACATATTTTCCCCTATCCCCATTGCCCTCATTTTATGTATCAACCTTTTGTGTGGCACCGTATCAAAAGCTTTTGAAAAGTCCATATACACCACATCCACTGCATTTCCTTGGTCCAGTCCAGAACTTACTTCTTCATAGAAGCTTATCAGATTAGTTTGACAGGAACGGTCCCTCGTAAAACCAAGTTGATAATGGGTCATGAGGTTATTTTTCTTCAGATACTCCAGTATAGCATCTCTTAGAAAACCCTCTAGGATTTTACCCACAGTAGAGGTTAAGCTTACTGGCCTATAATTTCCAAGTTCAGTTTTTGTCCCCTTTTTGAATATTGGCACCACATTTGCTATACGCCAGTCCTGTGGTACAGACCCTGTTATTATGGAATCTTTAAATATTAAAAATAATGGTCTATTTATGACAGTACTTAATTCCTGCAGCACTCTGGGGTGTATCCCATCCGGGCCCGGGGATTTGTCAATTTTAGTGATTTTTAGACGATGCCGTACTTCCTCTTGGGTTAAGCAGGTGACATTTAATTGAGACTTTTTGTTATCACTGATCATATTGTCTGTCATGGGATTTTCTTGTGTAAATACTGTTGAAAAAAAGTCATTTAGCATATTGGCTTTTTCCTCATCCTCATCCACCATTTCACCCAGACTATTTTTAAAGGGGCCAACACCATCATTTTTTAGACTCAAATGACTGTCCTAATCCTCCATAAACCCCCCCCCACTCCCTTTTACCCTCCTCCCCTGGTTTACAGACAGCGATAAACTCCCATTAACCATATACCGTTAAGGTCTAATCATAGTTAAGGATATATCTGTAACAGAATCCTCTTGATACCGCAAACATCAAGGCACAGTTCAGCCAGTGCATCCGCCCATCCCCCTTGATCCCAGATCACCCAGGCCTGTTACCTCCCCGTAGCCAAGCAGACCAAATCCTGTCGAATTCTCCAGGCCTATTCCTTTTTAAATATATACTTTCCTCTGTCCGTATAACGTATTCTACCTGCCGGAGATACTCCGTTCTTGTGGGGGGCTCGGCCCTAATCCAACAATGAGCAATTAACTTCCGAGCCACATAAAGTAGCCTAGCAATCGCCACCTTCTGCGTATTCTGGACCTCAATCTCTTCCACATAACCAAGCACACACACCAGAGGAGATCTGGGTACCACACATTTATATCTACCTTCCATCAGACTCAACACTACCACCCAAAATGCTTGCAACCTCGGGCATTCCCACAACATATGTGAAATTCCAGCATCCTCATTCAAACACCTCGGGCACTCAGACGTGTCACGCACCCCAATCCTGTGCAGAAACGCAGGAGACCGGTATGCCCTATGTATAGTATACAACTGAGACAACCTGCCGGGCTCACTCAGAGATATTTTCGGGATATATCCCAATATAGTTTCCCAAACCTCATCATCCATGACCCCTATGTCCTCCTCCCATCTCCCTCTGGCCCGTATAGGGTGTCCCAACAAAAAAGGATGCAACAAATCCTTATATACGGTGGAAATTACTCCCCTCGTACCCCCTCTCCACAAACATAGTTCAGCACTATATCGCTGCATATTGTAAGAGGGCCCCTCTTCAACTGTGCTTGGAAGGCATGTTGGATTCCCATGTACTGAAATTTGTCCGATCCCAAGAGCCCAAACTCCTCCTATAAAGATTCAAAAGGCTTCAAAACATTGTTTCTCACCAGTTGTGACACATAACATATCCCTTTCCATCTCCAGTCCCACAGGTCACCCATTTTACCAAATTCCACCAAGTTGGCATTGCGCCATATGGGGGAGTAAATTGTGAGCCCCTTAACCCCTCTAAGTTTTTAATTTTGTTCCAGACTCTGTGCACTAAATGTAATGTGGGAAATGTCTTGCCCAATTTTTGAAAGATCCCAGCCTCCAATCCCTGCATCAACGGAACTCTCTGCACCACTTGTTCATGCATGGATTGCACCGAGTTCTGCTCTGCTCTCGCAACCCATCCACGGAAATGTTGGGATTGAGATGACAGGAAGTAGATCCAGGGGTTGGGAACAGCGAGCCCCCCTTCGTCCTCTGCAGAATTTCAAATTTAATTCTGGGTTGCGCCCCTTCATCCATACAAAGTCCCGAAAGATCGAGCTAAGCCTCTGAAATATTTCCCACGGGAGTCACACCAGCGAATTATGGAGCACGTATAAGAGCTTAGGCATTAGTACCATTTTAGCTAAATTTGATCTACCCACCACCGAGAGGCGCAGCTTACACCACGTCTGAGCCTTGTCTTTTAACCTATGCATCAATGGCAGCAGATTCAATTTCACATATTCTGAGACCGGCAGAGTCACCATGATACCCAAATACTTAAATTTAACAACCAACCCAAGCTCACTGGGGCCAGGCTGCACCACTACCTCTGATCCATCTCTGTCCACCATCATTAGGCTAGATTTATCCCAATTTATTTGCAATCCTGACATTTTACCAAATATAGAGATAACCCTCACCGCCTGATCCAGCATCTCACCAGGATCCTGCATGAAAAGGAGCACATCGTCTGCATACATAGTGATTTCCTCCTCCACTCCCCCAAATCTAAAGCCCTTCACTGTCTCGTTCCCCCGAATGTGAGCCGCTAGTGGCTCAATTGCAATGGCAAACAACAGGGGAGAAAGAGAACACCCCTGACGCGTGCCCCTAGTAAGCCGAAACCTTTCAGATCTTTCTCCATTGACTAATTCTTGCAACCGGGGAGGAGTACAGCAACCACACCCACGATACAAACACCGGGCCAAAGCCCATCCTCTCCAGCACTGCCCAGAGATAGTCCCAGTCCACGCTGTCGAACGCCTTGTGAGCGTCTAAAGACGCCACCACTCTTCTCCCAGCATTATCTGCTGGTAATTGAATATTGAGGAAAAGTCTTCTCAAGTTAATGGCAGTTGATTTATTAGGCATGAAGCCTGACTTATCCGGGTGAATCACACTAGTGATCACCCCCCTCAGTCTATTTGCCAATACTTTTGCTAACAATTTGGCATCTACTGACAGCAATGAAATGGGCCTATAAGATTCCGGCCTCTGAGCATCTTTACCTTCCTTGGGCAGAACCACTGCCTCCCTCATGGACTCCGGCAGCGCCCTCTCCTCCAACGCACTAGTGAACACGTCCCCCAATCTCGGCAATAGGACCTCTTTCAGTTGTTTAAAGACCTCCGCAGGCAGCCCATCTGCCCCAGGAGCCTTATCCCCCGCCATTGATGACAGAGCTTCCTCCAACTCCTCCACAGCCAGCGGACAATCCAGCATCTCCCTACCCTCTACACTTAGCACAGGCAGCCGTGCCCTCCACTAAGAACTCCTTGATCTCCCCACTAGTCAGACAGCTTGGATGTGTATAGATCACTGTAAAATCGTTTAAAGATCTGTACTCTTTCTTTAGTGTCCGACTCCAACACACCCCTTTCATTATACAAGCTGTATACATAGGACGATTCTCTCTGGGCTGCTGTTATAACCGACACCTTTTTCACCATCCTCATAAAACGAAAATTCTTTGAAATTCCTGCCTCTTTTGCGCTCCCCTCAAACGGATCCTATCCACCTTCTCCTGTGCTATCCGCAAATTACTCTGCGCCTCCGGGGTGGGCCGACTCACTGCCTCTTCTTCAGCCGCCCTCAACTCCTCCAGAGCCTCGTGGTCCTCCCTTCTAGACTCCGTCTTACAATGGGAAATACCTCTAATGAAAATCCCCCGCAGAAAGGCCTTCATTGAGTCCCACACTACTCCAGCAGAGGCCCTTCCGTCATTTATCTAAAAAAACTCTGAGATCTCTCCCAGAATCCCTTGCATTTGAATGATTTCAACCATGCCGGGTGAATTTTCCAATCCCTCCCATGACATCCCCCACTCTGTCCGGTGGATACCACCACTTAAAGTGGCTTGTGGTCCGAGGCTACCCGAGGCTTGTATTCTACCGTCTTGATTCAAGAATCCATTACCCAGTTCCCCAATGCCAGGTCTATTCTGGACACAGAACCATGCAATGAGGATTAACAGGAGTAACACCGAGCCTCTAAATTCCTCACCCTCCACAAATCCACCAAGCCAACCTCTTTAATATATCGTGAAAATGTTATATCCCCATCTCCCCCTCGTTCATTTTGGATATGCCCGCTCCTGTCCAATCCTTTGTGTAATACATTGTTCATATCTTCTATGACCAATATTGGGATCTCATCCCTGTGTCTATTGAATTCCAGTATCTCCTGCAGCTTCGCATATCGATTGTTGTTTAGTTTCGGGATCAAAGTGGTGGATCCAGGTCTCGTCCATGGTCAAAAAACTTGACAAAAAATTCTCCTTGTCTGCCTGGAACCTTTCGAGATTTGCTATTGAAATGTCAACTCGTTTCTTCTTTTGCTCGTCGGTTAACATTTTTGGCGCCCAACGCGCGGAGACCTTTCTCATATGCAATTCTTTTGCAAGGATTCTTTGAATACTGCCATATGAGATCCCTGTGACCTCAGCTACATGCCTGATAGTCAAGCTTCGATCAGTCACTCTTCGATCTGCCAATACAACTTCAACTTTTTTCACGTTTTCTTCATTGAGGAATGTGGATGGGCGTCCTTCACGATGTTCATCTTCCGTCGATGTTCTTCCCAGCTTAAATTCCTTGGCCCAGCGTGCGACTGTGGAATATGGAGAAGAGTCCCCCAATGTTTCCACCAAGTCGCTGTGTATGTCTTTGGTAGACATTTTTTTCAAGCAGAGGTATTTGATGACAGCTCTAAGCTCGTTTTTTTCCATTTTGATGTTCACTCCTCAGCAGTTCATATTCAAATGAATGTAGCTAAGGGAATCGTGACCTATTTAAGTGATTTTTTTTCCTGGACTAGTGGGCACCTAAGAGAAGAAAACATTTTATTTTTTATTTTAATTTCTGTGTGCAATAGAAATAACCGATTATCATTACTTTTGGATCGCCCCATATATATATATAATATATGTATATATATATATACATACAAAATACAATCTGCAGCATGTATAATATTATGTATTTACACTTAGAGCAGTATATGTTAAAGGGGGCCCACTAAGACTTTTTCGCCCGGGGCTCACAAGAACCTGGAGCCAGCCCTGGGATTATGTATCTGGCCGACGAAACAGGCGTCTCCACGGGGTCCCCGACGGTCATTTCAGTCAGTGGGGCACATGGAGAGGTTCCGAAGCGAGGGGAAGAAACATGGTAACGCCGCTTCACAGACAGAAGAGGAGGAGATTCCTGCCAAGATAGCGCAGAGCAGGAGGCGGAGGAAAAATGACCATCAGCAACAGCAGGGACAGGATGGAACAGTGCTGGCTGAGTCTAGGAGAGAGGGGGAGGTTGAAGTATTAGAAGGAGAGACAGAGCACAGCAGGGAGCCTTGTCCACCAGACTGTCCACCAGAAAGGTTTCAGCATACCTGGCTGATGATGTTAGACAGATTCTAAAGGAGGTGATGCAGACATCTCTCTTGCTGAGCTGCAAGCTACATCTTTTCAACATGAAAGTAGACTAAATGCAGCAGAGTAGAGATTATCTGAGACAGAGAACAGAGTGGCACAATTAGAACAACAGATTTCAGAGATGAATAAACAATCACAGTATGTCAAAGATAAAACTGGACGACTTGGGATTCCAAGATGGCTGCCAGGGAGACCAGACGTATGAGGGAGCTCCAAGCTGAAAAGAAGCAATCTAAGGCATTCTGCCCTGCTGGTTCCACACTCATAGCCCAAAGTTCATCAAGGCACTTGAACACGTCTGTGAGCCTGAACAGGAGAGGCACATAACAAGCAGCATTAAAAGGGGTTCTTCACACACAGACTTTCCAGCGATCCCATCAGCGATCCGACCTGGCCAGGATCCCTGGAAAGTCTCTCTGGAGTCGCTGGTGAGCTGACAAACCGGCAGACTCACCAGTGACTCACCAGCGGAGACATCGCTGGTAACCATGATAAACACCAGATAACTAAGCAGCTCGCGCTGTTTAGATACTACACTCAAAGTCTAATGGGATGGTTTCCAGTGGAACAAAGGGAATTTTTGATAAGTGCCATCGCATTTATATTGAAAAACAATGTCTTCTCCTTTGAAGGGGATCTCTATCGTCAGACAAAAGATTTGCGCCCAGTTATGCCAACATCTTCATGGGTGCGGTAGAATTGGTCCTCATTGCGCAGCCTGATATTGAAAGAGAGGGGGTAGTATTTTTTTGAAGATTCATTGATGATCTATTTATCCTTTGTAGGGGGTCAGTGGAGGAGGCAGAAGCCTTTGTCAATGGTCTTTTTTTTTTATTAAATCAGGTCGTTTTTATTAATTTGCAAGAATTACAAAACCAATCATTATACAGGAAGTACATATGCATTTGTGTACAGAAAAATAAAGCAATAATGTAACATATATAATAAACCTTCCTCCCCTACCCTCCCCCCCTCCCCCAGGTCTGGTAGTGAGAGCATATAAATCTCATACAAAGGATTTACACAGGTAAATAAATCGTCATGAGTCTTCTCAAACTTGAACACCCACTAGGTTCTATCATTTACCTCGACCGTCGGTAGATCATACAGTGCAAGCCAACCTCCCCATAGTTTTTTAAAAAACCCGGGCCTACCTCTTTTTAAATAAATATACTTTTCTTTAAACAAAATGTAGTTTAGTCTGTTAATGTACTATTGTCTAGTAGGAGCCGTATCTGAGATCCACGCAGTGGCAATTAATTTCCTGGCAACGTATAGCATTCTGGCAACCGTGAGCTGAAGACATTCATCACCCCCTACATCTTCTACACAACCCAGGATACACACCACGGGGTCCCTAGGGATCTCTTGCCCTGTGGTCGTATGGATAAGGTTAAGGACAATAATCCAGAATACCTGTAGACAGGGGCATGTCCACAACATATGCAGGATGTCTGCCTCTCCCATCGAGCACTTAGGACAGCACGAGTCCTGTCGCAATCCCACATCGCATAGCCACTTAGGAGTTCTGTAAACCCTATACAGTACATAAATCTGTGATAGTCTACTAGGTTCACTGAGAGACAACCTAGGAACCATTTGGAGAATATGTTCCCACTGCTCTACTGAGATCGGTCCCAGTTGCTGCTCCCACTTCAACTGCGCTAACATTGGATGTTTCGACAATACCGCACCAGACAAGCCATTATATATAAATGAGATCAAACCTCTAGTTGATGAGACACCAAGGATATTAACTATGCAATCATGTTGGATCACAATGGGGGAATTTCTATTTTGGATATTATAGGCGTGCCGCAACTGCAGATATTGATAAAACATGCAATATTTCAGAGGGAATTCTTGCCGCAGTTCTTCAAAGGACTTAAAAGTTTCTTTCCCCAGTAGCTGCGAGAGCCACCATATGCCAATCCTCCTCCACTGAGCAAACCCCTTTAGTGACAGCATTGCTGGCAGATTGCTGTTGTCCCATATAGAAGAAATTTTGTGAAAGCCGTTATGTTCCTGATCTGTTTGACCTTGTTCCAGACCCTTAACATAAGGGCTACAGTTGGGAGCCGGGAAGCTAAAGGGCGAAGCCTTCCGGCTTCTAAACTAGTCAACAACGAGCCCTGACCCAGTAGGTATCTAAGGACGGTTCTCCCTCCTCCCCTCATTCTGTCCTCGTCACTATCCATCCCCCCCACCAAATGCTGGCATTGAGATGACAAAAAGTAGAGCCACGGATTAGGGAGCGCCAGACCCCCTTCATCTTTAGGCTTCTGTAGGTGTTCCAATTTAATCCTGGCGCCACCCTTCAACCATATCAATTCCCTAAATATGGCATTGATTTTGTGGAATCTACCCAGAGGCAACCAGACGGGGGAGTTGTGGGGGATGTACAAGAGCTGCGGCATAATCACCATTTTTAAGAGATTCACTCTTCCCACCACCGATAAATGCAACTTAGCCCAGGCTCTTATTTTCTGTTTAATTTTGGCCACCAGCGGAGACAGGTTCAGACTTTCATAATCCTCTAAGACAGTGGAAATCATTAATCCCAGATATTTGAATTTTTCCACTACTGGAATTTGTACAGAAATGTCCACCCCTGGATCAAGTGCGAGCACAGCGGACTTATCTCAGTTGATGACCAGCCCCGATACCTTCCCAAAGTCGTCAAGAAGTGTCATAGTGTTTTTCAAAGAGTCATCAGGGTCGGCCAAAAACAAAAGCAAATCGTCCGCGTACAACGCCACTTTCTCCTCAGATGGTCCATATCTAAAGCTCACAATACCCGGATGTCGTCGTATAGCAGATGCCAAAGGCTCAATCGCCAAGGCAAACAGGAGCGGGGACAAAGGGCAGCCCTGCCTCGTGCCTCTGTACAGGTGAAAAGGATCAGACATTAAGCCATTTGCTCGTATTCTGGCTTGTGGGTCCGTATACAGAAGTTTGATCCAGCCTGTGAAGCCCGGACCAAAGCCCATGTACTCAAGCACAGCCCACAGATAATTCCATTCGACACTGTCTAAGGCCTTGGCGGCATCCAGAGACAGGACCACCCTTCGCCCCGCATTATCCGCCCGCACCTGCATATTTAAATACAGACGCCTGATATTGAGGGCCGTCGATTTCCTGGGCATGAAGCCTGTCTGATCCGAATGTATCAAGCATTCAATTACCTTCGATAATCTATTGGCCATGACCTTGGCCAGTAATTTGGTATCTACCATGAGAAGGGAGATAGGCCTGTATGATGCTGGTAACACTGAATCTTTATCTTTTTTTAATATTAGTACAATAGTCGCTTCTCTCATGGATGGTGGGAGGATACCAGAAGCTAGACTCTCATTATACATGTCCAGCAATGTCGGAAGCAACAGCTTCTTATATTTCTTATATATTTCAACCGGCATCCCATCAACACCCGATGCTTTGCCATTAGGCATGGAGCTAAGGGCCTCGTCCAATTCCTCAAGGCTTATGGGTCTATCGAGACCAAGACCAATGGGATTGGGCAGCTTAGGGAGACCAGCAGACTCCAAAAAACTAAATATATCCTCCATTGTGGCCGTGGTATGGGACGTGTACAGGTCTTTATAGAACATTTTCAGAACGTTCAATATTCCAGGGGTATCTCCCACAACCCTTCCCTCAGAGTTCTGGAGCTGAGCTATAAAAGAAGATCCCCTTTGAGCCGAAGCAATAACAGAAAGCAAATGACCCACACTTTCGGCTTCTTGATAAGACTGCGCGGATTTAAATAGTCTCTTTTGGGCCGCCTCCTGCATAGTTATTTTAACCATAGCCTGTTGGGCTCGTTTCAGACGCTTCCTGGCGGGAAGACTGAAGTCCACTGCGGCAGCCCCTTCCGCCTCCCCAAGCTCCCCCAAGGCACGCTCTGTGTGCGCCCTAGTTCTCGTCTTAGCCCTTGATATTTCCCGTATACACATGCCCCTCAGGTACGCCTTTAATGTGTCCCACACCACCAAACCAGAAGCAGAACCCCGATTAAACTCAAGGTATTCCTGTAGCTCAGGGACAAATCGATCATCTTTGTCTATGATTTGCAACCAGAATGGATTTAGCCTCCACTGGAGTCTTTCTCCCGTCTGAGCAGATTTCCCCTTAATTTCAATAGACATGGGCGAGTGGTCCGAGACAGTACGTGGCAGATAGTCAACTTTCAGTATTTTCTCCTGCATGGACCAGTCACCCAGGGCCATATCTATACGTGACAAAGAGGAATAGCTAGACGAAAAACATGAGTATTGGTAAGTGTTCGGGTTGCGACTACGCCAAACATCCACCCAGGCGATTTCCTTAATCAGGGTACCAAATGGTGTACAATTACCTCCCAGTTTAAGTGGCTCCCGACTACCCTTATCCCAATGTGAATCCTGTATGTTATTAAAGTCCCCCACCAGCAAACATGGTATATTTGGATAGTCCTTCAAGAGGTGAAGAATCTGATGTACGGGTCCACTGCTATACGGCGGGGGAATATACACGGAGACCATCACCATCAGCACGTTATGAATATTGCAGTAAAGGAAGACAAACCGTCCCTCAGGATCTGTAATCACTTTGTGGCATGTGAATTGAGTCCCCGAATACACCAGTATACTGACTCCTCTAGCGTATTCAGAATATGTAGCATGGAACCCCTCCTGTACCCATCTCTTATCCAATAAATTGGTAGTATCAGCCGTGAGGTGAGTCTCTTGTAAACAAATTACTGCCGGTTTCTGAGCCGTGAGGAAGTTAAAAATTGCCTGTCTTTTTACCGGAGTTTTTAGGCCCCTGATGTTCCAACTAATGACCTTGATAGACCCCATTTCTTTGGTATATAGCGATCAGAACTCGAGACCAACCCTTCTTATCATATCCATTACCTAAGTTCGCAGACAAAGTGGTGCCCCTACCAGACCTGGAACCCCTTCCCCCTCCCACCCCCCTCAACATATCCCAAAAAACAAATTGAACCCTCAACTGTAAGGACGATGGCATTGTCCTGTTCTCAAGTTATTAATTGAGCGCTTCAATGCCCTGATGCTTCCCTTTCTATTTCAGGATAACACCCCGCAGCACGGCATAGACATTCAAAGCAATCCCCTTCAATACTCCCGCAAAACTGAAATAGAGCATTCCATACTTTTTACACATAACAATCATTAGAAAAATATCAAACATAGCAAAATATCTGATCTCAACATCCCAGAAATCTTGTCGTCCAAACAAGAACTGGGAAAACCTTCTAGAAACCGGATACCGCGACCAGGTCTCAGTCATCCGTGCTCCTGCTCCTCCAGCTGTCTCCTCAGATGACTTTCATTCATGTCCATCCAGTTCATCGCGTCCTTTGAGTCCAAAAAAAAGTGGGTTTTGCCCCCGGCCTCAATCCTGAATTTTGCCGGGAAGATCATAGAATATTTGACTTCAAGCGACCTCAGCCTCTTCTTAACTTCGCTGAATTTGGCCCTCTGTCTTTGGACTACTAGGGAATAATCTGGATAGAACGAGACTCTGGAGCCATCCACAGAGAGATCCGGATGATCCTTGGAAAAACGGAGTATGTTGTCTCTGTCTCTGTAGTGCAGCATCTTCACTAACACCGTGCGTGGCTGGTTCCCCGGGGGGGGCGAGCAGGGACTCTATGAGCACGCTCTACAGCATATAGGTGCGTTAGGTTGTCCGCCCCTATCTTGTCCTTGATCCACGCCTCGAAAAATTCAGTAGGGTTTCTCCCCTCATATCTTTCGGGGATCCCCACTATTCGCACGTTGTTGCGGCGTGACCTATTTTCCAGCTCGTCCGTTTTGGCCCATAAGGCAGAGCTGTCTCTTTTAGACTCTGACTGAAATTTCACTGTGTTTGTCAGGGTGCTTTCAGCAGCACTGACTCTTTTCTCCAAGTCACCAGTGCGATCTTTAACCCTGTGTAGGTCGTGCTTCACTGTTTGTAATGATTCCTGCATATGACCAAGCTGGGTTAATACATTAGATATGGCTGAACCGCACTGCATGACTGCCAATAATACATCCTTTATAGTGGGGTCTGCTGGCATTTGCATCTGCAGTTGTTTCATTTGTTTACAGTTCTGTTCCACTAGTTCTCCCCAGCTTGTCCCAGCCTCCTGCTGCCTCATGGTTTCAGTCACTTCCTCCCCCTCCTCTCCAGCCTCCACAGCCCCTTGTGAACCTTCATTTCCATGCTCCTCATCGGTCTCATGGGCTGCTTCCCTCTCCACCTCCTCGACTCTGGCATACTGTCGCAGCCGGGCCGCCACTACCCTGTTTATGGCCGCACTCTCCTCCACAGCCTCTGCTGCGGAGCGCGCCTCAGCTCCGGCGCCATCTTGGATAGGCCTTCCGGCTTCTCCTGTGACCCGGGGGCGGCCTTTTACCATGGCCTCGGGTCGGGATGAGCGCACCTGTATGTCCCAGCTGTCTCCCGCTGCCACCTCCTTCACACCCAGTCGATTTTCAGCCGTGCTGCGGGGACTCAGCGGCTTCTAACCCGGGTTCTGTGCGGGAGCTCAGCGGTCTTGCTGCCTCTCTCTCATGCCGCTAGGCCACGCCCCCTTTGTCAATGGTCTTAATCTGAATGATTGGGGATTGACCTTTACAGTTACCATACTCCCCTACCTCAATCCAATTTCTGGACCTGTGGGTGCGACCTGACCACCTTGGGATGGTGTCCACTGCGACTCATTTCAAACCAGTGGACGTCAACAGCTACTTAAGGTTTGATAGTGGGCACTTACCGGGTGGATCAGGAATGTGCCCTATGGCCAGTATTGGAGGGTCCATAAGAATTGTACTTTTGATCCAGACTTTCAAAGTGAATCCAAAATCCTCAAAGTGGTTCATTGAGAAGGGTTATCCCAATAACCTCCTCAAGGATGCCTATAAAAAGACATGCAATCTCAGTCAGGACTCATGTCTGAACAAGATGGATAAGGGGAAAAATACACGGGAATCTGGAACGGAGCTAAATAAGTGGAGTTTAGTGACCACTTTTTGTCGTTCCAGATCCATCGTGCAAAAAATGCTGGAGAAACACTGGTTCATCTTTAAAGGAGACCCCCTTTTGAATTCAGTGATCCCCGACAGACCTAAAATTATTTATAGAAAGAACAGGAGCCTAAAGAATCTCGTTGCGCCCAGTAATATAATACAGAAACATAAAATGATACAGGAGAGTTGAAACATCAATTGGGGTTGTTATGCCAGCAACACACCTAAGTGTTTATGTTGCAACGTGATCCAAAACCAAGCGAAGAATTTTCATTCAAACACCACTAATGAAACCTTTCAGATCAGGCACAAGGTCACATGCCAATCCTCATACATAATATATCTAATTGAATGCCCTTGTGGGCTTCAGTATGTGGGGAGGACAATTCAGACGGCAATGCAAGGCTGAATAATCATAGGCACAACATCCGGGGGGGATACCAGTTGCACAGTGTATCTCGCCATTATGCCACTAATCATCAATAGGATCCAGGAAGGATGATGTTCACCATCATAGATCAGATCAAGGAGGGTGTGGAAGATAGATTAAGTAACCTAATACGGAAAGAGAATAATTGGATGTTCAAGTTGGGGACGCTATACCCTGAAGGACTCAACCTTACCATTGAGAAAGCTTCCAGATAGAGTTCTTGAATGTAGCAGCCTTACAGTTCAGATATTGGTTTATTGTGTTTCTTTCCCTTCATATATTTTATATTGTATATTTTATGTTTATTGTTTTTTATCTGTTTTTTACACATTTTATATATTTTTATATTTTGAGGATATGATGGTTATGGGTAGTGTCGTGGGAGAGGCTTATTGTATTAATGGGGAAAATGTAATATGATCTACCTATGGTTGTAGTATTTATAGGGTTAACCAGGGGATTTGAGGATTGGTTGACATAAAGGGGGTTGTTAACCAATGAAGGTTGTTTTTTTACTTATAAAAGTTGTAACACTGAAGTCCTCCTTCATTCCACCTGAGGAAGACTGCTGTGTCAGTGGAAACGCGTTGTGGCTGTGAAGGAGAATAATAAAAAGCTAAGTTTTATCTATACTTCACCCTGCCTGCCTTTCCTGAGCGCTCCACAGACTGCTTTGCATTAATCATAATGTCCCACCCTAGACCGCTCCCCAACATCTCCACAGACCTCAGCAGCCACCACATTTCTCCTACACTTCATGAAACAGCTTTCACTCTGTGACCCATGGAGAGTGACAGACTCCACAGCAAGAGAGTACACATCAGTCCTTCTCACGGATTGATTTCTTCCTCCTTTCCACACAACTATTCACCCAACACCACGAGTCCCGTATTCACCCAATACTTATCTCAGACCATGCTCCTATCTCACTGTTCCCAACTCTAGTAGAGCAAAGCCCTCGGACAAGACATTGGAGGTTTCCATCCTACCTGCAGAGTCAGATTATCTCAAAACCTTTCTTAAAGGGGGTGGGGCTAGCCATGGAAGGAGACGGTCACTGATCCCTGAGCGCTGTCTCCCCGGCCGCTTTAAAACCTGATCGCTTCCTCCCAACCCAGCTGAATCTCGCCTTATGCCCGCAAAGAAGCGGAGCAGACGCCCTGCTGCGACCCCAGGCTCCCCCATATCAAAACCGGGGGCTATTACCCACTATCTCCGGAGCTCCAGCAGGCCCCCAGGAGCTGCGGTCATATCCAAGATGGCGCCGCCTGCTTCCCCAGCAGGAGTAACTGCGCTCCACATGCATGGAGGTGCGCACCCTCCCCCACCTTCTCTACACAGCGCAGCTCTCACTCACCGGGACTCTGACACCGGAGGCGGCCCTGAGTCGTCCCGGACACAAGAGGAAGCACAGGAGCCGGCGGGTGGCTCAGGTGGCGTGTCTCGCAGGTCTCCCCTGAAGACACTACATTCCAGTAGGCAGTGAGGGGTGAAGAGGAGGATGATGTAAGCGGCGGCAGGCAGCGAAGGTCCCTGACAACGGAGGATGGGGTAAGAGGGTCTATTAATATCCCAAAGCAGGGCCAGCAGCCTCATACTGAGCACACAGCTCCCACAAGCACGACCCATTTCCCACTCCATTTAATTGATATGCAGTCCCAGGGGCAGCCATCTCAAGAGGGGGCACTGTACTCATCTCAACCCCCACTGGTCCCAGAATTGGACTTTATGCATACAGGGGCACAGAACTTTCCCCCTCAGGAGGGATACCCACATCAGACCTCAGGAAATGGACTAACCCTTAATGCCCTAGATCCTCTCAGAGCCCGGTCAGACCTACCCAGCAGCACTCATGTACCTAGTGGAGACATGTGGGAATCCTTCAAAACCCGCATGCTCAGCATTCCCACAAGAGAAGAGATGGCGGTCTTTATCTCCACATTGGAGTCCTCCTTTAGATCTGAAACCGCTGCCATTCGAGAGAAGGTAGGAGAAATCTCCCACAAGGTATCCCAGACAAACTCTAATGTTGAGAACCTGACTAAGCGAATCCAAAAGCTGGAGGAAACTGTAGCGTTCCAGAGAACGCAGCAGGAAATTTTCCTTGATTCTATGGAAGATCTCGAAAATAGAGAGCGGCACCAAAACATACGGGTGCGTGGCCTCCCGGAGTCGGTCACTCCTGATGAGCTGGGGATGACACTGCAGGATCTTTTCAACTCCATCAGAAATGCCCCTGCTGACATAGTTATAGAATTTGACAGGGCTCACAGGTCCCTTGGCCCTCCCCCCTCTGACGGTGCGCTTCCTAGGGACATCATCTGTAGACTCCACAGGTATCGCGTCAAGGTTCAACTAATGGCGGACTTATCTATGAGAACCCTGCAAAAGCGGAGAGCACTAAGGCCCCTCCTGGACCTCCTGAGGCAAAACCACCTCGCCTATTCATGGGGTTACCCTTTCCGTTTACAAACACGGCGAGGTAATCAGTTGGTGTCAATGTCCCACCTCAGAGAGCTGCAGGGGTTTCTACACGCTCTGGATATCCCAGACCCGGGCCTGCTGTTTCCAGATTGGCCATCTTCCCTGCCTGAGGTCACGTTCTCGTCGATCCCTCGTGCCCAACGGGGGAGGGGCAACGGTAGAAACAGGAATAGGAGACGCCGGAGGTTTGCTGAGGCAGAACGGGAGGAGGAAGGCTGAAGCTATGCCTCATCCATAGACGTGCCCTGCTCTTTTCTGAGACATCTCAGCAATAGACATAGCCCCCTTTTTGAGGACCCATATTGTGATGGATGTTGTTCGCCCTGAACTCGCCATAAACCAAATAAGCTAATGTGTGTGTTTTTTTTTTTTTATTCTCGCTCTCTTCCCCTCCCTCCCCCCTCCCAATGAGCGACCTAGCAGCGGTGTGTCGCTTATTCGCCTCTAAACTTTCCCCTCTTTTTCCCATCCCTTTTCTTTCCCCCTACCTATTCCCTTCCTGGAATTCCCCTCTCTCCCTCTTATTTACCCTCCCCCTTCCCCGGACAGCCCCACCTTTGCCCTCTTTCCCTCCCTCCCCCTTCCAAAGCTTCCATGTCACCAGGGGAAGTCCCTCGTTCTTTAGGGCCCCATACCTCATACATATAAGGCCTTTCCCCTTAGCAAAACTTTCTCCTCCTCTTCCCCCTTTTTTTTTTTTTATTATTGTTCGTTTCTTGTTTGATTGGATGTGGTTGGTCCATTTACGCTTCTATAGTTTGAAGCTGGGTTGGTAAAGTGTTAATGTGTTATGCTTTATATTCAGGTTTCTGGCCGGGGGGACTTTTTCTCTCTGGTTGTGTGAATTGTTACTTTTGTATTTTTATTTCTCTAAATTCCCATTTTAATTCTCTACTTGATGTGTTATTGCTAACAATTGTCTTCCTCCTCTTGGAAAGTACCTCCCTCTTGGGGATACCGCACATTCTTTTTGTGTGTGGTAATTCTGTTTAAGAACTTTCCCCAATAGCCCACGTTTGGGTAATTGTTCTGTCCAGGGATCTTTTTTTTTTTTTCCCTCTCCTCACCCCCCCTTCCTTCTTTTTCTATTTCTTTCTCTCTTTCTCTTTCTTCTCCTTCTTTACTATCTTCCTCTTCTTTTCTTTTTTTTCCTGAGGTGTAGTTGGTAGTGAGTTGGTATTCACCTGGGAGGCAGGGTCTATTAGAGCATGCAGACCATGCAGCCCCTGAGGATCGGGTCTCTGAATGCCCGAGGCTTTAATACTCCCCAAAAAAGGTGCCACATTATCTCTGATATGCACAGAAAAGGAGTTCGGGTGCTGTTCCTACAGGAGACGCACTTTAAGGAAAGTCACGTGCCTACTATTGGAGGGAAGCACTTCTCAAAATGGATTCATAGCACGAACCCGGAGTCTAGGTCCAAAGGGGGTCTCCATAGCCCTGCATAAGAGTGTCTCTTATACACTACTGGACTCGGTGGTGGATCCGGGAGGGCGCTATATCTTCCTCAAGCTAAAACTGGCGGGCACCCCCATAACTTTAGTAAATTGGTATCTTCCCAACAGGGAGCAAACGAGGGTCTGTAGATCTCTTCTTTTGAGATTGGCGGACTTTGCGGAGGGGCAGGTCATAATCGGGGGTGACTTTAATTTTGTTATGGATCCAAGCATGGACTCCTCTTCCGGTCGGGGGGACAGTTCTGAGACGGCGTGTGCAAGCACTCCGGAAGCTCCTGTGCAGGTTGCAACTGGTAGACGTTTGGAGGATCCTCAACCCCACAGAGACTATTCATTTTTCTCCCAAGGTCCATGGCTCTTATAGCCAGAATTGATCTGTTCTTGGTGAGTCATGGGATCCTCTCTTGGAAACCAGAGGCCTCTATTGGTAATATAGTTTTATCGGACCACTGTCCTGTTTTTTTATACTTCGAGATCCCTGGCTAAGCAAAAAGGGCATGGTCAAAAAGATTGAACGGTCACCTCCTCGCAGATACTATCTGTATAAGGGAATTGAAATCTGACATTGAGACCTTCTCCCAGACGCATGCTAGTGATCACACATCTCCGGTTCTTAAGTGGGAGGCCCTTAAATGTATCCTTAGGGGGACGCTGATCAAGCATGGGGCTAGGCTGAAAAGGGCCCGGTCTGAAAAGATTAGTGACCTGCTCTCGCAGATTGGACTACTTGAGGCTGAACATAAGTCCTCTGTCAGCCCTAGAGCGTTGATTGAACTGACCACTATGCGGTCAGAACTAAAAACTTTCTTGGACGACTAGATTCTAGAGACACAAGGATCGCGCGAAAGGGTTCTTCTACAAAAAGCTAACAAATGTGGGCGACCCTTGGTGAGATTACTTCACTTACGGACGGGTTCCACATATATCCCAGCCATTAAGAACCCTGCAGGCAAGGTGGTTTATAGCACAGAAGACATATCGGGGGAGTTTCAAAAATTCTATTCCGACCTATATGGTCTGCGAGTGAAGTTTAACGACATGGAGCCTTCTGCCCTGTTATCTAAAATTAGAACATACATCTCAAAGGTAGGGATCCCGTCCCTGATGGAGGAAGACGTGTTGTCCTTGGAGGATACGTGACAACAGGGGAATTGACTGAGGCAGTTCAGGCGACCCCTACATCCAAAAGCTCGGGGCCAGATGGCTTCACGCCCATATTTTATAAGACCTTGCTCGGCGACTTGCTGCATCATTTGCTTTCCTCTTTTCAGGCTATCCTGGGTGGTGATTGCTTCCCCCCGCAGGCTTTGGAGGCACACATTTGTGTTCTTCCCAAGCCAAATAAGGATCCTTTGAGTGCGGCAAGTTACCGTCCCATTTCTTTGATTAATGTGGACGTCAAGCTGTTCGCCAAAATACTCGCGGATAGACTATCACTGAAGCTCCCGTCCGTAATCCATCTTGACCAGGTGGGCTTTGTTAAGGGCCGAGCGGCGCGGGACAACATCCTTAGATCTTGTCTCCTTGTTGAGAAAGCCAAGATGTGGAAGTCCCCTCTATGTCTGCTATCCATCGATGCAGAGAAGGCCTTTGACAGGGTCCATTGGGGATTCTTGAGGGAGGCTTTGGCCCACGTTGGCTTAGGCGATGGATTCCTGAATGGGATCTCCTCACTGTATTTCCGCCCTTCTGCTAAGGTGCGCTTCAATGGGGGCCTGTCCGGGCCGTTCCCCGTAAGGAATGGGACGAGACAGGGGTGCCCTCTCTCCCCCTACTCTGTTATGGTTATGGAGCACCTGGCAAAGGCCATACGGGACAACAGTGACATTCATGGGATAGTAGTGGGTGATACCCATCACAAGGCTGCTTTGTTCGCCGATGACTTCCTCTTGTACGTCACTTGCCCATCCGAGACCTTCCCCGCCTTACTGAGCGAGTTTGAGACGTTAGGTGACCTTAGTAACTTCAAGGTCAACTATGCAAAGACTGAGGCATTGAACGTCTCCCTGCCCTCCGCAGAGGTGTCCTCTTTGACTGATAGGTTCCCCTTCCTATGGAAGGTTGGTCATATAACATACTTCGGAATCAACTTGCCTACTGAACCGGCTGATATCTTTAAATTGAACCATCAAGCCATCCTGGAAAAGGTGGGGTCCTTATTGGAGTCCTACAAACCTCTGAGGTTATCTTGGCTGGGGAGAATCCACGTGGTAGCTATGGACATATTACCGAGATTTCAATACGTGTTTCAGGCAGTCCCCGTCTGGCCTGAGAGACAGTTCTTTGTCACTCTACGCACGTTGATTTCTCACTTTGTTTGGAACAGCTTGAAACCCAGAGTTAATATGCAGATCCTGACTACGCACAGAGACGCAGGTGGAATGGGATTACCAGACCTGAAACGTTACTGCCTTGCTGCCATCCTGGTGAGGCTACTTGACTGGCACTTCAAGGGTGAGACCAAACAGTGGGTCCGGATCGAGCAGGAGGGCATAGAGGTCCCACTTCGGTACCTACAGTGGCTTACCCCGAATGACTTGTCCTCTCTGGACAAACTTTCCTTCTTGACCACTGAGACATTACGGGCCTGGCGTTCGGCGTGGAGGGAGTTGAGAGAGGCGCCGACTGCGAGCTCACTGACCCCGTTATTTTTCAACCCATCTTTTACTCCGGGAATGACCAACCAGAAGCTTCTGATTTGGTCTGCGGAATCAGATACCCGAATAGGACACGTGTTGAGTGCGGGCGAACTCTCTTCCTTCTGCTCTCTTCAACAGGACGCTCCAGATGTTAGATTGAAATGGTGTGAGTGCTTCCAACTGCGGTCCTTGCTAGGCTCCCGCAAGTTTCAGAAGGGCCCGAATATTCCTCTAATCCCCATGGAGGAGATCTTTATGGCCAATGAGGCGTCCCCTAGAGGGATATCAGTGATATACAGTATTCTATCCAAAGCGGCGGGTGCAGACGCTCACGGCTACCGGAGGGCATGGGGGACTGAACTAGGCAGGTCAATTTTTGACAGACTGGGAGAAGTGTTTCCTTTTGGCTCGTAGATCTTCTGGGTCTTGCGACGCTCTTGAAAAATGCTATAAAATTCGCTACAGATGGTACCTCACTCTAGATAGAATTCATAGGTTTTCTCCCTCATCCTCTCCTCTTTGTTGGAGAAGCGGTGCTGAGATAGGCACTATGCTTCATATCTGGTGGAGCTGTCCCTTGATTGGAGAGTTTTGGTCGAGAGTGTTCCGTAACTACAATCTAATCACAGGCAAGTGCCTTGTGGGTACTCCCGAGATGGCCCTGCTCTCTTTGCTCCCAGGGTCCTGGAAGAACCTGAAAAGAGACATCCTCCGATTTTGCCTTGGAGCGGCCCGTACTGTGATCCCACGTCACTGGAAGTAACAGACAGCCCCTACCATTTTGGAATGGTACTCCGAAATGGAGACGCTACGTAGGCTTGAGGAGATCTCTGCGTAACTTTCTCAGACTCAACAAGAATATGTCACTACATGGTCTGAGTGGGTTCTTTTTGGTGATGCCCCCAACTTTAGAGATCTATTCACCTGAGTATGTAGAGCAGGCCCGTTCTCTTTTGCTTGAGATGAGGACCAGTTTGCCCTGTGATACTTCACCTCCGCCTTTACGGTCACCACCTTTCTAATTCCCTCCCTCTTCTGCTTTCTCTTCCCTAGATCCTTAGCCCTTTAATCTTCTTTCTTCTCCCCCTTGGACGGAATGGGATTTTTCCCGCAGACAAGTGTTTTCATGTGTTATATATCCTAGATAGCCCCGGGCACCCTGGACCGCAGGGCTCCCCTCTCCAGAAAATGGATTGGAGGGAAGATTTTTATATATTTTTTTTCTTTTATTATTATTTCTTATTTGCAAAGTTGGATTTGCTCAAGAGAAGGAATCCTATACTGTAGAACAGGGGTCTTTCCCTGGAATCGGAACATTCTCAGACACCTATTCTTTAATCTTGCTCATATGTTGGAACTTCTAGATTGTAATTGTGTTTATATGCTATAAATATGATATAAGAATGTTAAAACTTAAAACTTTAATAAAGATATATTTAACAAAAAAAAAACCTTTCCTAAATCACAATGGAATGACTTACTAGATTACATGATTCACACTGACAATACCCCTCTGCTCTGGGCCACTGCTAAGGCGGTTATGAGAGGCCATATCAGTTAAAAACAAAAAGTGAGGAGAACAGCTGCATTCAGGAGATCTTTTTTACATGCCGGCTTTATTGTGCTTTTCGGGTTACTTCTTAGGTGCTGGGCAGGGAGGTGCAGAGGGAGCAACGGTCCATTTCGCGGACTTCCGCTTCAACAGGCCATAGTTATCCCTAAACCTAAGCGAGACCCATTTCTACAACAATCATACCGCCCAATCTCACTCTTCAACCATGACTACAAACTCTTGGCTAAGATCCTAGCAAGCCATTTACAACTGTCACCACCTGGTCTTTTATGTGAGCCCAGACGGGCTTCACTGAGGGACACAACAGTGTGAAAAACATATGCCTGGCGGCCGATGCTACGGTCTTGGCCCAAGACTCATCGAGACCGCACACATCATCAGCCTAGATGCCAAAAAGGCCGACAAAGTGGCATGACCTTTTTTGTATGAAGTTCTGGGCAGGGGGAATTTTGGTCCAAGGTTCCAGCAATATACCCAGTACCTCCATATGAATGCAACTACCTATGTGGTGGTCATTAGATGCAGTGCACAAACCATAGACCTCTTTCGAGGAGTCAAACAGGGATGCCCTCTTTCACCCCACCTTTTCAACCCATCGACCCCCTACTCTGCCATCTGTTGCAGACCCCCACTTTTAGGGGACTTGTGGGTGGCTATAGGGAGCTCAAGCTCCCCGCGTTCGCAGATGACCTCCTGCTGGTAGTAACTAACCCCAAACAACTTCTACACTCTCTCATATGCGAATTAGAAGACATGGGAGGCCTATTAGGCTATAGTATTATTGAAGGACTGCATCCATGTGGTTCAACAATGATTCGTACAATTTATTAATGAAGTCATCAGAAATTGCAAAGAATGCAGTGTGACATGCCTCCCAGAGTTCATCTAGATTCTTTGGTTTTATCTTAAAAGCTTCCTCTTTCTGTCACGCTTGGGAGGTAAGGGAATCAGATAACAGGTAGGTGAATTGGGCAAAAGTGGGTCAGGAGAGCCTAATCTGACCCTGATGCTGGTGTCCCTGGCTCAACCAGATCTCGGAAGTACCTCTGATGGTGAGGAGTTCCGAGCCGCCACCCTGTACCCTAAAATTTCTGATTAGCCCTAGGCTGAGGAGCCCTACCTCCACACACGGGTCAGGAATCACAGCTTCTCCTAAGGAAAGATTTTAGCCCAGCAGCTAAGCATCAGCACAGCACCAAGACCCAGAGCACATAGCTATCAGCAGCACCTGACAGAGGTGAGGGAAGGCTATTTAAAGCCAGGGGGAGGGGATTCCAGGTGAGTCACACATCAACTCCTGAACCAGCAATTGAACATAATAGTGACTGCCGTTCTGGAGCACACCAAAGGAAGCAAGGAGCTTCACAACCATCAACCATGCAGCTCCCAAAGACAAACACATACACAGCAGCATGCAACAATGTCAGCGCGAGACACTTTCATCCTACCCCAAACATGCTCAATGATGTTCATGTCTGGTGACTGGAGGAACTTTGTTGTAGAGATGGATGTATGAGATGGAGCACCATCCTGCTGCAGAATTTGACCTCTACTATGATTGGGAATGTAAGAGGCTGCTAATACTTCTTGATAATTTTAGGCTATTGATATTGCCTTCCACCATGCAAATGTTTTGCACACCCCCATACCGAATGTAACCCCAGACCATTATCTTTCCACCAAATTTAACTGTTTTTGGGTGTATTTTGGATCCATACAGGCTCCAGTAGGTCTCCTGCAGTATTTGCGGCGGCTGTGGTGTAATTCTACTGAAGATTCAACAGAGAAATCCACCTTCTGCCACTTTTCCAGCGTTTAGCAGGCTGTGAAAGTTTGCAAATGACAAATGATTTTTTTTTTTTTATTGCCTTTTGTTTAGTGTTGGCTTCTGGGCACTGATTCGACCATGGAGGCTCTTTCGAGACAGAATCCTACCAACTGTCCTAGTTGACACAGGGACTTGAGGTGACCAGGCCTGTTGGAGCTCTACTGTAGTGGAAGAGGGGCTTGCTTTGGATTCTCTAACCAACAAACGTTCCCCCTGAGCAGTTGTCTTGCTGGGTCTGCCAGACCTGAGCTTGTCAAACATCTCCAGTCTCTTCAAATCTTTTTTTAAATTCTTTGTACTTGACGCTGAGACACATTAAAGGTGCCAGCCACCTCTGCAGTGGATCTGGTCTTCAGCCTCTTGATAATTAAGGCTTTGGTCGCAGGTGGAATTTTGTCATGTTGTCAGAGCTCAAATTGCAGTTCACGTGAAGGTCTGGGGTGCTGGGTTTCATTTCATACACACCCACTAATTAACTGATCACTTACTGAGCACAGGTGAGGATGTTAACTAGGATTGGGTGCATTATATGACCAGGCGACAAAACTTTTCTCTTGCCAAAATCTGACCATTCTGTGTTCATTAAATGATCAATATTTCAGCATTGATGCCAATTTTTTTTGCTTAACCTAAACCACATTTCGGAGGGTTTCAGCTTTCAAAAGAATAATTTATAAAACCAATGGATGAATTGAACGTCAGGTTATAAGCTTTATTTACATAACATGGATAAGTGACATAACTTCTGTCAGGGACTGTATACTGAGCTGTCGGCTGAGGGGAGGGTGAACCCCCTCATGGTGTCTACATGGAAATCATGGCAAAAAATACGCCAACAGACTCAGATCTCCCCAAACATCCCTCCGTCTCCCACTCATTGGCAACCCCCATTTCCAACATGGGCACGCTTACCCAGTCTTCTATTGGTGGCACTTTCAGGGCATAACATCCATTAAACAGTTGATCCACCCAGGGGAACAACGCATGTATTTAATAGAGGAACTGCAATCTAAATACCCTACCACTTCATTCCCTCATTCCAATACCTACAGGCTAAGAGTTATGTGACAAAGATAATAACTCATCTCCCTGAGTGGGAGTGGAGTCCACACCTGCTTAAATGGTTCACTAAATCTAACACCTCAACTGGCCAAATAGCCTCCAATTATAAATTCATCCATGTCGCCCTGGACTACAAGCAATCCCAATTACAGCTAAACTGGCAGTTTGATGACCCCGCCTTATCCTACAGCACAATTCTGGAAGCTCTAGACCAAATACACAAATTCCTCCCTTCATCTCATTTTCTTGAAATAAGATTGAAAATCTGCAAACAGATCCTATCTAACCCCCCAGATGGGTCATAGAATGGGGCTATAAACAACCTTTGAGTGCTTTAAGTGCCGCTCACTCGAAGCCAATCTGTTCCAATGCCTGTGGACATTCCCAGCCATTCAGCCCTTCTGGACCAGAATATGACTATTTACCACTACATACCTGACAATCTTTACTCCTGATGAGCCATTATTGGACATCTTTGGATATCTAGAGCTAGATAAATACACATGCTCCAAGGGGGCCCGCAAGCTACTATACATGGTGGCGACAGCCGGTGTTAAGGCCATCCTACAGGTGTGGATCCACGACCAAGCTCCCCCTTTTAAGATCTTATTTAGACAAACTATCATTTTTGCTTCAGATGGATTGGGTTGAGGCCTTCTTGCACAAGTAGTCTTTATTTGAAACTTGGGAAAGTTTCATCTCTCTGCTCCCACAATGCATCTGAGATGACATTAGAACTTGATTCCAGCCTACAGTGTGGTACCAAGAGCACCTACTACTGGGGGAGGCACCTACATAGATAAATGTTTGATAGAGCCACCAAACAGAGATACAACTAAGGGTCGGAGGACCATCCAGGTGTCAGAGGTCAGTCCTGGTGTCGGCGAGTTCTGAACAACTCTCAAGGACAGACTAAGGAAAAGTACCTGTTCCAGCTCCCCTCCACCTTCCCTCCCCCCGCACAGTTTTGGTTTATCTTTGTGCTTTTGTTTTTTTTTCTCTCTTCACCAGAGGCCAAGCTTGAAATGTATACTCTGCCATTTCCTACCCATCTTAGAACAGCCTTACCATGTATATCTCAAGCCTTATCTACACCGATGTATGAAAACTTATTTTCAATAAAAATAAATTAAAAAACAAAACAAAACTGGACGACTTAGAAAACAGGTCAAGATGAAGTAATTTACGAGTGGTGTAGCTGCCTGAGCCTGTTCAATATAGTGCACTCAATGACATCTGCGAATCTGAAATAACCACACATTTTGGGAATAAAACATCCAGCTCTGGGAAAATTTAGGAGACCACTGCAAAATTTTAAGTTTCTCTTATTTTTTTCATTCTAGGTATATTTTTGAGTGAAATCTACATTGTTCTTTTATTCTATAAACTACTGACAACATCTTTCCGAAATTCAAAGCTAAAAATTTTGTATTGATTTGCAGCAAATGAGAAACAGACAAAATAATAAAAAAGAAACAGTGCTTTCAGACCTCAAATAATGCAAAGAAAACAAGTTCATATTCATTCAGAAACAACAATACTCATGTTTTAACTCAGGAAGAGTTCAGAAATTAATATTTGGTGGAATAACCATTTTTAATCACAACTTTCATGCGTCTTCGTATGATTTTCACCAGTCTTTCACACTGCTATTAGGCAGTGGCGTAACTAGAGTCAGAAGGGCCACGGTGCAAAATTTGGACCTGCCCCCCCCTCTTCCCCTGCGCACCCACATTGGTCAGAACCCATCATATAATATAATGCAGCCTCATAGCCCTACAGGTAATATAATGCAGTGTCACCACCCTCCAAATAACATACTGCAGTGTCGCAGCCCTTCATATAATATAATGCAGCGTCACAGCCCCCCAAAATAATATAATGCAGAGTCACAGCCCTTCATATAATATAATGCATTGTCACAGCCCTTCATATAATATAATGCAGCATCCCTAGCCCTACATATAATATAATGCAGTGTCAAAACCCTCCAGATGATAATGTAGCGTCACAGCTTTTCATATAGCATAATGCAATAATGCAGCCTCATAGCCCTCCATATAGCATACATCCTCCCCACACAGACACACTGCTCCCTGTACAACCCTCCCCCCCCACACACAGATACACTGCCCACTGTACAGCCCACCACACCCAGTCACACTGCCCCTGTACACACACACACACACACACACACACACACACACCACAGACACTGCCCCCTGTACAGCCTTCCCCTCTCCCCCCCAGCACATCCTCCATTCTCTCCCTCTCCAGAAGCTGTGGAGGCTCTTCTGCTCCTGAATGGAGCTCACACTTATCGCTCCTGCCGGCAGCTCCGTCCTGACTGTGAAGAAGTCACATGACCTCATCACAGTGCAGCACGCAGCGGCCGCGGGAACTTTAAAGTTACAGTGCCTGCCAGTCCTCCGACAGCTGTGATCAGCCGCCGGGGGACCGGCCGGGCAGGCCGCCACACAGTAACATGGACGTGCATCCTCAGGGACGCACATCCACGTAAAGTAGGCGCAGGGGTGACAGGGGTTGGCGGACGCTGGACCCCTGTACCCCCGGGCCCGGTTGCACTTGTGACCCCGCGACTGCAGTTGTTAGCCACTGTATGACTCTCTATGTGTGTACATGGTTGTATATTTGTGTATATGACTATGTGTGATTGTGTGTATATGATTGTGTATGTGTGTTTATGATCGTGTATGTGTGTTTATGATCATATATGTGTGTATATGACAGTATGTGTGGATAGATTGTGCATTTATGATTATGTGTATATGATCATGTTTGTGTGTGTAAATGACTGTGTATATGAATGGGTATATGATGGTATGTGTGTATGAGTGTATGATTCTGTGTACATGACTGTGTATATACGATTATGCGTATGTTTATATGACAATCAGACACATGCAGAATCATGTACACCGATATATACAATCTTATGCAGACATTTACAATTATATACACATGCACTATCATATACACACATACACAATCATATACACTCTCAATAAATTATATACACACAATCATATATATTTGCAGACATACACACATTGGGGTTCTTTTTACTTTTGTAATTCTGGCACATCTTCTATCTCCTGTCCCACACACATAGTTGCAGATCCTCTTCACAGGAGGCCGGGTGCACGGTGTGACTGCTGTATCACACATGGCCGCACACAGCAAGTGCTTTCAGCCCTCTGTATTGCTCTCTGTTGTACTGTAATGCAGTGAGTGGAGGGGCGGACCTTCACTACACAAGTAAATTAGTGTGGCCGTCCGGATCACAGTCTGTAAAGCAGAGAGCTGCAAGCAGTGCTGTGTGCGGCATGAGTGGCCATCATGCAGCGCCGCTGGGAGAGCCGGCGGTCCTGTACAGCCACTGGGAGAGCGGGAGACACTGCATAGCTGATGGGAGAGTAAGCGGTCTTGTACAGCCATTGGGAGAGCGGGCGGCACTGCAGTCGCAGGCACCGGGCCCCTGTAACTCTGGCCTTGGTCGCACTTGCGACCCCTGCGACCGCAGTTGTTATGCCACTGTTTTTGGGTGACCTTACGCCATTCCTGGCACAAACATTTAAAAGCAGTTGTTTGATGGCTAATGACTATCCATCTTCCTCTTGATTACATTCCAGAGGTTTTCAATGGGTTTCAGGTCTGGAAAGTGGGCTGGCCATGACAGGGTGTTTATGTGGTGCTCCTTCATCCACACATTGATTGACCTAGCTGTGTGGTATGGGGCATTGTTCTGCTGGGAAAAATAGTCCTGAGTTGGGGAACATTGCCTGAGCAGAATGAAGTGTTTGTCAAGGTTAACCTTCTATGCAGCTTGATTTATACGTTCTTCGCAAAGATTAACCTGCCCAATTCCAGCCTTGCTGAAGCATCCCCAGATCATCACCGATCCTCCACTAAATTTCACAGTGGGTGCAAGCCACTGTGGCTTATACGCCTCTCCAGATGACTAGGTGTTGGGCAAAAATTAGACACTTATCAGAGATTTACCTTACTCCAGTCCTCAATGGTCCAATCCTTATGGTCTTTGTCAAACTTCAGCCTTGGCTTTCCTTCGCTTCTCATTGATGAAAGGCTTTTTTCTAGCTTTACATGACTTGAGCCCTGCCTCTAGGAGCCTGATATGAACTGTTCTTGCCATGCATTTCATCCCAGCTGCCATTTGCCATTCCTTTTGTAGGTCACTTGATGTCATCCTATGGTTGTCGAGTGACATTCGAATAAGATGACTGTCATCCCAGTCAGTGGAGAGGCGCTTTCGCCCTCTGCCAGTGTGTAGCTTTATCGTCCCCAATATCTGCTGACACCTTGTTGTAATGGACTGCCGTCTTCGAAATTTTAAGGATGGAGGCAACATAATGCTCACTGTATCCATCTGCTAGTAAAGCCAGAATTGAGCCCTTCTTTTCCTTACCATCCATGCCAAAAACAGAAACCAATTGCACTAACAGGCCAATACATGAACCAATATCCCATATATAAAAGTTTTTTATTTATCATATAAAAAACGTTTTGCACATTTTTATCCATCCAGGGTGCAGTTGGGCCCCTAGGGGCGCTATTCATCTAGTGGTGCAGAAGCATCGTACTGTGCAGCCCAATGCTCAGGCAGCAGACAGGTTGGGTGGCTTTCAGACACTCTGCATCATGTGTATCAGTGTGAATAGTGCTCTATGCAGGCCCATTGTATGCATGGCAAGTCGCCTCCCACACCTTGCTGGTTGAGGTGATTTATCAGCCTGCACCTGGGCTTGCTTCACATTTAAGCTCTGACTGCATCCTGTAAGTGCAATTGGTTTCTGGTTTTGGCATGGATGGTAAAATTTTTTGATGCTGCTCTTTTCTAGTAGTTTTTGTACCCTTCTTTTCCTCACTCAAGACTTTTCTTTTCAACTATTTATTTTTTCATTCAAATTACTTTTGGGCTATTTCTAGCACTTGTTTTGCCATCCAGCTTGTCCTAATACTAGAGGATTGTGAAGACGAAAGCAGTGTTTTTTATACTTTCCCTCATTAAATAAGATTTGGTTGAGGTGATCACCTAATCAGAAGCACACCAAGTAGAATGAGGTGTACTTTGGTTGGTATTCAACTGACACTGGAATGGAATGGCTGTCAGACATGTAGAGATGGTGATTTTTAGAAAACTGTGCAGTGGTCTCTTAATTTTTGCCAGAGATGTGTATGCAAAGTATTGAGAGTGCACAGGGTTAGCCCGCTACAGTCCAACAACAGCACCAGTGCAACAGGTGCAAGCGGGCGAAATAAAGGAAACAAAATACCACGCCAAGTAATTAAATACTTGGAGTACAAAGACGAAGAAAACCTAATCCGGGGATTCAGAAGAAAGACAGCCAGTACTAGTACGAGGCCACAAGATTTCACTTTTTGGTGACTTTCGCAGAAGTCACCAGAAAACTGAAAGCCTTTAGTGAAGTCTGTAGTATACTCTACAAAAGGAATGTGCAGGCCCTTCTGTCCTTAAATACAAGAAACCAGACGACTCATTTCAAGTGTTGAAAAACCCTAAAGAAGCGCTCCGACTGTACACACAAGATACCAGACTCTCGTGAGAAGAGTATGTCTCCCAAATCAAGCAGGAGAGGTTCACCATTAGTCCCACAAACGTTGCACGACACACCAGCCCATCTACCTCACGGCAGAGCGCTACCACAGATACCGGGAGAGAAGACCACTGATCTAACTCCCAGGGAGCAGAGACACAAACAGGCGAGCGAGACCATGAGATAACAACATCTGACATGAAGATGCCATGGCACAGGATAGGAGCGACATTACTTTAGTGGAAACAAAGTCTTCCAAGTTTCACACCCAAAGAAGAGATACTATATTAGGAGCCATCACGGAAGAAGAGCCGCTGTGGAATATGACTAATAACAACGGCCATGATCCTTACAGACTCAATTCATCTACCCGACAGCCAATATGATTTCGGTGCAACACCTGCTTTTGCATGACATTTTTCTTTCTTCTCTTCTGCTTCTTCTTTTCTCCCAATGCATCAGACATGAGAACGTAGGCCTAGAACCAGACAAGGTTGAGACGTGTTCGGACACCCGAAGAGTCCAGGCTGAAAGGGAAGAAGAGCTGAGAAGCTGGGCAGGGACAATCGTTTTGCAGATCTTGACTATTAAGATGTTGGTTGGGGATGGGGATGGGGGTGATGGGGAGGGTGAGGGGTGCCAGAGGTATACAGACGGGAATATGAAAACATCTCACAAGCTGATGGGCAGGAAGGTTATGAAGGGGATTTCCACGTATCAGAATAACATAGTGAATAAAGTGTCGGTGGTATTTGCTAGAAGGTAAACGTGGAGAGGAGAGAGCGAATCACTTAAGGAATTGGGGGGGGGGGGGAGGGGGGGGAGAGAAATGTTCAACATGTTGTTACAGTTGGATAGGATATATGAATGTTGTTAGAGAACCTACGCCTGAAGCATTGTACAGCACACGAGTCCCACACTTGTTTCGACAGACGGATTTGAACAAGGCAGGAAAAGGAACATGGTTAGAGCCATAACATGGAGTTTGAAGGGACTTAGATCCCCTGAGAAATGATTTATGGTGCTAAGACACTTAAAACAACTTAAGGCTGACATTGTGTTGCTACAAGAGACCCATCTCAAACAGAACGAGCTGTTTAGAATGCATAGGTTGTGGGTGGGCTCGGTTCATGGGTCAAGAGCTGAGGGAAGGAAGGCGGGAGTAATGAGATTGATTAACAAGACTTTCACACAAGCTAATTTCCAGAACCTGGGATGAGAAAGGAAGATTTTTGCATCTGGTTTTGAAAGGCCCAAATGGCAGGCTGAGCTTGTATAACATGTACAGTTAGGGCCAGAAATATTTGGACAGTGACACAAGTTTTGTTATTTTAGCTGTTTACAAAAACATGTTCAGAAATACAATTACCGTATATACTCGTGTATAAGCCGACCCGTGTATAAGCCGACCCCCCTACTTTTGCCCCCAAAACCTGGGAAAATCTATTGACGTGTGTATAAGCTGAGGGTGGACCCTAGCACAAGTATACAGCCCCCAGCAGTGTGGTATACACCAGTCCCAGAGGTAGATACAGCAGCCCCAGTGGTAGTATACACGCAGCCCCAGTAGTATATACAGCCCCAGTGGTATATACAGCCCCAGTGGTAGTATAGACGCAGCCCTAGTAGTATATACAGCCCCAGTGGTAGTATATACAGCCCAAGTGGTAGTATACAGGGCCCCAGCAGTATATACAGCCCTAGTGGTAGTATAGACGCAGCCCTAGTAGTATATACAGCCCCAGTGGTAGTATACAGGGCCCCAGCAGTATATACAGCCCAGTGGTTTATACAGCCCCAGTGGTAGTATACAGGGCCCCAGAGGTATATACAGCCCCAGTGGTAGTATATACAGCCCCAGTGGTAGTATACAGGGCCCCAGCAGTATATACAGCCCCAGTGGTAGTATAGACGCAGCCCTAGTAGTATATACAGCCCCAGTGGTAGTATATACAGCCCCAGTGGTAGTATACAGGGCCCCAGCAGTATATACAGCCCCAGTGGTTTATACAGCCCCAGTGGTAGTATACAGGGCCCCAGAGGTATATACAGCCCCAGTGGTTGTATATACAGCCCCAGTGGTAGTATACAGGGCCCCAGCAGTATATACAGCCCCAGTGGTTTATACAGCCCCAGTGGTAGTATACAGGGCCCCAGAGGTATTTACAGCCCCAGTGGTAGTATATAGCAGCCCCAGTGGTAGTGTATACAGCCCCAGTAGTAGTGTATAGCAGCCCCAGCGGTAGTATACAGGCAGCCCCAGTAATGCAGGGCCCCCCAGCCTGACTCCGGTCACCTGTAAAGCAAACTATACTTATCAGTGTCCCGCTGTCCGCGCCCGCTCGCCGCTGACATCCGCGATCCTCCATCTTCATGCGACTTCTTCCTGTTTCCTGTGCTCGTCGCAGAAAATGACGTCATTGCCTGCGACGAGCACAGAAACAGGAAGAAGACGCATGAAGATGGAGGATCGCGGATGTCAGCAGCGGCGGGCACGGACAGCGGGACACTGATAAGTATAGTTTGCTTTACAGGTGACCGGAGCGAGGCTGGGGGGGCCCTGCATTACTGGGGCTGCGGGGCTGCTGTATACCGATGTATACATCGGTATGTACCGATGTATACATCGGTATACAGCACTGACTCGCGTATAAGCCGAGGGGGGTACTTTTCAGCCCAATTTTTGGGCTGAAAAACTCGGCTTATACGCGAGTATATACGGTATATATATATATAATATGGGCTGAAAGTGCACACTCCCAGCTGCAATACGAGAGTTTCCACATCCAAATCGGAGAAAGTGTTTAGGAATCATAGCTCTGTAATGCATAGCCTCCTCTTTTTCAAGGGACCAAAAGTAATTGGACAACGGACTCTAAGGGCTGCAATTAACTCTGAAGGCGTCTCCCTCGTTAACCTGTAATCAATGAAGTAGTTAAAAGGTCAGGGGTGGATTCAGGTGTGTGGTTTTGCATTTGGAAGCTGTTGCTGTGACCAGACAACATGCGGTCAAAGGAACTCTCAATTGAGGTGAAGCAGAACATCCTGAGGCTGAAAAAAAAGAAAAAATTCATCAGAGAGATAGCAGACATGCTTGGAGTAGCAAAATCAACAGTTGGGTACATTCTGAGAAAAAAGGAATTGACTGGTGAGCTTGGGAACTCTAAAAGGCCTGGGCGTCTACGGATGACAACAGTGGTGGATGATCGCCGCATGCTTTATTTGGTGAAGAAGAACCCGTTCACAACATCAACTGAAGTCCAGAACACTCTCAGTGAATTAGGTGTATCTGTCTCTAAGTCAACAGTAAAGAGAAGACTCCATGACAGTAAATACAAAGGGTTCACATCTAGATGCAAACCATTCATCAATTCCAAAAATAGACAGGCCAGAGTTAAATTTGCTGAAAAACACCTCAAGAAGCCAGCTCAGTTCTGGAAAAGTATTCTATGGACAGATGAGACACAGATCAACATGTACCAGAATGATGGGAAGAAAAACGTTTGGAGAAGAAAGGGAACGGCACATGATCCAAGGCACACCACATCCTCTGTAAAACATGGTGGCGGCAACGTGATGGCATGGGCATGCATGGCTTTCAAGGGCACTGGGTCACTTGTGTTTATTGATGACATAACAGCAGACAAGAGTAGCCGGATGAATTCTGAAGTGTACCGGGATATACTTTCAGCCCAGATTCAGCCAAATGCTGCAAAGTTGATTGGACGGCGCTTCATAGTACAGATGGACAATGACCCCAAGCATACAGCCAAAGCTACCCAGGAGTTCATGAGTGCAAAAAAGTGGAACATTCTGCAATGGCCAAGTCAATCACCAGATCTTAACCCAATTGAGCAAGCATTTCACTTGCTCAAATCCAGACTTAAGACGGAAAGACCCACAAACAAGCAAGACCTGAAGGCTGCGGCTGTAAAGGCCTGGCAAAGCATTAAGAAGGAGGAAACCCAGCGTTTGGTGATGTCCATGGGTTCCAGACTTAAGGCAGTGATTGCCTCCAAAGGATTCGCAACAAAATATTGAAAATAAAAATATTTTGTTTGGGTTATGTTTATTTGTCCAATTACTTTTGACCTCCTAAAATGTGGAGTGTTTGTAAAGAAATGTGTACAATTCCTACATTTTCTATCAGGTATTTTTGTTCAACCCTTCAAATTAAACGTTACAATCTGCACTTGAATTCTGTTGTAGAGGTTTCATTTAAAATCCAATGTGGTGGCATGCAGAGCCCAACTCGCGAAAATTGTGTCACTGTCCAAATATTTCTGGCCCTAACTGTATGCCCTTAACACAGGTCAAAAAGATTTTTTTTTAATTACCACTCAACAAAGGATCCTATCAGAAAAGATAAGGAACATAATAGTGGGGGGAGACTTCAATACTGTCCTCTCAACAATGTAAGATAGAGATAGGGGGAGATTGGGAGGGGCAAAGAAAGATGAAAGGGCCAAGAAAACAGAAGGGAAGGGGAGTTTTGAGGACCTGGTTGAGTCCCTGATGTTACACGATGTATGGTGGATATATCATTTCCTAGACAGAGTTTACGCATTTTTCGCATCACCACAATTCTTTGTCACATATAGACATGCTTTTGCTCAAAAACTCGCTGGTAAGTAGAGTAGGTAGCATCCAAATCAAATATCAGACCATAGTATAGTCATTTTGGAACTAAAATAAATGAATTCACGAGCGACCGATTATGTCGCTTCCCTGCATACTTAAGATGCGACAGTAACTTCGACAAATTATTAGTGGAGGGGTGGACCAAATTTTCCTTGAATAATAAGTAACAGAAAATAGACCCCCGACTATTCTGAGAGATGGGAAAGGCAGTAATGAGAGGAAAGAGCATTTCGTACACAACAACACTGAAGTGGTAGACTACTGAACAGTTTAAGCCAACTAGTGAAAAAGTTAGGAAGGCAGATTTGGAGTTTAAGATGCACCAAATCGCGATTTTAAAGTCTCAGTGGGTGAATGCCAAACAAAAATTTTCCTGGGCTAGAAAGAAAGAATTGTTATGCAAAGCTCAGTGGGAAGTAGATATTCGCAAATTTGGGAATAAGGTGGGGAGGATCTTACCCAATTTGGCGAAAGAAGCAAACGTTAACAGTAATAACGTCCATGAAAGGTAAAGATGGGAAACCAGCAACCAATCCTAAATAAATTAATTCTGGAAAGTACTATGACAATTTATACAAGGGTCAATTGGATATAGGGGCAGGGGAGAAGAGATGATTAAGAAATTTCGGTTACCCACCTTTACTGAGGCAGAATTGGAGACACTAAATGGGGTAATCACAAACGTACACGAGACAAAAGGTCTAGGGTCCAACAAAGCACCACATCTGGACGGATTTAGTGGGGATTATTAGAAAGGGCTACGAGAACAGGTTACCCCATGTTTAGTGGCATTGTTCAATAAAATTGTTGGAGGGGAGGGACTATGGAAACAACTTAACACTGCCTACATTAAACTACTACCGTGTTTCCCCGAAAATAAGACACTGTTTCCAAAAGATGGACCATGTCTTATTTTCAGGGGGGTTGGCGGGTGGGTCATATACGGTACTGTACATCCCACTGCAGCCTCCCATACACACACAACACAAGCACACATACCCACACACACACACACACCCATACACACACACACATCCATACACACACACACACATCCATACACACACATCCATACACACAAACCGATTTTTACCAGTGTCTCCCCCCTCTCCGGTGGCCCCCGCTCCACGGTGGCCTCCGCACTCCCGCTGTAGCTGCAGATCTCCGCCCAGGTCAGGAGCCCTGCACCAATTACAGCGCAGGAACCGTGAGCCAATCACAGCCCAGGAACCGAGAGCCAATCAGAGGCCATGCACGACGTCAGCTGGCCGCAGGTTCGGGTTGCGGTTCCTGGGGTGTGATTGGCTCACGGTTCCTGCTCTGTAATTGGCGCAGGGCTCCTGACCTGGGCAGAGATCAGCAGCTACAACGGGAGTCAGGAGAGTGGGGGGGGCCACCGGAGAGCGGGGGGGCCACCAGAGAGCGGGGGGGCAACCAGAGAGCGGGGGGGGGGCAACCAGAGAGCGAGGGGGGGGGTCAACCAGAGAGTGGGGGGGGGGTCAACCAGAGAGCGGGGGGGAGGCAACCAGTGAGCGGGGTGGCAACCAGAGAGCGGGGGGGGCCACCTGAGAGCAGGGGGAGGGACCACCAGAGAGGGGGGCAGGGCCACCAGAGAGCGGGGGGGGCCACCAGAGAGCGCAGGGCCACCGGGGAGCGCGGTCACCAGGGAGCGGGGGCCACCACAGGTACGCCTTATAAATAGGGGGGTGCCTTATATTAGGAGGTAGGGCACCCCCCTCCCAAGCATGTCTTACTTTCGGGGGTGCGCCCTGTTTTCCTGGAAACACTGTACGTAAGGGAGAGAAAGGGGTAGATGATCCCTCGGGGTACAGAGCCATATCATTAATAAATCAAGACCTCAAAATACTATCCAAGATCATGGCCGAGCGTTTAGCTCAGTTTCTACCAAGGATCATAGGTCCACAGCATGTGGATTTTGTTAAGGGGATGTCAGCAGTAAGAACATCAGGAAAACTATTTTAGTAATGGAAGCAGTCAGAGGGAAAGGCAAGTCAGAGGTTGAGTCTCAGACAATGATCATGTTGGATGCAGAGAAGGCATTCGATAATGTGAGCTGGGTGTGGTTGAGCATTGTTCTAGATATCATGGGGTTTAAAGGGTCATTTAGAAGTTTCCTTAAATCACTATATTCCAATCCCTGGGCAAGAGTATGCACCCCGGGTTTCTTGTCTGATGCATTTACTCCAGGAAAGGGGCACCTGACAAGACTGCCTATTATCGCCATTGCTTTTCAATTTGGCTATTGAGCTTCTTTTCCGCTAACTTAATGATGGTAATGCATTTGAGAGAATTAAAATCGGAGACAGAGTGGTAAAATCAGCCTTATTCACGGATGAGATCATCCCATTCATGAATAATCCGGCGAGTGACTTACAGAGAGCTATTACATCAGCTAGACATATTTGGAACCTTCCCAGGGTTTAAGCTGAACAAGGTCAAATGCTAAATTTTAACGGTAAGTGATGATTCCAAGAGAGGAAGAAGGCGGGATGGAGAAAGGAAACTTAGTGGTATCAATAAGGCACCAAGTCACATAAAATACCTGGGTAATTATTTGTGAATGGATGGGCTCCCTATATTCTCTGAATTATGACCTGCTGATTACAAAAGAAAAGGAATTTGAGGGTGGAGAGGCTTGCCGTTATCCCTAATGGGTAGGTGTCACCTGATCAAAATGATCAGTTTTGCCACACGTTTTTGAACCCTCTTTAAACAATTCCATTGTTACTATTGCATACAGATATAAATAAAAAAAACAACTAAATAAGGAGTTCTACAGATTCCTTTGGAAGGGGAAAAGGGCAAGGATATGCAACTGCATGTTAATGTTCCCAAAGGATAGAGGCTGGGTTAGCACTCCCAGACGTCAGGGGTTACAAGTTATACGTCATGTGATTGATTGGCTAAAGAAAACGAACAGATACTCTAATTAGGAGAAGGCTGAATTTTGTAAGCCCTGTGAAGCGGCTGCAATCTTGCATACCTCTTGGTCAAATGTCCCACAAAATACAAAAAAAAAATGTCGGTATGCAGGGACACCGCATTATGGTGGAAGGCGGTGTGGAAGAAGCTTGATTTGGCTATGAAAATATTAAAATATTTAAATCCCTGGGCCCACATTGATTTTCGTCTGGTAAAATATAATGCTCTATTTAAAGAGGAATGGAGGGAGAAAGGAGTACATAAGACGGGAGACTTATTTCATGACACAGAAACGCAGGTTAAGGGGACCGGAAACACTTCAGAAATTTCACTTGGATAACTTTAATCTTATATAATACACTATATTACAATTTCATGTTATACAGAAGCTACAGGACGTCTCCAAGGAATGTATTACCAACATATGGGATGATTTACACCATGTTCCAAATTATTATGCAAATGTTCTTTTGCTCCGATTTTCCTAAATGGTCGGTGCAAATGACAGTCCGTGTAATAAAAGTCATCACCTGTTAGAGTATACATCGAATTTTATTAAAGAAACCTCCCAATGATAACAGTATAAACTTCAAAATAAAAAAAACTCTGAATGCACTGTTCCAAATTATTAGGCACAGTAGAGTTTCTAAAAATTTGATATGTTTGAAAGAACTGAAAATGCTCATTTGTCAATTTTGCAGCATTTGAAGGTCACATTCACTGAAATAAAAAGCTATTTAACTCCAAAACATCCTAAAAGGCCAAGTAACATGTTAACATAGGAACCCTCCTTTGATATCACCTTCACAATTCTTGCATCCATTGAACTTGTGAGTTTCTGGAGAGTTTCTGCTTGCATTTCTTTGCATAATGTCAGAATAGCCTCCCAGAGCTGTTTTGATGTGAACTGCCTCCCACCCTCAGGTTCTCTATAGAGCTGAGGTCAGGGGAAGATGGTGGCCCACATCATGTGTTCATCTCCTTTTATTCCCATAGCAGCCAATGACACAGAGGTATTCTTTGCAGCATGAGATGGTGCATTGTCATGCATGAAGAGGATTTTGCTCCTGAAGGCATGTTTTTGCTTTTTGTACCATGGAAGAAAGTTCTCAGTCAGATACTCTATATACTTTGCAGATGTCATTTTCACACCTTCAGGAACCTTAACACTAGAAGTCCCAGAGACAGGTCATTTGACCTTTTTACCATTGAAAATCAAGGATCCTTTAAATTCCCGGGACTTCTAGTGTTAAAGGGGCCTACCAGCTGTTTCCCAATGATTCCGGCCCAAAACATGACTGATCAACGTTCTTGCTGACGTCGCAGCCTTGTTGGGACATGGTGGCCATCCACCAACCATCCACTACTCCATCCATCTAGTCCATCCAGGGTTGTTCGGCACTCATCAGTAAACAAGACTGTTTACAAATTAGTCTTCATGTATGTCTGGGCCCACTGCAACAGTTTCTGCTTGTGAGCACTGTTTAGGGGTGGCCGAATAGTAGGATTTATGCACCACAGCAAGCCTTTGAAGGATCCTACACCTTGAGGTTCGAGGGACTCCAGAGGCACAAGCAGGTTCAAATATGTGTTTGCTGGTTTGTAAAGCCTTTTTAGCAGCTGCTCTCCGAATCAGGTGAACTTTCCTGGCAGAAACCTTCCGCATTCTGCCTTTATATGCACAAACACATCTGTGCTCAGAATCAGCCACAAATCTCTTCACAGTACGATGATCACGCTTAAGTTTTCGAGAAATATGTAATGTTTTCATCACTTGTCTAAGGCATTGCACTATTTGTTTCTTTTCGGCAGCAGAGAGATCCTTTTTCTTTCCAATGTTACTTGAAAACTGTGGCCTGCTCAATATTTTGGAACATCCAGTTTTCCTTTTATTGGGCTCACCTGCCAAACTAATTATCACAGGTATCGTAGATAGGGTTCTCTGAATCACTGAAATCAGAGACAATACCATCAATGGGTTTCATTGAAAAAAAACAAACAAAAAAAACCCTATGACACTTAAAACCAATTTGCATATTAATTTGGAACATGGTTTAGTTAATGCTAGCATGTGTAATATCAATATTTTATACATCTACAGAATGTTTAGAGAACGAATGCTCCTGTCGTGCTCTAGGAGACTATTTAAGGTGTGGGAAAAACAAATACAAAGGGATGACTTGGAGGAGAGAATCGTAAGTTGGTAGGGCACTGTCAGAAAACACATTACCAATGAGATATGGAGGAACACCCAGTTCCGAATTATGCACATAGCAATTTATGGCTTTATTTTCCCTCCAAGTACACAATGGTAAAAGCAGACATGTTTCATGGTCTTTGAGACTGTAATGTTATACAGTGATTTTTGGGGTGGATACAGGCTCTGATGCATGATGTTTGTGGTAATATACTTATCTTGAACCATTGGCGTGGATATTTCATTCTTCTGATAGTGTCACATGCGGTCATTGCTGGATGCTGCTGTGTATGCGTTTGTCTTTAAGAGCTGCATGGTTGCTAGTTGTGAAGGTCCTGGCCTCCTGTGTTGGGCTCCAGAACTGCATTCACTATTAGGTTCAACTGCTGGTTGAGGGGTTAATGTGTGACTCACCTGAACTCCCCTCCCCCTAGCCGTTAAGTAACCTCTCCTTCCATCAGGTGGTGCTGCTGATAGTTTCACTCTATGCCTGGAAGCCGTGCTGTGCTGACCTGTGTGTTTGTGTGGCTGATGTCCTTTCTGTTGGAGTTGTTGTATCCAGATTCTGTGGAGGGAGGTGAGGGGGTAATAGCGCAGGGCTGGTAAAGGAGTTTTAGGGAGAGGCTGGAGGCCCGAAGCTTCTCACCATCAGAGATACCTTTGGGATCAGGGCCATTCAGGGTTTCCAGACTAGGGTCAGACTAGTCTTCCCAGGTCACCCTGCCCGTTACTGCCATTCCCTTATCAGTATTCTCACTACACCGTGACAGATAGCAGCTCTGTAGATATCAATGATAGCCAAAAGACTCATCTTGAGGTATTGGCTGTACAAAAAGTTCCCAGAAAGTACAGATGTAGTAAATTAAATTAAAGAATTTATTAACGTAGAAAGACTGGAGGCAGAAATAAAAACAAATTAACAGAAAGATTCTTTGGAACTTGGAGAGTGTTCATTACAATAATGTTAGCCACTGAAAACATAAAACAGAAGGTATTACTGTTTAGAAACTCTGAGTTTTATTTGTTACAGGATATACAGGGTACCCTAGGAAGATTAAAGCTCTGAACCATGTCAAGTACTTTAGAGTTCGAGAAATAGCAGGTTTTTTGTGGGTCTTTGTGCATGTGATGGGTTAAATGACACAATAGGAATGTAGCAAAACTGTTTTGTCTATACTGTTTAGTTTTGGTTATATTACTCAGGTTACTTAAATGTTGACATCATCTGGGTTTCACTCCCTAAAGGAAATTCAGTGAAAACTTAAGGGTTCTGTCACACTTGGTGACATTCAAGCGATTCCAACAACGATACGACCTGGTAAGCATCGATGGAACGTCGCTACGTGGTCGCTGGTGAGATGTCAAACAGTCAGATCTACTCAACAATGCAGCAACGATACAGCGACCCGTATAACGAACTCGGTGGTCATTGGGACCCTGTCTCACAGCAGCTAGTCTGACGACTCAGACCTACGTGGATGAGTTCTGAGTCGCCAACGAGGTTGTTGTTAAGGTGTCGAACACACCGATGCATGCTGGCCAGCGAGAACCCGACGTTCAAAAAAAATGGTCCAGGCCATTTCAACACAATCAGCAATATCACAGCAGGGACCTGGTCACTGCTGCTTGTCAAACATAGTGAGATCGCTGGCAAGATCGCTGTTGCGTCACAAAACCTGTGACGAAACAGCGATCTCACCATGTGTGACGGGGGATTATCTCCAAAATGCAAATGCCCCTCTCCCTTTTAAGCCAAACAGTGTAAATAAACAGCATCCACAGGTTTGGCATTTCTGTAGCAAGGAAAGCCTGTTTAGTTTACGGAGTGCAAGTTTCTAGAAGCTCATGCTGGGCATAATGTACGGACACTACAATTCCATTTTCACTCTGCAGCATCCATTGATGCTTATTACTGGAAAACACTTAAGAGTCAAAATAATCACTACACCTGTAGATGAATTCCCAGAGGCGTATAATCTCCACATTGGAGTCACTTGAGTCCTCTTCTGACACTTCGGAACTCTCTAAAATGGAGTTCGCAAACTATTCTAAGAAACTGTGCTCCAAAAGTCAAAACAGCACTCCTTCCTTCCATAGTCAAAAGCAACATTTTTGTGGAAAAAAATGTGATTTGTGATTTTTAGGGTATGTGCCCACAGGAAGGTTTAGTGGCGTTCAAACCGTCAGTAAACCGCTGGAAATTATCAGTTCTGAGCTCTGAAGTCTCCAGCTGTTTTCCGGCGGTTTTCCGGCGGTTTTTTTCAGCGTGTGCACAGCGTTTTTCAGTCAGTTTTTCCAGCGGTTTTTCCGGCGGTTTTCTATGGAGGATTTTGTTCATGGAACCGATCAAAAACCGCTGAGAAGAATTGACATGCTGTATGCTGCTAAACCGCTGGGAAACCGCTCAACCGCGGGCAGATCTGCTCACATAAACCGACTATGTGGGCACAGCGGTTTCTAAATTACATAGGGTTACTTGTAAGTCCTAATGCTGCTTAGGATTTACATAAATTTAAATAAAACCTATGCTAAACCGCCGGCGGTTTTCGCTGCTAAACCGATGTTAAACCTTCCGCGTCATGAAAGGGGGCGGGGCTCGTCGCGATTTAGTCCCGCCCCTTTCATGACGCGGCCAGGCTCTTAGAATGTGAGAGGGGAGGGGGGAGAGGAGGCTCACAGGCACGAGCACTGCATGTGGACAAAGCTAGGTAACACCCATCCGTCTCGATTTATTAAACTTCATAAACATATATCTTAGCTTCTACTAAACAGTTTTTTTTAGCAAAAACGATTGCCCCAAATGTGTGTGCTGGGTGTAGGGACACATATTAACAGTCCGGGGGGGTCATTTGTGGTGGTTGGTTCCCTTTAACCCTTTAGTGATGGAGCCAATTTCCATCTTAATGACCTGACAATTTTTTGCAATTTTGATCAGTGTCCCTTTATGAGGTTATATCTCTGAAACGATTCAATGGATCCTAGCGATTTTGAGAATGTTTTTGTGTGACATATTCAGCTTCATGGTAGTGTTAATTTTGGGTTGATTTTTTTGCATTTATTTGTGGAAAAAAAAAAACAACAGAATTTTGGCAAACATTTTGATAATATTGAAATTTTCAATATTTGAACTTTTACTCCATTAAACCAAAGAGTTATGTCACAAAAAATAATTAATAAATAACATTTCCCACATGGCTTCTTTACATCAGAACAATTTTGGAAACAAAATTTTACTTTGTTAGGAAGTTAGAAGGGTTCAAAGTTAATCAGCAAATTCTCATTTTTACATCATAGTTTACAAAACCATTTTTTGGGGGCCACATCACATTTGAAGTCACTTTGAGGGAGTACATGACAGAGAATACTCAAAAGTGACACCATTCCAAAAACTTAACCCCTCAAACTATCGAAAACCGCATTTAAGAAGTTTATTAACCCTTCAGGTGCTTCATAGGAATGAATGCAAAGTGGAAAGAAAAATATACATTTATATTTTACCTAAAACTGTTACTTCTACTAGAATCAATTACCGTATATACTCGCGTATAAGCCGAGTTTTTCAGCCCAAAAATTGGGCTGAAAAGTACCCCCCTCGGCTTATACGCGAGTCAGTGACGGCAGCCATACAGCCCCACAGCAGCCCCAGTAATGCAGGGCCCCCCCAGCCTTGCTCCGGTCACCTGTAAAGCAAATTATACTTATCACTGTCCCGCTGTCCGCGCTCGCCGCTGCCGACATCCGCGATCCTCCATCTTCATGCGAAGACAAAAAGTAGATAGGGGGCGCAATGGTGCGATATCCACAAGTATATTGCAAGGGTGATTTATATAACGTAGACCAGACCGTGGTAATTGCATTATATATACCTCCATCTTCATGCGTCTTCTTCCTGTTTCCTGTGTTCGTCGCAGGCAATGACGTCATTGCCTGCGACGAACACAGGAAACAGGAAGAAGACGCATGAAGATGGAGGATCGCGGATGTCGGCAGCAGCGGGCGCGGACAGCGGGACAGTGATAAGTATATTTTGCTTTACAGGTAACCGGAGCAAGGCTGGGGGGGCCCTGCATTACTGGGGATGCTGTATTCTACCACTGGGGCTGCTATATACTACCACTGGGGCTGTATATACTACTGGGGCTGCCTGTATACTACCACTGGGGCTGTATATACTACTGGGGCTGCCTGTATACTACCACTGGGGCTGTATATACTACTGGGGCTGCCTGTATACTACCACTGGGGCTGTATATACTACTGGGGCTGCCTGTATACTACCACTGGGGCTGTATATACTACTGGGGCTGCCTGTATACTACCACTGGGGCTGTATATACTACTGGGGCTGCCTGTATACTACCACTGGGGCTGTATATACTACTGGGGCTGCCTGTATACTACCACTGGGGCTGTATATACTACTGGGGCTGCCTGTATACTATCACTGAGGCTGTATATACTACTGGGGCTGCCTGTATACTACCGCTGGGGCTGTATATACTACTGGGGCTGCGTGTATACTACCACTGGGGCTGTATATACCACTGGGGCTGCTGCTGTATATACCACTGGGGCTGCTGCAGTAAACTACCACTGGGGCTGCTGTATATACCTCTGGGGCTGCTGTATACCACACTGCTGGGGGCTGTATACCTGTACTGGGGTCCACCCTCGGCTTATACACGAGTCAATAGATTTTCCCAGGTTTTGGGGGCAAAAGTAGGGGGGTCGGCTTATACACGGGTCGGCTTATACACGAGTATATACGGTAATTAACTTTTACAAGGGATAGCATGACAAATTGGATACTAAAATTTGTCACCCAGTTTCTTCTCAACGTGCCGGTACCCACAAGTGGTTAAAAACAGCTCTTTGCACAAACCGGAAAGCTCAGAAGGGAAGGAACGTATTTGATATTTATGAAGCAAATTTGGGTGAAATAGATGGCAGGCACAATCTTGCATATCACGGACCCCTAAGGTACCGAAACAGCAGAAATCCCCCACAAATGACCTCACTTTGGAAACTAGACCTCTCAAGGTTTTTATCTAGGGGTATAGTGATCACTTTGAACCAACAGTTACTTCACGGATCTTGATAACAATAGGTCGTCATATAGAAAATCCTCTTTTTTTCACAAGTGTTGATTTAGTACCAAATTTTTCACTTTTACAAGAGCCAATACCAAAAAGTGACCCCACAGATTTTACCCACTTTCTCATGAGCGCAACGATACCCCACATGTTGTCAAAATACTCTGTTTAGACAAGTGGGAGGGATCAGAAGGGACGGAGGAATATTTCAATTTTGGAAAAGCGGAAACAGATTGCGGGCACCATGTCACATTTGCAGGGCCCCTACGGATCCTGAACAGCTGAAACCCCACCCCCCCACAAGTGACCCCATTTTGGAAACTAGATCCCTCAAGGATTATATCTAGGCATATAGTGAGCATTTGGAACCTACAGCTAATTCATAGAATTTGATAACAGGTCATCATATTGAATTTTTTTTTTTCACACAATTTCTCACTTTTAGGGCATGTACACAAAATCTGGAGACACTGTCCTGGACGACTCTCCTGCAACTTTATTATTTCTTTATTAAATTTTTAAAACAAACGACAAGGGGCTTTGCCATATTTTTGGTCCAGCCAGGTACAACTACGCAGCTGGGGGCTAGAATCCTCCGCGTTGGGAGGCCAAAGCTTTCTGGGCCCCCTCCTTCGAATTGCAGCCCGCAGCTGCCGCAGAAAATGGCGCATTCATAGAAGCACCATTTTCTGGTGCTGTATCCGACTCTTCCAGCTGCCGTGTAGCAGTGGCAGACTGGGTAATACGAAGTTAATGCCAGCTTTGTTTTGGCAGCTGGCACCAAGTCTGATATTCATAATTTCAAGCCAATATTAGACCCGGCCCATTAGGAATCTCTAGTAATTAGACAACACAGAGAAAAATATTTTGATTAGAAATCCCCTTCCCCCTCACTTATTCAGACCCCATCTTTATTACTCTGTGCTGTCCGATGTAGTCCAGTGGGCGGTCACGCAATGATTCTCAGCGTTTTAGCACATGGGGGGCATCCCCCATATGCTATAAGAGCAGGCACCCTCCCAGGGGAATGATAAGTCATAAACTCAGTTCATGACCCATCTACTTTGGAGATCACCATGAAGACCATTGTTAACCCCTGTGTGACCCCAGGATCTTGATGGGTCATGAGCCCACTAAGTTCATGACCTATCAAGATTCTGGTGTCACACAGGGGTAAACAGTGATCTTAAAGGTGATCTCCAAAGCAGATCACCATGAAGATCACTGTTAACCCCTGTGAGAACCCAGGATCATGATAGGTCATGAACTCACTGAGTTCCTTACCTGTCATCCCCTGGGTGCGCACAGTAGTGCTCCCACAGCGGCGCACGCACACGGGAGCGCGCACAGCCTCACAGAAGAGGCTACAGCAGAGAGGAGAGGCCGCATGGACCTCAGAACCGGAGGCAAGATCGTTGGATCAGTAAGGGATGAGAGCAAGGGGGGACACGGACCTGACTGGGGGAGGGGAGAGGCGGGGGGGCCTGACTGAGGGACGAGGGGCCTGCAAACTCCATCCGATGTGATGTATGGTCACATCGGATGGAGCTTCAGAGGAGGCGGTGGCATGTGTGGGCACCGCGGCTGGGCGGAAGGGATAGAGGGGCACCGGGGGATGCGATTTCCATGTGATCTGACGTGTGAAATGTCAGATCGCATGGAGATGCAGGGGTGGCGGAGGGTTTTCGTGCCCGCCACCATTTTGGGATAGATTGGGGGAGGGGTGGGAGGGAGATCCCCGGTACCAGAGGTATTGGAAGCCTTAGAGGCTAATGTTTCACTTTCATCCGGCATGTGTTTTCATGTCTGATGAAAGTGAAAGCATTTTTTACCGGCAATGACTTTGTAATATTATAATGTTTACCGGTCATCACATCACCGGTACCAGGAAAAAAGTGCCTGATCCTTAATCTGCAGGGTCTCAGCTACCCCTGGTAGCTGAAACCCCGGAGATTTTTTGTCACTGGGGGGCGCTACAGGCTTATTCCTGGGTGACGTCTACAGACGTCAGCCAGGCACAAGTACCCTTCTTTTCAGACGTCTACAGATGTTAGGCCGTCGTTATGGGGTTAAAGTATTTATGCTTCTAGATGGCCTGTTCGTGGGCTAAGGCGTCTGCTGCCTCTTTGCCCTCTGTGTATTGTTTTTCTGTAAGGGGTGTTTTGTTGGATTTGACGTTTTTTGTATGCTAAGGTCAAGGTTTTCTGCGTCTCCAGTGTCTGCTCTAGCAGCTTTCTCTTCTTGTGGCTCACATAGGATATTATCTGCCCCCTCAACACTGCTTTAGAGATGTCCCAAAATAGATGTGGCTTCCCACTATGCTCCTGATTGTCAGATTTATAATTGTCCCAGGAAGACTGCAAACTTTTTCTACAATCGTCCGATTGATAAAGATATGATGTAAACTGCCATTTCCTATTATGGCTAATTGGGTTTGTTAATCTTGTTATCGTCACGTGGTCTGAGATACGGGTGTTCAGAATTTCCGTTTGTAAAATTAGTGGCATTAGTGAACAGTTTAGTAGCCAGTAATCAATTCTGGCATGAGAATCATGGGCGTGTGAATAGTGGGAAAAATCTTTCTCAACGGGATGCTGCATCCTTCAGATATCAAGTAAACCCAGGTAGTCTGACAGATTGTATGAAGCTTCCGTGTGTTGACAAATGTGATGACTGAGGGTTAGATTTGTCCATGTTGTCATTGTGAGCTTCATTAAAATCTCCACTCTTGTCAAATGTGTCCCAACTCGCTATATTTTCCAAAACAGTAGCCTGCAAATGTGAATCAGGTGAATTTAGTGCATATATGTTAACTATACTAAAGGTAGTCCCATCTATCATGATTTTGACACAAAGAAATCTCCCTGAAGGGTCCTCTAACATGTCACCTACCTCATGGTTGATGCATCTGGTAATCAAGATAGCTACCAACCTCTGTTTTTTTTTTTTGTTTTTTTTTTATATAAGAGGCCTCCGCACACAATTTGCTGGAAAACAAGGGATGATTACCTTTTAGCCAGTGGGTTTCCTGTAGGAGGACCACATGGAAGTTATCACAATATAAATAGTTTAATGTTTTTCTCCTTTTAACTGGGGAGTTTAGCCCATTAACGTACTATGAACACCAGTGGCGAGACCCTATGATGGACAGCTCCTGCCCTGTGTTGTCCACCATTAACCTATGCTGTATGTGGAATTGAGTGATTGGGCCCCCTTTCCACCCCAGCAAGTAGGCACAGGGGATCCCGGGGTAAATCTGTATGTGATCACAGAGATCCATCCCCACCAAACGAAACTGTAAAATTAACTTTGGCTCCCCAATGGCCTTGCTCAGCAATGTGTAGTACAAGATCTGTCGATAGTCGACATCACCATATGAAATGTAATGTAGTATCACCAGATAGGCAATACTAGATGCTTCGCACAATGGTTGAGTGCCTCCTTGGATGTGTTTCAGGGCTTTCACTGGGTTATCGAATACCCAACTTTTCTCCAACAAGTTGAAACGCAGGACAGCAGGGTACTGTAGCTTGAATCTGATATTTTTGACCACCAGTAGCTTGCATACCGGGCTGAAGGCCTTGCGTTTGGCCACCAGTGAAGCCAAGTAGTCCTGAAACATCAGGATCTTATGATCATTGTAGGAAAATGTTAGTTTCTTCCTACAGGCAGTCAGCAGATGGATCTTGTCCTGATAGTCCAACACCATAAATAAGACTGGCCGAGTTTTACGTTCTCTCCCCCTCTATTTGGGCCTCCTCTGTGTGCCCTTTCAATGGTGATTGACCCAGATGTCAAGTGCATATCCAAAGCCTTTGGCAGCCACTCATATCAGTTTAAGTGGCTCGGATAGATGAATCAACTCCAGTAAGCCTACTAGTTTCAGGTTGATGCGCCTGGAACGATTTTCTAGATCGTCCACCTTAGTTTGTAGATCTGGAATGTCTCTTTATTTTTCAACCATTCCTCAAGCCCCTTAGTGGCATCTCCCAAATCAAATATGCGTTGCTCAGCCTCATCTAAACGTGTGCCCTAGGCACTTGTAAGACTAGTCTCACTTCTTTTGAAGTTTGAAAAGCAGTTAGTCTAGAGCAGGGGTCTCATACACGCGGCCCCCGGGCCGCATGCGGCCCGCGAGGCTTCACACTGCGGCCCGGGGCTCCATAGAATCAAAAGGCATGTCCCGGTTCATTATGCAGGGAGCCGCCGCGGTACCCGGTTTATCGTGACTTCCGGGTACCGCCTACACATGCTCCTTCACGCTTGTACATCAATGAGAGGCGGCGGACCAATCAGAAGCCTCCCGACGCCGACGTCAGCTGCAGGCTTCTGATTGGTCCGCCGGCCGCCGGCTTGCATTGATGTACAAGCCGTGAAGGAGCTTTTGTGGGTGGTACCCGGAAGTCGCGATAAAGCGGGTACCGCGGCGGCTCCCTGCATATGCATAATGGACCACAGCATCACAGCATCGTAAAGGTGTGTTTGATTGAGAGTGTGTGAATGTCTGAGTGTGTGTGTATGTGTGAGTGTATTTGTGAGTGTGTATATATGTGTGGCAGCTGTGGTGGTGTGGAGGAGGACAGAGGAGGCAGTTATGGTGAGGAGAAGGAGGATGGAGGGGGGCAGGTGTGATGATGAAGAGGACAGAGGAGGCAGTTGCTATGGTGAAGAGGACAGAAGGGGCAGGTGTGATGGTGAAGAGGACGGAAGGGGCAGGTGTGATGGTGAAGAGGACAGAAGGGGCAGGTGTGATTGTGAGGAGGACAGAAGGGGCAGGTGTGATTGTTAGGAGGACGGAGGGGGCAGGTGTGATTGTTAGGAGGACGGAGGGGGCAGGTGTGATTGTGAGGAGGACGGAGGGGGCAGGTGTGATTGTGAGGAGGACGGAGGGGGCAGGTGTGATGCTGAGGACGACGGAGGGGGCAGGTGTGATGGTGAGGACGACGGAGGGGGCAGGTGTGATGGTGAGGAGGACGGAGGGGGCAGGTGTGATGGTGAGGAGGACGGAGGGGGCAGGTGTGATGGTGAGGAGGACGGAGGGGGCAGGTGTGATGGTGAAGAGGACAGAAGGGGCAGGTGTGATAGTGAAGAGGACAGAAGGGGCAGGTGTGATGGTGAAGAGGACAGAAGGGGCAGGTGTGATGGTGAAGAGGACAGAAGGGGCAGGTGTGATTGTGAGGAGGACAGAGGGGGCAGGTGTGATTGTGAGGAGGACAGAGGGGGCAGGTGTGATGGTGAGGAGGACGGAGGGGGCAGGTGTGATGGTGAGGAGGACGGAGGGGGCAGGTGTGATGGTGAGGAGGACGGAGGGGGCAGGTGTGATGGTGAGGAGGACGGAGGGGGCAGGTGTGATGGTGAGGAGGACGGAGGGGGCAGGTGTGATGGTGAGGAGGACGGAGGGGGCAGGTGTGATGGTGAGGAGGACGGAGGGGGCAGGTGTGATGGTGAGGAGGACGGAGGGGGCAGGTGTCATGGTGAGGAGGACGGAGGGGGCAGGTGTGATGGTGAAGAGGATGGAAGGGGCAGGTGTGATTGTGAGGACGACGGAGGGGGCAGGTGTGATTGTGAGGACGACGGAGGGGGCAGGTGTGATTGTGAGGACGAAGGAGGGGGCAGGTGTGATTGTGAGGAGGACGGAGGGGGCAGTGTGATTGTGAGGAGACGGAGGGGCAGGTGTGATGTGAGGACGACGGAGGCGGCAGGTGTGATTGTGAGGAGGACGGAGGGGGCAGGTGTGATGGTGAGGAGGACGGAGGGGGCAGGTGTGATGGTGAGGAGGACGGAGGGGGCAGGTGTGATAGTGTATGTGTGTGAGTATGCGTGTGTGTGAGTCTGAGTGTATGTGTGAGTGCGTGTATGTGTGAGTATGTGTAAGGGCCGCTTCACACTGCGGCATGATCCGGTCCGGTTATGTCCGGGAGGACTCAGACAGCTGCGGACCGGATCATCACACAGGACGGGGGGCTATTATGCCCTCCGGTCCTGACCTGTCAGCGGCTGCAGCTGCGTGCGCTGCGCACAGGACCGAAAGGCATAATAGCCCCCCAGTCCTGTGTAATGATCCGGTGCGCAGCTGTCTGGGTCCTCCCGGACAGAACCGGACCGGATCATGCTGCAGTGTGAAGCGGCCCTTAGTGTGTGTGTGTGAATGTCTGAGTGTGTGAATGTGTGTATGTATTTGTGTGAATATGTCTGAGTGTGCGTATATGTGTGTGCGTATATGTGAGTGAGTATGTGTGTGAATGAGTATGTATGTGTATATTTGTGAGTATATGTGAGTGTATATGTGAGTGTGTGTTGTTTGTGTGTGAATGTATGAGTATGTGTGTGTATATGTGTATGTGTGAGTGTGTGTGTTTATATGTCTGAGAATGTGTGGGTGTATGTGTGTGTGTGTGTATATGTATGAGTGTGTATATTTGTGTATATGCGAGTGTGTGCATATGTGTGAGTGTATGTGTGAGTGAGAGAGAACAGAAAGAACAGAGACCAGGTTATGGGGACATCCCCGTAAAAGCGGATCAGGATGTGGGGACAGCACTACAAAATGGCGTCAGGAACGGGGACATTACTACAAGATGACAAGGGAGAGAACATTACTAAAAGATGGGGACATTACTACAAGATGAGAACTAGGATGGGGGACATTAATATATGATGGGGACCAGTATGGGGACATTATTACAAGAAGGGGAACAGGAAGGGGGCATTACTACATGATGAGGACCAGGTAGGAACATTACTACATGAGGAGGACCAGGATGGGGGATATTAACATAGCATGGGGACCAGGATGGTTCATTACTAAACATAGGGACCAGGAAGAAACATTACTTCAAGAAGAGGACCAAGATGGAGACATTACAAGAAGACAACCAGGATGGGGACATTCCTATAAGAAGAGGACCAGGATGGGGACATTCCTACAAGAAGAGGACCAGGATGGGGACATTCCTACAAGAAGAGGACCAGTATGGGGACATTCCTACAAGAAGAGGACCAGGATGGGGACATTCAAACAAGAAGAGGACCAGGATGGGGACATTTCAAGAAGAGGACCAGGATGAGGACATTACAAGAAGAAGACCAGGATGAGGACATTACAAGAAGAGGACCAGGATGGGGACATTCCTACATGAAGAGGACCAGGATGGGGACATTACTACAAGAGAGGACCAGGATGGGGACATTCCTACAAGAAGAGGACCAGGATGGGGACATTCCTACAAGAGGAGGACCAGGATGGGGACATTCCTACAAGAAGAGGACCAGGATGGGGACATTCCTACAAGAAGAGGACCAGGATGGGGACATTCCTACAAGAAGAGGACCAGGATGGGGACATTCCTACAAGAAGGGAACCAGGATGGGGACATTCCTACAAGAAGGGAACCAGGATGGGGACATTACTACAAGACAGGGATATTCCTACATAAAGGAGGTTAGGGTGGGGACATTCCTACAAGAAGATGATCAGGATTTGTACTTTACAATATTGAGCAAAAATTCTGGCATTGCTAAAATGTCACTTAGTCTTACAAGGAATGCGGCCCCCCGATATCACTTTTTTTCTATGTGCGGCCCACCAACCCAACTGAGTTTGAGACCCCTGGTCTAGAGTATCTCAGGTATAAGGCGATCCATTATGGCTTAAGCTATGGAGAGTGAAGTCTTGTCACTGACATTGAAGTCAATTTAGATGGAAAAGAGCCAGATTGATTCCAGGTAGAAGCCTTACCACCATTATATTGCTCGTCTACAAACTTATCCATGGCCGGTGGTTCTAAATAAATAGGACTATGAAGATGGTGTTATCTTACTTTCGTAGGTTTTCACATTAGTAGCTGTAATATATTCAGCCCATAGGTGGAATAAGCAGATGGTCTAACCACCACAACAATCCCCACTTTATATGGCTGAGCCAGGCAAGAGAGGCAGTATGGGGATCTGATGATAGGTGAAAACAGCTAACTTCACATTGCCTAAGTAAAGCCTGTCTCCCACCAAGGCAGCTCTGTGTGTCTCTGCACATTTGACTGTGAAGGGTTAACTTTATAGATAAGTCTTAGCTGGCTAACTCTCACTCAGCCTGCTCTCTGTCTCCCTACTCCCAGGGACTGGGCCGGATGATTTCACTCCTGTTATATTAGAGTTTTTATAGAGCGGCCTCTGCCTGCTAAGCCTTGGGCCGTGTGTCGGTGTGGAGGAGCTGATTGTGCCTTCCGCTCTGGGGGATATGGCGTCCACCTTAATCCTGTCTCCCCGCACTCACCGCCACCGGGCCGAGTCGTCGGGACCAGAGCATCCCCTTCTCCGGCAGCCGACCTCCCAGTTTGCTGGACTCTACCACAGAGTCTCCTCGGCTTAGGGGAAGGGGATGCATTTGATTCCGGATGCCTCTGGCCACATGGAACCAGCTCTGAATGGTGCTGCCAGTGCCTGGAACCTCCTGGGTAGCATGGAAAGCTGGATCCTGTGTGCAGGGTCCTTGTATGGGTCCTATCCATGATTTTTTGTGCCACAGGCTTCGCGATGGCCCTGGATTGTCTCAGGCATGCAGGGAGCTCTGGAAAAAAGTGGCCATTCCTTGGCTCTGCCTCTCGAAAGACCCAATCCACTCTGACCTTTTTAAACAGTTACTAAACAGGTAATAGAATGCTTAAAGCGAACCTGTCACCCCCCCGGGCATCAAAAGCTAAAATAGCCACCTTCTGCAGCACTAAGGCTGCATTCAGAGAAGGTGGCTATAGGCTTTTGATACCCTTTATACTATGAAATATGTAGTTAGGTAATTGCTCACACTTCTGAAGACCAAAGACGGGGAGGCGGGGTTTCACGCTCCTCCGACCCGCCCCTCTTGTCAGTCATGGTGCGTGCCTGCTGCTGCCTCCCCTGACTGTGTGAAATGAACGCGCGTCTCCGTTCTCCTGTATGGAGCCGCGCATGCGCTGTGCGCCCGGTGTCCAGGAAGTCGTCGGGCAGTGCGCACAGCGCATGCGCGGCTCCATACAGGAGAACGAAGACGCGCATTCATTTCACACAGTCAGGGGAGGCAGCAGCAGGAGCGCACCATGACTGACAAGAGGGGCGGGTCGGAGGAGCGTGAAACCCCGCCTCCCGGTCTTTGGTCTTCAGAAGTGTGAGCAATTACCTAACTACATATTTCATAGTATAAAGGGCATCAAAAGCCTATAGCCACCTTCTCTGAATGCAGCCTTAGTGCTGCAGAAGGTGGCTATTTTAGCTTTTGATGCCCGAGGGGGGTGACAGGTTCGCTTTAAAATGGTCTTACATAGATCTTTTCTTAATTAAACTACACAGTAAAGGTTCACACACTGACTTCATTTTAGATATAAAATATATACATATGTCATAGTGTGAACATTGGATATATAGAGATAGGGCTAATCGTTATAATCACAACTAGGAAACGGAGGGTAGAAAAACGATCAAAACAGCCCAAAATTTATCAAAAGTGAAAAACTTTATTTTGGAGATGCAGGTCAAGTTTATATAAATTCATTAAAATTCAATACATGGTGATAGCAAGGTTTCTTCTCTTAAATTAGCATCAGAGCAAGCTTGAATGTTTCAAGAAACTACACAGATATCAATTATATTGCAATTGTATTCTATTATTTAGCACAGAACAAATATTGTTCAGTTCTCAACCATTTCCTTTTTGGACAAATCTCTTATAACTATGCTGTAGTGAGAATAGATGGCTATATACTACATAGCCAGATATTGAGTTACAGCCGTACTCAGTATAACAATCAGTAGATTACCGAGGCTACCAAAATTTGTTGAACCTGACCACCTATTGCTAGTATGTGTTTGGTGAAAAAAATATCTTTTGGCGTTGTTATTTGTGTTCTTACTGACTGGGTTAGTAATGCCTTGACATAACTAACCTCTGGGCTTGATGACAGCTGACATCACCCAGCTGGCAAGAACCCCAAATACCATTACCCCCGTTTGCTAACACACAAGGGAAACTGGAAGAGCCACAGCAAAGTGTGGCCTGCTATTTTCAGGATGGAGAGGGCCCACTACCCATGTCCCTTCCCATCAAATTTGTAGGGAACTCATTACAATTTATTTTGCAACATACAGTTGTGGTTAAAAGTATTGACACCCCTGCAATTCTGTCAGATAATACTCAGTTTCTTCCTGAAAATGATTGCAATCACAAATTCTTTGGTATTATTATCTTCATTTAATATGTCATCAATGAAAAAACACAAAACAAATTGTCCTAAAGCCAAATTGGATATAATTCCACACCAAACATAAAAAAGGGGGTGGGCAAAAGTATTGGCACTGTTAGAAAAATCATGTGATGCTTCTCTAATTTGTGTAATTAACAGCACCTGTAACTTACCTGTGGCACCTAACAGGTGTTGGCAATAACTACATCACACTTGCAGGCAGTTGACATGGATTAAAGTTGACTCAACCTCTGTCCTGTGTCCTTGTGTGTACCACATTGAGCATGGAGAAAAGAAAGAAGACCAAAGAACTGTCTGAGGACTTGAGAAACCAAATTGTGAGGAAGCATGAGCAATCTCAAGGCTACAAGTCCACATCCAAAGACCTGAATGTTCCTGTGTCTACCGTGCGCAGTGTCATCAAGAAGCTTAAAGCCCATGGCACTGTGGCTAACCTCCCTAGATGTGGATGGAAAAATTGACGAGAGATTTCAAAGCAAGATTGTGCGGATGGTGGATAAAGAACCTTGACTAACATCCAAACACGTTCAAGCTGCCCTGCAGTCCGAGGGTACAACAGTGTCAACCCGTACTATGCGTTTGCGTCTGGATGAAAAGGGACTGTAGGGTAGGATACCCAGGAAGACCCCACTTCTTACCCCGAGACATAAAAAAGCCAGGCTGGAGTTTGCCAAAACTTACCTGAGAAAGCCTAAAACGTTTTGGAAGAATGTTCTCTGGTCAGATGAGACAAAAGTAGGGCTTTTTGGGCAAAGGCATCAACATAGAGTTTACAGGAGAAAAAAAGAGGCATTCAAAGAAAAGAACACGGTCCATACAGTCAAACATGGCGGAGGTTCCCTGATGTTTTGGGGTTGCTTTGCTGCCTCTCGCACTGGACTGCTTGACCGTGTGCATGGCATTATGAAGTCTGAACACTACCAAAATACTTTGCAGCATAATATAGGGCCCAGGGTGAGAAAGCTGGGTCTCCCTCTGAGGTCATGGGTCTTCCAGCAGGACAATGACCCAAAACACACTTCAAAAAGCACTGGAAAATGGTTTGAGAGAAAGCACTGGAGACTTCTAAAGTGGCCAGCAATGAGTCCAGACCTGAATCCCATAGAACACCTGTGGAGAGATCTAAAAATGGCAGTTTGGAAAAGTCACCCTTCAAATATCAGGGAACTGGAGCAGTTTGCCAAAGAAGAATGGTCTAAAATTCCAGCAGAGCATTGTAAGAAACTCATTGATGGTTACCGGAAGCGGTTGATCGCAGTTATTTTGGCTAGAGGTTGTGCAACCAAGTATTAGGCTGAGGGTGCCAATACTTTTGTCTGGCCCATTTTTGGAGTTGTGTGTGAAATGATCAATGTTTTGCTTTTTGCTTCATTCTCTTTTGTGTTTTTTCATTGAAGACAAATTAAATGAAGATAATACCAAAGAATTTGTGATTGCAATCATTTTTAGGAAGAAACTGAGTATTATCTGACAGAATTGCAGGGGTGTCAATACTTTTGGCCACAACTGTAACACCTTTACTTTTTTGGAAAATTGGTTCCTACAAAGTAAGGGTACAGCGATGGGCACGCCGGTTGCTTGTAGCCTCGCTAACCTCTTTCTGGCACCTCTGGAGAAGGAAATGGTATATTCTTTGGAAAATCCTTTCCTAAAGCATATAAAAACCTATCTGATTTTTGTAGATGACATCCTGATAACATGGGATGGATCTGAGGCGGATTTCAGCAAATTCATTACTTACCTGAATAAAAATAATAAATACAACATATCTCCATTGCCTCATTGGGGGACACAGGACCGTGGGCGTTATGTTGCTGTCCATTAGGAGGCGACACTAAGCAGAATCTGAAAAATACAGAGAAGCTCCTCCCCTGCAGTATATACACCCTGGCTGGTACAAGCCAGACCAGTTTTTGCTTAGTGTCATTAGGAGGCACACTTGGTCTTAAGATCTCGTTTTTTTTATATATTTTTTTCTTTGGATCTTTTTCTGGCTCACCAGAAACGAAGGATCAAGGAAGATAGAGGGCGACGGTACCCGTGCGTCACAGTTGGGTGTCTGGGTTGTAGTTCATGGTACTTCTATCTGGCAATCCTCAGTCTCCCCATCCGCCCCCTCAGGCTTGGGTTGTAGCACACTGAGTGGACTTCTGACCTACCACTTGGACAGCACGCTGACCAGACATCTGCCCTCCCCAGTCTCCTTTCTCTGGACCCTGGGTGGAGGAGCCCACATCAGGTACCATCTCTTGTATGTTTACCTCACAATGCTGTCATCCATGGTCCTCAGGCCGATTGAATGGCCCCAGATGGGTCTGCATTTTTTCCGGTGCAGCGCCGCTTGTACAGTACATCCACGCCGGCCGCCTCAGATTGCCGGGGCTGCAATCTAATAGAGGCCCTGGCTTGGGCCTACACCGCCGCACCGCCTCCCTCCGGCTGACGTCAGGAAACGCCCCCGACCGCATCATCAGAGGGGGCAGACCAGTTTGTTTGGGCGCGTCCCGCCCCTCGCAAGACTTCCTTTCCCGCCCGGATCGCCCCTCTTCTCACGTCAGAATCCTTCTACCAGTCGGCGGCCTCCACCATCATCAGCGTTACCACAGCAACTGGGACACGCGGCACAGTGGGCACAGGATCTTAGATAGAGGCTCCAGAGCTCAGCACCACAGACAATGAGCTCAGCAGGTGCGCCCTGCTACAGCTCTCCACACCTCTCCATTATATATTATATAATGATATATATTTATATTATTATATATGCACACATACAGTGTATGAAGAAAAAAAAGACAGCACTTCCTAAGCTTTTCAGCCCAGGTGCAGATCTATATAGCTGTATTGCATCATTACATCATTAGATTGATGTAATTCAGCTATACAGATTGGCACCTGGGCTGAAAAGCTTAAGGAAGTGCTGTCTGTTTTTCTTCTTCATTTATTATGTGTGGAACAAGCTGGTTCTACTGCTGGACTTGCACTCCTGCCTACCTACCATAGGGTCTATCTGAAGTGGTATGTCTCCTGCTACTGCCCATTGTAACAGAGACCCCTAGGGTACAAGAAAGGTTCTAAGTGTAGACAGGGACCCTTCAGAATTATGGTCACTGTGAAGTGGTTGAAGGGCAGGCATAAATTGGCTAATGCATGCACTAAGAATCAAAAAAAAAAAATAACACTATAGTTTTATTTTTTTTCTCAAAAAACATCTAGTAACACCTAAAAACATCATTGTTTGCATGTATTGGCTTAACCATTGTGCTGCTATTATTTTGTTATAGACAGATAGACAGACAGACAGAACACAAAAAAATCTTGTAAGACTCCCACAAACTACTATGCCCCTGCCCAGCAGACCCAAGATAGCCCAAGATCCTGCCCCTCACCGAATCTTTTTTTCTAGCTCAATCTAAGACACAGTCCATGAAAGAGCCTTTGAATCAGGCCTCGCAGAGCCATCCCACATCCAGGGCCGGCGTTAGGGGCAGGCAGCCTAGGCATTTGCCTAGGGCCCCCAAGCTTCAAAGGGCCCCCTGGCCCGGCAGGATTATAGCCGGCTCTGCACTGCGCTCCGGCTTCATCCGGCTTCTTCCTGGTGACCGGCGCCGGGCGCAGCCGCAGGCACAGTCGTCACAGGAAGAAGTCGGAGCGTGGTGCAGAGTGGCGAACAGCGGCTGAGTAAGTATCATGATGTGTATTCTTTTACAGGGAGGAGAGGGGGCCCTGTATACAGTTACCAGCAGTGGGCCCTGGGGCCCTGTATACAGTCACCAGCAGTGGGCCCTGGGGCCCTGTATACAGTCACCAGCAGTGGGCCCTGGGGCCCTGTATACAGTCACCAGCAGTGGGCCCTGGGGCCCTGTATACAGTCACCAGCAGTGGGCCCTGGGGCCCTGTATACAGTCACCAGCAGTGGGCCCTGGGGCCCTGTATACAGTCACCAGCAGTGGGCCCTGGGGCCCTGTATACAGTCACCAGCAGTGGGCCCTGGGGCCCTGTATACAGTCACCAGCAGTGGGCCCTGGGGCCCTGTATACAGTCACCAGCAGTGGGCCCTGGGGCCCTGTATACACCAGCAGTGGGCCCTGGGGCCCTGTATACAGTCACCAGCAGTGGGCCCTGGGGCCCTGTATACAGTCACCAGCAGTGGGCCCTGGGGCCCTGTATACAGTCACCAGCAGTGGGCCCTGGGGCCCTGTATACACCAGCAGTGGGCCCTGGGGCCCTGTATACAGTCACCAGCAGTGGGCCCTGGGGCCCTGTATACACCAGCAGTGGGCCCTGGGGCCCTGTATACAGTCACCAGCAGTGGGCCCTGGGGCCCTGTATACACCAGCAGTGGGCCATGTATACACCACCAGTGGGCCCTGTATACACCACCACTGGGGCCCTGTATACAACACCACTGGGGCCCCTGTATACACCACCACTGGGGCCCTGTATACACTACCACTGACTGGGGCCCTGTATACACCACCACTGGGGCCCTGTATACAACACCACTGGGGCCCCTGTATACACCACCACTGGGGCCCTGTATACACCACCACTGACTGGGGCCCTGTATACACCACCACTGACTGGGGCCCTGTATACACCACCACTGACTGGGGCTGCCTGTATACACCACCACTGACTGGGGCTGCCTGTATACACCACCACTGGGGCTGCTGTATATACTGCTGGAGCCTGTATACACCACTGGGGAGGCTGCTGTATACCACTGGGGCTGCTGTATATACTGCTGGGGCCTGTATATACAACTGGGGAGGCTGCTGTATACCACTGGGGCTGCTGTATTACTGCTGGGGCCTGTATATACCACTGGGGAGGCTGCTGTATACCACTGGGGCTGCAGTATATACTGCTGGGGTCTGTATATACAACTGGGGAGGCTGCTGTATACCACTGGGGCTGCTGTATATACAGCTGGGGCCTGTATATACCACTGGGGAGGCTGCTGTAATACTGCTGGTGCCTGTGTATACCACTGGGGAGGCTGCTGTAATACTGCTGGGGCCTGTGTATACCACTTTGGAGGCTGCTGTAATACTGCTGGGGCCTGTATATAGCACTGGGGAGGCTGCTGTAATACTGCTGGGGCCTGTATATAGCACTGGGGAGGCTGCTGTAATACTGCTGGGGCCTGTATATAGCACTGGGGAGGCTGCTGTAATACTGCTGGGGCCTGTATATAGCACTGGGGAGGCTGCTGTAATACTGCTGGGGCCTGTGTATACCACTGGGGAGGCTGCTGTAATACTGCTGGGGCCTGTATATAGCACTGGGGAGGCTGCTGTAATACTGCTGGTGCCTGTGTATACCACTGGGGAGGCTGCTGTAATACTGCTGGGGCCTGTGTATAACACTGGGGAGGCTGCTGTAATACTGCTGGGGCCTGTATATAGCACTGGGGAGGCTGCTGTATATACTGCTGGGGCCTGTATATAGCACTGGGGAGGCTGCTGTATATACTGCTGGGGCCTGTATATAGCACTGGGGAGGCTGCTGTAATACTGCTGGGGCCTGTGTATACCACTGGGGAGGCTGCTGTAATACTGCTGGGGCCTGTGTATACCACTGGGGAGGCTGCTGTAATACTGCTGGGGCCTGTATATAGCACTGGGGAGGCTGCTGTAATACTGCTGGGGCCTGTGTATACCACTGGGGAGGCTGCTGTAATACTGCTGGGGCCTGTATATAGCACTGGGGAGGCTGCTGGATACCACTGGGGCTGCTGTATATACTACTGGGGCCTGTATATACCACTGGGGCTGCTGTATATACTGTATACAACTGTACGGGTACTATTTTTATTTCATAGTTTGGGGCTCACTCTCAATCTCGCCTAGGGCCCCACTTGGTCTAAAACCGGCCCTGCCCACATCCTGCACCTCAGCCCAAGTACAGCAGGACGATACCGCAGAACATGACAGCATACCACCCAGGAATGGTGATCAGGGTACTCGGCTGCCAGTATCAGAAACAGGAAGGGAAGTAGCCTACAGAAGCTCATCTCCTCTATCATCTCGGAGCTCTCACACGTTATTGCCGTTCTCCCTCAGAAGACAGATTGTGTGATCTCGCATCGCACCATGATTCAGACGCTTTTCTGGCCCAGGATTTCTGGGATACACCAGCCATGGTGGAGGATCTTATCACAGCAGTTAATCGCTCGTGGTAAAGGACCCTCCCTCTGAATCTCCAGTCCATGCCACCTCATTTAGAGGGGAAACGTCCACACAAATTTCTTGCTGATCATCCGGAATTCCTGGAGATTTTGCAGAAGCATAGAGTCCATCTGGATAAGAGATTCGGCAATCGGAAATTGATGAAAACCCGTTATCCTTTCACTCAAACTCCAGACCAGGGATAGGCGGAATCCCCACAGGTTGACCCCCCAGCCTCCCACCTAACCACGGAGACCTTACTCTCCCTGCCCAACTGTTCCTCTATCAAGGATCCAACCGATCGTCAGATTGATCAACTGGCACGATCAGTTTTCAAGGCGACTGACTCCTCTCTATCCCCCTCATTTGCATCAGTTTCCAAAGCTATAATGGCCTGGGCAGGCACACTGCATACTGCCTTGCACGATACAGATTCTTCCCCTGAATCGTTGGATCTAGCAGCACGTCAGTAGCCGGTGACTACCTCATGCACGCATCTCGGACGCCACCAACTGTGCCAATGGCTGCGTCCAATGCTATTACCATACGCAGAGCGCTCTGGCTCCATGAATGGAAGGCAGAATCTGCCTCCCAAAAAAAGAAAACTCTGCTCTCCCAGCCCTTAACGGTCATCATGTTAAATAAAAATAAAAAAAAAAAAAAAAAAAAGACAAACTCATTTTGGATGCTACAGGAGGAAAGAGTACTTCTCTTCCAACATAACCCAAGACTTTTCTTTACACGGAGCCAGCAAACCAGTTTCCGTTACTTTTGGAACTTGTTCGGCTGGTCGACGTCCCGCCCGTCGCAGGCTAGCCACCATTCCCTGCGCACGGACAGGGGGTCATTGGCTCCCAGAGGCTTAACACTACATGTCAGGCCCGATCAAGGAATCCAAGCCCAGAGGGTCTAGGACACACAGGTTCTTTTCCTCCTGACTTTCTTTTTTTCAGCACGTCTGGCTCGCTTCTACAGAATACAGATTGGCCAGAGAGTTGCTGTCTCCCGATTCCAACATAGCATTTCTAGTCCTTCCCCCCCCAACCATTTCCTTCCATCACTGCCCTCACGGCCACCGTCAACAATTCGCGCTTAGATGCCTCTCTACAGATGGGTGTCAGTCCCCACTTCCATAACAGGAACAATTCAAAGGGTTCTACTCAAACAATTTCGTGGTTCCCAAAAATGGATGGTTCCGTACAGCCCATACAGGAACTACTGTACTTGAACAAGCTTGTCTGGCTCCATCACTTCCGCTTGGAATCGCTCAATTCCATCATCATTGCCATTCACGAGGACCATTTTCAGTTAGTCGCTCTACCTTTTGAGCTCGACACGGCTCCAAAAGGTATTCACTAAGGTCATGGCGGCAGTCATGAAAACCCTTCACTCCTAGGGCAGTGTAACTCTACCCTATCTAGACAATCTTCTTATCAAGGCACCTGCCTTCCACGCCTGCGCAGAAAGCGTTCACATCACAGTGGATACATTCTCACGCCTAGGATGGGTTGTGAACCTACAAAATCTCCTCCAGTCCCATGTCATTCGATTACCTTTCTGGGAATGATCTTTAACACATCCCGCGGGTTGGTGCTCTCCTTCGGGACAAGTCCTGTATCCTACGCCAGGGAGTCCATACTCTTCACCTCTCACCTCATTCCCTCCGGTTCGGAAGGGGAGTTCTCGGCAAGGTGGTGGCAGCGATAGAGGCAGCCCCTCTCGCCCAATCCACCTAAGGCCCCTCCACAGGGCCCTCCTTACAGCCAGGGACAGGAGTCTGCTCACTCTGAACAGAATATTTCAGCTATCAGCAACAACCAAACAGTCTCTCCAATGGTGGTCGACAACGAATTCTCTCTCCCAGGGGAGATCTTTCTACCAGCGCACTGGTAGGTGCTACCCACTGATGCCAGCGTTATAGGTTAGGGAGCGGGTTTACCGTCATCATACGGAATGGACCCTACCCCCGGAGGTCTACCAGCAGATGTGCAATCGCTGGGGAACTCCAGACATGGATCTCCTGGCTTTGCGTCTGAACGCCGCAGTACCACAGTTCATGGCCCGATCTCACGACCCACAGTCGGTGGGAGCAGATGCACTAGTCCAACATGCACTCAGTTTTGCCTTCCTTATATCTTTCCCCCACTGTCTCTCATTCCTAGGGTCATACGGAATATCGAGATGGAGGGCATTCAAGTCTTCTGCTAGCACTAGATTGGCACAGAAGTCCCTGGTACGCCAACCTGGTTTGGCTCGTCGCTGACGCTCCTTGGATCCACCCAGACCTTCTCACTCAGGGACAGCTATCCCAATAGAACTCGTTGGCCCTGAATTTGACGGCGCGGCTGTTAAGACCTGGGTCTTAACTCAGGCCGGGTTCTCTTCTGACGTCGTCGCAACCATGATTAGAGCGAAGAAGTCTGCCCCCGCTCGTATCTACTATCGCACCTGGAATATTTTCTTTCATTGGTGCTCTACCTGAAACCATTCACCTCTTCGGTTTTCCCTTCCAGTCATCCTGAGCTTCCTACAATCCTGAGTTTCCTACAATCGGGACTAGTCACTGGTTTTTCTCCTAAGTCCCTCAGGGACAGATCTCTGCACTATAGGTGTAATTTCAGCGATGCCTCACCGTTATTTCTCGAATTACGATCCTTATCCAGGGGTCTCCTGCTTGGTCCTGTCTTACGACGAACCCTAGAAGCGTGGAATCTTAACCCGGTCCTGGATGTTCTTCCAAGACCGCCCTTTGAGCCTCTCAAGGTAGTCTCTCTTCGACTTCTCTCACAAAAAGTTGTATTTCTGGCGGCGCTTTTAACTCGTCGTGTTTCTAAACTAGCAGGATTCTCTTGCAGAGCGTCCTTTTCCGATTTTCACCAGGACAAGATGGGGCTCCGCCCTGTACCATCATTTCGACCTGAGGTGGTCTCTCATTTCACCTGAATGCTGAAATCTTTCTTCCAACATTTTGCCTGGCTCCGGTACACCATGTGGAGAGGGCTCTGCACACCCTGGACCCCTTCCGAGCTCTCAGATAGTATGTCTCTATGACGGCGAACTTCAGAAGGTCTGACGTCTTATTCTTCCTGCCGGAGGGCCACTGTTAAGGCATGCCAGCATCCAAAGCCACTTTGAATTTAGACTACTGTCCAAGAAGCATATCAATTGCGTACATTGCAGGTTCCAGCTGTTTTTTTAAGAAAAAAAAAATAATAATTCTACTCGTTCAGTTGGACCATCCTAGGCCATTCGACTCCAGGCTTCCACGGAGCAGGTGTGCAAAGCGGTTATCTATCCAAGTCTTCACACATTTAGGAAGCACTACAGGAGTTCATGCTCAGTCTTCGGTAGTTGCTAGCTTGGGTAGGCGTATCTTGCAGAAGGCAGTAGCCTACATATGGGCTGCATATTCCACAAGGTCTTTATCAATAATCTGTACCCACCCAGGGACTGCTTTTAGGACGTCCCACGGTCCTGTGTTCCCCAATGAGGTGATGGAGAAAAGGACATTTTTGTGTACTCACCATAAAATCCTTTTCTCTGAGCCTCTAATTGGGAGACACAGCACCCTCCCTGTTGCCCTTTACAGGCTGTTAGAAATTTTTTTTACTCTTCCATAAGCTCTTGTATGGTTGCCTTCTTACAGGCTTGTGTTCTATATTTCCTACTGCTTGTCACAAAACTGGTTCGGCTTGTACCAGCCAGGGTGTACATACTACAGGGGAGGAGCTTCTCTGTATTTTATAGATTCTGCATAGTGTCGCCTCCTAGTGGACAGCAGCATAACACCCCCGGTCCTGTGTCCCCCAATTAGAGGCTCAGAGAAAAGGATTTTACGGCGAGTACACAAAAATCTCATTGTTTTTCACTTCTGTTTTTGGAGGACAAAAACTACATTTCCCCGATGTAAGTTTGGAAATAAAAGAAGGGAAATTAATAAGATCACTGTACAAAAAACAACATCTACAAATACTCTTCTCCATTTTACCAGTGCACATCCCCTACATACTAAAAGATCACTGCCTTTCAGTAAATTTTTAAGACTAAAACACATTAATAACACAAGTCAGTTATTTGAGGCACAGATACTTTACAAAATAACTTCATACATAGAGGTTACCTATGGGAAGTGGTCAAAGCAGCTAGGGACAAGTCACTGACACATAAGGAATCTAAAACGCATAAGAAAGCAGGGGTGAATGGTGAAAAAAGATTTTCATTTACATTCAAATTTAATAACATGTTTGAAAAAATTAAATCTATTATCCATAAACACTAGCATGTAATAGAGTCAGAAAGGGAACTTAACACAAAGTATAGGACCACCTTTAATTACCTACAAAAGTTGCAAACATTTGAAACCTCTTTGTGAAGAAAACCATTCACCTTATGTGTGTGAGATTTAAAGAACACTACAAATCCATTGGGACTGGAAAGAGCTGTCCACGGCTGATTAGCCACCTAAGCAAATGCCACAATGGGGACCCAAATTCCTTATCGTTTGTGGGCCTTGAACAGATATCGTCCTCTTTTAGAGGGGGTTACACTCATAAGATGCTGTTACAATAAGAAGCCCGGTGGATAATTGAGCTGAAAGCTAAAGGATCCGCCGGGCTCAATGATGAAAATGACTTTGCTGTATTCCTTTGACAGGGAAGGCTAAGTTTTCCTGCACAGACACACACAAATGAAACCAAATAAATATATATAAAAAAAACATTAAAATAACACCTACAAATATAAGTATGGTAAGTTGGGCACAGATAAAAGGTGGCATATATTTATGTGTGCAGTATAAGCAGTAAAACCGCCCCAAATAAAGAGGTCTTTTTTTGGTCCAGTTTTAATACTCTCAAATATAAATCAGGGTGATATAAAAGGGCACTGAACAATAATTTGAACAAAAAAAAAAATAATAAAATGATTGCCTTAAATATTTATTCTTAAGGTTAAACATGTATAAAAAAAACTCACAAAAACTCATTGAAGGAAAAGAGGAAGAGAAAAAAAAAAAAAAAAATTGAAAAAATTTGTAACCACCTGGATAGAATGAGCATTGAAAGCACAGACACCGATTGCCCCAATGTTCCTCCACTAATTGTTATTATGAAACAGCTCATTTATCTTTGCATGAATTGAACTTTGTCTGTGCTTATAAATATGCATAATCAAGTATTTATATCTCCTATAGATGCAATCTTGTGTTTTGTGTTTTTAATTGCACTAATCCTAAATGGCTGTGACACCTATGATCCCTCCCCTTTAAGAGGAGGTATGCACAGACTCATAGAAACGGAATCACTGTGAAACGGTGCCGAGGTCTGGCCACTACCACCCCCTCCCAGCACGAATGTATCTCCCCAGGTTACAAATTAAAAAAAGCAAGCTGCAAATCGGTGAGTGCCATTTTTTTTTCTTTACCTTATCTGAAATTCCACATGTTTAAGTGCTATGCAACACCAATAAAGGTGCAACCCAAAGGATGTGTTATGCAAAGCTTATACTTCAAAAGGTCTGACTGTACTCTGGTGCCCAGTTCCACTTCTTGTTGTTAATATGAGTCATAAGTCAGCACTCACCAGCAGACACTTGCCAGACACTTGCCATATAAGCTCAGATATAAGGTTATATGCTCACGGTCCGGAGGAGCTGCGTGTTGCATGCAGCTCCTCCAGACCTGAGACAACCCGCGGGTGCCCGCAGGGAGAAAGCAGCCGCCCTGTACTCACATGCTCAGCGGGTGTAGGGCAGTTTCTCCCTTCAGTCACCCGATGGCAGCCGCTTCCGACTACGTAGCATGAAATGAACATGCCGCGGAGGAGCAAAATGCCGGCAACCCACACCGCAGCTGTCAAAACGCTGTGGTCAGATTAAGCATAGTGGGCATGAGATTTCTAAAAATCACATCCATTATGTATATTATACTGTACTAAGCAGCGTTTTAGACGCAGCGGCAAGATGCTGCGTCCAAAACGCTGCGTATACTGATTGTGGGTATACAGCCTAATGCGCACGGCACCCATCCAAGATGGCTGCGCTCTGTGACTGTGCAGCGTGGAACTTCTGGGACTGGAGGAGGCAGCTGCAACACTTAAGGAGGACAGGATGGATAGCAAGTGGCAAGTATAGCTAACCTTATCAGATGGAGGACAAGCAGTCACCATGTTTGCAGCCCGACCAAAAGCAATGCCAGCAAAAGGAGATTGTCCTGGAGACAGCAATTCCAGAGTGGCTGGTCGCAGGTCGTACGATTCCAAGGATTTGCCTACTGACCAAGCTCTGCCTCCAGATCCAGTGTCTAAATTTCTTTCTGCGGTAGCGAGTTATATTCGTGAATATAACTACCGTAGTTACTTTAACAGAGAGTCCCCTTCTCTTTCCTCTTTTTCCATTAGGAAAGACCCAGGAAGAATTTGGCAAAGAAAAAGCACAATGAGTGCGCTATATGCAGAGCCCTATTATCAGCTGAAAGTCAGAGAGATCTTTGCATTCCCTGTATTCAGAGAACAATGTGAGGAAGCCCCCGATTTTGCGACTGGTTTGAAAAATATTAACAGGGATTCCCTGAAATCCCTATCTAAATTGCATGGGAAGAAAGATAAGAAGCAGTCCATGGTATCTTCCTCAGACTCTGATAAGACACCTACAGGTGCATCTCAATGAATTAGAATATCATCAAAAAGTTTATTTTTTGATTAATTCAATACAAAAAAAAAAACGCATATATTATATAGAGTCATCACAGAGTCATCTATTTCAAGTGTATTTCTGTAAATGTTGATAATTATGGCTTACAGCTAATGAAAACCCAAAAGGTCATTATCTCACAAAATTAAAAGAGTACGAAGGGTTAAAAACAGTGCTGCTGTATTCCACAGGACATCAAAGGATGACTATAATATTGATTTATTAGTCAACACGTTTCAGGGCTCCCTGAAATGCTATGGCAATAGGATATTGATTTGTCCTAAGGAAGGGGCCAGGGAGCCCTAAAATGTGTTGACTAATAAGTCAATATTATATTCACCCTTTGATGTCTCGTGGAATACGGCAGAATGCTTTTTATCCTTTCATCCTCCCTACTTTATATGTACCACATTGGGGACTCCAACAGCCATGATATGCTTTTATAGTTGTTGTGACTCTCACAACCTCACAAGGTGAGCCTCTGATACCCATTTAGGTAATATTTTAACTCCATGACTCTCAATATAATCCCTACTTTAATTTTATGAGATACTGACCTTTGGATTTTCATTGGATGTAAGCCATAATCATAAATATAAATACACACTTTAAATAGATCACTCTGATTGTAATGACTCCACTTAATATATGCATTTCACTTTATGTATTTAATTATTGAAAAAAATAAACTTTTTTAATATATTCTAATTCATTGAGATGTGCCTGTAGATCAGGGCTGAAATCTGGCAACTGCTTCTCTTCGTCCTCCAGCTCCTTCTCCTCCTCTTTGGATGAGAGTGGTTTTGGTAGTAGATGATGCTTTACTTTTGGGGATATTAACCAGCTGGTGAAGGTGATGAGGTCAACCATGGGCCTGGTCGACAGGGATCTTTTCCACAAATGTTCAGCACATGTTAAGTTTGCTGGAGAAGACGCATTTGAAGCATGTGCCAATTCTTTGCGTTTGTCTGTATTGCGTCTGTTTGTCTGTACCCATAACTTGGGTGTTCTAATATGGTGGTCAGGGACTTCCACTGCGAGCAGCCGGGAGATGAGCAGCTCGCGCTAGCCCCACTGATCTCCCAACGGTAGATGGTCTGTGTCAGTTACTTTTGGCACTTGTGTCGGGTTGCATTGTGGGATAGCGACATAAGCGCCGGAAGTCTGACACATTATTGTTATTTCTAATAAATATGCCATGGACACCATGTTGCTCAATATGGAGTTCCTAGGGGGCGTGTCCTGAAGCCGATGGTGCAGGTCGCACACTGAAGGAGCTCCTCAGCCCCAGCCTAAATAACAGCAGAAACAGAGCCTCATTCCTGCGGTTGCTCTCCCCTGTGACACCAGACACCTCCCTGAGCCTTCCAGGATGCCGAAACCGGCCGCCCGCCGCAGAGAGGACTCACACTCAGTCCTGGACTTTTTTGGCGCCGAAACACAGCGGGGAACTAGAGGTAAAATGGCGCCGACCCCAGGAACGCCACGCCGCTCCCCTCCCCACACTAAATCATCCTGCATGGCTGACACAGGATCTGAGCACGAGGAAGGAGGGGGGAGATGAGGCTCTGGTCACGCAGGGCTGTCTCAAGGCTCTGCTGGGGGGACTGCGTCGCTCTCTCCAGGAGGATATGAGGGGGATATTCTCCCAGATTAGAGAGGATCTGGCTGCCCTGGGAGATAGGACGGGACATTTGAAAAGCAAAATGGCAGAATATGCCTCGGCACATAACCAGCTTGCGGATGATCATACAGCCATGGACAATGAGGTTGTCTCCCTCAAGGCTAAGATGTGGGACTTAGAGGACAGACTAAGAAAGGGGAATGTGAAGATCAGGGGAATAGCTGAAGGAGGAGAGTCTGAAAACATCCACAACTTAGTGGGAGACCTACTGCAGGCTGTGCTGCCTGGCACCCCAGCTTCAGAGCTCACTCTGGACAAAGTCTTTTGTCTACCTAAATCTCCTAAGCTGAGCAAAGAGGTTCCCAGAGACATCCTAGCTGCCTTTTCTCTCCCTAAAATCAGAGTTCAGCTACTTAAAGCCATGAGGCTCCGGCCACATCTCCCTGACCCCTTTAAGAAGGTGGAAATCTACCCTGACCTCTCCCCTGGCACCCTTGCCAGGAGACGGAAGTTCGCCCCTCATTGCCGCATCCTCAGAGACAGAGGGATCCAGTATATTTGGGGGTAGCCTGTTAAGGTTACCTTTCGTTACAAAGGAACGAGGCAGATGTTTTCTTCACCATCCAGGCTTGGAAGGGCCATTCGGGAATGGAATCTTACCCCTTCACCTAACAGATCTGCGTCTCCTAGATCTCCTGGTGGTCAGAAACGGAACTCCCCGAACCGAAGCAAGCCCCTCTCCCCGTCCAGAGATGGGGGAACATGATGATGCTGTTTTGCGACGTTTGAGACTCTTATCAATGGTAGGCTGGGTCTCAGCTCTGCTCCCACTGTTCTAGGGAGGGTGGACTACTTTTTTCGTGCTCCCCTCTTCAGAAGTGAACAGTGTCTTCTACCTCTGCTCGTTGTTTACCAAGTTTGTTTGGTCTGCATGGGCTGGAGGTGGTGAAGAGAAGTTTTCTTTTCCCCCCATTGGGAGTGGAAAATCCTGTTTCTGTTGCATTAGAACAGCGGTCAATACTTGCTTGTTTATTTTTGTTCTCCTTTGCCCTTGTGAATTTTCCTTATTCTTGTCTTTTTTTCCCATCCCTTCCCCCTGTTACTTCCCTCTAATTTCCCTCCCCCTTTCTTTTCCTCTGTGGTCCTTTGTATATTCTCATTCCTCTCCCTTTTTCCCTTCCCTATTGCTAAGGTCTAGGTTGCGGCACTGAGTATTGTTGGGGCAGTGTGGGAAACTTGACAAGTTAACATGAATGTTAAAATTGTATTACTGAATGCTAAGGGGTTAAACTCCCCCATTAAAAGGTCTTTCTTATGGAGGGAGGCTCGCAGATGTAAGGCAGATATTTTCTGTTTACAAGAGACTCACTTATTGGAAGCGGATAATGTACGTTTACATCACAAATTGTTCCCTCACATTTACTTTGCCAACCATTCGTCCAAGAAAGCGGGTGTATGCATTATGATCAAAAACACTGTGCAGTTCCAGATGCGGAGGGTGGTAGCAGACCCTAATGGCCATTTTCTCATCCTTATCTGTGAGATTGGAGGAAGGGAGGTCACAATTACGAACATCTATAGTCCTAACGAAGCTCAGATTAAATTTGCCCGTACTGTGCTGGAGAGGGTCAGGGCAGAGTCCAGGGCCTTTGCATGGTGACGGGCAACTTCAACTTGGTGGTGGACCGCCTACTGGACTCCTCGTCTGGTCCGTTGAGGAAGGGGCGGGAGCTGGGGCCTCTCTGCCGTGAGCTCCGGCTTCATGATGTGTGGCGTTACCAACACGCCAATGAAAGATTACTCCTTCTCCCACAGGCATAGATCGTATACCAGAATCGACTATTTCCTGGTTGATGACACTGGGGAACACAATTTTTTAGGAGTTAGGTCAGACAACTGTTCTTGATTAATTTTTGGATGCTGAATCCAGAAATGATCTCAGTTTTTCTCGATCACGTCAAGTTTTTGAACTACCGTATATACTCGTGTATAAGCCGAGTTTTTCAGCCCAAAAATTGGGCTGAAAAGTCTCCCCCTCGGCTTATACACGAGTCAATATACAGGGTGAGTGGGGTGGGGGCTGTGTCGGGCTGGGGAGGCAGGAGGAGGCGGTGGGGATACTGTATATTGAGCGGCCCCGTCACGTGGGGCCGCTCATTACATATGCACTGCATCCCCCTGTCAATCAGCTCCAGGGGGAGCAGTGCATATCTGTACATAATGCCCCCCAAACTGCTGGCACACGTCCCCCCCTGTTGTAAGGCCCCCCCTGCTGAATACTTACCATCCCTGGTCTTCAGCAGCACCTCCTCTGTGCTCCGGTCCTCCGTGGTCCCGTCCTCTGTGCTCCGTTCCCAGGCTGTATCATGTGACCGGCCGGGTTGCAGAAGCGATGACGTCATCGCTTCTGCGACGCACGGGGACCCCGGATGCAGCCGTGGACGGCAGCACAGAGGACGGGACCACGGAGGACCGGAGCACAGAGGAGGTGCTGCTGAAGACCAGGGATGGTAAGTAATCAGCAGGGGGGGCCTTACAACAGGGGGGGACATGTGCCAGCATTTGTGTGGGTCTGCAATACCACTGGGGCTGCAATACTACTGGGGCTGCTGTATATAGGGGCTGCAATACCACTGGGGCTGCTGTATATAGGGGCTGGAATACCACTGGGGCTGCTGTATATAGGGGCTGCAATACCACTGGGGCTGCAATACCACTGGGGCTGCTGTATATAGGGGCTGCAATACCACTGGGGCTGCTGTATATAGGGGCTGCAATACCACTGGGGCTGCAATACCACTGGGGCTGCTGTATATAGGGGCTGCAATACCACTGGGGCTGCAATACCACTGGGGCTGCTGTATATAGGGGCTGCAATACCACTGGGGCTGCTGTATATAGGGGCTGCAATACCACTGGGGCTGCAATACCACTGGGGCTGCTGTATATAGGGGCTGCAATACCACTGGGCTGCAATACCACTGGGGCTGCTGTATATAGGGGCTGCTGTATACACCACTGGGGCTGCAATACCACTGGGGCTGCTGTATATAGGGGCTGCAATACCACTGGGGCTGCAATACCACTGGGGCTGCTGTATATAGGGGCTGCTGTATACACCACTGGGGCTGCAATACCACTGGGGCTGCTGTATATAGGGGCTGCTGTATACACCACTGGGGCTGCAATACCACTGGGGCTGCTGTATATAGGGGCTACAATACCACTGGGGCTGCTGTATATAGGGGCTGCTGTATACACCACTGGGGCTGCTGTATATAGGGGCTGCAATACCACTGGGGCTGCAATACCACTGGGGCTGCTGTATATAGGGGCTGCTGTATACACCACTGGGGCTGCAATACCACTGGGCTGCTGTATATAGGGGCTGCAATACCACTGGGGCTGCTGTAATATAGGGGCTGCTGTATACACCACTGGGGCTGCTGTATATAGGGGCTGCAATACCACTGGGGCTGCTGTATATACCACTGGGGGCTGCTGTATATACCAATGGGGCTGCTGTATATACCACTGTGGCTGCTGTATATACCACTGGGAGCTGCTGTATATACCACTGGGGGCTGCTGTATATCATACTGCTGGGGCCTGTATACCACTGCTGGGGGCTGTATACCTGTGCTGGGGTCCACCCTCGGCTTATACGCGAGTCAATAGATTTTCCCAGGTTTTGAGGGCAAAAGTAGGGGGGTCGGCTTTTACACGGGTCGGCTTATACACGAGTATATACGGTATATGATTTTTGTCTTCTCAAAAATATGTAAACTACTGTACCTAAAAAGTGTTTTTTTTTTTTTTTAACTAGTACAAATATGAACAAAAAATGAAATATATAAGAAATAGGCATGACAAATATGTTTAACACTATCATGTTTTTTACAAAGGATATATATATATATATATATATATATATATATATATATATATGCAAGTATTTAAGGTAAAAATGTACATTTATAGCTTTTTCTGGAGTGTTTAACTTGAGGACAATCACGTTTGATGCTCCAGCAATAGTCACCCATCATATGTACATCCCATCTACCCTGGTAACGGTCTTCCATAACCTTCAAATCTTGGTGAAATCGTTCACCTTGCTCATCGCTAACAGCACCAAGATTTTACGGAAAGTTGGCAAGATGGCAATGCAGAAAATGTAGTTTAATACTCATGTTGCAACCAAGCGCTTTGTAGCTCTCCAATAGTTTCTGAACAATTTCTTTGTAATTACTTGCACGTGTATTTCCAAGAAAATTCTTGACGTCTTTGAATGATAACCAAGCATTCTTCTCAAGATCTGACATAGTCCCGGTGAAATGTTCATCTTTGATGAGCTGTCGAATTTGTGGACCATCAAGCACACCAGCCTTGATTTTTTCAATGGACAGTCCAGGACGTGCCAACATGATGTACTTAAAACAGTCGCCGTCAGTTGGCAATGCTTTTACAAATTGCTTCATGAGACCTAGTTTTATGTGCAGAGGTGGGAATAGTATATTCTTCCTGTCAACAAGTGGCTGATGTAGAATGTTAGGATCTCCAGGTTTAAGACCAGATCTTGGAGACCAATTCGACTCAACCCAATGCTTTTCTCGAGCTCTGCTATCCCACATACAGAGAAAGCAGGGATACTTTGTGTACCCACGTTGCTGACCAAGAAGGAAGCAAACCATTTTAAGGTCAACATAGATGGTCCAATTGTGTTTGTCATATTTCAATAACTCAATAACTCTCTTTACATCTCCATGTTCTTCACGAAGAGAGACAGAATGCCCAATAGGGACTGCACCAAATAAATTGCCATTGTGTAGAAGGACACACTTAAGACTCCGCTTTGAGCTATCAATAAACAGTCGCCATTCATTTGGATTGTACATTGAAAGCCCTAATTCTTGTAGTAAACCAGGAATATTATGGCAAAACACAAAACCGCTGTCACATCGAAAGTACTGCAAACATGTACTTTCTCTAGTACGAAAGTATGATACCGTCGCTCCTTGTTCAAGTAACTGTTTCTCATTCAGCCTTGATGCTAGTAATTCTGAAGCTTTTTTTGATAAGCCCAATTCACGTGCTAAATCATTTAACTCGTGCTGATCAAATCCCTTACAAACTGAATTCTTGTGAATTTCAAATTCTGCATCATTGCTGTCACGGTGTTAGTCAACATCACTCAGAACTTCTAGAGATGGTAGCTGTTCGAAAACTGGCACTGGAATTTCAGCTGAATGAGGCATTGGTCTGATAGCTGACGATAGATTTGGATATTCTATTTTACTTTTATTTTTCCTGTTAAATCCTGATGCTTTCACTAAACACAAGTAACAGTCTGTGGAATGACTTTTTTGCTCTCTCCACACCATGGGGATACCAAATGCCAACTTTTCACGTGTTCCTTTGGTCCACATCCGTAAACTCTCGACACACTGCTTGCACACTATGTGAGGGGCCCATGGCTTATCTTGATCACCGAGTTTTACTTTAAAATATGCAAAATATGCCTGTTTGACAAATGCACTGATGTTTGCCGTTTGAACTGGAATGGTGAAAACACCACAAATATAGCAGAAGGAGTCAGGGTTGTTTAGGCATTTACGACGAGAGGAAGAAGGAGCAGACATGATCTGAAACAAAGGAAATATGTACATATGTAAATAAAACACTGAGATGGAAAGTTACAAGCTTTGAAAACTAACAAAGAAAAAAATCATAAAGGATATATAAATTACAACTAAGCGCCCAATGTAAAGAGAAAAAGCTATCACAAATCCTATTTATTCCTACTATTATAATTTTTTTGTGTCAAGATATTGATAATTATGACGTATTGGGAGCTGCACACACCTCTCACCACACTGTCTCAGTTGTGACTACTCTTACAAGTTGCCACGTAGCTCTATATGAGTCGAATTGTAATCAGATAACAAGTCTTATTACAGATATCAGTGCAATTGTGCTTCTCTGGCAGGTAAGTTGTGGAGGAAAAACTTAACGTGCTAGAAAAACACTGACTACATTTTTGGAATCAGCATGCCAATTTTAGTATAAATCAGCTCAAAAACCTAACAACAGAAAATTGTTTTCAAATTGCAACTATATTGAGCATTGCAGCAAAGTGGAAGTCCATTTCCCCACCAACCCTTTCTGAAGTAACAAATAGACTTAATTTGATTTTTTCATATGAGTATCACTTAGCTCTTACTAGAAGTGATAGAGCGCCCACGTTGGAAGCTTGGAGACTCTGGGCCTCACACCCACTGGCGTCTCCTCTTCCTGGTTAAATTGAAGCCCCCCCCTTGGATGACTAGTATTTAGAAGGTCACATGTATAACTGAAGTCTGGTTCTTCTGCCTCATGCCAAGTTTCTGATGGTCCACACGTTCACATGACCTTGTACACATGATGTTATTTGCTGTTTTCTTCGTCCACTCAACTCTGCTGTCCATGTGGTGTTTTTTCCCTGCTGAAATATATTGTATTCCATTATGAATATATACCTCCCCATTTCACTGCCCCCTAATGTTTTATGATCCTTTGTGGTTGGCTGGCTATGAATCACCATGTGTCTATGGCCTGATTGGTGATGGGTTAATGAAGTTTAGTTCCCCCACTCCCCACCTGCTCCTCACCTGAATTCACTTGTTGGGAGCATATCTGGGACCAGTTTAAGTCTGCAACAGGTCTGCGACAAAGTGGCTGTTTAATATGGCAAAATATGAAATAGACCAGAAATGGACCGGAATTGACTGGGATAAACTGGAAGGTAATTACATAGAGGGCCATTCAAAAATGTGTATAACTAATCACTACTAATCTTTACCAAGTCTTATTTCATTGTGTGTTTTCTTATGTGCTCTCACCCCCAACTTTTATCACCCTATCCCCCCCTCCATAACCACTCATTCACATCACATTCTCCTGCCCTATTCAATGTACAGCTCCCATGCCATCTTCAGTTGAAGATTCTCAGCCCATCATATTCCAAAGTTTGTCATAATAAATCATGTGCTAATCCAAAAACTATTTGCTCATTCTCTTTTTACTGCTGCTCCTGTCAGGTGATCTCTCTACCAACCCTGGTCCACCCTCTGGTAACTTCAACCCCTTTCCCACCTCACACAGAAACTCCACTAACCTTATTAGCATTACCTGCACACCTTCATCTCCCTCTTTTAATTGCACTCTCTGGAATCCACGGTCTGCATGCAACAAACTTCTTTTCATTCATAACTACTTTTTCATTAACTCACTCAATCTCCTGGCCCTCACTGAAACCTGGATCCAGGATTCAGACACTGCTTCCCCTGCTGCTATTCTTATGGCGGCTTACATTTCTCTCATTCCCCAAGACCTGGGAACAAACATGGTGGTGGAGTTGGCTTACTCCTGTCCCAACAATGTGCTTTCCAGGTCAACCCTCCAGCCCCAGCACTCTCATTCCCCTCTTTTGAGGTTCACACCATTAGGCTATTCCATCCCCTTCCCCTCAGAGTAGGGGTGGTATACTGCCCCCCAGGGTCACCCACCCAGTTCCTCGACCATTTCTCCGCATGCTTGATATACTTCATGTCCTCAGAATTACCAGCCCTCCTTCTGGGAGACTTTAACATCCCCATAAACAGCCCCATCTCTACATCTGCATCCCAACTCCTATCTCTAACCACGTCACTTGGCGTCTCACAGCTCTCAAGCTCTGAGACACACAAGGATGGTAACACCCTTGACCTGGTCTTTAACCGACTCTGCTCAACCTCCTTCCTAGATAATTCATCTCTTCCCCTCTCTGACCACAAAATCCTCTCCTTCACGCTCACTAAACCTCATCCACCACAGCCCACCCCTACCTATCAAACATCCAGAAATCTACAGGCCATTAACCCTCATGCACTCACAGACTCCCTCATCTCATCACTTCAAGTTGTAGGGAAAAAAATGGTGTATCACAATCCGCGCTGCCAGAATCATCCGCTCCAAAAGTAATGCACCTGAAGATGGAACTTCAACATAACTCCTTTATTTACTCCTACGTGTTTCGGTGCCCTCCTGGCACCTTCCTCAGGGATAGGGCACTATTGCGCCTCTTGTTCCCCCTCCTTCTTTTATTCATCTCATCACTGTCACCAATCTCCTCATTCTCCTGTCCAGATCTGGCAGTAAATCACTATAATAACACTCTCAGAAGCACCCTGGACCAAGTAACACCCCTCACCCTCAGAACCTCCAAACATAGAACAAAACAGCCTTGGCTCACATCACAACCTCGATTCCTCCAGCGATGCTCTAGGAGTGAAAGCCTATGGAGGAAAACTCGCTCACCTGAAGACTTTAACCATTATAAATTCATGCTAAAAACCTACAACTCCGCACTTCACCTTGTCAAACAAACCTACTTCACCACTTCACCACCCCGATTTTCTCACTATCCAAAAAAACTGACACCTTTCACTCTCTCCTCAGTCCTAAAGTGCAGGCCCCCCCATCACTGACCTCTGTGCTGATGATCTGGCCTCTTACTTTATGGAGAAAATAGACATCTGCCAGGAAATCAGCTTCCAGCCTCCATGCGCTGCCACTCCCATTCTTCCCCACATCTTTTCCGGCTCACTCTCCACATTTGACCCAGTTACTGAAGAAGACTTTGCCAGGCTCCTGTCACGCTGGGAGCGGGAGAGGCACTCAGCGTAGGACCACGACGGGGGGGGGGGAATAAGGAGTCCCTAAAGCTATGGGCACAAGAGGGAGAGGGTGACCCCTAGTCTTACTGGGGCTGACCCTGTCTGCCCTAACGTCCCTATACAGTTTCCTCAACTGTCGCCGACCACGAACCTCGTCCCTCTCTGATCCTAGCACTACCTTATCTAAGGATCAGATGGAGAGGTTCACCAGACCCCTCCACTAACAACTAAAGACAAACACAAGGAAAAACAGACAATGGGGAAAGAAAACACTTATCTTGCAGCAGAGCACAGCAACCTCCACAACCTCTGCTTCTGCTGGAGCAAGGATAATGAGTGCACAAGGAAATATCACCTGCACCGAGGGAGGGCAATGAAACTCCTTATAAAGGTGGGAAGAACCTGCTGGGTCCTAGAGACCCAGAATACTGGTGTAGAAACCAGACCGAGCACAAGACCTTCCCAGCCGTCTCCCCATGATAGGGAGATCTTATCATACCTTCTCTTTATCTACACAGAAGGTAAATGCCCCTGAAAGACGGACCGTCCTCAAACCTTATGGCTGATTGGCCAAACGCTGGGACCGTCTGCGCGTGGCCTCTACCCTGTCATCCGTGCCACCCGTGACAGCTCCTCTTTTCCACTCATCCTACTACATGCACCACTGACCCCATTCCGTCACACCTACTCCAGTCTCTCTGTCCGGTCGCCACCACTCAACTAACCAAAATCTTCAACCTCTCCCTCTCTTCTGGCATCTTGCCCTCCTCCTTCTAACACTCGATTATTACTCCATTATTAAAGAAAGCTTCTCTCGACCCATCCTGCAAATAACTGCAGACCAGTCTCCAATCTCCCCTTCATCTCTAAACTCCTGAAGCGCCTGGTCTACTCCCACCTCACCCGTTACCTATCTGCTCACGCTCTTCTAGATCCATTACAGACTGGCTTCCGCCCCCTTCGTTCTATAGAAACTGCCCTCATCAAAGTGCCCAATGACCTACTGACAGCAAAACGTTATGGTGACCACTCTCTGCTTATTCTTCTTGATCTCTCTGCAGGTTTTGACACTGTTGACCACCATCTCCTACTCTCCATTATGCACTCCATTGGTATAAAGGACACCGCTCTCTTCCTATCTTTCTGACTGGTCTTTTAGTGCATCATTTGCTGGCCCTACTTCCCCCTCTCTTCCTCTCACTATTGGGGTCCCTCAGGGTTCAGTCCTTGGACCTCTTCTCTTCTCTCTCTACACGGCCCCAATTGGACACACCATCAGCAGATTTGGCTTCCAGTACCATCTCTATGCTGACGACACACAATTATACACTTAAGCCCCTGACCATACCCCTGCGATTTTTAAGAACACCAACGACTGTCTAGCTGCAGTTTCCAACATCATGTCGGCTCTCTATTTAAAACTCAACCTTTCCAAAACGGAACTTATTTTGCTCCCACCCTCCATTAACCTCCCTAAATCTGACATCTCTCTCTCAATGTGCGGTACCACGATAACACCTAGGCAGCAGGCTCGCTGTCTGGGTGTCACGTTTGACACTGATCTCTCCTTCACGTCCTATATGCAATCTATCGTCCACTCTTGTTGCTTACACCTGAAGAACATCTCTAGAGTCCGCCCCTTTCTCACCATAGAAACAACTAAAACCCTAATCCCTCCCGCCTTGATTATTGCAATTCTCTATTAATTGGCCTCCCCCTCTCTAAAACTTTTACCTCTATAGTCCATCCTTAATACAGCAGCCAGGATCTCCTACCTGGCCAATTGTTACTCAGATGCCTCCGCTCTGTGCCAGTCATTGCACTGGCTGCCTATACACTACACAGGGCCGGCGTTAGGGGCAGGCAGCCTAGGCATTTGCCTAGGGCCCCCAAGTTTCAGAGGGCCCCCAGGGCCGGTCCGGATTATAGCCGGCAGGTGGCGGGGCTTGCAGCGCTCTGCACCGCGCTCCGGCTTCTTCCTTCTGACCGGCGCCGGGCGCAGCCGCAGGCAATGACGTCACATTGCCTGTGCGCTAGACAGAGGAAGCAGGAAGAAGTCGGAGCGCGGTGCAGAGCGGCGACAGCGGCAGCCGGCAGGCAGGGAGGATAAGTAAGTATAATGATAATAATCATGATCTTTATTTCTTTACAGGTGTGCAGGGGGGGGCTGCCTGTATACACCACCACTGGGGCCCTGTATACACCACCACTGGGGCCCCTGTATACACCACCACTAGGGCCCCTGTATACACCGCCACTAGGGCCCTGTATACACCACCACTGGGGCCCTGTATACACCACCACTGGGGCCCTGTATACACCACCACTGGGGCCCTGTATACACCACCACTGGGGCCCCTGTATACACCACCACTGGGGCCCCTGTATACACCACCACTAGGGCCCCTGTATACACCAACACTGGGGCCCCTGTATACACCACCACTGGGGCCCTGTATACACCACCACTGGGGCCCTGTATACACCACCACTGGGGCCCTGTATACACCACCACTGGGGCCCTGTATACACCACCACTGACTGGGGCCCTGTATACACCACCACTGACTGGGGCCCTGTATACACCACCACTGACTGGGGCCCTGTATACACCACCACTGACTGGGGCCCTGTATACACCACCACTGACTGGGGCCCTGTATACACCACCACTGACTGGGGCCCTGTATACACCACCACTGACTGGGGCTGCCTGTATACACCACCACTGGGGTTGCTGTATATACTGCTGGGGCCTGTATATACCACTGGGAGGCTGCTGTATACCACTGGGGGCTGCTGTATATACTGCTGGGGCCTGTATATACCACTGGGGAGGCTGCTGTAATACTGCTGGGGCCTGTGTATACCACTGGGGAGGCTGCTGTAATACTGCTGGGGCCTGTATATACCACTGGGGAGGCTGCTGTATATACTGCTGGGGCCTGTATATACCACTGGGGAGGCTGCTGTAATACTGCTGGGGCCTGTATATAGCACTGGGGAGGCTGCTGGATACCACTGGGGCTGCTGTATATACTACTGGGGCCTGTATATACCACTGGGGCTGCTGTATACCACTGGGGAGGCTGCTGTAATACTGCTGGGGCCTGTGTATACCACTGGGGAGGCTGCTGTAATACTGCTGGGGCCTGTATATAGCACTGGGGAGGCTGCTGGATACCACTGGGGCTGCTGTATATACTACTGGGGCCTGTATATACCACTGGGGCTGCTGTATACCACTGGGGAGGCTGCTGTAATACTGCTGGGGCCTGTGTATACCACTGGGGAGGCTGCTGTAATACTGCTGGGGCCTGTATATAGCACTGGGGAGGCTACTGGATACCACTGGGGCTGCTGTATATACTACTGGGGCCTGTATATACCACTGGGGCTGCTGTATATACTGTATACAACTGTATGGGTACTATTTTTATTTCATAGTTTGGGGCCCCACTCTCAATCTCGCCTAGGGCCCCACTTGGTCTAAAACCGGCCCTGACACTACAGGATAAAGTTCAAATTGCTTGTTCTCACCCACAAAGCTCTTCACAATGCAGCACCCCCATATCTCTTCCCTCATCTCTGTCCATCACCCCACCCATTCTCTACATTCTACAAATGATCTTCGACTAACATCTGCACTAATCCGATCCTCCCACTCCTGGCTCCAAGACTTCTCCTGAGCTGCACCAATTCTCTGGAATGCTCTACCTCAAGAAATCAGGACCATCCACAACTTGCTTGGCTTCAGACGCTCACTAAAAACACATCTTTTCAAGACGGCCTATCATGCTCCCTAACAAAATTCCTTTGTATTGTACATTGCCCATTCACTATCTCTCTCGACATAACTCTTCTTCAAACTCAACCAAACCCAAAAGCTCTAAACAGACTGTCTGGTGAACATTCATGTAATTTTATTTCTAACCCCCATTTCCTCAGGATGCCTGGACCATCAGTGTAATAAGCCCCTGTACTTTGTGTAACCCCTATCTCGTTGTAGATTGTAAGCTCTTTTGAGCAGGGTTTATTTTTGCTTTATTGTATTGTATTGTATTTTTTACATTGATTCTATGCTTATTGTATTGTTTCCAATTATTGTACTGTATTCTCTCTACTGGAATTATTGTATTATATTGTGTATTTTCTTACTGTATAATACTGTGTATTTTCGTCTATTACCCACTGTATTGTAAAGCGCTGTGGAGTATGTTGGCACTATATAAATAGATTTATTATTATTATAACCGAGTGTACAATTCTTGGATGTGTAGATTAGGAGAAATGGAGAGAGGTTGGAGACGGAATTATTCAGCAAAAAAACAGATTGTTTCTATCTCCTCCATTACTCCAGTCACCAGAGGAGGAGGACAATTTTATATTAAAGAAAGGATTTATGTAAACTAGAAGCTTGGGCTGATAAATGGCAAATGAGCTTTAATGGGGATAAATGTAAGGTCATGCACTTGGGCAGAGGAAACAAAAGGTATAATTATGTGCTTAATTGTAAAACACTGGGCAAAACTATCACTGAAAAAGACCTGGGTGTATCGGCAGATGACAAACTCACATTTAGTGGCCAGTGTCAGGCAGCTGCTGCAAAGGCAAATAAAATAATGGGATGCATTCTAAGAGGCATAGATGCTCATGAGGAGAACATAATTTTACCTCTATACAAGTCACTAGTGCGACCACACTTAGAATACTGTGTACAATTCTGGTCTCCAGTGTATAAGAAAGACATAGCTGAACTAGAGCGGGTGCAGAGAAGAGTGATCAAGGTTATTAGAGGACTGAGGGGTCTGCAATACCAAGACAGGTTATTAAACTTGGGGTTATTTAGCTTGGAAAAACGAAGGCTTAGGGGTGATCTTATAATAATGTATAAATATATGAGGGGACAGTACAGAGACCTTTCTAATGATCTCTTTACTCTTAGGCCTGAGACGGGGACATTCTCTACGTCTGGAGGAAAGAAGGTTCAATCATAATCACAGATGCGGATTCTTTACTGTAAGAGCAGTGAGACTATGGAACTCTCTGCCACATGATGTTGTAATGAATGACTCACTACTAACATTTAAGAAGGGCCTGGATGCCTTTCTTGAAAACTATAATACTACCGGTTATATATAATAGATCCTTTGATAGGGCGTTGATCCAGGGAACTAGTTTGATTGTCGTATCTGGAGTCAAGAAGGAATTTTTTTCCCCCAATGTGGAGCTTAGTGTTGCCACATGGGTTTTTTTTTTTGCCTTCCTCTGGATCAACATGTTAGGCTATGGGTTGAACTAGATGGACTTAAAGTCTTCCTTCAATCTTAAAAACTATGTTACTATGTTACCATCCAAAGAAGATGCTTGACGCAATTCACTTTAGCCAATTTTTACGTGCAAAACGAATGGTCAATGATGACAGCAAATTGGCAAGAACTATTAACATAAGCAGGGGGGGGCGTGGTCTGGAAGCTGATGGCACCAGTCGCATCTCCCTGAGCTCCCGGCTGAATACCGAGGAAAAGCGGCACCCTGAGACACCACAGCTGCAAACACCGACTCACTGACCTCGGAGGAGTGCAGGTGGTCCCGGAGATGCCTAAAAGCCAGTCCCGCAAACGTGTGGAGGCTTCCAAGGTGACGGATTTCTTCCCACCAGAGAGGCCCCCTGTACCTTCCAATATGGCACCGTCCTCCCCACACTCTGTACGTGCTGCTGCTCCCTCTCCACCCCGCTCCTCCCACTGATCTGAGAGCCGTCTGGTGGGGGCTGAGGGGGAAGCCCTGGTTACAAAGAACTTTCTCACTGAGGTTCTGGGCTTCTTAAGAAAGTCCATCCAGGAGGACATACGGTCCATAGTGGGGGAGATGAGAGAAGACCTGGCAGCCCTAGGTGAAAGGACCCTTCATATAGAGGAGAAGATGGCAGAATATGCCACTGCTCACAATGAATTAGCAGATGATTATACCTCCATGGCTGATGAGATGAAGCAGCTCAAGCTGAAGGTGTGTGATCTTGAGGACAAGGCCAGAGCAGGCAACCTGCGTTTTAGAGGCGTTGCTGAATCTGCAGATGAGGATTTACATGAGGTGATCTTACCTTTCCTGCAGACTCTTCTACCTGACTCCTCTATTAATGCAGCTCATTTTAGCAGAGCTTTTCGCCTTCCTAAACCTGCGCATATACATCCCTCTCTGCCCAGGGACATTTTAGTCTCCTTCTCTGCTATGACCACCAGGAACCTTGTCATGAAAAGGATGAGACAAGACTTGACCCCCCCTGACCCATATACGGGCATCTCGGCTTTCCCTGACCTCTCCCCTGGGACCCTTGCCCGCAGGAGAGAATTTGCACCTCATTGCAAGATTCTGAGAGACAAAGGGATTGCATACTCATGGGGAACCCCTGTGCATCTTAAGTTCCGTTATAAAGGGACAAACCACCTTTTCCTCTCCCCCAGTCACCTGGGGAAGATGCTCCGGCAATGGAAACTGATTGGGGAGCAGAAAGGATCCCCACACCACCCACGAGCCCGGGATCGTGCCTCAACCTCCCCTCCTGAGTTAGTGAAGATTGGCTGAATGTACAGAGATCCAGTGGTTAACTGGATTTCATGCAAGTTCTTCACCCTCCTCGGTCTCCTCCCGGGATCTCGCAGGGGACGTTCTTCCTATAATTCTCTCTCTCTTTTTCTCCGTTGAAGAGAGTGTTCTAACAGCCCTGACATGTTTGCCGTTGCTGTGAACAGCAACATGTGGCTCCCTTTTTGGAGCTGGCTGGCAGGAGTCTTTTTCTCCTGCGTTTACTTGCCCCCCTCAGACGGAGAGGCCTCATGTGGGCCTGTGCTTTTGTTCCAGTTTACATATGTGTTTTCTGTTTGTTTGAATGCTGTTTTTCTGCTCTTTCTCCCCTCCTCCTCTGATTCCCCTCCTTTACCAACTATCCCTTCTTCCTTTCCCTCTCTCTCCCCTCCCCTTTCCCCCCCACCCCCCCGACTCCTGCCTCCCCCGGGTACTTGTCCATCGAATCCCGCCTTATCGTCGCTCAGGTAAGCAGCAACATACTCCTTCTTAATTATTATGAAAATTGTCTCCTATAACGTTAGAGGATTGAACTCTCCCTTCAAGCGTTCTCTCCTTTGGAGGGATGCCCAGAGGTTGAAAGCTGATATCCTCTGTGTGCAAGAAACCCACCTCCTCCAGGAGGATAACTGCAGGCTACAACACCGACTATACCCGGTGAGCTTCTTTGCCAATGCGACTGCAAAGAAGGCGGGTGTGGGCATCTTTATTAGGCACTCAGTTGATTTCCAACTCCTGCATGTTTTGTCGGACCCTGCGGGCAGATTTATTATCTTGTCCTGTGTAGTGGCGGGGAGACCGCTCACTTTGGTCTCTCTCTATGCCCCAAATGATGGTCAGTTACAATTTCTACGTGTTCTCTTAGATAAGGTGTCTGCTCCCTCCCCTGGTTACAAGATTCTCTGCGGTGACTTTAATCTGATCCCTGATCGGTCTCTGGACTGCTCCAGGGGGACGCTGGGGAGACCCAAGGAGTCAGGACCCGTACTCCGGGAACACCATCTACATGACCCTTGGCGTTATCTTAACACCACTGAGAGGGACTACTCCTTTTATTCGCACAGGCACAGGTCATACTCTAGAATAGATTACTTTTTGGTTGATGATAAAACCTTGTCGGCCTGTGCCTGTGCGGAGGTGGGTACCATCACGTGGTCCGACCACGCCCCGGTGTCCCTCGGACTTGCACTGGACGTCCGACCATCCCCCCCGTCCTCCTGGGCACTCAACAGGGCCCTCCTCTCTGACCGAAACCTTGTGGAAGATGTTAATGCTCAACTTGTTGAGTACTTCCAAATCAATGATAACGGCATGGTCGCGGAGGAGACTCTTTGGGCAGCCCACAAGGCGTTTGTTAGAGGGGTCTTTCTTCAGAAAGCTGCGCAGCTGAAGAGGACCAGGGAAAGGGAGAGAACTGACCTAATCTCTCTTCTTCAGAGCCTTGAAACAGCGAATAAACATAGCCCCACCCCCCAGCTGTCCACCCAGTTAACAGCCACTAGACTTAAACTCCGCACGTTACTTCTACTTCGTCATGAAAAGTTTCTCCGCCGCACCAAAACAGTGTTTTATGAATCCGGAGACAAGGCAGGGGCATTACTAGCTAGACGACTGAAGAAAAGAGAGGTTCGCTCCGCCACTGTACAGTTGAAGGATGCGTCTGGCCGTACAGTTAGGAACCCTGGGGAGATAGCTAAGATTTTTCAGGTGTTTTATTCCAAACTATATAATCTAAGAGATGACCCGGACACTCCACAGCCTTCTCCCGCGCTGGTGGCGGGTTTTCTCGAGGACCTGAGCCTACCTTCAGTCTCCGCTTCAGATATGGAAAAGCTGAACCTTCCCTTTACCCTCACTGAAGTTCTCCAGGCTATCAGATCTACTAAACTACACTCTGCCCCTGGGCCTGATGGTCTACCGAATGAATATCTCCGCACTTTTGCGGACACTCTGGCTCCGTTCCTCTTGAGAACCTTTCACCAGTGGCGGGAATCGGGCTCAATTGCCCCTGCCCAGTTACAGGCTACAATTGTTACTATACCAAAACCTGGGAAGCCCCTGGACCTCCCTGAGAGCTACCGCCCTATCTCCTTATTGAACTGTGATCTTAAAATATATGCTAAAATTCTTGCTGTGAGATTGGCGGCGGTAGTTCCCTCCTTGATTAATCCCGACCAGGTGGGGTTTGTGCCAGGCAGACAGGCGAAGGACGGGACGAGGAGAATGATTGATCTCATTAGGACCTTGGAGCTGAAGGGGGCCCCAGGTGTATTCCTGTCCTTAGACCCGGAAAAGGCATTTGACAGGGTGCACTGGGGCTACCTGGAAGCTGACCTCCGGAAGTTTGGCCTCTCTGGCTCATTTCTTTCGGCCATTCTCTCCTTGTACTCAAACCCCAATGCCAGAGTTCTTGCCTCTGGCTTCCTTTCGCCTGTCTTCCGGATCACAAACGGCACCCGCCAGAGCTGTCCCCTCTCACCAGTGATATTTGCCCTGGCGGTTGAACCCCTGGCGGAAAAGATAAGAACCTCTCACGGAGTAAGGGGGCTTAGGGCTGGTGGAGAGATCCACACCATTGGCTTATATGCTGATGATATAATCATCACGTGTTCCGACATCTCAACTTCGCTCCCCTTAGTAATGTCTATCTTGGATCGTTACTCCATGGTTTCTTATTACAAGCTGAAGGCTTCCAAGTCAGAGATTCTCCCAATAAATGTCCCGAAAAAGGAGATTTTGGACCTGTCTGCTCGGTTGCCATTCCGGTGGGCACGAGGGGAAATCACGTACCTTGGTATAACATTAGCTTCCTCCACTTCCCATATGATATGGCTTAACTATAACAATCTATGTACCAAAATAGCGAAGGATGTAGGTTCATATACCTTCTCTACCTTGTCATGGATAGCAAGATTGCACGTTTTGAAAATGATGCTTTTGCCCAAAATCATTTACACTTTTCGTTGTGTTCCCCTCAGGGCCCCAGCGGATTTAATCTCTAGACTCCAAAGTATTGCGAATAAATTTGTATGGGGGAACGGGTCGCCTCGAGTTGCTCGGGAAATTATGTACCTGCCCCTCCACGCTGGTGGGATGGACCTGCCTAACTTTCTCCACTACCATAAAGCAATAATCCTGGAAGAGGCTAAGTCCTGGTGGCACTCCCCTCCTCACCTCCGCTGGATCCCCATTGAGTCCTACCTACTTGGGGGGGCTCACTGCGGGATGTCCTGATTGCGGAATCTCTGCGCCCGTCTGGGCGAGTAGAACAGTCGGACGCGGCTCAGTCCCTCCTGTATTATTGGAGGCGAGCTCCACATGCCTGGACAAGATTTCCCCCAGGAGATGTTTCCCTCAGCTCTTTACGCCTCTTGCTCCCCTCGATAAATGTGCGGACTTGGGAGGGGGCAGGGGTGGTATCTCTGGCGGACCTTTTATGTGATGGGCTAATGCCCACCTTTGAGTCGCTTTGTGACTCCCGCCCTGGGTGCCGTCCCGCCTTCCTCCAATTCTTCCAAATTGGACACCTCCTCTGAGCGTCTTCTTTTTTTAAGAATTTTTCTGCCCCAGGGGACGTATCTAGTCTGTTGAGATTTATCCTCTCAGACCCCCACAAGACCAAAGGGCTGTCTACTATATATAAAGCGCTATTGACTAACGAGGTGGATTCGAAATTGCCCTATATGCTGCGCTGGGAAGGTGATCTTGGGTTTACCTCACAGATCGAGGATTGGTACTATGCCTCCTCGGAGGTGGGAAGGTCCACTAGATGTGTTAATCATGTAGAGAATCTCAAGAAGATACATCTTAGGTGGTATCTCTCTCTGGATCGCCTCTCCCGCTTTGCGGAGAGTCAGTCCCCCCTTTGCTGGCGACAATGTGGAGTTCGTGGGACTCTCTCCCACATGTGGTGGACCTGTCCAAACATATCCCCGTTCTGGTCCTTGGTCTCTGGCCTGGCTAGGACGGTCACGGGTATCTGTCAGGATCTCTCCCCACTTGAGAAAGACGCATCTGTGCGTCGAAACGCGTTGTGGCATACTGGACCCCTGCTGTTCGTGCAATAAATTATTGGTAATTTAATCACCAACCCGTGGTTTCTTTAGCGCTCCATACCTCTGACACCGCTTTTCTTCTATCTGCTAATCTCTTTCTCCCTTGCTGGGAGTGCGGTGTGTGAGCTGCTCTAAGATCCACAGTACCTGGCATTACATCATAAAGACCCACCCTTGAATGATCAACTGATACACATTGTGGAGCTGGGACGGAAGCCAGTGCAGCGAGTCTGCCTCTTCGAGTGGAGGAGTGAAGGAGCCCACCTCCATCTCCAGAGGAACTAAGGAGCTGACCACCAGGCCCGGAGTATCAGAGGAGGAAGGAATATTGGCCCCTGTCACCACAGTGACCCACATTAAGCCATCAGTCTGGTTGTGCGGGGTGTTGCACAACCAGTAAAGGTTAGTGCAAACATAGTAAAACCGTGTATTAAGTTCCTCCAGTTGCAGTGTGGCGCAATATCTGTTTTTTCTTTTAATATTAAAACATTGGCCTACATTGAGTAAAGGCTGCGCCCAAATAAAGGAGCTCAAAAAGTCCCCCCAATTATGGCCTATCGGAGAAGTAAAAATTTGGGAGATTGTTTCAAGAGTCCAATATCCGCCTTAACCTAACAAAACAAATGTTTCCATGTATAGATAAAAAGAGAAGCTGCACTCACTATATAGCTGCTAATGTCCTTTATTTCATCTTATTGCACCAACAAAGATGAATACAGCGGGGAGAGGGAGTGAGGATCGGCGGACAACGGCTCGTCGTTTCATGGTTCCCACCGCTTCAACGGCTCCAGACAAAGCAAGCAGATTAACCTGTTGGTGCCCGGTCTTCTCCCCCCTCCCCTCTCACTTTCTAAGAGCCTGGCCGCGTCAAGAAAGGGGCGGGACTAAATAGCGACGAGCCCCGCCCCCTTTCATGACGCGGCCAGGCTCTTAGAAAGTGAGAGGGGAGGGGGGAGAGGAGGCTCACAGGCACGAACACTGCATGTGGACAAAGCTAGGTAACACCCATCCGTCTCAATTTATTAAACTTCATAAAGCTATATCTTAGCTTCTACTAAACAGTTTTTTTTAGCAAAAACGATTGCCCCAAATGTGTGGGCTGGGTGTAGGGACACATTAACAGTCCGGGGGGGTCATTTGGGGTGGTTGGTTCCCTTTAAGGTACATTATCTATCAATTAAATTCCATTTATGTCACTAACTGTTCTTGAACGGGATTTGGCTTATATGTGCGAGTCTTGTATGAAACTGTTTTTAATTGGAAAGATATTTTTTTGTGTTTTACAGATAAAATGCCGCTGTGAAGAGAATGACCACATTATTATGAAGGGTACTTAAAAATGATAAGTTAATTTAAAGAAAATTTGTAAACTTTCCAAATCAAAGTTTTTATGCCTTTCCCTGCAGTCAAATGATGGAGAGCCATCTGATATGAAACATATATAGCTGTATGATTTATGAACTTCTGGTGACCCCTGGTGGACTAAGGTAGTATGTGTTGGTTAAAAGTGTAAAGAGAGACCGAGTTTATTGGTTCGCTCTGATAAACATTGACACAGCAGCGGTGATTCCTATAGGGAGTCCTTGCTGAACGTGGCCAGCACATGGTGAAACCGTGTCCCAAGTCATAGAAGCGCAGTAAAGTATGTATGCAATGAGGGCGGTGATGCCCCCAAGTTAAATGGTGATGGCGGAGATTGTGTCAAGTGCGCACACTCAGGCGCACTGCAGGGATTGGCCGCGGTATAAACATGCCACAGACTGGCGCAGGGCAGAGATGAACAATGCCGACCGCTACAAGGAGATGGTGGAGGCAAGCACCGCAACCATTAATATAAAGTTAGACTTTTTCATCTTAACGTTGTAAACACAGGACTCTCATAAATGTGGCATTATCAAATCTATAAATGTACCACTAATTTAGCACAGTGATGCACTGATAAGCACTTTATATATTCCAGGATTCTGGTTATAAGGACTGGAAATGTTGTGCACTTAACCAGGGGCGGAACTACACTGGTGCGGCTGGTGCAGCCGCACCAGGGCCCCGACCGGTTAGGGGGCCCCTTCAAGCCTGGAGGGGGGCCCCCAGCCGACCCCCACAAGCCGCCGTCACCAGGCGGGAGAGCGCGGCTCTCCCAGAAGCAGCGGTAAGAGAGCTCTGTCCCCCCCGTCCACACCTGCACCAGGGCCCCCGGGGGTGACGGTCCGCCCCTGCACTTAACCTATCACTATAACTTATTTTGTATATGCAAAACTGATTGTTTTATTGATTGCACATTTGACAACACTATTTAAGACTAAGCTGACTATGTGCTCATTGCTTGAAAAAGACGGGTTACCACTGAAACATCACTGAATTAACTTTTTTTACTTATAATTTGGGAGTGCTGCCTGTGTTTTCGTTTGTGTGTATATGTATATATATATAAATAACATGCACACACACACACACAATGAGCTCAGAGTATGCAAATAGCGCGTGCTGAAGATTCGAATTTCGCGCCAATTCGCAGCCCGGCGGAAGCGGCGCGTGGACACAGCATTAACCGCTAAACGGAGCTCAGCCGCGGCTACCTGCGGCACGGAGGTCCGCGGCAAGCCAGCCGGGAGATGACCGGCGTCATCATCTCCAGGTTGCTTGCTGCCGTGGTGCACTTCTCGCCATACATACACTGAGTACAGTGTATTTGAAATATGGCGGCATAGTGCCGCAATTTTGATTGGTCGGGCTTGAACGCAGCGACCAATAAGAGCAGCAGCATTCAAACTGCGCGCTGATTCTCTGATTGGTCACCGCGTTAAGTGCCGACCAATCAGGATAGCGGCGTGCGCCATGGCGCCATATTTCAAATACACTGAGTATAGTGTATTTGAAATATGGCGCCATAGCGTGGGCTGCTATTCTGAACGTGGTGACCAATGAGAGAAGCGGTGCACAGTTTGAATGCCGCTTCTCTGATTGGTCGGTGCTGAATGCGGCGACCAATCAGAATAGCGGCGCGCCATGGCGCCATATTTCAAATACACTGTACTCCGTGATTAGCACTGTATGATGGCTTAGTGGTTAGCATTCTATGGTGGCTCACTGTATATGGTGGCTCAGTGGTTAGCATTGTATGGTGGGTCAGTGGTTAGCACTGTATATGGTGGGTCAGTGGTCAGCACTGTATATGATGTCTCATTGTTTCTTTGATTTAAGGGAGTCCTCCCACTGAGAAATAGTAAAAATGGAGGCTAAGGGTGCGTTCACACCACGATTTTTAGGGAGCCGATGCTGTCCGATATAAATCGGACAGCATCGGCTCCCTTCTGATGCCTGGAATCGGGTGCCAAATAGGCGCCCGATTCCGGCATAAAATCGGCGCCGGAGGCTGCAAAAAAAGAAAAAAAAAAAAAGTTTATTCTCACCTCTCCCCGAGCCCCCGCCGTCTTCCGCCATCTTCCTCTAGGCTCCCGGTGGCTCCCGCAAGCTGCCGGTGTCAGCAGAGGTGTACCTCTGCTGTACACAGGACCTGCGGTGATGTCACAGTCACGTGACCGCGGGTTCACCATTCACCATGGTGAACCCGCGGTCACATGACTGTGACATCACCGCAGGTCCTGAACAGCAGAGGTACACCTCTGCTGACACCGGAGCCTGCGGGAGCCACCGGGAGCCTAGAGGAAGATGGCGGAAGACGGCGGGGGCTCGGGGAGAGGTGAGAATAAACTCTTTCTTTTTTTCTTTTTAACCCTTGTGCTCCCAGGAGCATTTTTACTGTACTGAGCTTGCTCAGTACAGTAAAATGGGGTCCGAGGAAACATCACATATTTCCTCGGACCTTTCTCCATAGGGCCCCATGTTAGGGATCGGGTCAGATCGGATGTGCACTAAATGCCATCCGATTTGGTCCGATCCGACTCTGTCAGATTTTGTAATCGGATGAAAAAATCGTTGCAGGCAACGATTTTTTTCTCCTGAAAAAAATCGGCCAAAATCGGGCAGAATCGGATCGGACCAAATCGGATGGCATTTAGTGCACATCCGATTCGGTCCGATCCCCATAGGGATCCATAGGATCCGAAAATCGGTCCGATGCTGTCCGATTTTTTTCGGACAGCATCGGAAATACAAAAATCGTGGTGTGAAAGCACCCTTAGCTGAGCCCAAGGAAAGAGTGACAAGGTAGGATAGGGACCCATCAGATCTAAAATCACCTTGAAGCTGGTTGATGGGCAAACAGGTATTAGCCAATATGTGTGCCAAGAACCTTAGATTATAAAGATAAAATATTCAAAAAATACATAGATGATAGATACATAGGCAGGTGATAGATAGATATCGTGTACTCCTTGCATTGCTGTTAAATCTTCATAAATAAACTACATACATATTCTAGACTACCTGATGCGTTAGAATCGGGCCACCATCTACTGTGGTATAAATGGACAAGTACAAAGTTACTGCTGTACTAGCGGGTGATTCTTACCATTGCAATGCAGAACTCCCGAGAATTTTCCTTCTCCATACCATACTTTTCCAAAGCTTCAATAACTGCAAAATCTGCTGTATCATTTGTAGACAAAAGAATGGTTTTGTATGGGATATTGGGTTCTAAACTGTCAGCATATATGCGCAATGTCCCACCTTGAAAAAGAGAAAAACATTTATGTATAGTGTAACAACTGTGCCAAAAATATTCAGAGTCAAAAGCCTTAGATTATTGCTATATACCTGGTAGATCATCACCAAGTTCCAAGGATGAGCCAAAAAAATGCAGAAGTAAGCACAAGTAACGTAAAATGGATCATCGTTCTCTGTGAAATGGCAACTGTTTGCATCCCATTTTTTATGTAGATTATGAAATACAGTGGGAAAATAATTCGACACACGTTTATGTCTGACAGTCAATGCAATGAATGGTCTTCAGTTTACGGATCCATCATGGACTGCTCATGGCTTCTCTATTAATGGATGTTCTTATAATCTATGTATACTAATGTGTGGCATTAGTCACCCAGAGTGTGAAATGCCTCAGTGTTAGACTGCTTTCACATGGCAATTTTTGAGGATCCGTGGCAGTCTGTTGTAAAATGGACAGCCACGGATCCGATCTGGCCCCCATGTTATCCTATGGGCACGGATCGGATTTGGCCTAATTGCCATCCGATTTTGTCAGATCCGATTTGTGTCTGATTTATTTTGCTGTGCCCAAAATCGGAGACTGCTCCGATTTTGGGCACAGCAAAAAAATCGGACACAAATCGGATCCGACAAAATGGATGGCAATTAGGCCAAATCCGACCCGATCCGCGGCCTTTAACCTGGGGCCAGTGGAGCACGGGTTCGAGAAAACACAGGATAATTTCTCGGACCCGATTTTAGTGTACTGAGCATGCTACATATACATACATTGGGAAGTGAAATTTAGTAAAATAAAGGATTAAAAATAAAAAAATTATATTCTCACCTTTCCAGCGATCCCCGACGCCTCCACCAAGCTCCGGATGCTTACAGGACCTGCGGTTACATCACAACCCGATCAACTGATCGGGTAACATGACCGGTTACCACGGTAACTGCGGTCATGTGACCCAATTAAGCTGCCGGGTTGTGACGTAACCGCAGGTCCTCTAAGCATCTGGAGCTTGCTGGAGGAGTCAGGGTTCGCAGGAAAGGTGAGAATATCCTTTTTTTAATTTTTAACCCTTTATTTTACTAAATTTCACTTCCGCAATGTATGTATATACATTGCGGAAGTGAAAGTGCCCCGCTGCCTCCTGTCATCTCTTTCTGTGTCCGGATCTGTGATAATCACGGCCCGGACACCGAAACAAGTCACCTCCTGTGGTGTCCTTTCCTGTCCGTGGGGTCCTGCAAAAAAGTAGGATCCCACAGACAGGAAAAAATATGCTATATGAAACCAGCCTTACGGTACTTTCACATCAGCAGTTTTTGCCGATCGCGGCAGTTGCGGTGAAAAAACCGCAACTGCCGCGATTACCGCATAATGGTTGCACTTGCGGCACACTTGCAGCAAGCCCCATACAATGTATATGCGGGCTTGCGGCAGGTGCGGCAAGCGCGTTATCGGCACTTGCAGCCGCGAAAAACCGCAGTCAGCCGCGGTTATTTCGCTGCCGCACCTGCCGCAAGTGCCGATACCGCACTTGCCGCACCTGCAGCAAGCCTGCATATGCATTGTATGGGGCTTGCTGCAAGTGTGCCGCAAGTGCAGCCGTTATGCAGTAATCACAGCAGTCACTACTTTTAACCACTTAACGGTTTCTGAACCCTGAAGTTGAAAGAAGTGACCTAAAACAAAACATGTGCACAGCAAGGTTGTTTTCAACAAAGTTAACTTTTTGCCTCACTTCTGTGGTTCTTTTTCAGGCAGATCTCAGGCAGAATTTGAAAAAGATGACATTCCTTGGATTGCCAGGTTGTTTGCTGAATTTCTACCTTTAGCATACTGTATATGCCAGGAATGCTGATAAATGCACAATCCAAAAGTGTTCAGGGAGGTTCATTAGTTGGACAGTTCTCAAAATGTTCTTTTGTCTATCAGTCTTTCCATATACATCAGTGTTCTGCATAAAAAATGCAGGAAAAAAAAAACCTGTATAAGGGTCCTTTCACATCAGCAGTTTTTGCCGATCGCGGCAGTTGCGGTGAAAAAAACGCAACTGCCGTGATTACTGCATAACGGCTGCACTTGCAGTCCGATGCCCATAGGGCTGCATGGGGCCAAATTCGGATCTGATGCTGTCCGATTTTTATCGGACAGCATCGGATTTTAAAAATCCGTAGTGTGAAGGCAGCCTAACATTGTTCAAAACAACCTTACTGTGCACATGTTTTGTTTTATTTCCCTTCTCTCAACTTCAGGGTTCAGAAACCGTGAAGCGGTTAAAAATAGTGACATTTTCAGTCTTTGGGCAGCTTTATTTGGAAGCTACCCGAGCTATAGGGTAAGTGCACACTACCCGGCGTGTTTGCCTCGGCGGCTGGGCGGGACCCGCCAGGAAGCTCCGGCGCCGTGCACCGGCTTCCTGGCGGTTATGAGCTGCGGGAGCCGGGCGGTAACCGGCGGCTGCCCAGCGGGTTCTCGGCGGCGATTCTGCAGCGGCTGGAAGCAGCACATGATTCTGCTTGCAGCCGCTGCAGAACCGCCGGTTTTTACAACATGTTCATTCTTTGCTAACCCGCTGGGAAACCTGCGGGTTAGCAACGGATGACGCTGGGGAACCGCCGGTATGTGCACAGCCTTGGGCGGGCTACATTAGTTTTAATGTTAATCCAAACGCCGGTTTGGATTAACATAAATTAACATAAAACTAATGTATGCAAAACGGCGGTTTACACAGGTAAACCGCCGAAAACCCGCCCAGTGTGCACATACCCATATTCTTGGATGCACAGAGTAAAGATGCTGGCAGCTCAGCTGTGAAAAAAAACAAAAGAGCAAAGTCAGGCTTCACACCACCTGCAAATGTGAGATAAATGCAGGTGGTGTGAAAGGTTATATCGGTGTAAATTGAGAACTGTTCACCTGATTCAGTTGTGTCACCCACAACCAGTATAATCGCCTGTAAGATGGCTTATAAGATGGCTGCTGCAGGGCCGCACCTTCATGATAAACGTGGAAACAGGAATGCTGTAATAGGAACAAATACCGGAATGCCCGCGCTGCCAAACAGGAATCACCAGGAAACGAAGAGTTAACTGGGCAGATTTTTCTTTATTTCATCCTACGCGTTTCGGAGCCTTCCTGAGGAAGGAGCTCGGATAGAGGGAGAAAATAAAGGAGAATTGTTTGAACATCACCAACACGTGTGTTCTTTGGAGTTTCGTCTTGACCTGGCAGCGTGGACGGTTTAACACCGTTTTTTCCCAAAAACATCTTGTTTGGCAGCGCGGGCATTCCGGCATTTGTTCCTATTACAGGCTTCACACCACGGCAGAGTCCGGTCCGGGGTTGTCTGATGTAAACCAGAGAGCCCCGGACCGGATTTTGGCCCCACAGTATCCTATGGGGATGGATGGAGCCTGATGGCAGCTCTCTGCCATCCGGTTTCCATCTCTCCGGCAGAATCCGGGACAAATCTGATTTTTCTCACCATACACAAAAACATTGCTTGCAACGTTTTTGTGTCTGGGGAGATAAATCTTTCCAAATTGCCGTATCCCGGATTCACCTGGATCCTCCCAGATTCGATGCAATCCGGAGGGGCTCCATAACATGGGAGCCTATGGGGCCGGATTGCACTGATCCGGGAACCGGACACCTGCACGCCGCTGTTGTTTCAGGACCGTGGCTAGCTCCCTGCGAGCCGTGGACCTGATTAATCAGCGGCGGCAGCTGCATCCGGCAGCACACCGGACCGGAGGGCATATTAGCCCTCCGGTTCTGTGTGCTGATCCGGTCCGGGGCTGTCAGGGTCATCCCTGACAGCCCCGGACCGGACTTTGCCGTGGTGTGAAGCCAGCCAAAGCCACCAATCCCAGTGCTTCAGGAAAAAGACAGTTTTTTCTTTCCCTGAAGTGGCTTTTGTTGGCATCTTAAAGGAGGTAATTTGCATATACACTTATTTTAGCACTTAAAGGGAATCTGCCAGCAGGATTTTGCTACTTCATCTGAGAGCAGCATGATGTACTAAGATAGACCCTGATTCAAACTATGTATCACTTAGTTTACTGGGTGCAGTGGTTCCAATATTTTAAATTCTGCATATAGCAGAGTTGCGAAAATTGTCCTTGCCCATACAAAGCTCTCTGTATCCAATGTGTATAGACCATGAGCTGCTAATCACAGCAGGGAGCATGTTGGACCTTGATGAGGGGAATCAATAAAATATGTGCTTTAACAACCCCTACAACATGCAGTCTTCAGACTACATAGCAAAAACCTGCAGACATGTTCCCTTGGAGAAATGCAGTAATATTACCAGTGAAAGGTATACCCCAACTATAAACCCATGGTAGGCATATCCCCCTAAAAATACTGTTTCTCTGCAGTGCCCAAAGCAAACATAGAAAACTTTCCTTCCACCAGTCATTTTTAGAATGTATCCTAGACAGTGGTTTATTATGACAATAGCTGAAGTTATTGATTTTTTTTCTCCAATTTTTATTATACCCAAGGCACCAGACATTTGCGTTTTCTTAGGCAAGGGTCACATTTGCGTTTTGACCCTAGCCTACCGGATTGCACTTTAAACTTAGTACTTTTCCCAGCACCGTATAGCGGTAACGCTATGCGGTGCTGGATAACGCTGCCCCTAGTTACCTGATATTTACCTTCCCAACCAGGCACACAGGCAGCTGCTGGGAGTGTGCTTTACAGAGCCGCACAGGAAACACTGTCTGCAGCGCATCCAAGAATATAAGTCGGGTAGCTTCCAAATAAAGTTGCCCAAAGACTGAAAATGTCACTATTTTTAACCGCTTAACGGTTTCTGAACCCTGAAGTTGAGAGAAGGGACCTAAAACAAAACATGTGCACAGTAAGGTTGTTTTGAACAATGTTAGGCTGCCTTCACACTACGGATTTTTAAAATCCGATGCTGTCCGATAAAAATCGGACAGCATCAGATCCGAATTTGGCCCCATGCAGCCCTATGGGCATTGGACCGAATCGGATGTGCACTAAATGCCATCCGATTTGGTCCGATCCGATTCTGTCCGATTTTTTTATCGGTGCAAAAATCGGAGCCTGCTCCGATTTTTGCAACGAAAATAAAATCTGACAGAATTGGATCGGATCAAATCGGATGGCATTTAGTGCACATCCGATCCGACCCGATCAATTTAACATGGGGCCCTATGGAGAAGGGTCCGAGGAAACATCTGATGTCTCCTCGGACCCGATTTTACTGTACTGAGCATGCTCAGTACAGTAAAAATGCTCAACTGGGAGCGCAGGGGTTAAAAAAAAAAAAAGTTTATGCTCACCTCTCCCCGAGCCCCCGCCGTCTCCCGTCGTCTTCCTGCAGGCTCCCGGTGTCTGCAGAGATCTTCCTCTGCTGTGTAGGACCTGCGGTGATGTGATCGGACAGCATCGGCTCCCTCATAAATCGTTATGTGAAAGTAGCCTTAACGTTTTTTCTGCAGACAGCGTTTCCTGTGTGGCGCTGTAAAGCACACATTTCCAGCAGCTGCCTGTGTGACTGGTTGGGAAGGTAAATATCGGGTAACTAGGGGGCGGCGTTATCCAGCACCGCATAGCGGTAATGCTATGGTGGGAAAAGTACTAAGTTTAAACCGCAATCCAGTAGGCTAGGGTCAAAACGTAAATGTGACCCTAGCCTAAGGGCCCTTTCACATCAGCGTTTTTTGAAGTTCGCGGCAGATGCGGTGAAAATACCGCATCTGCCGCGTTTAACGCATAACCGCGACACTTGCGGCACACTTGCGGCAAGCCCCATGCAATGTCTATGGGGCTTGCGGTAAGGTGCGGCAGGTGCGGCAAGTGCGGTTTCGGCACTTGCGGCAGGTGCGGCCGTGAAAAAAAACGCTGCTGACTGCGGTTTTATTCGCGGCCGCACCTGCCGCAAGTGCCGAAACCTCACTTGCCGCACCCTTACCGTAAGCCCATAGACATTGCATGGGGCTTGCCGCAAGTGTGCCGCAAGTGTCGCGGTTATGCGTTAAACGCGGCAGATGCGTTTTTTTCACCGCATCTGCCGCAAATTTCAAAAAATACTGATGTGAAAGGGCCCTTAGACAAGAAAAATCACTGACTGTTAATCATAATTTTGAATCAGTTTAATCAATATTGCAGCTTCTACGTATTTAATTACTGATTTTCACGTTTGGCTACAATGTCAAAATCATCTCCTATACAGTCATATGAAAAAGTTTGGGCTCCCTCTTAATCTTAAATTTTAAACAAACAAAAAAAAAGTGTTTTTTTGCAACAGCTATTTCAGCGTGATATACCGTATATACTCGTGTATAAGGCGAGTTTTTCAGCCCAAAAATTGGGCTGAAAAGTCTCCCCCTCGGCTTATACACGGGTCAATACGGTGGTGGGGGCTGTGTCCGGGGCTGGGGAGGCTGGAGGAGGCTGCTTGATGAGCGCCCAGTCACGTGGGGCCGCTCATTATATATGCACTGCTTCCCCCTGTCAATCAGTGGCAGGGGGAAGCAGTGTATATCTGGCCCCCAAATGCTGGCACTCGCCCCTCCCTCTGTTGTAAGGGCCCCCCGCTGCTTAACTTACCATCCCTGGTCTTCTGCACAGCGCCGGTCCTCGGTGCTCCGTCCTCCATGCTCCCGTCCGGCTGCATCCGGGATCCCCGGCCGTCGCAGTCACGATGACGTCATCGTGCGACGGCCGGGGACCCCGGACGCAGCGAGGACGGGAGCATGGAGGACGGAGCACAGAATACCGGCGCTGTGCAGAAGACCAGGGATGGTGAGTTAAGCAGCAGGGGGGCCTTACAAGGAGGGGGGGGCGAGTGCCAGCATTTGGGGGCCTGTATACCCCTGGGGCTGCTATATACCCCTGGGGCTGCTATATACCCCTGGGGCTGCTGTATACCACACCACTGGGGCTGCTATATACCCCTGGGGCTGCTATGTACCCCTGGGGCTGCTGTATACCACACCACTGGGGCTGCTGTATACCACACCACTGGGGCTGCTGTATACCACTGGGGCTGCTATATACCACTGCGGCTGCTGTATATACTGCTGGGGCCTGTATATACCACTGGGGAGGCTGCTGTAATACTGTTGGGGTCTGTATATACCACTGGGGCTGCTGTATATACTGCTGGGGCCTGTATACCACTGGGGCTGCTGTATATACTGGTGGGGTCTGTATATACCACTGGGGAGGCAGCTGTATACCACTGGGGCTGCTGTATACCACACCACTGGGGCTGCTATGTACCACTGGGGCTGTTATATTCCCCTGGGGCTGCTGTATACCACACCACTGGGGCTGCTATATACCACTGGGGCTGCTATATACCACTGAGGCTGCTATATACCACTGGGGCTGCTATATACCACTGGGGCTGCTATATACCACTGCGGCTGCTGTATATACTGCTGGGGCCTGTATATACCACTGGGGAGGCTGCTGTAATACTGTTGGGGTCTGTATATACCACTGGGGAGGCTGCTGTATACCACTGGGGCTGCTGTATATACTGCTGGGGCCTGTATACCACTGGGGCTGCTGTATATACTGCTGGGGCCTGTATATGCCACTGGGGAAGCTGCTGTAATACTGCTGGGGCCTGTATATACCACTGGGGAGGCTGCTGTAATACTGCTGGGGCCTGTATATACCACTGGGGAGGCTGCTGTAATACTGCTGGGGCCTGTATATACCACTGGGGAGGCTGCTGTAATACTGCTGGGGCCTGTATATACCACTGGGGAGGCTGCTGTATACTACCACTGGGGAGGCTGCTGTATACTACCACTGGGGAGGCTGCTGTATACTACCACTGGGGAGGCTGCTGTATACCACACTGCTGGGGTCCACCCTCGGCTTATACACGAGTCAATAGGTTTTCCCAGGTTTTGGGGCAAAAGTAGGGGGGTCGGCTTACACACGGGTCGGCTTATACACGAGTATATACGGTATGATAACTGATGGACACAGTAATATTTCAGGATTGAAATGAGGTTTATTGTACTAACCGAAAATGTGAAATATGCATTATTTCAAAAATTGAGAGGTGCAAAAGTATGGGCACCTCAACAGAAAAGTGACATTAATATTTAGTAGATCCACCTTTTGCAAAAATAAAAGCCTCTAGTCCAGGGGTCTCAAACACGCGGCCCGAGGGCCGCATGCGGCCCCTGGGGCTTCACTAAGCGGCCCGCGGCACCTTGGACAACTTAATGATGCATCACTCCAGTGCAGCGGTCCGCTGCAGTCCCCGCTGTGTGATGACTCCTGTCCGCGGCACTAACAAGCTCTGCCACTCAGCAAGATCAATGCAAGGTCCGCAGCTGATGGCGGAATATGATGTCATATGCGGGCCTCTGGCTGGCAGATTACATTGATCTTGCTGAGCAACAGAGCTTGTCTGAGCAGTGGCTGGAGGAAGTCATAGCACAGCGGAGGCCGGAAGGCAGCACAACGGGGTCCGCGGCGGCCCCCTGCACTGGAGCGATGCATCATTAAAGTGAGAAGTGAGTGTGTGTGAGGGTGTGTCTATGAGGGTTAGTGTGTGAGGGTGTGCATTTGTGAGTGAGGATAAGTGTATAAAAGTGTGTGTATATGAGTGTGTGTGTGTGTGTGTGTGTGTGTATGACAGAGTGTGTGTGTGGGTATGTGTGTGAGGGTGTATGTAAGTGTGTAAAAAGAAGGTAAAACAGGATGGGGCATCATTATAAAAGTAGATCAGGATAGGGGACATCAGTACAAAAGGGGACCAGGATGCGGGACCTTACTACAAAAGGGGTCCAGGATGGGGGACATCACTACTAAGGGGGATCAGGATGGGAGACATTACTGGAAAAGGGGATCAGGATGGGGGACATCACTACTAGAAAAGGGGATCAGGATGGGGAATATCATTAGAAAAGGGTATCACGATGGGGACATCACTACAAAAGGGAACCGGGATGAGGGACATCACTACTAAAGGGCATCGGGATGGGGGACAACACTACTAAAGGGGATCGGGATGGGGGACAAAACTACTAAAGGGGATCGGGATGGGACATCACTAGAAATGGGGATCAGGAAGGGGACATGACTACAAAAGGGGATCAGGATAGGAGACCTCACTACAAAAGGAGATCAGTATGGGGATATCACTACAAAAGGGGACCAGGATGGATGGAGGACATCACTAGAAAAGGGGATCAGGATGGAGGACATCACTAGAAAAGGGGATCAGGATGGGGGACATCACTAGAAAAGGGAATCAGGATGGGGGACATCAGTAGAAAAGGACATTGCTACAAAATGGGGACATTACTACAAGAAGGGGATCATTATTTGTACTTTCCTACATTGAGCAAAAAATTCTGATATTACTAAAAATATCAGTCCAACAAGGGATGCGGCCCCCTGATATAAATGTTTTTCTATGTGCGGCCCACCAACCCAGATGAGTTTGAGACCCCTGCTCTAGTCGCTTCCTGTAGCTGTTAATGAGTTCCTGGATCCTGGATGAAGGTATTTTTGACCATTCCTCTTTACAAAACAATTCCAGTTCAGTTAAGTTTGATGGTCGCCGAGCATGGACAGCCCGCTTCAAAACATCCCACAGATGTTCAATGATATTCAGGTCTGGGGACTGGGATGGCCATTCCAGAACACTGTAATTGTTCCTCTGCATGAATGCCTGAGTAGATTTGGAGCAGTGTTTTGGATCATTGTCTTGCTGAAAGATCCATCCCCGGCGTAACTTCAACTTTGACACTGATTCTTGAACATTATTCTCAAGCATCTGCTGATACTGAGTGGAATCCATGCGACCCTCAACTTTAACAAGATTCCCGATGCCGTCATTGGCCACACAGCCCCAAAGCATGATGGACCCTCCCCCAAATTTGACAGTGGGTAGCAAGTGTTTTTCTTGGAATGCTGTGTTTTTGTGGCGTCATGCATAACGCCTTGTTGAATGACCAAACAACTCAATCTTTGTTTGATCAGACCACAGGACCTTCTTCCAAAATGAAACTGGCTTGTCCAAATGTTCTTTTGCATACCTCAGGCGACTCTGTTTGTGGCGTGCATGCAGAAACGGCTTCTTTCGCATCACTCTCCCATACAGCTTCTCCTTGTGCAGTGTGCGCTGTATTCTTGACAGATGCACAGTGACACCATCTGCAGCAAGATGATGCTGCAGGTCTTTGGAGGTGGTCTGTGGATTGTTCTTGACTGTTCTCACCATTCTTCTTTTCTGCCTTTCTGATATTTTTGTTGGCCTGCCACTTCTGGCCTTTACAAGAACTGTCCCTGTGGTCTTCCATTTCCTTACCATGTTCCTCACAGTGGAAATTGACAGGTTAAATCTCTGAGACAACTTTTTGTATCCTTCCCCTGAACTATGTTGAACAATCTTTTTTTTAAGATCATTTGAGAGCTGTTTTAAGGAACCCATGATGCCACTCCTTAGAGAAGATGCAAATGGGAAAATAACTTGCAAGTGGACACCTGAAATAGCTTTTCTTATGATTGAATAAACCGGGCTATGAAGTACAAAGCTCAATGAGGTTACCAAACCAATTTAGTGCTTCAGTAAGTCAGTAAAAAGTAGTTAGGAGAATTCAAATCATGAAAATCAGAAGGGTGCCCATACTTTTGCACCTGTCAAATTTTGAAATAACGCATATTTCACATTTTTGGTTAGTACAATAAACCTCATTTCAATCCTGAAATATTACTGTGTCCATCAGTTATTACATATATCACACTGAAATAGCTGTTGCAAAAACCAAATTTTAAACAAAAAAAAAATGAGTAAGATTAAGAGGGGTGCCCAAACTTTTTCATATGACTGTACAAGGATTATAATGACTGTACCTTGATGCTATCCATGTGCTGTACATGATTTCCTCTGACTCACATTTGCATATGAAATTTTTAACATGGTGAGATTCCTTTACACTGCAGTCAGATTTGATATTCTTGACAAAGTGACACGTCAAGTTTGAAAAATGGAGCACTGTGGCAATTAGTTTCGAGATACTGGCATTTGCAAACGCAGGGCACAGAATGCAGCCAAAAGCTTGCGCACATGCATTCCTATGTTTAACATGGGAACGCATGTGCCTGCGTTTGTCTGCATTTGCACTCGGATGCGCACGCTGAACGCAGCCCTGTTGCATTTTTTGTGCAGTCGCTTGATTTATCTGCAAGCGCCCGTAAGCGCACAAACCACGCATAGAAGTCAATGGATCCGCAGTGTCCTCCGCATGACAGCGCAGGAGAAAGCTGAGGATCACATTGAAATCTCTCCCGATGGCCGCCGGTGATCAGCTAAAGCCGCCACTGATCTCCCGCCGATGTCGGCGGGGAGAAACAGCTGATCTGACAGCTGTTTAAATCTCCCACGCTGACACCGAATAGGCGAGGTCGGCTCAGGAGATTTGAAGCAGTGATCAGCTGTTTCTTATCTCCTGCACCGATATCACCCTATACCGTGTCGGCGCGGGAGATTTAAACAGCTGTCAGATCAGCTGTGTCTTCAAATTTCCCGCGCTGAAACCGGCAGGAGATCAGCTGTGGCCGGGAGGAGGAGATCTCTGCCGTTGATCTCCTCCTCCTGGCCATCCCCGAGACAGCTGATTGGCTGGTGGGCTGCATACTAATGTAAAAGCATGTGGAGATTCTCCGCTGCATTCACATCGGTATGGGCTGCGTTTGCACTGCGCTTGCGTCTGCATGCCATACGCATGCAGACACAAACACCAGTGTGAAACCACCCTAAGACTGTTATGTGACACGTACTTTTATGAAATCTTATGAACTCTAAAAAATAATTAGCAATTTAAATCTTGTAATTTTGATACTTAACCTTTTCACAACATATTATGTTAGTTTACATCATGGTTGGGAAGAGGTTATTGCAAAATGAAGTAAACTTACATCATGACAATATAATATTGCCACCATGAGTTTGGCGATTACAGCCAGGAGCAGTCCCCCACGAGCCTTTTAACCACATAAATGCCACCATACATATTGATCACAGAATTTAAGCAGCTGGGACAGGGAGTGTGTAATCTCTCCCATCCGATCAGCACTCCTGCAAAGTCATCACGATGGACCAATGGTAGATATGGCAATCTGAGGTTGTCATGACGACCTCCAGGTCTGCTAGCTATAGAAGGTTGTTAGACCATGAGTGTGATGCGAGAAGAAAAAAAACAAAACAAAAACACATTGCCTCATTGAAAACCATTGATGCAAGTGCAGTGTTCATTTGTGAATTTTTTGCTTAGCTGTAGTTGGGTTAAGGAAATAGAATAATCACGGCTTGCTGAATTTGCCTTGCTACTGATACATTCAAATTCTGTAGAATAGAACACTGTAAATGGTCCTTTACCGCCTTCACCCCCAAACTTGTTTTGACCCTAATGACCAGACCATTTTTTGCAATTCTGACCAGTGTCAACTTTATGAGGTAATATCTCTGGAACGCTTTAATGGATCCCAGTGATTCCGAAATTGTTTTTTTTTGTGACACACCATAGTGGACTTGAGGTTAGTAGTAAATTTAGGTTGGTAGGTTTTGGAGATGAGATATTTTTAAGTGTCCTTTCAATTTATATAACAACGCATGAATCTGTGATGTCCCCAAATGCCCAATCATTTTATATAAAAAGCCATGAATCCATGTGAAATATTTAATCATGTTTTGAATGTGTCAAAGGTCATTATCAATTTGTATTCCCAAATTCTTCTCTCTCTCTGCGATTTGAAGTTGCTTTTTAAAGAGGACCCGTCACCCTCCCCCCCCCAAAGATTTCAATCTAAAGGTAGCACTGAATGTAGCATGCATGCTGCATTCAGGCAAGGGGTCCCCTAAGTGTTTCTGATGTCTAAATCATGAAATACAGCCTTTTAAAATGTGTACAACTGAGTCAGGGGGGCATTATCAGATCCACGCGAGTCAGGTCCTTCCCAGGGGCAGGGCGGGAACGATTGCTGCTGACAGGGTGGGAGCAGAAGCGAGGGGCCAACAGTAGCAAGACTTTGCTCTGCGCCAGCGTGTGATAACCCAAGGAGTCGCAAGCACAGAGCGAGGAGAGCTGACAGGCCATAAAGGAGGCGGCCAGGACAGGGAGGAGGGAGGAACATAGAAGCAAGGGGCAGGAATAGCCCCCAGGAAGGAGCTGACTCATGTGGATCGGTCATGCTCTCCTGACTCAGTTGTACACATTTTAAAAGACCAATCATTTCATGTGTGGACACCCTCACCGAACAAATTACTGGGTGGGAAGAGGGTGTTCCCAAACCCCTGGTAAAAGTAACACCCAGCTACATTCAGGACACAACTGACCTATTGAATAAACTGTCAGGAATTTATCTAGATGTGTGGTGAGCACTTTGAATTCCCAGGTGTATCACAGAATTCTATAACAATGAGCAGTGAAAATGGGGGGGGGGGTGGGGTTGAAAAACAAAAACAAAAAAAAAACACACACACTTTCACAAAAATGTTTTTAGCCTCAATTATTTCATCTTCATGGTGGCGACAGGTTAAAATGTATCCCAAATTTTGTTAGGCAATTTGTCTTGAGTATGCCAATACCCAATATGTGGTGGAAAACCATTGATTGAACGAACAGCAGGGCTCAGAAGGGAAGGAGCGACATTTGATGTTTCAAGCGGAAAATTACCTGGAATCAATAGCTGACACCATTTCGTATTTGGAGAGCCCTTGATGTGAATAAACAGTGGAGCTTCCCCCGCAAGTGACCCCATTTTGGAAGCTAAACCCACGAAAAAAAAAAAAACTTATCTAGATGTGTGGTGAGCACTTTGAACCCCCAGGTGCATCATACATTGAGCTGTGAAAATGAAAAAGTACTTTTTTCCAACAAGGGCAACAAGATAAAATGGACCCCAAAATTTGTTGGAAAATTACTCCTGAGTACGGGGATACCCCATATGTGGTGGAAAACTGTTTGGGCACATGGCAGAACTCAGGAGGGAAGAAAATGCCATTTAATTTTTTTTAGCTAAGATTTTCCTATAATAATTTGCGGATTACATTTGCAGAGCCCATAGGCAGCAGAATTGCAGAAAGTGCCGACATTTTGGAAAATACACCCCTCTGTGAGTTCATCTATGACTGTAGTCATGATTTTATCTATGGAAAACACCCAAGCGCAGTGAATCTTCAATTAAAAATTGCAAATAAGCCCTCGTAGTGCCCAGTACATTGTAGTGCTTGTACAGTGTGCCCTGCTCGAGCTTCTGGAGAAACACACCCCGTAAATTAAGCAGGCTTCCTCACTACAGCAGTGCCAAACATAGGCATTAATGGTGGATTAGACTGTGTGGCTCAGAAGGCAGGGAAGCATTTGGATTTGGGCACGCAGGTTTTGTTGGTTTTCTTTTTGGAGGACGAAGAACCCTAGCGCTTTTCCAGGGCGTTTTTTCTACCGGTAACATGGAAGCCCCTTATATTTCTGTTAAGAGATGACGGACCTGAGTGGTGACTTGTATTTTTGTGGGTTGAGTTGAATACTATTTGATTACAGAACATTTTGGATCAGTTGACATTCATCCTGTGCTCTATGCTAAGCCATTCACTAATGAGGCAGCATAGTTACTCTGTTTGGCTTTTGTGGTTGAACACACTTTTGCACATGCCTAAAAAGATGCGCAAAAAGATGGGACACCGCCGGATCATAGGTCAGATGGGAATTCAAATGACTCCATCATTACAATTTTCCATTGGGAATTGTGTCTTTATCACATTTTTCAGAGATTTACATGTAATTGGCGATGTGAGGATTCCGCATAGAGTGCAGGATCAATGTAATTCCGCGATCTTTGGGAGTGTGATACCAATGTGATAAGAATGGTGTGTGGATGTGAATAGGATAGGTATAGAACAGGTAATCATAATTAGAATAAGTGACCACAGGTCTTATATCATTCCATATAATATATCAGTACAAAGTTGAAATATATAAAAAAAAAAAAAAAAGGGGGGGAACTCTCTTTCACATTATGCTACTAAGATGAGAACACGGCCTGCATGATATATATCTTATGACAGGCAAGAGTCTTTCAATGACTATTGTATTGTTATATACGGGCTACATGTCTTGAGACATATAACCCATGACAAGCAAGTTATAGGACCTATTCAACATCCATTCAATATCCTATGGCTGATGGTCACGAGGGAAATTGAATGGTACAGTCTGCGCATGCTCGAAAGATATTGTAAAGAGTATAAAAGATGGGAGATAACGGTCAGTGATGGGGGAGCTCTTTCAGGACAAGGTGTACGCACATAAACCTGTGATGCAAGCCTCGGTATTGATCCCTTCTCACTGATATGTGTCCCCCCCGAATGGAGAAGGTGAAGCAGCTACAATATCAGGTAATATATATATATTGATGCTTATTCGCTATAATCAAGTGTAGGTATAGTTTGTGTTTAGCCTGTATTCAATTGATGACAATTCATGAGCTACTTTGTAACAAACAAATTTAATCTTGCTATAAAGAATATTATTATTCATGCCTGATTTGTAAGTCAGTGAGCGCTACGTAGGTACGGGCCCTGCCCCGATCCAGGTAAATTTAGCAAGACAGGGAGGCAGAATAAAATAATCAGCAGCAGTTGCAGAAATTGGCTTTATTACTATTTTTATGCCATTCACCTTCTGACATAAGTGATTAGGTGGCTTTGTCAAGTCAGTATGATCACATCAATATGAGATTTAGTTTTGCGTTTTGTTTTTTTTTAGGTTCGTCTACAATTGCACTAAAAATGTGTTTTTTACGGGGCATGGCCTGGCCATGAGAGGTGACAGACACTGAATCTTGAGCTCCTGCTTCCCGGCCAGATAAAAACCTTTATATATTCGGTTGTAACAGTGATTTAATCGCCTTATGTCGGCGAGAAAGAAGAGTAGCCGACAAGGTACCCCCACGGGACCCCTGGTACAATTTACTGCCAGCATCACAAGATTCCTGAGGAGCTCTGGCAGTAGGCCCCAGGACAGCGCTGCACCTAAGATGGCGGATCCCTATCCTAAGCCCAGCAGCTTGCTGTACATGGCAGGAGGCGGCAGTGGAGAAGCCGGTTAGCTGACACGGATGCCTGCGCCTAACCCGTAGCTCCTCCAGACTGAGGGAGGAAGCAGGACCCCGGTCATGCACAGAAGCAGTGACGGCGGAGGAGAGCTGCGGTATGTCGGTGGAGACTGACTGCTCCCAGCATACAAGAAAGAGCAGAGGTAACGTCGGTGAGTGGGCGGGAGACCAGAGCTCCAGTCAGTCTACCCCAAGGGATGAGGGGTGCGCTCTGGAACCGGACAGAAGCAAAGGAATGATGAGGGACAAATCTATTGCTGGTTTACAACCTGTCAGCCCAGCTCAGCATAAGGTGCCTATGACTAAGAGCATGCAATCCCAGCCACAGCCACCGATCACAGTGGCAGCACAATTTAGCCACGGCATAATACCAGAAAACATGCATCCTTTTGCATCTTGCCCTACAGGCATTAAAGAGGGTATGCTGGATCGGGAGGAAGATCTGGGTTAGACACCCGGGAAGGGAGTAGTGACATCAATTCTAACAAAGACAAGTCACAAGATTGCCGTATCCCAGGAGGGGAAAAAGTGGGATTCCTTTAGGGCTCGTATTCTTAATATCCCTACCAAGGAAGAACTGGAAGACTATGTATCTAGGCTTGAGACCTCTTTTAAAAAGGAGGCTGTGGCATTGAAGGGCGAAGTCTCTGTTCTGTCAGATAAGGTCTCTCATACTGACTCCACTGTTGAAAAGCTATCACAATGGGTCCAGATACTGGAGGACCAGGTGGCAGCCCAGGCTTCCAATTATGACACCTTTCTGGATTCCATGGAAGACCTGGAAAACTGGGAAAGGCGCCAAAACATTAGAGTGAGGGGTCTCCCTGAGTCGGTCTTACCTAGTGAGCTGAATTCAATTCTACAAGGCCTATTCAACTCTATCAGAAACGTGTTTGTAGAGATTGTCAGAGTTTGATAGGGCCCATAGATCACTCGGTCCAGTACTACCAGACAGAGCGAGACCAAGAGACGTTATCTGTCGCCTTCATAGGCACCAGATTAAGGAGGAGATGCTAAACTACTCCAGAAGGAGAGACAAGATAAGTTTTCAAGGTTGCCAGCTACGACTTATGGCAGACCTCTCCAGAAGAGCCCTCCAAAAGAGACGTGCCTTGAGACCGCTATTGGATCTTCTCAGACAGAGCCAGATACCGTATTCTTAGGGATACCCGTTCCATCTACAAGTACGGCGAGGAAATCAGACAGCTTTTCTTACCCACCCCTGGGAGGTTCTGGAGTTTGTCCTCACTGGACCTTTCAGACCCGGGTCTTCAGTTTCCGGACTGGCCAGGCCCTCAAAACACCAGATATCCTCCAATGCCACCACGTACACAAAGATCCCAACATAGAGGGGGGGGGGGGGGAGAGGTGGCGGCAGGGCGCAGAGATGGAGAGGTAGCCGTGACGACCCAACAGAAGATGGCCGACTTTTAAAATTCTGTTTCTAGGTTTGCTTTAAATTTTCGATGATAGGGCCTAGCCCCTAAGGCCATGGTCAATAGTCTACCAATTTGCAATTTTAAAGGGCCCTAAGTAGTGAATTTTATTGTCCTTCAGACATCCACTCCCCAGCATATGATGATTATTTCCCTCCCTGACTCCTGTCCTTAAAGCTCCCCCTCCCTCCCTTTCCCTCTATCCCCGCTTCCCTCTGCTCCCCCCATACCCATATCCATTTAAAATTACTAGGGATCCTTGGATATTGGGGGTTCTATTGATTCCGTTATTACACCTCAAGTATTACATAGTGGCGGGAGGATAAGTTTCAACGTAGTCAAGAAGGTTTAATGATGTCTGAGGTTTTTACCTAAACTAACAGAGCCACCTAGCCCTAGATACCCAGGGGTAAAGCTCAGACACCCTGTTTAGAAGCCCCCTCACTTCAGTTAATGATATTATCGTCATCACTGGGCATGATAATCATAATTTGAAATCCCTGAGGTTTCAATAGAAGTGTTAATTTATTATTGCGGGATATAGTGTATTTTACAAGTTCTACTCTTCAGATACTTTGGTTTTAAAAGTTGTAACTACAGTATCGTGCAATTTGCTACGGTTAAAGCTAACGGCCGGGGAGTGTATTATTTCCGAGCATTATATCATCTATGACATTGTCAACAGAAGTTATTTGTTTTGCTGATGTGCTTTGGTGTCTCCTCCCTCCTCTAGAGGAAAGTTCTCATCTCACCCAGGGCAACACATTCTTGCTTAAGAGTGTGGGTAATCTGTAAAAGATTATACCCCATATCATCTGTAATTGTTCATAATTACCTTGATCGCCCAGAGGACTCTCCCCTACAAGCCTACCCTACCCTTCTCTCTTTTCTTATTCTGAGACCACCTGATAGGTGTGTACTCTAAGGCTGCGTTCACACATTTGCGTATTTTGCTGCGCTTTTTTCCGCGCGCTTTTTGCCGCGTTTTTCGGCCGCGCAAAAAAGCGCAGCAAAATACGCAGGGGCTTTCACACACTGCGCTTTCTTTCCCCCAGAAAGCGCAGTGATGTCACAGAGGGGAGGAAGAATCCAGCTTCCTCCTCCCCTCTGTGACATGTGTGACCGCCCCATTAGACTTCACAGTGTTAATACACACTGTGAAATCTAAATTAAACAAAAGCAAGTGTGTGAAAAATAAAAAAGAATCAATACTTCACCTCTCCGACGCCTTCTCACGGTGTCTGGTGCCTTCTGCCGCTCTCCGGTGTCCGATTCTAAGTGAGATGTCTTCTCACAGGACCTGTGGTGATGTCAGAGGGGGGCGTTCCCGGGGCGGTCCCATCGCTGATTGGCTGCTCGCGGTCATGTGGTATCACATGACCGCGAGTGCCCGGGAACGCCCCGCCTCTGACATCACCACAGGTCTTGTCAGAATAGATCTGACTTAGAACCGGGAATCGCACAGCGGCAGAAGGCACCGGACAGCGGGAGAAGGCGTCGGAAGGTAAGTATTGATTCTTTTTTATTTTTCACACACTTGCTTTTGTTTAATTTAGATTTCACAGTGTGTATTAACACTGTGAAGTCTAATGGGCGGCCACAGCTGTCACAGAGGGGAGGAGGAAGCTGGATTCTTCCTCCCCTCTGGGAGAATACGCAGAAGTAGCTGCGTAAACAATTGACATATCAATTGTTACGGAGCTGCGTTTTCTCCCGGAAAACGCACTGCGTATTTTTACGCGATGTCTGCACTGCAAAGTGAATTTCCCATTCACTTTGCAGGCAGACAAAAGGCACATTGCGTATTTTGAAAAGCGCGCGTAAAAAAACGCGGCAAAATACGCAGTGTGTGAACGCAGCCTAAGGCTGCGTTCACACATTGCGTATTTTGCCGCGTTTTTTTACGCGCGCTTTTCAAAATACGCAATGTGCCTTTTGTCTGCCTGCAAAGTGAATGGGAAATTCACTTTGCAGTGCAGACATCGCGTAAAAATACGCAGTGCGTTTTCCGGGAGAAAACGCAGCTCCGTAAAGAATTGATATGTCAATCCTTTACGCAGCTACTTCTGCGTATTTTCCCAGAGGGGAGGAAGAATCCTGCTTCCTCCTCCCCTCTGTGACAGCTGTGGCCGCCCCATTAGACTTCACAGTGTTAATACACACTGTGAAGTCTAAATTAAATTAAAGCAAGTGTGTGAAAAATAAAAAACAATGAATACTCACCTTCCGACGCCTTCTCCCGGTGTCTGGTCTCCGGTTGTAAGTCAGATCTCGTCTGACAGGACCTGTGGTGATGTCAGAGGGGGGCGTTCCCGGGGCGGTCCCATCGCTGATTGGCTGCTCGCGGTCATGTGGTATCACATGACCGCGAGTGCCTGGGAACGCCCCCCTCTGACATCACCACAGGTCTTGTCAGACGAGATCTGACTTAGAACGGGAATCGCACAGCGGCAGAAGGCGTCGGAAGGTGAGTATTCATTGTTTTTTATTTTTCACACACTTGCTTTAATTTAATTTAGACTTCACAGTGTGTATTAACACTGTGAAGTCTAATGGGGCGGCCACAGCTGTCACAGAGGGGAGGAGGAAGCAGGATTCTTCCTCCTCTCTGTGACATCACTGCGCTTTCTGGGGGAAAGAAAGCGCAGTGTGTGAAAGCCCCTGCGTATTTTGCTGCGCAAAATACGCAAATGTGTGAACGTAGCCTAACTCAGTCTAAGTTTCACTTTCACAGATACTCTAGTGACATGCGTTCTATTAAGTTAGGATCCCTTAATGTGAGGGGATTTAACATGCCCCAAAAGAGAACACAATTGCTAGTGGATATGCACAAGCAGAGTGCGCATTTTGTTTCTTCAAGAAACTCATTTTAAAAACGGATCACGTGCCATTGGAGGAAAGTACTTTACTAGATGGACCCGCAGTATGGACCCCGAATCTAGAACAAAGGGGGTATCAATTACCATACATAAAAGTTTGAACCTCACAATAGTAGATTCAGTGATAGACGAGGGAGGACGATATATATTTCTTAAAATAAAAGTGGCGGAAAAAATGTTGACTCTTGTTAATTGGTACCTCCCAAACAGGGAACAGACCAGGGTGTGCAGATCTCTCCTATTAATATTAACAGAATTTGCAGAGGGGCAGATTATTATTGGAGGTGATTTTAACTTTATTTTTGATCCCCCAGTGGATTCCTCATCTGGTCGGGGAGCGGTCCTTCCGAGACGAGTGAAGGCACTACAGAAGCTTCTCCTTAAACTTCCAACTGACCGACGTGTGGAGAATCCTCAACCCTAGGGGTAGAGATTATACCTTCTTTTGTAGGACCCACGGCTCATATAGCAGAATTGACCTGTTCTTGGTCAGTCAGGGGATTCTTTCTTGGGAGGCCTGAGGCCACGATAGGACACATTATCCTGTCGGACCACAGCCCTATTTTTCTATCCATAAAGGTCCCCGGCCAGGCAGAGAAAAGGCGGTTGTGGAGACTAAACAGCAACCTCCTACAAGATGCAACCTGTCTGGAGGACTTAAAAGCAGACATAGCCACGTTTGCTTAAAAGCATGCTGCAGATAACACACCCCAAAATATTAAATGGGAAACTCTAAAATGCATAATGAGAGGCACCTTAATCAAACATGGAGCCAGATTTAAGAGAGTTCAGAACAAAAAAAATCAACGACTTACTGACACAAATTCAACTTCTGGAGACTAGACAAAGCATCAAACATTCACGAGCTGTTGATAGAGCTCACCACCAAACGGCTTGAATTAGAGTCTGTTAGACAGACAGTTTCAGAGAGACAGAGAGCGGACAGCGACACTTGCGGCCACCCATTGGCGAGACTGTTACACCCAAGAACGGGCCCTATTTTCATTTCTTCAATTAAGACAGGGGTGGGAAAAGTGGTTCATAACAATGAGGAAATCTCAGGGGGTTTTTAAAAATTCTATAAGGACCTGTATAACAAAAAAGGGAAATTATCAGACATGGATCCTTCCACGCCGAGAACTAAAATGAGAAATTACATAAAGAAGGTTAAGATCCCATCATTATCAGAAGCCGATTTAACAACCCTAGAAAAGGACATAACCTCTGAGGAGCTGTCGGAAGTAATCAGGGCCACCCCGACATCTAAATGCTAAGGACCAGACGAATTCAAGCCCATCTTTTACAAAATTCTATTAGACAGTGTGCTGCCCCAAATTATACTTACGTTCAATGCAATTACGGAGGGAGAAAGTTTCACCCTCCAGGCGTTGGAGGCACATATATGTGTGATCCCGAAACCCAATAAGGACCCTTTGTTGTCGGCTAGCTGTAGACCAATTTCATTAATAAATGTGGATGTCAAATTATTTGCTAACATTTTGGCTGACACTCTCCAAAATGCTGCCCTTATTCATCTAGACCAGGTGGGCTTTGTCAAAGATCAAGAGGTGCTGGACAACATCATTAGGTCCCTTCTTATTATAGACAGGGCTAAGGTGTGGAAGTCCCCTCTTTGTCGTCTGTAGATGCAGAAAAGGTCTCTTGACAAGAGTCCATTGGGGTTTCTTACGGGAAGCTCTGGAGCACATTAGGCTATGACAAAAATTTTTGGGTACAGTCACGTCCCTGTATTCGAGGCCCTCAGCTAGGGTTAGGATCAACGGGTCCTTATCTGACCAATTCTTCATCCAGAATAGAACGAGGCAGGGGTGTCCGTCGTCCCCTTTGTTATATGTCATCGTTATCGAACATCTGGCTAAAGCCATTAGGGACAATGTTAATATTAAGGGGATACAAGTAGGAAATACCAATCAAAAAACATCCTCGTTTTGCGAACGACGTGCTCCTCTACGTCTTCCAACCTGTTAATTCGTTTCCCATTCTACTAAAGGGGTTCGACACTTTTGGGGCGTTGAGTAATTTTAAAGTAAACTATTCGAAAACAGAGGCTCTAAACATATCTTTGCCTCCATTAGAAGTAGCCTCCCTAACAAAAGACTTACCTTTTCGGTGGAGACAGAGACAGATCTCCTACTTGGGTGTGAGCCTTCCCGATGACTTGCATAAACTTTTTCCCCTGAATCATCAAGTCATATTATACAAGGTTGGGTCTCTTCTAGATTCCTATAGGCCACAAACTCTCTTGGCTAGGTAGGATTCACATCATTAAGATGGACGTGCTGCTGAGATTTCTGTATATATTCCAGGTAGTTCCTATCTGGCCTCACAGATCCTTTTTTTTCCCAAAGTCCGCTCTCTGATGTCTTGTTTCATTTGGAAGGGGAAAAAGCCGATGGTGGGATATATGACCCTGTCAGTGCCTCGTCAGTGCAGGAGTGGGTCTCCCAAATCTTAATAAAAACTGTCAAACAGCCATTTTAGTTAGACTTCTGGACTGGAAATCTAAAGAGGCTTCCAAGAAATGGGTCAAGATTGAAGAAGAGGGGATAGAAATACCCCTTCATTACCTTCAATGGACCTCCAGGCATACTATCAACAGCCATGGCAACCTTGCATTCCTCACCACGGAAACACTAAGGGCATGGCAAGCTACACTAGACAGGAATCCGGATGCACAGTTAGTGAGCTCTTTGACTCCTATATTTCGAAATCCGACTTTCCCCCCAGGGATGAAGAGGCAGTCCTTCTTGGGTTGGCAGTTCAGAGATGATACATGCATCAGACACATCCTACTCTACATGGAGAGCTCCCCCCATTTATTGTATTGCAAAACAATTCCATTGGCACAAAACTAAACTGGTGAGAGTACTTCCAAATACGATTTTTCCTGCAATCCGTGAAGTTGTCAAGGGGCCCTGATCTTCGGCTATCACCCATGGAAACACTTTTCACGTGCAGCTCTGCCATCCCGGGGGATATTGGCCATTTATCAAATCCTATCAGTGGGAGAAAACAATGACAAACATAAACCAGATTACCTAGAAGGTTTAAATTGGTTTTAATTGTATATAGAGGCATGAAAACCCACACATACAGCATTACACCACAAGAGAGGCATACGCTTAGGAACCGATATAATGAGAAAGACCGTGACGTGGTTATCGGGCTCTTGATGCAGTTGTCACTGCTTTAAGCTAAGATTTCTCCATTTTCTTTAGATTCACAAGCAGTTTCTGCCATGTCTTTTTTCCCCCATGTCTTTATTAGCTGTGCAGACAGCCCTGCTATTCACATTCAGCCATTATGCTATGCCCTATAAATATACTGCCTAGTGTTGCAGCGGATTTTCACTTTAAAATGACTTTTTTCTTGCTTGCACCTAGACATAAGGTGATGCCAGTCCTTCATTATATAGTTGTATTACTGATTTTTTTTAATTTTTTTATAAACCAATAGTTTTTTATTGAGGTTTAAGGAAACAATACAAAGGGAATAAATCAAGGAAAAACAGACATTGAAACCAATATTTCGGGGGGTGTGGGACAAAAAGGGAGAGGTAAGAAGGTCAGTGTGGCACCCTGGCACCTGTTGGGCACCACAGAAATCCTTAGCGCACAAATGGAGTAAGTAACAGCACAGCAAACCCACAAACACCAAACAACACAACAACACTTAGAACACCTGGTTTCACCCCGAGCCTCTAGGGGGAGCTCCACTGGTGACTTTGAGCCAGTTCCCCCTATAAATAGAGTCCTGGAGGGAGAAACGTCAGAGTGTGCAGTCACTTCAGAACTGTGAAGAGTTGGTAGACGCTACAAGAGCTGCCAGCCGGTGTGAAACCTCTACCCTATGAGGAACACACTAGGCCCAACCAGCCTGTTAGCCAGTGGAGATCCCTGCAATTGGGATAGTAGGAAGAAGGAGAGCACCTCTCAGGAAAACAGAGTTAACCTGACTCTTTCCAAATCGATCGGTTACTGGAACCGAAGCTGTGAGAGCTACCCAGCCACCACAGAGAACCAGCACCATCAACAGGAGGTTTAGCCACCTGTTCCACCTGATGCACCTATCCACGAGAGCCCAGGGAAGAGTACTGATCCTGCTCAGACCCTTTTACAGTGCCCTCAGTGCTGTTAACCAGGTGATGCAAGTTCCATTGAATACACTGCCCGGTCCGGCTGGATTCCACATCCACCCGACCTTAGCACCAGAACTAGAGAAAGGAAGCCTAACTCTGCTTGCTGTGAAACTCCAGAAGTGCCAACTTCACTATCCCAGTCCGAGTGTACCTGATCAACAACCAGTAAAGGTACCCAAAAGAGACTTTGTGTGGTTGTACATTATTCCTGGATTCAGCGCGCAGCATCCCGCAGCTGCCTCACAACATCTTGCGCAGCTCCCGGCTCCGGGGATTCCCGCTCATCCTGTGGGGAGCATTCCATCTCGCTGTATAACATCCCCCGGAGACCCGAACAGCGCTGGTAAAGTTACCAGAACACCCGCAGGTGGCGTCACGAAGACAAATCACCCCCCACTGTTCCGCCATTCCCCTATTGATCTGGACCACCGGGCCTACACCACCGCAGGCGCGGTTCCGTGACTGGAGGAGAAACAACACCCGCTACGTGTACCCCCGGCTACGGTGAGTCATCAGCATCTATAAAGCAGAGTTACAATCAGCAATTTTCATGAGTAACATAAAAAAGTGACATACATAACCAGAAACAAGCACCAGGTTAAAATTATGGAGGTAAAATAATCGTATTATAAGGCGAAGAGATCCAAGGTTCCCACCAGTTCAGGATTTTTGTTCTATGTTTTAAGTCATGTGCAAGCATTACCCCATAAGAGAAGTGCTGGTTTAGTTGATGCAACACTTCGGCTACCGTCGGGGTTATAGGAGATCTCCAGTGGGAAGCAACGGTGAGGCGAGCTGCAATAAAGACATTGGTAATAATTGGTCTGAGAATGGAAGGGTATGTGTCCAGATCTAATCCCAATAATACCAGTGGGGGCGCCAATGAAAGAGGGAGTCCCGGTAGTGAGGAGAGGAGGGCCTCCACTCCCAGCCAAAACTGACGAATACCTGTACAAGTCCACCACATGTGGGATTCCATGCCTGGAACTGAGCAACCCTTCCAGCACTGAGATGAGGCAGGAGAGGTTCTCCCTCGAAACTTAGAAATACGTACAGGGGTGAGGTACCAGTCCAGCATTAATTTTTTGGACTGCTCCAGGTGGTTTATACAGGAGGTATAGTGCATCGCGTGACCTGAGGCAGCATGACACTGCTGGAGTGAAGCCGAAAATGTGAATCTGGATTCCCACTTCAGCATATAAGGGAGTTTAGTCTGGGACTTATGAGAGAGCAATTCTTTATAGATAACTAACACTCCTCGTCGGAAATGGCCACCCTGTTTGAAAAAGGTTTGTAGGGGAGGCTAATTGTCGATAAGTCACAGATCGTGATGGGAGTGAAATAGAGAAAATGTTGAAGTCTAATGTATGTTAAAAATGGCAGTCATCAGTAGGAAGTATTTGGAAACTAGAGTGTTAAAGGGTCTCAGCAGTTCCTCGTCTAAAACATCTCACAGTAAAGTAGCCCCCCGTTTTCCAAGTAGTGAAGGAGGAGTCGCTTAATAAGGCCTCAACTGCGCTTAATGTAATGTGGGAGAAGAGGAATGGAAGGTGTAATTTAGCAAGTTTAGACCAGGACCCTAGAATCGACATCGACCTCATGGAGAGTAGTGAACCAGGAGGGGGAGTGGATTTAAAGAGGGACATTTCAAGTAAGAGTCTGGTAGACCTACGAGGGGCGAACCAAGTTTCAATTTGAAGCCGTAAGGAAGGGGGTGAGGATTCCACCCTCCAAATCTTGACTATGTCCAATGAAATTGCAGAGTAATAGCAGCAAATATCAGGAACACCAACTCCACCTGATCCATATGGAAGGGTTAGAGTGGACATCGCTATCCCATGAGATTTGCCGCTCCAGATAAACCGAGCCAGGATCGCTTGGAATGAGTTATGATACTTACAAGGGAACAGGATGGGGATGCATCTAAAGAGGTGTAGGATTTTAGGGAGGATCATCATTTTCACTGTTTGTATTTTGGCTATCCAAGATTATAAGCCGACCCGTGTATAAGCCGACCCCCCTACTTTTGCCCCCAAAACCTGGGAAAACCTATTGACTCATGTATAAGCCGAGGGTGGACCCCAGCACAGGTATACAGCCCCCAGCAGTGTGGTATACAGCAGCCTCCCCAGTGGTATATACAGCAGCAGCCCCAGTGGTAGTATACAGCAGCAGCCCCAGTGGTAGTATACAGCAGCAGCCCCAGTGGTAGTATACAGCAGCAGCCCCAGTGGTAGTATACAGCAGCAGCCCCAGTGGTAGTATACAGCAGCAGCCCCAGTGGTAGTATACAGCAACAGCCCCAGTGGTATATACAGGCCCCCCCTCCCGGTATACAGGCCCCCCCTTGCTGCTGCAAACCTGTAAAGCATTACATCATTATACTTATCCCCGTCATCGCCGCCATCGCGCTCCTCCGGCTTCAGCCGGCTTCTTCCTCTGGCGCACAGACAATGACGTCATTGCCTGCGCCCACCGGAGGAGGAAGCAGGAAGAAGCCGGATGAAGCCGGAGGAGCGCGATGGCGGTGGCGGCGACGACAGGGATAAGTATAATGATGCATTACTTTCAGGTTTGCGGCAGCAAGGGGGGGGGGTCCTGTATACCGATGGGGGGGGGGGTGCCTGTATACCGATGGGGGGGCGCAATATATATGACTCGCGTATAAGCCGAGGGGGGGACTTTTCAGCCCAATTTTTCGGCTGAAAAACTCGGCTTACACGCGAGTATATACGGTAATTGAAAGGAGGAATAATGGGTAAGAGTGGTCCTAAGACTCGAGAGGAGTGTTTCACAGTTCATTTTTACAATCTGTCTGGGATGGGTAATATGGATCCCTAAATATTGAAAGCCCTCAGGGGCCCACAAGAGGGGAAACTGGGTGCGAATGAGTAGTTAAGATGCAGAAGGTATATTAACCGGGAAAATGGAGGATTTAGTGAGGTTCAATCTGTAATATGATGCCTCAGAAAAATCCTTTAATACTGAAAGGGGGTCAGAGCACGTGAGAAGGCCATCGTCCACATACAAACTTATCTTGTGATCAATCGGTCCAACAGCAACACCCGAAATGTTGGGGTGAGTTCTGATGATAGCTGCCAGGGGCTCCACGATTAATGCAAATATAAGAGGAGAGAGGGGGCAACCCTGGCGGGTTCCGTTAGGAACGTGAAAGGGGGCGGAGGTGAATCCCTCCGCCCTCACTGAGGCGGATGGAGTGGAACACAACGCCATCATAGCTGATTTAAAGTTGCCTTGGATCGTAAATTTATCTAAGACCGCTGCCAGGTACCCCCAGTGCACATGATCAAACGCCTTCTTTGCGTCAAGTGAGACGAGTGCACTGGGAGTCCCTCTCTCCTCTAGAATCTCTAAAAGATTTATAACCCTCCTAGTGGCATCTCTCGCCTGCCGGTTTGGGATAAACCCTACTTGGTCTAATGCGATCAGGGAGGGAAGTACAGACATGAGACGATCCGCCAGCAGCTCTGAATACAGCTTTAGATCACAGTTAAGAAGTGCTATGGGACGATAATTACTCAGTAAAGTGGGAGCCTTTTCAGGCTTAAGGATAGTTGTAATGGTTGCCTTCAGACCCTTAGGCTTGATGATCCCCTTCTTTCTGCCAGAACTGAAACAGCTTCAGAAGAACGGGGGAGATGATGGGAGCGAATAAGGAATAGTATTTGGTAGGGAAATCCGTCAGGGCCGGGGGCCGAACATTTTTTAGAAGAGCGAATAGTTTTCAGGATCTCCTCTTGAGTAAAAGGTCTGTTAAGTAACTCTAGTTGAACTGGAGACAGGGAAGGGAGGTGGGCTCTCCTCAAGAAGTCAGTGATGGAAGCAGAGGAGGGTTGTGGAGTAGTGGGGGAGGAATTGAGATTATAAAGGTCATTATAATAATTCTTGAACTGTTCAGCTATCAATATCGAGTTTCGAATGGATTCACCTTGTGGAGAAACAACATGTGAAATCCTGTGTTGGGTTTGAGTTTTCTTAACTCTACGTGCCAGGAGTGCTCCTGCTCTACCACCCACCCCATAGTAAACTGATTTGGTTTTCTTAAGATGGAATTCTATTTTAGACAAGAGGAGAGTCCAAAGTCGGGTACGGGCCTCCAGAATCTTCGACAAAATCGAAAACCCAGGAGATTGTGAATGATTCAATTCCAATTCTTTGAGTTTGGTAAGAAGTGAGTTTAGGGACTGGTTGTACACTCTCTTGGCATGCGCCGCTAGTTTAACAAAGTGGCCTTCATTACTGCCTTATGCGTAAACCATAAAGTATCAGGTGAAATGTCTCCAATGTCATTAAGTTGAAAGAATTCAATTAAGGGCATCGCAGTTAGAGGGAAATGACAAGAGTCTTTTGTTAAGCGTCCAGCGGGAAGAGGGAGGAAGAGGGGCCCGGTCACCGAAAGTCAGGTGTTATAGAAGCATGATCCGACCAGGTGATAGTATCAATGGAGGCAGAAATACAGTGGGGTAGTAAGGAGTCGTTAACTAAGAAAAAATCAATACGGCTAAATGTCCGGTGTCGAGAAGAAAAGAAGGTATAATCCCGTTTGGTGGTGTGTAAGTATCGACATATAGCGTGCAAATTATGAGCAGAAATAACCGGGGCCAAGTCTGTTCTGTAGTCTGACGGGGAAGAGCAGTCAAAGGATTTGTTAAGAGGAGCATTAAAGTCGCCTGCAATTTGTGTCCTTGGAAGGAGGGGGCAAGGTCCTCTAAGAGCTTCATAGGTAAAACGGGATTGTCTAGTATTAAGTGAATAAACAGAGAGCAGGGAGTAAAGGTTATCATTTAGACGACATATTACTAACACATATCTGCCCTCAGGGTCAGATATCAAATTAACCAGTTCAAATGAGAGTGTAGAGCATATAAATATAGCGACCTCTGCTTTTTTGCTGGAGGCATAGGCAAAGTACTGGTGGGGATAAAATCATGACGCCACTCTAATTGTCCACTTCTAGTAAATGTGTCTCCTGCAACATAACGACGTCAGAGCGAGCCTTCTTGAGGTGACCCCAAAGAAGAGTTTGTTTCCGTGGTGAATTTTAACCATTTACATTCATAGCTAGTAGCGACATGCATATTTAAAGAATAAAGATAATCTTAAACATATTGCTCATGAAATGGGGACAATTCCAAGTGATGCTGACCTGCAGGGGAGGGGGAGAATGGAGGAAGGGAAAGTAAATGACAAATTCGAAAGCTACAACACCTGATAGAGTCATAACGTTTAATCAGTACAGTGTTAGTTCCCGAATAGGGAACTCAAAAATCCCAAAAAGGGAAAGAGAAAGAAAAAAAGAAAAAAAAAACAAAAAACAAAGAAAAAGGTGGATTCAAGAGCGTACAAAAAGAGGAAGAAAAAAAAAAAAAAAGGACGCTCACGGGGCAGTACTCCCAGAATAGAGAAGGCAAGCAAGAAAAGGAAAAGGAGAAGTGGAAGATACGGTGCTTAAGAGAGGAGGGAAGAAAGGTAGGGAAGAGCGGAGAGGACAGGAACAGAAGGGAAATAAGTAGCAGGGAGGGGGAATAGAAAGAGGAGGAAGTAGAGTGAGGGAAAAAAAAAAAAAAAAGTCAGAAAAGTTGCCTGGGAGAGAATAATAAGTCCAGGAAAGTGAGCCCAAGGCAGGGCATTCAAGGTAATGCAAACCAACATTCATTCATAGATGCTTTTTCAAGCTACATCCCAGTCCATCGTCCGTCCTCGAGGTTTCTCCGGGTTCAGAGGAGGGTTGTCCAGCTGGGCAGACGAGGGTCGAGATTCTGGAGAAAATAGCTCCCACTTCACTAGTAATTTCTCAGCCTATGGAGGTGTAAAGCAGACAAAGGAGGTCTCATCTTTCCGAAGAATCAGTCTGGTAGGGTGGTCCCATCTGTAATTAATTTCCTTGGCACGTAGACAGTGGTGTAAGGTCTGAATGCCCGACGAAGAGCCAGGGTGCCCGAGAGATCAGGAAACACTTCAATTCCCGCGAAACGGTCTGGTAGAGACGGATTCTTTCTTAAGGCTTGGAGGAAAGCATCTTTAGTTTAACAAAAAATGCACCCTGGCCTGAAAATCTCGAGGTAGATCAGCATGAAGAGTCGGAGGTTTAGGAACGCGGTGAATGCAATCAATTTTTAAGTCTCTTCTTTCTAGCTCAGGGAGCAATTCCGCCATAAAATCTTGCAAGAGGGCACGGAGGTCAGAGGGCAGAATAGACTCCGCAATCCCCCGCAGTCGGACATTGTTATGTCGGTGACGATCCTCCAGGTCGCAGTTCTTAGCTTGAACTTTCTCCATTGCTTGCTGCAATAGTTCATGCTCATCTAGCAAGGTATTGTGAGAGCTGATGAGCTCCGCCATTTTGGACTCGAGACAATCTGTGCGAGCCCCCAGCTCTGCTACTTCCCCCTTCAATTCAGAGACCACCGCTATCACGTTCTCCTTCAAAGAAGGCCGGAGATCAGCGAAGAGTTCTCTCATATGAGTGACAGGGCCCTCCGCAGTAACCGGCGACACAGCTGCGTCCTGATTCTGTACCTCGCGGCGGGAACCACGAGCTGCGCGAGGTAAAGGAGGCACCATATTAGTGTGGGTCTCAGGGGCTGCCCGGCCAGGGGGAAAGAAGTCAAATACTCGTTTAGGGAGCTGGGGCTGTCCAGGTTTTACCTTCCCCATCGATGGAGCAGTGTTTCGGGCTGAAGCTGGGTAAGTTGCAGGGACTGAAACTTGGATGAGGAGTTTAGTAAAGCCACTTTGCTGCCCTGGGATCAGGGAGCTCCTGGATTAGGCAGCCATCGCCATGAGCAGCCAGGCCACGCCCCCCATATTACTGATTTTTGACTGAGCTCCCTTCCCCGCCCGGTAGCCATTTTTGGTATCCATTTTGTTGTACTCATGTCCATGATAACCCCTCACAGCTGGTTTTAATTGTATATAGAGGCATGAAATGAGAGGCATACGGTTAGGACCCGATATAATGAGAAAGACCGTGACCTGGTTATTGGGCTCTTGACGCAGTCGCCACTGCTTTAAGCTAAGATTTCTTAATTTTCTTTAGATTCACAAGCAGTTTCTGCCATGTCTTTTTTCCCTATGTCTTAATTAGCTGTGCAGACAGCCCTGCTATTCACATTCAGCCATTATGCTATGCCCTATAAATATACTGTCTAGTGTTGCAGCGGATTTTCACTTTACCTGGGAGAAGGAACTGAGGAGGCCCATCTACAGGGAAGACAGAGATGCTTCCTAATGGCTCTTAAGTTGCCTGGCTCGTGCGATGCGCAGGATAAGTGCTATAAACTGCAATTTAGATGGTATATTACCCCAGATATGTTGCACAGCTTCTCATCAACAGCCTCCAAATATTACTGGAGATGTGGGTCCGAAGAGGGTACGTTACTGCATATTTGGTGGAACTGCTCTCTGATCAGAGAGTTTTGGGAGAAAGTATTCTAAAACTACAGGTTGATAACAGGAAAACATGGAGTTGGAAATCCGGAGATTGTCTTGCTCTCTGTGCTCCCTGGTTCGGTGAGGGCCCAAAAGAGAGACATTCTAAGATTCTGCCTTTCTGCGGCCAGAGCGGTGATTCCTCACCACTGGAAGGACCAGAATCTGCCTACTATATTAGAATGGTACTCAGACTTGGAGTCCATGTATAGAATGGAAGAGATCTCAGCTGGGCTACTACAGACACTGAAAGCCTTTACCATCACTTGGTCTGAGTTGACCATATTTAAAGATGCCACTAACTATATTGAGCCGTTTTCCTAATTTGTAATAGGAGTTACCACTTTAAATGATCATGTCAGACCTTACAATTCCCACTGTTTAGCTCTCAATTGCTATGTCACTGAGTTCTGTTTTTTACATTCTTTCTCTCCTTCCTGTCTGCCCTTCTCTTCTGCTCCTGCTCTGTGTGACGTCAGGAGAAGAGGTCAGCAGACCCACCAGAAGAGGAGGCGGTAGCAGACACATAGAAGGGGCTGAATACACAAGGAGGAGGCAAGGAGGACTGTGCCAGCAGAGAGGACCTCTTAAGATCCCATCAAGGCGACCTCTTACCTGTAAGGTTTCTAAAGACTTTTTTTTTAAAGCTTATAGGGGGGGACGGGACTAGAGACAAGAGGGTCCCCTTCCCTGAAAGCAGCAAACATGCTGCATTTAGTTTGCCATGCACCAGGGGGGTGACGGGACCTCTTTAAGATCTGGACTATTCCATATTGTGTAGTGTATAAATATGTGGCACATCACATTTTGTTTTATATTAGCCTAAAGATGCAATCCGAGCTGTCTAGAATGCTTGCTGCTATTACCACTTTTTCAGTTAGCCAATAAAAGGTATCAACTACTAAGGACTCTCAGATTTTAATATTTTTCCACCTACTGGATAACATGGTACAACCATACAAACCTTACAAAAATGTAAGAATTTTTAGTTCTCAACAAAAATTCTGAAACATTTCAAGGTGAAAAATTAGCTCAGTCTTCATAAATGTTCATCAACAGTTTGCTGTACGACTGTATTTGATTATTATACTTTGTACTTGATTTATTGAAACTAGAATAAAAATTATTTGAACACATAAATGTTCATCAATTACATTATTAGTGTTCCAACATACTTAATGCGTGATTGTCATTTTATTTCATAAAATCAATAGTAAACTTGAAAATAAGCACCTGTGCAATATATCTTACCAGACAAATTTGCTTCTTTCTCTGCCATAATTGAACAAATCATTATCCAAATTTTTAATTCGGAGGTGAAATTATATTCAGTGCACTTTACCATTATTGACATGGACTATCATCAGTAACAAGTGCCATCTCCTATGTAGATAGAATAGAGGTAGGGGTACAGCTCTGCCTGAAGCTTCTCCCATAGTCATAGAATCACATCAGTAACTACTGCAATTTCCCATCTTAGGCTGGCTTCAGACTTGCAGATGCATCTGCAGCGTTTTGCAGATGCATCTGCAAGAATCTGCATGCAGACCGCGGCCCCTATGTTTATAATGGAACGCACGGCAGTCTGCAGATGCTTGCAGACCGCCGTGCGCTCTCATTGCCCGCCATTAGTGATCTGTGCGCACGCGGATGCCTGCGCACAAATCACACACTCCCGCCCGCACCATGGACGCGAGATGTTGCGTCCCTGGTGCAGGCGGGAGTGTGTGATTTGTGCGCAGGCATTCGCGTGCGCACAGATCACTAATGGCGGGCAATGAGAGCGCACGGCGGTCTGCAAGCATTTGCAGACCGCCGTGCGCTCCATTATAAACATAGGGGCTGCGGTCTGCATGCAGATGCTTGCAGATGCATCTGCAAAACGCTGCAGATGCATCTGCAAGTCTGTAGGCAGCCTTAGGAATTGGTTTTCACTGAATACAGATTTTACCTTAGAATACTGATAACTCATCAACTAGCAGAGAAGGCAGCAAATCTGTCTAATAAGATATACCACAAACTACTTATTTTCATGTGTACTATTAATTTATGAAATAAAAATTAAAACAGTTTAGCATTAAAGAGAAGCTGTTGCATTAGAAAAAAAAAAAATAGCTTTTAACCTGCAGCTATGGGATTTACTGTACTTGGAACCCGGTTCCTAGAAGGAACTAACCTTTATTCCTGTCAGCAGCCTCAGACTTTCAGTCATAGAGGTGCTGCTTTTGTCACTGCTCGTGAGGGGTGGCTATAACCACACCCCAGCATGACAGACAGCTGACTCTGCATCGCATCAGGAGTGGTTACAGCCACTGCTCACTATGTACTGTGTGCTAACTGAAGCCGTGTTGGCCGACCTATGACAAAACCAAAGACTACCAGTAGGAGTAAAGAAAATACTTCAGGTCTTAGCATGGCAGCCTTAAAGTTGCAAACCGCTATTAACCTGTAGATTAACCCCATATCTGCAGGCTAATTTTTTTTTTTTTTTTTTTTTTTTTTTTTTAAATATGGACAGGTTACCTTTAAATTACACAATAATAAAGACATGATACATCCATCATCTCATTACCAGAGTCTGGTCGGCCATCAGAACTTCGAAACTCTTGCATCCTCTTTTCTAATTTCTGCTGTCTCCTCCTCTTCATAACCACTTCTGGATTTGATATGGTTCGTGTAAAACTGGTTTCTGGCATATCTTTGTAGACTTCAGCAACAAAATGGGAGTTTTCACTTGAAAAATGAAAAAGTGATAGAATTTTCTATCAGCAGGTAAATAATTTAACAAATTTGCATGTACTTAAAAGGCACAGATACAGAACTAGACGACAAGGTTGCATGCAGGTCTATATGTACCTATTGTGATGCCCCAAAGGAGGAAGTAAACTCTAGTGTACCACAGTTTTTTCTTTTAAATAACTATACAACTTACGCGCTATGGGGTTTGCATATTACTATGTCTGACAACGATGCTGCAGACTCAGGGGTGGAGCCAGTGCCACTAGCAACAGGTGTTGACTACAACATACAGCTGACAATATTGTACAGCACCCTGGATCAGTCCCCAGAAGTGCCCTAATTCTACACTGCACAATCAAATTCACTTTTACAATGCTGCTATCAAGCTCCCAAAGCCCGAGTATAATACAGGCATTTAGCTCACAAAAGTCCTATACTTTTGGAAAAGAAGATGGAATCTGGGTATACACTCACGTTGCCACGTGCAATCCGAATAAAGGATGATGAGAGGGTGCTATGATTATCCGTGGATTCATTATTTGGAAGACCTCAACGCGTCTCATGTGCTACTGCACACTTCCTCAGGAGTAAGAATCATGTTACAGGGAGGGGGCATGGCCTAATGGTAATGGCGTAGGTTTTTACCTGTGCTCTCCCCACAACAATAACCGACAGGGCTAAATTCCCTCATTTTAGTCTTTAACTACTGAAAAAAGCTTTACTAATCAAGCTTGTGATCATCTTGGGAACGTTTTGTTCAGGTCCGTGGTCATTTTTGAGAAGAACTTTCCTCACAATCCAGTCTTCAAGTTTACCTGAGGTAAAAGACTGTTCTGTCACCTCATGAATAATGGCCGCCTAGTCACCTTTATAATATCTTTATTGCTCTAATATTCCCCAAATTTTACATAAATAAGCTTCAAATCTCTCAGTATTTTGAAAGATTTAAGAGACAGCTTTTTAGGACTTTGACATTAATAACCATGATTTGGGGACACCTGACAGATTTCCATTGGCAGCGGTCCTGGGATAATCTGGACCCCCTTGAACTGTTTTCAGACTGGCACTCACAATTTTGAATTTTTCCTGACTAAAAAAAATCATATTCAGCATTTCTAGCGGTAAAACAGAGTTACGTAGTTTACGTATGCAGATTGCGTAGCGCCTAATAAATCTATTGCCATCTATGCCAGAATTATTGCGGTGCTTCGAAGCTTGTATAGTGACCAGAGATCACCACCCAGGCTCATTAGGGTGGTTATTCTAATATGATCGGAGCCCCCCCTGAGCTTTTTTCCTGGTATGGCACTTACTATTTTGAGGTTTCCTGGAGGAGCTCAGCAGTTTTAATATCTTCCAGCGGTAAAACTGCAACTTGCGCACTTTGCGTAAGCAAATTGAGTAGTGCCTATTAAATATATTGCCGCTTACGCCAGAACTGTGGCGGTGCTGCGTAGCATGTATAATAGCTAGTGATCCCTGCTAAGACTCTGCATTACTCATTTTTTACGCTGAATTTGCCATTTTTTCAACAGTACATGTTATAAACTGCTATTTCTGGTTTATTCCATATAGAAGGACTTGTTTTTCTCCATAGCTCTCATAATTTTATATTTCACCTATTCTACACTACCACCTGCGGAGTAGTATAACAGCTCATTGTGACTTTCATATATCTTGTGGGAACATCTGGTTGTTCATGAAGATAATTAAAGTAAAAGAAGCAGATACAACTAAATTATTATAATTATTGACAGTCTTCTCATACTCCTGAGGATTATTGCTGCTTCTAACCTGACTCCTTCATTTGTCATCTGCATACTAATATATCATTTTGGACTAGTCTGGACCTATTACTAGAATTTACAGAATATTAAACAACTTTTCTGGTCCAGTGCATCTGATATACTCAGATTGCTGGATATAGTTTTGCAACTACTCAAGATTCGGAGCTGCTTAGGATTCTGCGTGAGCAAGTGAGATCGGAGGGTCTCCTACGTCCGTGAGCTTCGCTGATCCTGGGAACCTCGGAGTGTGGAGTGGATTCCAAGAATATATATGCTTGTTTAAGTTAATTATTTTCTTGTCTGATGCGGGTTGTGTTGTAGTGTATTGACGCTGTTGGGGGTTCAACTGCTACTTTGGTTGGCCTCGACAGTAACCACTATCTTACATTGAGGTTGAATATCTAGATACACCGACTCTTCTTACAGTAAAATTTATATTCCTGATACTTGTTTAGACACCCTCATCTGGTTACTTATGTCTTGTAGATAAACAGACCCCCATAAGGCTATCATGAAACCCGTTAAATCCAATATAAAATGTACTCCATCTAGAGTTAGACTGATTTTAGATTGTGAACATAAAGAGAAGCTAGACAGAGTGGATTCTCATGTGCGGGGTTCAGACATGGATACCCTAGATAACTAGACTAGTGGCAGCTCGAAACCGACTTCAAAACAAAAGATATAAGTCCCCCTGGGAGTTCTACTTTGGTCGGACATACTTTACAGAAGTTGGATTCGGGAGAAGGTGACAGCTCTCATTCTCCTCCTGTCAAACAAACACCCAGGGTTACTTCTCCTTATCTACTAAAGGTCCACTTCCATGTCAAGTGAACCAATGATTATCACCCTCTATATTTTTAATTCTTTTGAGATTTTGCTATTTGATAATAGCATGTCAGACAATGCAAAATGTGAAGAGAAAAATAAAAAAAAAAATTTTTTTTTAATGATTTTCAAAGTTCGAAAAAAGTGTGAATTTCGGTGTTGCCTGCCCTTACATTTCTCCTCATAACTGAGGCTAGAAATAAGATAGAGACACAAAAATCATAAGAAATTGCAGTGACGATCCAGTGGCATGCTTCATATTCCTTTTATTGTGAAATAATAAAATCATCACAGCGCACAGGGGGTGCCGCTGGACGCGTTTCGGAGGAACTAACCTCCTTAATCATCGGCTGATGATTAAGGAGGTTAGTTCCTCCGAAACGCGTCCAGCGGACCCCCTGTGTGCAGTGATGATTTTATGATTTCACAATAAAAGGAATATGAAGCATGCCACTGGATCATCTCTACAATTTCTTATGACTATTGAGGTGGACGCCAACCACTAGATCCAGTGGAGGAGCCTTGTGAGTATATTGGCTGCAGGTCTCCCCTCCCCCCTTCCTGCAATAAGTAAGAGAGACAAAAACACCATTCTACTCAGAACTGTACAGGCTTTCACTAGATATGTCACAAGAGTATCTTTGTTAATGTTTTACCCATGCAAATGCAAAATTTTAAAACGCATTTCCGAAAAATCGGCATAATTAAAAATTTTCCAAAACTGCCAATGTATCTGCTGTGCTCTTAGCCACAGCTGTACCAAATTTCAAGTTGGGATCACGATGGGATATATTTTAAAATATTTTACTATTATAGTGTCAATTCGAAAATCTTGAATTCAGATCTGTTCAGCCTGTGGTCTAAAAATGTGGGGTCTATATTCACCAAATAATCCATGATTTTTAGACATTACTGTATTATTTGGATCTGTTACAGCTTAGAAGCAGGAGAGGACATATAGGAGAAAGCTTTGTTAGGGCTCAATCTGAGAATGAACAGGGGTAGACAGTGAATGCAGAGCAGATGACAGGCCAGCAGCTCTGTCAATCATGTTAAGTATCTGCCTACCACAGAGTCAGGAAGTAAGACAGAGCTTCAGAGCTTTCATGTCCTGTCATCTCTGGACATCTTCACTCTTGAACAAACAGTCTGTACAAAGGCATCTAGGGACTCTGTATACTAAAATATGGGGGAGTGTGGTTAAAGATTGAGTAAATCTATATTAATAGTTTAATGCTTTTCTTATTAAGAGCTAATAAACACACAGTGCTATTCTTAGTGATAATCGTTCAGAAAAACAGCCCCCATTGATTTCTATGGGTTAAACACATGCAGTGTTTTTTGAAACACTCAGAGTGAGTAAATCACTGTAGTAAAATACTACATTATGTTGAAGAGACTATGATAGATAATTTACAAACAGTGGATATCTGTTGACAGATGTACTTTTGACACTGCTTTTAAAAGTGCAGAAGATTTTCTAGAATTTTTTTGTGAACAGCTGATAGTCCTTAAGAAACATTCAGTTATAGCTCGCCAACAGTCTGACTACTACAATCACCTCAAAGAATACATCAAACAGAATGAGGCAGTAATAAGCATAGGCTGGGTCCACATTTGTGGACCCCTCCGCAGCGTTCTGCGGAGGGGTCCGCAAAATGACCGCAGCAGCCGCCAGCTCCTATCTTTATAATGGGAGCGCACGGTGCTGCGCTTCACAGCGCAGGACCGTGCGCACCCATTCACTCCCATATGTGATCTGTACGCAGGAGGATGCCTGCGCACAGATCACACACTCCCGCCCGCACCAGGGACGCAACAGGTCACATAGTCTCGTCACACAGATCACATAGTCTCGTCCGCACCAGGGACGCGACATGTTGCGTCCCTGGTGTGGGCGGAGTGTGTGATCTGTGCGCAGGCATCCGCCTGCGTACAGATCACATGGGAGTGAATGGGTGCGCACGGTCCTGCGCTGTAAAGCGCAGCACCGTGCGCTCCCATTATAAAGATAGGAGCTGGCGGCCGCTGCGCACACATGGCGATTCCCCTCCGCAGAACGCTGCGGAGGGGAACGCCAGTGTGAAGGCAGCCTTAGACTTTTCAGAGAACTATTCCTTTGTTGTTCAGGATGAAGCACAGTCATTTCACTGGAACAATGAACAAGCAACTGTGCACCCTTTTGCAATCTATTACAATGAGAATGGAGAAATAAAGTACAAAAGTGTAGTTATGATATCTGAGTGCTTACTTCATGATTCAATAGCTGTTCATTTGTTCAAAAAAAAAAAATTTGATTTCAGTGATAAAAACAGATATCCTACAAAGTTTGAGCAAGGTCTACTACTTCTTCTCAGATGGCTCTTCTGCACAGTAAAAAAAAACAGGAAAAAATATGTTATAAATGTATGTCATCACAAGAAAGATTTTGGAGTAGAATCTGAATTACACTTTTTTGCTCATGGCAAAGATGTATGTGATGGTTTAGGAGGCACCGTGAAATGCCTTGCAGCTCCTGCTAGCCTCCAGAGGCCATATTCAGACCAAATCTTAAAACCCATGCAACTTTTCAAATGGAGTGAGAAAAATATTCTTAACATCCAGTTCATGTATTGTACAAACCAGGACTATGAAGAGGAGGTGAGTTTGTTAAAACATCGGTTACAGGAAGCAGAACCCATCAAAGGGACTCGGCAATACCACACTTTCATTGCATGTAGTGAAACAAATAAAAACAAAGACTTTTTCATTCAGCAAAGACAGTGAAGTCCATGAAGTGGTAGAAAGCGGCACAAGATTGGCAATGGATGACATAACTGGCTATGTGACCAGTGAATATGATTGGTGCTGGTGGCTGGCTACTGTATTCTCCAAAGATTGTGAAAATGAAGAAGTAGAATTGACTTTATTGCATCCTTCTGGCCCAGCGCCATCCTTTGTGTATCCAAGAAAGCCAGACATTTTAAAAGTGCACAAAAGTCAGATAACTCAGGTGGAGCCGAACACAGTGACAGGCCGTACATATTCTTTGACACAAAAGGAAATGATAATTGCTAGTAAGCGCTTATGGACAAGATTACATTTCACCCACTAGAAGGGACAAATTGATGATAAAAAGCCACTTTAAAAACGTACTATTGTTTGATTAGTTCATATTTTATAGAACGATTTAACTACTGTACTATTCTTATTAAACACTTCATAAATGACATGTTTAGTGATCGAATAGAAAACAAATTTACATGTATAAATAGGGGTTAACATTTTTGGTTCTTTTAATCTTGTTTAACCCCTTCAGGACCCAGCCTATTTTGACCCTAAAGACCTTGGCCTTTTTTGCAATTCTGACCAGTGTCCCTTTATGAGGTTATAACTCGGGAACGCTTCAACCGATCCTAGCGATTCTGAGATTGTTTTTTCGTGACATATTGGGCTTCATGCTAGTATTAAATTTAAGTCGATAATTATTGCGTTTATTTGTGAAAAAATTAAAAATATGGCAAAAAGTTTGAAAATTTCACAATTTTCACATTTTTTATTTTTTTTTCTGATAAACAAGAGAGATATGTGACAGAAAAAAGTTATTAAATAATATTTCCCACATGTCTACTTCACATCAGCACAATTTTGGAAAAAAAAAAAAATTTTTGTTAGGACGTTATAAGGGTTCAAAGTTCATGAGCAATTTTTCATTTTTCAACCAAAATTTACAAAACCATTTTTTTTAGTGACCACATCACATTTGAAGTCCTTTTGAGGGGTGTACATGACAGAAAACACCCAAGAGTGACACCATTCCAAAAACTGCACCCCTCAAGCTACTCAAACCTACATTCAAGAAGATTATTAACCCTTCAGGTGCTTCACAGGAACTAAAGCAAACTGGAAACAAAAAATGGATATTTTAATTTTTTTATCAAAAATGTTTTTAGCCTCAATTCTTTCATTTTCACATGGGCAACAGGATAAAATGGATCTTACAATGTGTTGTGCAAATTCTCCCGAGTACATCGATACCTCATTTGTGGTCATAAACCACTGTTTGGGCGCACGGCAGGGCTCAGAAGTGAAGGAGCGCAATTTGAATTTTGGAGCTAATTTTACATTCAAAAAGTAAAATTGCGCTCCTTCCCTTCTGACCCCTGCCGTGCGCCCAAACAGTGGTTTATGACCACATATGAGGTATCGATGTACTCAGGAGACATTGTCCAACACATTTTAGGATGAATTTTATGCTGTTGCCATGTGAAAACGAAAAAATTTAGGCTAAAAGAACTTTTTTGTGAAAAAAAAGTACTATTTCATTTTCACAGATCAATTTGTAAAGCACCTGGGGGTTCAATATGCTCACTACCCATCTAGATATGTTCCCTGGGGGGTCTAGTTTCCAAAATGGGGTCACTTGTGGGGGAGCTCCAATGTTTGGGCACACAGGGGCTCTCCAAACGCAACATAGTGTCCGCTAACAATTTGAATAAAAATCAGCTCAAATTGTTAGCTGTAACCATGTTGTGTTTAGTGAGCCCCTGTGTGCCTAAACATTGGGGCTCCCCCACAAGTGACCCCATTTTGGAAACTAGACCCCCCAAGGAACATATCTAGATGCATAGTGAGCACTTTGAACGCCAAGGTGCTTCACAAATTCATCCATAAAAATGAAAAAGCACTTTTTTTTCCACAAAAATTTTCTTTTTTCATTATTATGGATCAATTTGTGAAGCACCTTGGGGTTCAATATGCTCACTACCCATCTAGATATGTTCCTTGGGGGGTCTAGTTTCCAAAATGGGGTCACTTGTGGGGAGCTCCAATGTGGAGACGCACAGGGGCTCTCCAAACGCGACATGGTGTCTGCTAACAATTTGAATGCAAAATGAGCTCAAATTGTTAGCGGACACCATGTTGTGTTTGGAGAGCCCCTGTGCATCTCCACATAGGAGCTCCTCCACAAGTGACCCCATTTTGGAAACTAGACCCCCAAAGGAACGTATCTAGATGCATAGTGAGCACTTTCAACCCCCAGGTGCTTCACAAATTAATCTTTAAAAATGAAAAAGTACTTTTTTTCCGCGAAAATCTTTTTTTTTCATTAATTTGTGAAGCACCTGGGGTTCAATATGCTCACTACCCATCTAGATATGTTCCCTGGGGGGGTCTAGTTTCCAAAATGGGGTCACTTGTGGGGGAGCTCCAAAGTTTAGGCACACAGGGGCTTTCCAAACGCGACATGGTGTCCGCTAACAATTTGAATAAAAATCAGCTCAAATTGTTAACTGCCACCATGTTGCGTTTGGTGAGCCCCTGTGTGCCTAAACATTGGGGCTCCCCCACAAGTGACCCCATTTTGGAAACTAGACCCTCCATGGAACGTATCTAGATGGCTGGTGAGCACTTTGAACCCCCAGGTGCTTCACAAATTAATCCGTAAAAATGAAAAAGTACTTTTATTTCACAAAAATTTTCTTTATTCATTTTTACAGATTAATTTGTTAAGCACTGGGGTGTTCAAAATGCTCACCATCCATCTAGATAAGTTCCCTGGGGGTCTAGTTTCCAAAATGGGGTCACTTATAGGGGAGCTCTAATGTTTAGGCACACAGGGGCTCTCCAAACGTGACATGATGTCCGCTAACAATTTGAGCTGATTTCCATTCAAATTGTAAACGGACACCATGTCGTGTTTCGAGAGCCCCTGTGTGCCTAAACATTGGAGCTCCCCCACAAGTGACCCCATTTTGGAAACTAGACCCCCCAGGGAACGTATCTAGATGTATAGTGAGCACTTTGAACCCCCAGGTGCTTCACAAATTGATCCGTAAAAATGAAAAAGTACTTTTTTTCCACAAAATATTTTTTTTTTCATTAATTTGTGAAGCACCTGGGGGTTCAATATGCTCACAACCCATCTAGATAAGTTCCCTGGGGGGTCTAGTTTCCAAAATGGGGTCACTTGTAGGGGAGCTCCAATGTTTAGGCACACAGGGGCTCTCCAAACGCGACATGGTGTCAGCTCAAATTGTTAGCGGACACCATGTCGCGTTTGGAGAGCCCCTGTGTGCCTAAACATTGAAGCTCCCCCACAAGTGACCCCATTTTGGAAACTAGAGCCCCCAGGGAACTTATCTAGATGGGTGGTGAGCATTTTGAACCCCCAGGTGCTTCACAAATTCATCCGTAAAAATGAAAAAATAATTTTTTTGTGGAAAAAAAAAAGAACTTTTTTATTTTTATGGATCAATTTGTGAACCACTTGGGGGTTCAAGTGCTCACTATGCATCTAGATACGTTCCTTGGGGGGTGTAGTTTCCAAAATGGGGTCACTTGTGGGGGAGCTCCAATGTTTAGGCACACAGGGGCTCTCCATACGCGACATGGTGTCCGCTAACAATTGGAATTGTTAGCGGACTCCATGTCGCGTATGGAGAACCCCTGTGTGCCACTAGCATTGCCACCAGCAAAAGGGCAACTGGAAGAGTTGGGGTACAGCACCAGAAAATGGCACCTCTAATGTGCTATTTTCTGGGGTGGCTTTGGGTTGCAATTTGCAGCGTGGGTGGGACACAACATTTGGGTCTCTCCACGATGAGGATTGCAGCCCCCCAACTGCCAAGTTGTACCTGGCTGGCATCCAAAAATAAGGCAAAGCTCCTTGTCATTTTATTTGTAGAAGTAAAAAAAAAAATTGCATGGGGCTCCGCCATATTTTTGGTCCAGCCAGGTACAACTAGGCAGCTGGGGACTGGAATCCTCAGCATAGAGAGGCCCAAGCGTTCTGGGCCCCCCATGCTGCGAATTGCAGCACGCAGCCGCCCCAGAAAATGGCGCATTCATTGAAGCGCCATTTTCTGGCGCTGTACCCAGGCTCTTCCAGTTGCCCTGGTGCCGGTGGCAAACTGGGTAATAAAGGGGTTAATGCCAGCTTTTTATTGGCAGCTGGCACTAAGCCCGAGATTCATAATATAGGGCCAATGTTAGACCCGCCATTAGGAATCTCTGGTAAATAGTCAGAAAATACACACAGAGAAAAATCTTTTTATTTGAAAGAAAAACACAAACAAAATTCGGACTCCATCTTTATTTTAAAGATCCGACGTAGTCCACAACGAAGGTCCCACGACGCTCGATCGCCTCCGACGTAGTCCACAACGAAGATCCCACGACGCTCGATCGCCTCTGCTACATCCAGAGACTGCAGCAAGGGATCAAGTGTCCTCTTGTTGTAGTTTCTGGGATCAGCGTGATGGTGCACGGTATGGCACATCATTGCCATACCATGCACCATGACGCTGATCCCAGGGACTACAACAAAAGGACACTTGATCCCTTGTTGTAGTCTCTGGGATCAGTGTCATAGTGCACTGTATGGCAATGGTCTGCCATACTGTGCACCATGACACTGATCCCTGAGACTACAATAAGGGATCAACTGTCCTCTTGTTGTAGTCTCTGGTATCAGCGTCATGGTGCACGGTATGGCACATCATTGCCATACAGTGCACATGACACTGATCCCAGAGACTACAATAAGGGATCAACTGTCCTCTTGTTGTAGTCTCTGGGATCAGCATCATGGTGCACGGTATGGCACATCATTGCCATACAGTGCACCATGACACTGATCCCAGACTACAATAAGGGATCAACTGTCCTCTTGTTGTAGTCTCTGGGATCAGCGTCATGGTGCACGGTATGGCACATCATTGACATACAGTGCACCATGACACTGATCCCAGACTACAATAAGGGATCAACTGTCCTCTTGTTGTAGTCTCTGGGATCAGCGTCATGGTGCACGGTATGGCACATCATTGCCATACCATGCACCATGACGCTGATCCCAGAGACTACAACAAGAGGACAGTTGATCCCTTATTGTAGTCTCTGGGATCAGCGTCATGGTGCACTGTATGGCAATGATCTGCCATACTGTGCACCATGACGCTGATCCCAGAGACTACAACAAGAGGAAAGTTGATCCCTTATTGTAGTCTCTGGCGATAGTGGATCCAATCACCATGGAAACTAAGTGCTGTGATCCATGAGATCACAGCACTTAGGGGGTTAACACAGACCAGGGCACAGCAATCACACAGATGCTGTGCCCTGGCTGTGACACTGCTCCTCTGCACACTCATCTCTATGCTGGGAGATGACTGTGCAGAGGAGCCGACAGAAGAGGGAGGACGCCGCAGGAAGAGGACAGCAACAGAGAAGACAGAAGACACAGCAGACCGGAGGGACAGAGGAAGAAGAGCGGAGGAAAGAGGGACAAGACCGGAGGACAGAGGAGAAGAAAGAAGACAGGTGAGAGGCCTGGAGAGAAGGGGAGAACGGAGGAGCAGCGGAGATCACCGGGGGGAGGGGAGAGTGGACCGGAGGGCAGGGGGAGAGATCAGAGGGGCTGGGGGAGATCCGGAGGGCAGGGGGAGAGATCAGAGGGGCTGGGGGAGATCCGGAGGGCAGGGGGAGAGATCAGAGGGGCTGGGGGAGATCCGGAGGGCAGGGGGAGAGATCAGAGGGGCTGGGGGAGATCCGGAGGGCAGGGGGGAGATCAGAGGGCAGCGGGGGAGATCCGGAGGGCAGGGGGGGGGGACATTGGCAGCCAGGGGAGAGAGCAGAGGGCCCGGGATCGGCGGCACAATTGCGGCGGCTTAGGAGGGAGGGGACCCGCCGGTCATGCCGCCCCCTCATCTGATTGGAGGGAGACGCTCTCTCCAATCAAATCTGAGGGGGGTGACACAGGACCCCTTATCCAGCCAATGCCTGATGCTATCCAGCATCAGGCCTTGGCTGGATTGTAATATATCACCATGTTTCATTGGTGAGATATTACATTCACTCCGATTGGCAGTTTCACTTTCACTTCACTGCCAATCGGAGCGGTCCTAGCCCCGGGGGGCTAAGCCACCCCCCCTGGGGTACAGTGCAGGTCCTTCCGCACCCGCGGCTCTATTAACCCCTTAGTGACCGCGGTTAATAGAGCCGCAGGACGGGAAACTGGCGAGGACGCAGCATATGCGTCCAAGGTCGGGAACGAACTTGTTTTGAGGACGCATATGCTGCGTCCTGGGTCGGGAAGGGGTTAATCAAACTTGAGGATATGATCACCTTTCTTCTTTTGGTTTGTTCAATGCATTCAGGTTGAAAATGCTGAGCGTTGTGTTGTGGTGATCTATTATATGATTGTCTAAGGGTTTTTTGTGTCTGTCGCCGAAATCGCGCGCCACACAGAGGTAGCTCATTGGTTGCCGCCGAAGGCGCGAGAATTCAAAGTACGAATTTCGCGCCTAATTGCAGCCTGGCGGAAGCGCCGCTTCCGCAGGTATACATGGTCCGGCAGATGGCGAATCCAGCGCGCGCGAGCCAGCCGGTCGTCTCCCGGCTGGCGAACCGCTGACCTCTGTGCCGCAGTAGCCGCGACTGAGCTCCGGTCAGCTGCGAGCTAGCCGGGAGATGACCAGCGTCAGCCGGATTTCTATTTTGTGTTTCTTTTTTGTTGCATATAAATGTTTTATTCAATAAGTTTATTCAATGTTTTATTCAATAACTCCTACAACCATAAAATAAAAAAATATATAAATTTGACAGGTCCCAAGTTGAATCTCTGCACAAATATAACCAAGAACACAAGTAACACACAGGCATTTTTCACAATTTTCAAACTAACATTTATTTCACAATTGCGCATCAACATTTTGAATTTGATTTTTCCCAAACAAAATATAAAAAAAACAGTCTTGTGACATATCAAATGAAAGCTGTTAACGTTCTGAGTAAAATGATGCCTCTCCCACTTCATTGTCTTATTTCTAGCCCGAGATAAAAAAAAAATGTAAAGTCATACCAGGCCAAAATTCACACTTTATTTTAAAACTTTAAAGATCTGTAAAAAATTAACTGATTAAGAAAAAAAATTAACTAAAGCTGTACTTCATATAGAAATTTTTTTTAAAATCTGAAGACGCCAAGTAAAAAAAATATTCATTTTTGGGTCACATGACATGGAATGACCCTAAATTGAGATGAAACTGGGCCAGTAGATAGTTTCTACTTGACCTCTTCAATAGCTTCACTAACAAAATGAAACTGGAGTTTTCTGACATTAAAGAAACACTTTCCTACTTAACAAAAAGAGTTGACTATACGGAGACTGAAATGATAAGACTAAATCTAATGGCTCTCTTCAAATTTAATTAACTAAAACTAAACAAGACTTAAGGCCCAGTCTCACATAACGACGCATCAGCAATCCCGATAACGATGTGCAGAGATCGCTGGTGCATCGTTTACACATCGCTGGTAAGATGCCAAACAGGTATCTCACCAGCGATGTGAAAAACGACGCACTAGCGATACAGAATTATACCGAGGTCATTGTGAATTTTCTGTCCATAGCATAGCATTGAGATCGTTGCTCATTATCCTCGTCAAACACAACGATGTAGCGTTCCCAGCGGGAGCACAACGACGCAGGAATGACCCAGAGCAGTGTGTAACAATCAACGATCTCACAGCAGGGGCCAGATCGTTGGTGCGTGTCACACAGAACGACATCGCTGTTGCGTCACGGATTTTGTGACACAACAGCGATCCGAATAGCGATCTCGTTAGCGATCTCTTTATGTGTGACAGGGCCTTTAGACACTATCCAGTAGATTGGATTATCTTGACAAGTCAAATAGACAGTCCAATTTAAAATTGAGGGGAATTCCTGAGACAGTCACACGGTCTGAATTGCAACTTTACCTCAAAAAATAGCTTAAAATGGTCTTGCCCTCACTATCGGATGTAGAATGTCTGTTACATAAACCATTTTGCCTTCATAGACCCATATCTATTCCGGAAAAGTTTCCAAGAGATACTTTAATGACCTTTGGCTTTAGGAACACAAAAAACCTTTTAACCAACTACATGCAGAAGCACAAGACTCTGCCTAGACCATTCCATGATATTAAAATTTTCTCTGGTCTTTCTAAATAAACCTTATCCAAACGCAAAACTTTGATACCCATCACCAAAATACTCTGTGCTAATGGTGTAATGTACAGGTGGTACTCTCAAACCAAACTGAACTTCAAGCGGGGTACTACTACTTATATGTTAGAGAGACTGAAGGAGGGACTTAAACTTTTGAGAGATCTTGAAATTAGTGACCCATCAGTTACCTGAATATGTGCACTCGATTAATCGAAACTTTTCATTCTAAGGCACTGAGGTGATAAACTTTAGATGATCCTATTACATTTTTAATTGATGTGGGCGAGAGGCTTGTTTTCTCCGCAAGGAGCTTTTTTCCATCAGTTGTTCCTCACTGCTCCATATAGTCCGTTAGTGTATATATGTCATTTTTTTTTTGTTGTTTTTATTGTTCTTTAGTAAGTATTGACATGATGGGTATCTTGCATCTTTCCACAAATCGCCTGGCTTTACAGTTTAATGATTCTTCTCTTTATTGCTCAATACCTTTTCATTTTCATCCAAAAAAAGAGACTTACTCTAGAGGCCCACTTAATGCTACGAATAAGGCCTGGAGGCTGTTTAATCAAATATCCAAGACAATTTTCTCTCCGACTTGCCCTGTCTGGCTCCCGATAAAGGTCTTCTCTTGGTTATGTCCTTCCCTCAATCTCTCTAATTGGAAAAGTAGAAATATCAAAAATGTATCCGACGTGTTTGTTGAAGATAAATTGGCCTCTTTTGAGGTTATTTCATCTCATTTTCACCTATCTGACTCTGATAGACCTATTTGGACTATATTAAACAAAACTTTAAAGGGGTTGTCCGGCTTCGTGACATATCCTCAGTGTATATCCAGCCTGCCTAATGCTGACAATCACTCATGTGCTTTCTGTCAGTATTCTGCAGTGTTCCTGAGATAACAGTAATCTGCTTCTGAAGAAACCGACCAGGGGGTGTGTGCTGGCATGATAATGTAATCTGGTCGTGTCCTCCTACTCTACTCCAAGTCTGCCCTCCAGAGAAACAACCCCGCCCACTATAGCAACAGGCCCTGCCTGTCCACATGATGAGCCCTCCGCACACATTACCAAATCCTCCCCCTACAGCATGATGGCTCCCAGTGCAGAGAGCAGACCTCCTCCCAGCCACACACAAGTGAAGTAAGGCGAGTCTGCAGAGCAGGCAGGGCTGCTGTTATCAGTGATTCCTTCCCTCATTGTGGAGCGAGGACTGTGCCAGCCACTGATGGCTGCCTGGAGCGTCTCATCTTCACAGGGGTTGGCAATCACACTGGCACACTGTAACAAAGTACTGCTGAGTGAAAGACAGTTCATGTCTTCACACAGGGGCAGACTTGGTGCAGTGTAACAGCAGCCTGTCCAATCAGTACCTGCAGAAGAATGAAGTGTTGGGGGTGTTTGTATGGAGTATACTGTATATGATACTAAGGATTCTGATACTAAAAATATAGGGCTTGTCTGAGGTTGTTGAGGAGCCCTTCCTTCCTTCTATCCTTCCTTCCTTCTATCCTTCCTTCCTATCCTTCCTTCCTTCTATCCTTCCTTCCTTCTATCCTTCCTTCCTATCCTTCCTTCCTTCTTTCCTTCCTTCTATCCTTCCTTCTATCCTTCCTTCTATCCTTCCTTCCTTCTATCCTTCCTTCCTTCTATCCTTCCTTCCTACCCTTCCTTCCCATCCTTCCTTCCTATCCTTCCTTCTATCCTTCCTTCTATCCTTCCTTCCTTCTGTGAACTTGGATCCTTCCTTCCTTCCATCCTTCCGTAAACCTGTATCCTTCCTTCCATCCTTCCGTGAACCTGTATCCTTCCATCCATCCTTCTTTCCATCCCTCTGTGAACCTGTATCCTTCCTTCCATCCTTCCGTGAACCTGTATCCTTCTTTCCATCCTTCCGTGAACCTGTATCCTTCCTTCCATCATTCCTTCCGTGAAACTGTATCCTTGCATCCATCCTTCCATCCATCCTTCCGTGAACCTGTGTCCTTCCTTCCATCCTTCCTTCCCTCCATCCTTCCGTGAACCTGTATCCTTCCTTCCGTCCTTCCGTGAACCTGTATCCTTCCTTCCATCCTTCCGTCTTTCCGTGAACCTGTATCCTTCCTTCCTTCCATGAACCTGTATCATTCCTTCCATCCTTCCGTGAACCTGTATCCTTCTTTCCATTATTCCGTGAATCTGTATCCTTCCTTCCATCCTTCCTTCCGTGAAACTGTATCCTTGAATCCATCCTTCCTTCCATCCTTCCGTAAACCTGTATCCTTCCTTCCATCCTTCCGTGAACCTGTATCCTTCTTTCCATTCTTCCATGAACCTGTATCCTTCCTTCCATCCTTCCGTGAACCTGTATTATTCCTTCCATCCTTCCGTGAACCTGTATCATTCCTACCATCCTTCCGTGAACCTGTATCCATCCTTCCGTGAACCTGTATCTTTCCTTCCGTCCTTCCGTGAACCTGTATCATCCCTTCCATCCTTCCGTGAACTTGTATCCTTCCATCCATCCTACCTTCCTTCCATCCTTCCGTTAACCCTGTATCCTTCCTTCCGTCCTTCCGTGAACCTGTATCATCTCTTCCATCCTTCAGTGAACTTGTATCCTTCCATCCATCCTTCCTTCCTTCCTTCCATCCTTCCTTTCATCCTTCCGTGATCCTGCTTCCTATCACTTTATAATGTTTGTAGCTGTAATATGTAGCAAGTGCACACGGACGATTCACCTCTGCCAGTGCTGGGAAAGACAAGCTGCACTTTATTTATGTATTGTTCCCTTCACCTCCGGGCAATTTTCTGCTTTCCGTTTTTCCCTCCCCTTCTTCCATAACTTTTTTATTTTTCCGTCAATTTAGACATATGAGGCTTGTTGTTTTCTGCATGACGAGTTGTTCTTGTGAATCACGTCATGTATGTTACCATATAGTGTACAGGAAAATGGGAACAAAATTCCAAGTGCGGTGAAATTGCAAAAAAAAGGAAATTTGCAATTACACCTTTTGTTTTTTGGGTTTTTCATTCACCATGTTCAATATATGGTAACACTGAGGTGTCGGTATGATGTCTCGGGTCAGTACTATATGGTAACACTGACGTGTCTGTATGATGTGTGCGGCACCGCCGGCATGATCCGCATGGCCGGGGTACATCACATGTAGGATCAGAGGATGATCCTGTGCACACTGGCCGGTTTTTCCTGTGATGATAATACTGTGTGAACCAACCTGAACACAATGAGGTTTCATGAGCCTAATGAGCGGCAGTGAGAGTGGGATGAGATCGAGGAGTCCATGAGGAATAGGATGTAATGAGTGAGTGCTGACAACCCGGAACACAGGGAGTTAACATGAGCTGTGTGACAGGCTGATTACAAGCAGCTGAGGGGGTGTGTCCATGTGGGAGTGGCTGGCACGATAAGAGGCGGCCACCTGAGTGATTGAGAGATTGATCCTGGAAGCTGAGATTGATTCAGATGGAAGCTGAGACCAGCCAAGTGCAGAGCAGTCTAGAGGCTCTGAGTACATGATGGGAGCATGCTAGCTCCATGCCGGTGCCGAGGTCCGGGGTCGTGTCCGCACCTGGAGGGGGAAGCTGTGGTTGACCCGTGGACGCTAGATCGGACGTGGTTCACCTCACGTCCGGGAAAGAGCCTGTGGGGATGCCTGGTGGAACCTGTGACACAGGTAGCGAGACCCGGATCCGTGCCCGGTAAGAAAGCAGTTCCTGAGCGATAGTGTGAACTGTGCACCTTGAGTGTGTAAATCATGTTAGGTGAGTATAGACCGCCCTTGGGACCGACTCAGTGGAGTCCGTTAAAGGTCCTGATGAACCGGAATGTATGTAGCCCTTGGAGGCAAATGTATGTAGTGTGCCAGGCGGGCGTAGACCGCCTTTGGGTCCGAGTCAGAGTACTCAGTTAAGGGACCCGATGAACTATGTGTATGAGGGCTTAGGTAATGGCCCTGAATGAGAGATGATGACCTATGTAAGACCCATGTATAATCATGTGGAGAGACAGTGACCCAGCTGGTATGGATGATGTTGGAGGCGTTCCGTCCTTGGGACGAGAGGGAGGCTTGCCCTGCTGCATGCAGAGGGTACCTGATCCCTCAACCACGACCTCTAATGGTGTGGGTGTGCCTGTGGTGCCAGACACAGGGGTAATAGGGCTCCTAGTAGGTAACGGATGTAGAGGTTCCCGTGCACTATGGTTTGCCAGTCCCTGTAATGGGCCATGGAGGGGCCACAGTCCATGGATGTGGGCTGTGAGCAGGTGTGTGATCCATGGACGTTTGAATGATGGATCACATACGGTATGTAAGGACCCGGTCAGGCAGGATTCCTGACTACGGGTGAATGTTGAGTCATCATGCTGGGGTGACTAAAGCCAGGCGGCAGGTACCGCCATTGGGACCCACAGGGCCCGTTGAGGCGTATGTAACGAAGGTCAGAAGCAGGGGTTAGAAGGGCTCCTGTACTGGGTAACGCGTGGTTAGGCCTGAGGCCGCAGCCACGGGTTACTAGGGTTTGCCAATCCCTGTTATGAACCCGGAGGGGTCATCATCGTACTGTAACGTATGTATAGTGTAAGTAGGCCGGAGGCCGTAGCCACCATGGGAGCTGTTAGTAGAGCTCCAATGGGGACAGAGTTGGTTACAGGTCCCGGGTTACTATGAGATGTTATGTGCAATATGAGTGTTATGTAATGTTATATGTAAATGTATGATGTGTTTATGTATGGTGTTTTTAATCAATGTGATGTGTCAAACATGCTACCCGGGTTATGTTGTTAATATGTGAAAATAAACGGGTAGACATTGGTTAAACTTATAAACACGTGTTCGTTGTCGTTTTGCAAGCGGGTTCCCCGGTTGCTACCTCACAGATGCCTCAGGTCAGTACTATATGGTAACACTGATGTGTCAGTATGATGTCTGGGGTCAGTACTATATGGTAACACTGAGGTGTCGGTATAATGTCTGGGGTCAGTACTATATGGTAACAATGAGGTGTCTGTATGATGCCTCAGGTCAGTACTATATGGTAACACTGATGTGTCAGTATGATGTTTGGGGTCAGTACTATATGGTAACACTGATGTGTCGGTATGATGCCTCAGGTCAGTACTATATGGTAACACTGAGGTTTCGGTATGATGTCTCGGGTCAGTACTATATGGTAACACTAAGGTGTCGGTATGATGTCTGGGGTCAGTACTGTATGGTAACACTGAGGTGTCGGTATGATGTCTGAGGTCAGTACTGTATGGTAACACTGAGGTGTCGGTATGATGTCTGGGGTCAGTACTATATGGTAACACTGAGGTGTCTGTATGATGCCTCAGGTCAGTACTATATGGTAACACTGAGGTGTCGGTATGATGTCTGGGGTCAGTACTATATGGTAACACTGACGTGTCGGTATGATGTCTCGGGTCAGTACTATGTGGTAACACTGAGGTGTCGGTATGATGTCTGGGGTCAGTACTATATGGTAACACTGAGGTGTCGGTATGATGTCTGGGGTCAGTACTGTATGGTAACACTGAGGTGTCGGTATGATGTCTGAGGTCAGTACTGTATGGTAACACTGAGGTGTCGGTATGATGTCTGGGTCAGTACTATATGGTAACACTGAGGTGTCGGTATGATGTCTCGGGTCAGTACTATATGGTAACACTGAGGTGTCGGTATGATGTCTGGGGTCAGTACTGTATGGTAACACTGAGGTGTCGGTATGATGTCTGAGGTCAGTACTGTATGGTAACACTGAGGTGTCGGTATGATGTCTGGGGTCAGTACTATATGGTAACACTGAGGTGTCGGTATGATGTCTGGGGTCAGTACTGTATGGTAACACTGAGGTGTCGGTATGATGTCTGGGGTCAGTACTGTATGGTAACACTGAGGTGTCGGTATGATGTCTGGGGTCAGTACTATATGGTAACACTGAGGTGTCGGTATGATGTCTGAGGTCAGTACTGTATGGTAACACTGAGGTGTCGGTATGATGTCTGGGGTCAGTACTATATGGTAACACTGAGGTGTTGGTATGATGTCGGGTCAGTACTATATGGTAACACTGAGGTGTCGGTATGATGTCTGGGGTCAGTACTGTATGGTAACACTGAGGTTTCGGTATGATGTCTGGGGTCAGTACTATATGGTAACACTGAGGTTTCGGTATGATGTCTTGGGTCAGTACTATATGGTAACACTGAGGTGTCGGTATGATGTCTCAGGTCAGTACTATATGGTAACACTGACGTGTCGGTATGATGTCTGGGGTCAGTACTATATGGTAACACTGAGGTGTCGGTATGATGTCTCAGGTCAGTACTATATGGTAACACTGACGTGTCGGTATGATGTCTGGGGTCAGTACTATATGGTATCAATGACGTGTCGGTATGAATAATTGAAGAATTAAAGAAACAAAAAAGAAGAATTGCGCTCTTGCACCATTTCCATGATCCGCAGTGTTCATACAGTCAAATATTTATTCTGACAATCAAAATCTATATTAATTTTTATTTTAAAGAGAACTGTCATCCCATTTTTGTGTATTAAAATAAAAGCTCTTTTTTTAATCAGGGACTATGCTGCTTTCTAACAAGGAGGCCATTATGCCCTGACTGCCCCGTAAACACAATAAATAACTTACACAAATCTCCCGCTCTGTATAATAATTACCTGTTTCCGGTCCGATGGGCACACTTGCAGCTTGGTAAGTCCTGCCTCACCCGCTGTCCATCCCGCCTCTCCTGCCATCTGACTGCCCGTCCCCTCTTCTGAGTGATGTGGATAATGCCTCCTCGGGAAGAGCCTGAAACTCATCCAACCATGAGCAAACTGTAGGGGTCTCTGTGGCGTCGACGCATGAGCGCAGAGGGATTTAAATCACGGGCCAACACCGCTTATTCTTCGGTGCCGACCAATGAGCACTGTTGGTGCGTGATTTCAATCCCGCTTAGCAATCGACGCAGTCAACGGTGACAGTTGAGCGGCGCGGGATTCAAAGCTTTGAATCCAGCGCTGCTCATTGACTCAGCTAGCAGCCAAGGAGCTCGTGGGATTCAAATCCCCTGCCACCATACTGTGCTAACCACTTAGCCACCATACAATGCTAACCACTGAGCCACCATATACTGTGCTAACCACTGAGCCACCATATACAGTGCTAAACACTCACCCACCATACAGTGCTAACCACTGAGCCACCATATACAGTGCTAACCACTGAGCCACCATACAGTGCTAACCACTGAGCCACCATATACAGTGCTAACCACTGAGCCACCATACTGTGCTAACCATTGATCCACCGTATACAGTGCTGACCACTGAGCCACCGTATACAGTGCTAACCACTGAGCCACCATATACAGTGCTAACCACTGAGCCACCGTATACAGTGCTAACCACTGAGCCACCATATACAGTGCTAACCACTGAGCCATCGTATACAGTGCTAACCACTGAGCCACCGTATACAGTGCTAACCACTGAGCCACCGTATACAGTGCTAACCACTGAGCCACCGTTTACAGTGCTAACCACTGAGCCACCATATACAGTGCTAACCACTGAGCCACCATATACAGTGCTAACCACTGAGCCATCATATACAGTGCTAACCACTGAGCCACCATACTGTGCTAACCATTGATCCACCGTATACAGTGCTAACCATTGATCCACCGTATACAGTGCTGACCACTGAGCCACCATATACAGTGCCAACCACTGAGCCACCATATACAGTGCCAACCACTGAGCCACCATATACAGTGTCAACCACTGAGCCATCATATACAGTGCTAACCACTGAGCCATCATATACAGTGCTAACCACTGAGCCATCATATACAGTGCTAAGCATTGATCCACCGTATACAGTACTGACCAGAGCCACCGTATACAGTGCTAACCACTGAGCCACCATATACAGTGCTAACCACTGAGCCAGCATATACAGTGCTAACCACTGAGCCAGCATACAGTGCTAACCACTGAGCCACCAAATACACCATATAAATCTCGGAACAACAGGATACAGGTTCACAGAAGGATGGAAGGAAGGAAGGATGGAAGGAAGGATACAGGTTCACGGAAGGATGGATGCAAGGATACAGTTTCACGGAAGGAAGGATGGAAGGAAGGATACAGGTTCACGGAAGGATGGAAAGAAGGATACAGGTTCACGGAAGGATGGAAGGAATGATACAGGTTCACGGAAGGACGGAATAATGGAAGGAAGGATACAGGTTCACGGAAGGATGGATGGAAGGATGGATGCAAGGATACAGTTTCACGGAAGGAAGGATGGAAGGAAGGATACAGGTTCACGGAAGGATGGAAAGAAGGATACAGGTTCACGGAAGGATGGAAGGAATGATACAGGTTCACGGAAGGACGGAATAATGGAAGGAAGGATACAGGTTCACGGAAGGATGGATGGAAGGATGGATGCAAGGATACAGTTTCACGGAAGGAAGGATGGAAGGAAGGATACAGGTTCACGGAAGGATGGAAAGAAGGATACAGGTTCACGGAAGGATGGAAGGAAGGATACAGGTTCACGGAGGGATGGCAAGAAGGAAGGATGGATGGAAGGATACAGGTTCACGGAAGGATGGAAGGAAGGATACAGGTTCACGGAAGGATGGAAAAAAGGATGGAAGGAAGGATACAGGTTCACGGAAGGAAGGAAGGAGGGATACAGGTTCACGGAAGGATGGAAGGATACATGTTTACGGAAGGATGGAAGGAGGGATACAGGTTCACGGAAGGATGGAAGGATACAGGTTCACGGAAGGATGGAAGGAGGGATACAGGTTCACGGAAGGATGGAAGGAAGGATACAGGTTCATGGAAGAATGGAAAGAAGGATACATGTTCACGGAAGGATGGAAGGAAGGATGGATGCAAGGATACAGTTTCACGGAAGGAGGGATACAGGTTCACGGAAGGATGGAAAGAAGGATACAGTTTCATGGAAGGATGGAAGGAAGGAAGGATGGAAGGAAGGATACAGGTTCACAGAAGGAAGGAAGGATAGAAGGAAGGATAGGAAGGAAGGATAGGAAGGATAGAAGGAAGGATAGAAGGAAGGAAGGATAGGAAGGAAGGAAGGATAGAAGGAAGGAAGGATAGAAGGAAGGATAGAAGGAAGGAAGGATAGAAGGAAGGATAGAAGGAAGTAAGGGCTCCTCAACAACCCCAGACAAGCCCTATATTTTTAGTACCAGAATCCTTAGTATCATATACAGTATACTCCATACAAACACCCCCAACACTTCATTCTTCTGCAGGTACTGATTGGACAGGCTGCTGTCACACTGCACCAAGTCTGCCCCTGTGTGAAGACATGAACTGTCTTTCACTCAGCAGTACTTACAGTGTGCCAGTGTGATTGCCAACCCCTGTGAAGATGAGACGCTCCAGGCAGCCATCAGTGGCTGGCACAGTCCTCGCTCCACAATGAGGGAAGGAATCACTGATAACAGCAGCCCTGCCTGCTCTGCAGACTCGCCTTACTTCACTTGTGTGTGGCTGGGAGGAGTTCTGCTCTCTGCACTGGGATCGATGCTGTAGGGGGAGGATTTGGTAATGTGTGGAGGGCTCATCATGTGCATGGGGAGGGCCTGTTGCTATAGTGGGCGGGGTTGTTTCTCTGGAGGGCAGACTTGGAGTAGAGTAGGAGGACACGACCAGATTACATTATCATGCCAGTACACACCCTCTGGTCGTTCTCTTCAGAAGCAGATTACTGTTATCTCAGGAACACTGCAGAATACTGACAGAAAGCACAGTGATTGTCAGCATTAGGCAGGCTGGATATACACTGAGGATATGTCACGAAGCCGGACAACCCCTTTAAATGACCCACACTTAAGGGGGTGTCACACGCGTCAATGTCGTCAGCGACATGATCGCTGACGACATTGACGGCTGATTGCTGGTGAGCTGTCACACAGACAGACTCACCAGCGATCAATTGACCAGAGACATCATGGAAACGATTTAAATATAGTTTCCACGATGTCCTGCTCCCGCTGCCAGCCTGCTGGAAGCGGGAGCAGGCTGGTCTCCAAGGTAAACTGCGGGTAACTAGGCAGCGCGCGCTGCCTAGATACCCGACGTGTACCTTAGTTACCAGCCTCCTCCGCTCACCCGGTGAGCGGAGGAGGCTGGTAACTAAGGTACACAGTCGGGTATCTAGGCAGCGCGCGCTGCCTAGTTACCCGCAGTGTACCTTGGATACCAGCTCCCAGCGCTTGTGAGAGGCGCTGGGAGCTGGAATATCGCTAGTCCCGGTGTCACACGCAGCGATGCTGCGTGTCCACCGGGCGACAATCGCCAGGTTTCAGAGCTGGTTCTGAAACCTGGCGATCATCAACCAGCGATTTATCGCTGGTTGATGCAGTATGTCACACGCGTCAATATCGCTGCAACGTCACGTGCAGCCGATATCGTGCAGGCGATATTGACGCGTGTGACACCCCCTTTAGACTCAACTTTACCTAATAAAATTGATTTACTGCTTCGTTTGGGAACGGGGTTGTTTGGAAAACTAATACTATTTATAAAACCTTTAACAGAGATGCGATCCCTGACAACTTTAGATTCTACATAGTATGGGTTAACCAACTTGACATTGACAACCAAACTTTACATGAGCAATTACTATTTTGAAAAACCTTTATACATCAGTCCCTTGTTTGACATTATTGGAAACCCAATATAAGTTGTTCACCAAGTGGTATTTCACCCCTTTGGAACTACACAAGATTGACCCTAGTACTTTTAATTTGAGTTGGAGACAGTGTGGTTTCGTAAAATCTATCAGACACGTTTTCTGGTCAGGTCCTAACATACTTGTTTTGGATGGACATTCAAACCCTGATAAATCTAGTTTTGGATTTAGACTTAACTTTCGATTCTGCTGTACTGTTTTTTGGGATTTGCGATTTTCCAAAATGTAAGCGCTTTTTAGCCTTACACATCTTACTAGTGGTAAAAAATTTTATCGCCTCTCGATGGAAAAGTGATTTGGTTCCATCTATTAAGAATCTTATGGATTGTATAGCATAACATAATTTTTTTGAGTTCATGTTTGCTCTTAGAGGGGACGTACATGTTAAATTAAAATACATGGAGAAGTGGGCGAGTTGGGTTAAGATGTATGTACCGAATCTTACATTTCTTTTGACTTCGTTTAGTCTAATTGTTTCCTTTTATTGCCTATGTTGAAAATAATTAGCTGAGAGATTTTTAGATTTCCTGATACATATTATCTTCGTGTCAACTGTAAATAGTTTGTTATTTTATTTTCCTCAAATTTTGTCTTTGATTTTTTTTTATTTTTCTCCTTTTTAATATAATTTTTCTCCTTAAATATATGTTATGTGCTAATACTATATGTAAAATTTTATGCTGAAAATTGTATCATCATGACAGTTATGTTTATTCTCTTGTTGACTAATAAAAACATCTTAAAAGAATCAAGTTACAGGCTCAAAAAAATTGTCCGGCTATGAGGAAACAAATTACGCCATCAAGGTAGTATAGATCATTCTCTAAAAAAACCTTACACAACACAGAAAGCACACATTAAATTACACAACAACCACATATAAAATCACATATGTCCCTGCACCCCTCCCCCGCTAAGTTGTTCCATGGAAACCCTGTGGGACTTTGACTAAACTGCAAGATCTACTCCGGTGAGTGCTGCTGGCCTTTTTTCCTTTACTTGGATATTAAAAATATACAAGAAACATACATATCAAAATATGTGTTCACACAAGGGCTACCTAACTTATTAAAACAGAAGGGTTTTACTTCCGGTTCCGGCCCCTTCATGTGCGGACGCACCTGAGCCTGCTCCGCTCCCCGCCTTGGCAATCCGCCGCCATCCACAACGCTCCAGGGCTGCCCCCGGAACAACCGGCAGCACGGAAGACGCCAACGCGATCCCGGTAAGGCCCGCCATGGCCACGATGGATCGCTACATAACAAGAGGAGGGGGGGAGAGAGAGGCGGGACGCCATGTGCTGACCGCAATAATGGCGCGGTCGGCACACAAAACGCACAGGGGAAGGTGCAGGAGAGAGGACCGGATCAAATGGCTGAGAGGGGGCAGAGTGAATCAGAGGGTGAAGGAGCAGGAGAGAGACCGGAGGGATCCCAGGAGAAGGTCCCAGAGAGCAATACTGAAACCCCCCCAGAACACAGGCCACAGGCAGGGGAAGCCCTCTGTGATCGGCATCAGCCCCAGCTTTCAGCACAGTCACAGACGCAGGCTGTAGCCATAAGAAAAGTGCAATGCCAACACAATTCTGATACCTGGGGAGAGGATCCAGGGGATAGCTGGGGATTCCAGCCCTTGAATTATAAAAAATTGGCCAAGGAAATGGCTGTACACCTAGCTGAACAATTCAAAGCCACAGTGGCAGAGATGGTGACAGCTTCAACTAAAGACCTGTCTGTGAAAGTGGAGACACATGCACAGCAGCTTCTTGAGGCTGAATCCAGAATTGGAACAGCAGAGGACAGGATTCAGGAGCTTGAGGATCAGTTAATGGCCCTGCAAAAACATGCTGAATATACACATAACAAGCTAGAGGACATTGAAAATAGAACAAGACGGAGTAACTTAAAAATTGTGGGTCTCCCAGAGTCTGTCCCGGTGAGTCAATTAGAGGAAATTTTTGAGGTGGAACTGCCAAAAGCCCTGGGTCTTACCCATAGATGCAAGACAGAGTGTGCCCATAGAATAGGACCACCTAGAGACGTACAGGAGACGACTGAAACCACGAGACACCTAGCCCCTAACGCAGCCTCCAGGGATCCCAACAAATCCAGACATGCCATAGCTAAATTTTTGAATCATCGAGACAAAGAAGAGATTCTTCGAGCATATAAAGCAAAAAAGCATCCCCTAATAATACAGGGACATAGAGTGTTGGTTTTTGCAGATTATTCCGTTGAAGTCACACGTCGCAGAAGGGCATTCAGTGAGACATGTTCACTGCTGCATAAGAAAAACATCCGCTTCCAGTTGAACTTCCCTGCAACCTTGAAATTTAGATCTAGAGAGGGTGTCATGTTGACCTTCTCTGATCCAGAGGAAGCAATGGCTGCTGCCAGAGATAATGTAGCCTCCCCAAGAAGAACCGAGTCACCGCCCCGTACTCGTAAGGGATCACCTGCGAAACCTACTTCTACTCTAGATTCAGACACTGAAATAGACAGAACCTCTGTGAGATCTTATAGACTCAGGTCATACTCTAACATTGGATGATGAGACACAGAGGGGAACTACCCCAGGCAACCCAAAACAGCAGAGACAAGCCGGAAATCGATGGCAAAGGAAAAAGTGATCAAAGCTTAAAGAATGACTAATTCCGCAGATAGCTGACAACGTCGGTTTGCAAGGAGAGACCGGAAGGAAGAGAAGAGGAGCTCGTGTGGTGTGATTATCCCTTCCCCTTTTAACCCTCCCTCCCCCCCCCCCCCCCCCCTCTCTCCTTTTTTTTTTTTTTTTTCCTCTCCCTCTCTTCCTCTTTCTTTCTCTCTTTCTCTGTTTGGCTTCTCTCTTCTTCCCTTCCTTTTCTTTCTTTGTGCTCTTATCTCTCTTTAATTAGGTTTACTCTACAGAACCTTGGCAGCACAGATGCTAGCGAGTTCAGAAGGTCCATATTCAACACTGAACTATGGGTGGACATTCGACCATGGATACCTTAAGGTGGATTTCACTCATACCCTTATACAAACTCTTTGATAACCCAGGACCGCGGTGGACGTGTGAAGGGTTGCGGGTAGTGGGATGTTTATTTGATGTACCCTAAAAGGATTACCCTGGGACAGTTTGCTTAACTAGTTTAAGATAGCTGATAGTCAATTGTTGATTTATGTTATTTGGGCAGAATGTTGGAGCTATGATCCTGCTTTACCAAATGATACAACTAACGATACAAATTCAAAACGATTCCTTTAATGTTTACAATATATATGCCCCTAACGGGAAACAAAAACCCTTCTATCAACACCTACAAAATATATTACTCCTAGACAACGGGAATAATAGAATAATTGGTGGAGACTTTAACACGGTCATGAAAGAGGAGGAAGATAGACGCACTACATCCCAAACTCAGTTGAAAAGGCAGACGGGGGGTAGATCAGGAGGAGAATATAGTCTATTGGAAGGCTTAGTGCAGGAGGCTGGGTTATTGGATGCTTGGAGGCTAGTGAACCCACTTGGTAGAGAATTTACCCACTTCTCGCACCCCCATGGGTCGTGGTCCAGATTGGATATGTTCTTTGTCTCAACTAAAATAATCCAACAAATGACAGACATTAAGATCGAGGATATGCTGATCTCGGACCATAGCCCATTGGTGTTAGAAACCAGAGACAAATTTGAGAAAGGTACCGATTATTTATGGAGATTCCCCGACACGTTTGTTAGAGAAGAAAACTTTACTAAACTACTGGGAGAATGGTGGTCGCACTTCTCTACCGACAATCAGGAACATAGACCAGACCCAGCCTTATATTGGGAAACAGCAAAAACAGTGATGCGAGGGCACATCATGGCGCATAGCATGAGGATTAAACGACAAATCAAAGACAAATTTGTCCAAACCAGTCTTGAGGTAAGAGAGGCGTTTACACGTTATCAATCTACAATGGCGGCTCCTGACAGAGATAAGTGGTTGCAGGCAAAGAGAGAATTCGATGTGTGGGCGGGAAAAAGAGAAGACATTTATAAAAAACCGTCTGGAACTAGAACTTCAGAAATTTGGAGATAAGGCGGGGCGCCTATTAGCGAGGTTGGCCAAGGGTAGGCATAAGCCCTCCCCTATACAAGTGATAGTGGATACACATGGTACCACTTGGCATGACCCAAAGAGCATCTCCCGAGTTCTGGGCAAGGATTATGCTTCTCTCTACACGGAGGTTAGCACTGACGAATCAGATGGCCTTGCCTGGTTGGGGGGAATTACGCTGCCAACTGTTTCCCAGGAGGACGCTCAATTTTTAAACAATCCAGTCACGACCGACGAAGTCGAGACAGCTATAAAGCATTTAAATTCGGGTAAAGCGCCCGGCCCAGATGGCTATAACGGCGCTTTCTTCAAGACCTTGAGGGAGCAGATCTCTCCGGTATTGTGTGATCTATATAATTCAATACTAGGTGGGACTCCAATCCCGGAGAGAATGAATCTAGCTTATATCAAATTGATACCTAAACCAGGAAAAGACCCCACAGACCCAGCAAATTATAGACCGATTTCTTTAATAAATCAAGATTTGAAGCTCCTCTTCAAAATTCTGGCTGACAGATTGGCGGTGGTCCTACCCAAAATAGTTCCCCCACATCAGGCGGGATTTGTAAAGGGGAGGTCAACCACGACAAATATAAGGAAAGCAATGCTGATGATAGATGTTATGGGACGGAAAATAAAGATGAAAGGGGGCAACCCAGCCATGATCACTCTTGACGCTGGAAAAGCATTCGACAATGTCAGATGGTCATGGCTGGGTAAAGTGCTTGACTCCATAGGTATACTAGGCCCCTTCAGGCAATATATTAATGCACTATACAATAACCCCAAAGCTAGTATTAGTACGCCTGGGTTCCTGTCAGATTCCTTCACTCTCCAAAAGGGTACGAGACAAGGATGCCCACTATCGCCCCTTCTTTTTAATCTGGCTATAGAACCTCTGGCACTATATCTGGAACGTACCCTGAGGACGGTGCCAGGATTGGGCGCCGAAACGCGTCGGTTTATAAGAATAAAGAGAATTTCGTTTGGAACATTGTTTCCCTTGTGATCCTTTGGACGATCGGGCAGCGCGGACTGCAACACACCTTTGATCCCAGAACTCTTGAAGTACCCACGGTCCCGTGGAGGTGGAGGTCCAGCAGCAGCCTGCATTACTAAAACCAACGCTCTTATTCCAGTTGTGGGATTCACAACTGGACCAGGTTAGTGCAAACCTGTTTATACCGTTTAGTCCCTAATCTATGCCAAATGATAGGGCACTATTGCGCCTCTGTTGTCTCCCCTTGTATTTTTATATACTTTTTGCTGATGACATTATTCTATATGTTCAAGACCCAGAGAGGGACCTTCCAGATATATTGTCAGACATAGAGAAATGGGGTAGATATTCAGGTTTCTCATTAAACAAAGGCAAATGTGAAATCCTCTTTATAAATCCAGAAGAAGGTGCAAGGAAAGGGGAAAAATTTTGCGGACTACCTATAGCGAAAAACAGTCTTAAATATCTAGGAATACACTTGGCCAGAACGAGTGGATTGACATATAAACTTAACTTTTTACCAATCATTATAAAGATAGAACAGGAGTTGGCAAGATGGGAAGGGTTGCCGCTGTCTCTGCTAGGACGCTGCCATCTACTCAAAATGATGAGCTTTTCAAAACTACTCTACCCTCTCCAGACAATTCCTATGCTAATGAAACATACTGACATTTCAAGAATCAACAAAGCTTTCACCAAATTTCTATGGAAAGGTAGAAGAGCTAGACTAGCCTTTAGAACTTTAATACAGCCCAAGCAGGAAGGGGGGTTGCAGCTCCCAGATGTTAGAGGATATAATTTAGCATGCATTTTACGAAATGTGTTGGACTGGACTAAAGGAACAAGCAAATTTTCAGATCTAGAATTAGAGGGAGAATGGGCTAAGCCATGGGACTTGTCCGCTTTACTGCATTCTCCGTTGTCCTGCCTTCCGGCCACCCTGAAAAATACAGTAATATATAGAGATACCATCATAACGTGGAGAGAGACTAGGAAAAAACTTAAACTGGCATGGAAAGTCTCCAAACGTCTTAATCCGCGGAGATGCCCGGCTTTTAGATTGGGCCGTGAAAACTCCCTATTTAAAATCTGGAAAGAAAAAGGCGTCCATACACTAGAGGACCTTATAAATTTTGTCGAAAGGAGGTGGATGACGGAGAAGGAAGTGCTAACTACTTTTAATTTACCCCAATTTCAGGCGATACAATACCGTCAGTTAGATCATCATCTCCTCTCACACCTGCGGAATCTCTCTGGGGAGGTTGACAACAATTTATGGACCGAAATACTTACCGTATATACTCGCGTATAAGCCGAGTTTTTCAGCCCAAAAATTGGGCTGAAAAGTCCCCCCCTCGGCTTATACGCGAGTCACTGTATACTGTATACAATGTATACAGTATACAGTGCCCCATCTATATACAGCCCCCCGCCGCAATCCTGTAAAGGAATAGGTTAGTATACTTATCCATCCGCTGCAGCTGTCCCGCCGCCATCGCGATTCAGCATCTTCCGACTTCCAGCGTCTCGCGTCTCCTTCCGATGGTCGCAGGCAATGACGTCATTGCCTGTGCGACCGGGGAGGAAACCGGAAGAAGACGCGAGACGCTGAAGTCGGAAGATGCTGAATCGCGATGGCGGCGGGACAGCTGCAGCGGATGGATAAGTATACTAACCTATTCCTTTACAGGATTGCGGCGGGGGCTGTATATAGACGACGGGGCACTGTATATACCTCTGGGGCATATACGGTATATGTGGGGCTGCTGTATACTACCACTGGGGCTATATTTACCTGTGGGGCTGCTGTATACTACCACTGGGGCTATATTTACCTGTGGGGCTGCTGTATACTACCACTGGGGCTATATTTACCTGTGGGGCTGCTGTATACTACCACTGGGGCTATATTTACCTGTGGGGCTGCTGTATACTACCACTGGGGCTATATTTACCTGTGGGGCTGCTGTATACTACCACTGGGGCTGTATTTACCTGTGGGGCTGCTGTATAGTACCACTGGGGCTGTATTTACCTGTGGGGCTGCTGTATACTACCACTGGGGCTGTATTTACCTGTGGGGCTGCTGTATAGTACCACTGGGGCTGTATTTACCTGTGGGGCTGCTGTATAGTACCACTGGGGCTGTATTTACCTGTGGGGCTGCTGTATACTACCACTGGGCTGTATTTACCTGTGGGGCTGCTGTATAGTACCACTGGGGCTGTATATACCTGTGGGGCTGCTGTATACTACCACTGGGGCTGTATTTACCTGTGGGGCTGCTGTATAGTACCACTGGGGCTGTATATACCTGTGGGGCTGCTGTATACTACCACTGGGGCTGTATATACCTGTGGGGCTGCTGTATACTACACTGGGGCTGTATATACCTGTGGGGCTGCTGTATACTACCACTGGGGCTGTATAATACCTGTGGGGCTGCTGTATACTACCACTGGGGCTGTATATACCTGTGGGGCTGCTGTATACTACCACTGGGGCTGTATATACCTGTGGGGCTGCTGTATACTACCACTGGGGCTGTATAATACCTGTGGGGCTGCTGTATACTACCACTGGGGCTGTATATACCTGTGGGGCTGCTGTATACTACACTGGGGCTGTATATACCTGTGGGGCTGCTGTATACTACCACTGGGGCTGTATAATACCTGTGGGGCTGCTGTATACTACCACTGGGGCTGTATATACCTGTGGGGCTGCTGTATACTACCACTGGGGCTGTATATACCTGTGGGGCTGCTGTATACTACACTGGGGCTGTATATACCTGTGGGGCTGCTGTATACTACCACTGGGGCTGTATAATACCTGTGGGGCTGCTGTATACTACCACTGGGGCTGTATATACCTGTGGGGCTGCTGTATACTACACTGGGGCTGTATATACCTGTGGGGCTGCTGTATACTACCACTGGGGCTGTATAATACCTGTGGGGCTGCTGTATACTACCACTGGGGCTGTATATACCTCTGGGGCTGCTGTATGCCACACTGTTGAGGGCTGTATACCTGTGCTGGGGTCCACCCTCGGCTTATACACGAGTCAATAGGTTTTTCCAGATTTTTGGGGCAAAAGTAGGGGGGTCGGCTTATACACGGGTCGGCTTATACACGAGTATATACGGTAATATAAATGAAGGTGATGTGTCCATTACAACATTATATGCCAAATTACAACAAATCCTGCGCCCACACAGGAGGGGAAGGTTTTTCAACAAATGGCGAAAACACATTAAAGACCCTGACCTTACTCAGAAAATCCTGGAGGGATGGGGACTTATGAGACGATATATTGGTAATGAAAGGTGGAGGGATTCCCAATTCAGAATTATGCATGGGACTATCCAGGGTTTTAATATTCCCCCTTCCCAGACCAACCAAGGAAGATGGAATCAATGCCCAAAATGCAAAATTGAAATGACTGACCTGGAGCATGGTCTTTGGTCCTGCCCGGTTTCACAAGAGTACTGGAGGAGGGTGGTAGGTTGGGCGAAGGAAGTATGTGGAGTTATGGGAGGTCTAGACCCGTTACGTTGGATTTTCCATTATCAGACGGAGTCTGGGGCGCACGGACAACCACATGTCTTATGGCACTATATTGCGATAATAGCCAAGAGACTCCTTCACCAGCACTGGCTTAATGACAGACCTCCAGACCTGAACCAGATCAAAATGTTGATGCGCCATACTTTGTCTCTTGAATCGATGGATGCAATACGCAACCCAAATAAATTAAACAAGAAATTTTTCTTCAAATGGAAAATATTCATTGAAAAAGAATTCACGGAAAGTGAAATAATTAATTTCATGTTACCCTTTCGTTCGTCGGTGTGGTATGCAGAGGGAGAATTGGGAGGAACGCTTGGTAGATTGAGATGTAGCGTTTAGCAGACTATAATGAGTTTGGATTTGACATCTTTATAACACAATTTTATTCTTTTCAGAGAATGTGACAAAACAGGAGTATTGGATAATTTCCAGGGTGGGGTGGGAGGTAGGATATTGAGATTTATGGCACGTAAATGTGTTTATATATGTACTGTAAACTTCAGAAACCGATGTTCATATTGTGTAAATTAATGTTGGATATGCTTATCCTAATATTTTGGAATTGTTATACTATATAAAACCCAATAAAAATATGGTTCAAAAAAAAAAAAAAAACTGAAGGGTTTTAAAAGTTTACAATTTTTTTTCTTTTTTTAAGGAACGACATCACTTTAGAAGTGACAGAAAATACACAAAAGTGACACCATTTCAAAAACTGTACCCCTCAGACTGCTCAAAGCCACATTCAGAAGTTTATAACTAGTGATGAGCAAAGAGTAACATGCTCTGATTCGGGAGAATTATAACAAGTAGTTTGCAATACTTGCGTATCTGCATCGAAAAAAAAACTACTCTATTCTATAATACTAGATGTAGGCCCGATGCTATCAGCTCACGTTTTATTCCACTTTTTGTCAGCTGTATGATGAAAGCTTATGCTACTTTTTTATTCAATAAGAAAAAAACAACAACTTTACACTGTTCACTGAAGAGGTTAAATAGTGACAGTTTTATAAATCAGGCCGTGTCAGAGCGCAGCAATCCCAAATGTGTACTATTTTGTTTATATTTTGGTGCTCATGATTTTTTTTTATATATATCATTTTAACTTGATGGCTTTTTTAGTGTAGTTTTGTCACAAAACTGCAAACAAATCCTTGTTCAAAGAATTTTATTGGTTTTAGAATTACGTCAAGATTATACAGCATAAAGACATAAAATTTGGGATTGTACAAACATTAAAAATGATTATAAGATCTGGGGATTAATAATTTGCAGATCTGGCCAAAATAAAGTTAAAATAGCAAGTAATATTGTGTGTAGTGTAGGACAATCCAGAGCTTCTAAAAAAATGAATAACTATGTACATTAAGGATATTACCTTGACAAGATACTCAAGACACAGTTAACAAGGGATTAACAAGATTAAAGGGAAGGCGGGTAGGGGGAAGGATGGGGTGGAAGGAAAGAGGCAGTAGAGTCGGTCACTTCGACAGGTCATGTAACGAATACCATCATGTGCAGGTGTCAATCACTTCAGTAGACATGAAACAGTCAAAAGATAACATTATAAATAACGATTATAATGTTTCTACTTCCAACAGGGTATTTTGAAGAAAACACACAAGAATATATAGAGTAGAGTGGGAGAGAGAGGAAAGAAAGAATAGTAGAGAGGTGGGGAAGGAATGTGCAGATGGGAAGGAAGGGGGATTTGAGGGCAGTATGGAGGGGGGAAGGGAAGGCAAGGATATCTCCTGATAAGCACTCAGGTACGGGGTGTAACATGTCTTAGGACATACACAGCATTCTAGTCACAGCCAGGTTGCATAGCGAGCACTTAAGAGAGCTCCGAGGAGTCCCTAAACAAGAGCCAAGATGACCATGATTTAAAGTATTTGTCCTATTATGGTATTTTTTGATTAGTATATTTCTTATAGCAAAAGAGAATTCGTAGGCGTTAATGTGTAGCTACTCTTTCCAAGAGAGCAAGAAATGTGGGCGGTTGAGTGTCCCTCCACATTGAGGCAATGAGGGTTTTTGCTGTGAGTATGATGTGGGTAACCAAAGGTCTAAAGTGAGTAGGTATCGAGTCCATTCCAATAAGGAGAGTGACCAACTCTGGGGTAAGAATGAAAGTACATTCCATGAGATCTGTAAGTAGCAGTTGGATCTCGCTCCAAAAGGTCTCGAGGCATTTGCACTGCTAGAAGATATGTGAAATGTTTCCAATCTCAAGGGAACATCGCCAGCACAGCGGTGATATCTCTTCCTTAATCTGGTGGAGTTGTTGAGGGGTGTAGTACCACCGAGTGGGAACCTTGTAGTGGGTCTTGAGTAACGCAGAGCATGGTATCATTTTCTTGAGTTTAGAGAGAGTGTCACTCATGAGTTCAGTGTTAATGGAAATTCTCAATTCATTTTCCCAAGCTTTCAGGGTCGAGGTCTTAGTCAGAGACGAGTCTAAGTTGCTGATTCTATAAATATTTTTGGTGGTCCAAAACAGAGGGTTGTGATACAATTTAAACAACTGTGCTATGGTCAATGGTAGATGAAAGTTTGGTTTCTTTTTGGTCACGAAATTTTTGATTTTCTCCCATGTCAAGAGATTTCCGTCTTGTAATTGGAAGTTTGAGTGCAGTGTGGAGAAGGGAAGCAGCTGGTTGTCCCCGTCGAAGATGTCAGATATCTGGTTAATGCCCAAGCTTGTCCAGGAATCCAAGTGTAGGTTTGGTATTAGTAGTTTCAAGAGATCAAGAGGAATCCAGTCGGGGGATGTATTAGTGGAACGTTCTGTCGCCTTGATTGCTAGGTGCTTCCATGATTGTATCCTGGCTTTAATTGTCAGATCTTTAGGTAAACGTTTCGCTCTATCACACAAATGTTTAAGTAACAGGAGATTAAGTTTGTGTCTGAGGTATCTTAATTCTTCTAGGGATAGCCAGCTGGGCCTCAAAGTTTCACTCCACTAGGTCTCGCTTAGTTTAATTATGGTCGAGTTGTAGAATGCTGAAGGATTAGGGATGGCTAGGCCACCATTCGCCTTGCTCTTCTCCATAGTACTCTTTGCTACCCTTGGCTTTGTGTGTCCCCAAATAAAAGTCATAAGTTGGAATTGGAGTTTTTTAGACCAATGTTGTTTAATAGGGATTGGGAGAGAGGAAATACATAGAGTATTTTTGGAAGTACAAACATTTTGTACAACTCAACTTTACCTATCCAGGACAAATCGGCTTTTGAGATGTGTTTTAAGTCGGTTTGGACAGTTTTTTTTTTTTTTTTTTAAATCAACATTTTTATTGAATTTTCAATATTCCATTGTACATTGCATTTGACAAGTATAGCTGTACCAAGGAAAAATATATAATGAACAGTAACATGGTATTAATATCAATATATATCAAGGGTGTACAGCTTTTTTAACCATATATCATATTTTAACATTCCCAATAACTTTCCCCAACTTTCCCTCCTCCCCCCCTCCCACTGCGATGATTTTACTTTGATTCATGTATCTAAATGTCTCTTGTAGGTTCTCATAATATCTAAATATATTATTTTAATTTTTGGGATCATCTGTGTCTGTTTTTCTCATGGTGTTGTGTCACATCTGAGTTTTCCTAGGGCTCCTTCCAATTCCGTCCTAGCATACCATGTTGTATTCCTAAAGGGCATCATAAAGTCCCTGATGTCATGATCCGTCATCATACTTTCAATGAAAGGTCGCCATTTCTGAAAAAATTTTGTGGTCAGTGTTGATGGTGACCTCAGTGTTTGTTCTTTCCTGAAATGCGACATTTTTCATTCCAGTGACAATCACCTGTGCATCTGGTAGTGATTCGTCCAGCCAACACTGTAGTATGAGGCGCTTAGTCAATATAGCTATTGTGTGAAATAAAGTCAAGAGAGTCGGGGTTTGGTCATTTGTGTCCACGTAATGGAACATCCATAGCAGTGGGGATAGTCCAATTTTATGTCTAGCCATGGCTGTTGTTAGCGTCTCAACCTCCCTCCACAAGTTTTGGGTTATTGGGCATGACCACAGTCCATGCTCCATATCCGTCATCGGGGTCTTACATTTGGGGCAGGCTAGCCATCTCTGTGTGCCTCCCTGCTTTGATGGGATATTGAAGCCCTGGATAGTCTCATGCATCACCCTATATTGGGTGTCTCTCCATCTTTCATTTCCTAGGTGTCGCCTTGCTAATTGCCATCCTTCTAGTCATTTTGATATCAAGTCGGTCTGGAAAGTATTTTTTCCATCTTCGGAATAATTTGTCTGGGGCAGTCGGTCTTAGTATCTTTTGTAGCCCTGAATAAAGAAATGAGATGTTTATGTTGGATGGATTCGAGTCAATCGTGTTAGCCCAAAGCTCATTATTTATCTCTCCCTTTATATCTAGGAGATTATCCATTAGTTGATGTCTTATCTGGTAATACTGCAGAAAGTGGGTGCTTGGAAGTCCAAATTTCTGCAATATCTCCCGACCCGACATCCATCTCTTCTCACTTAAGTTCATAAGATCTTTCATGGTGTCTACTCCCTTTTCCCTCCACTCCTCAAATAGTTTATTTAGGCGGCCTATTTTGAATCCCGGGTGGTTCCATGGGGATAGATGTGCTGAGATTTTCCATGAGAGTCTCATTTTTTTTCTAATGGCTTTCCATGTGGCAATGGTGTCTCTGCAGACCATCGTGTCTTTAATCTTTTTTGGTATAACCGATAGCGGGGAGTGGAGGAGGGCCGGTAGCCCCCACGGCTTGGCCAATTCGCCTTCCAGTGTAACGTCAGAGTATCTGTCTGTGTTATGCAACCAGTCTGCTACATGTCTGGCCATACAGGCGAGGTTATAGCCCCTTATATCTGGTAGTCCCAGTCCACCCGAGTCTTTTGTCTGTAGAAGTGTCTGCATTGCTATCCTCGCTCTCCCCCTCTCCACAAAAATTTCGAAAACGCTTTATTGAGCCGTTTGACATCTGCGTGTTTCAATAGTAAGGGAATGGTTTGAAGTGGGTATAGGAGTCTCGGAAAACTGATCATTTTGATCAAGTGCGCCCGACCTGATAGAGACAAGGGTAGGTCTTTCCATCTCATTAGTTCCTTTTCAATTTTTTCAATTATGGGAGCAAAGTTATATTTGTATATCTGTGCAGGTGATCTGGCCAAAAGGATTCCCAGGTAACGTATCTTATCTTTTGCTATCGGAATATTGTCATATTGATTTCCTGTTGACAGGGGAGGCGATTTCTGGAGGAACATGATTTCGCACTTATTTTTGTTGAGTGTGAAACCCGAAGATCTGCCCAGTCGTTCTATTTCTGTAAGGACATTTTTGAGATCTTTGTCTGGGTCGTTTAAGAAAAGAATGACATCGTCGGCAAACATCGCCAAACGTACCTCTTTCGACCCCACCATGATGCCCCGAAACACCTTATGGTGTTCTAGATATAGTGCCAGTGGTTCAATTGCCATATTAAAAAGTAAGGGCGAGAGTGGGCATCCTTGTCTAGTTCCTTTATTAAGGCTAATGGCGTCTGACAGGAATCCCGGTATGCTCACCTTGGCTTTCGGGTTGTTATATAGTGCCCCGAGATACGTCCTAAAGTTACCTGTAAGGTTATAGGATTTGAAGACCCTATCCAGCCATGTCCATCGTACATTGTCAAAAGCCTTTTCGGCATCTAATGTGACTATGGCTGGATAACTTCTCCCACCTCTCTCCCTCCCCCTCACTACGTCCATTATCAGCATAGCTTTGCGTATGTTTGTTGTAGTGGATCTGCCTTTTATGAAGCCTGCTTGGTGAGCGGGGATTAAGTTTGGCATAATTGAGGCTAAGCGATCAGCCATTATTTTTGACATTAATTTTAGGTCTTGATTGATTAACGATATTGGTCGGTATCCCGATGGGTCTAGGGTGTCTTTTCCTGATTTGGGAATTAATTTAATATATGCCATGTTCATGGCTTTTGGTATTTGGGTTCCTCGTAAGAATCCGTTGTATAGGTCAGTAAGTATCGGGGCGAACTGGTCTTTCAAAGCTTTAAAATATGCTCCATTGAAACAGTCAGGGCCGGGCGCCTTGTTTGCACTCAATCTTCCTATTGCTCCCTTGACCTCGTCTTCTGTGACAGGGCTATTAAGGAATAGCAAATTATCGTCAGTTAGTTTGGGCAAGGGGAGCGATTCTAGCCAAGCAGCACCTCCGTCGTCAGTGTCTCCAGTATCTTGGTCTAAGTATAGGGTTGCATAGTATTTTCCCAATGTCTGGACTACCTCTTTGGGGTTGTTTCTAATTGTTCCGTGTCTGTCACGTATTTTAAGGACATGTGTCTGGGGTCTTTTCTCTCTCGCCAGATTGGCCAGCAGACGTCCGGCCTTGTCTCCAAACTTGTGGAGTTTAAGATCCATCTGTGACTTGTATAAGGCCTCGCGTCTGACGGCCCACTCGTCAAATTCTTTTTTCGCCTGCTGCCAAGATTTCTTGTTGGCAGCCGTTCCCACTTCCTGGTATAAACAGTATGCTTCTCTAACTGCTGCGCTAGCTTTGCTATATTGGTCTCTTATAAATTTTTTGCGTTTTATTTCATGCGCCATAATATGTCCGTGCATTACCGCCTTCCCTGCTTCTCAAAACAGAGGGGGATCTGAATGGTGAGCCTCATTATCTCCAGAGTAACGTTGCCACCACTCTGTCATCATTGTCACGAAATTTTCTTCACGCACCAATGCATCTGGAATCCGCCACAGTATGTCCCTCCCTTTTGGATAAGAATCGCTGATTTCCAGAAGTACTGGGCTATGATCGGAAATAGAAATCAATATAGAGATGATGGTCATCACCCTCTGGAGTAGGCGCGGGGAGGTCAAGAATGTGTCTAATCGTGACCACGTGTTATGGGCATGTGAATAATGTGTGTATTCCCTACCCAGTGGATGTAGGGAACGCCAAGCATCTGGCACCATGCAGTTAACTGATAACTCTGTCAGAAAGCTCTGTTGTTCAATTCCCCCTTCCCGTTGCGAGGTTCGTGGCTGAGCCCCTCGTCTGTCTTCTAGTTCATTAAAAACCATGTTGAAGTCGCCCCCTATTAGTTTAACAGTCTCCTTGTCAGTCAGAAGGCTCTGTCGAATGTTATTAAAAAACGTCCGTTGGGCTGTGTTGGGAGCATATATATTATAAACGCTCAGTAAATCATTTTGCAATTGTAAGACTAGGTGGCTCAATCTCCCCTCATCATCTGTGTCATGTGTCACAACTTCATGTGCCAGGGATTTATTAATCAGAGTTAAAACCCCTGCTTTCCGGTTGACTGCCCCCGAGCCATATATCTCGCCTACCCGCATCTTTTTTAGGCGGAAGAAGTCTTCTTTGGTCAGGTGGGTTTCCTGGAGTAGCGCCACGTCTACTTTCAGTCGTTTGAGATGTCTCAATATCATCATGCGCTTAGCTGGGGAGCGCATCCCCTTGACGTTCCAGGTTACCCACCTGACCATGATGGTGTTATAGCTTTTAGTGATGAATAACAAAGTTTACATACAATATGGGAGTGAACCCACGGTACCTCGATTTCCTTGTCACGTGACGCTTTCCTACACATTTTCCCTCTTATGTATTTTCCTGGGAGAGACAATTTTACATTATATACAGATTCGCAATATCTCAAAGAACTCTTAAAAACCACTATGGTATCGCTTTCCCTTCCCGTATATTCCCCCCCTTTATCCCTTTTGCTCACTTCTCTTTTTTCCTCCATTGTCGTCTCCTCTGGCACCGCTAGGGATCCATGTCTGTATTTGAAAACCGCCTCTTGGGTCAGTTACAAGCTATGTATGGCTGACGAGGCGACAGGAGGAAGAAAAGGAGGAGAAATTCGCGACACTTCAGGATATATATATTCCCTTACCTCTCTCTCCCCCTCCCCCACCCGTTTCAACCCCCAACCTCTCCTCCCTTGAGTTCACAGGATCCGAACGCTATTTGTTCTTTCCTCACGTGCGTGCGGTTCAGCAGTTCGATTCTGCAATCAGTTGTCTTTTCTAATAGGGAGACGACTGGGGTGTCCATGTATATCAGCAGTCATATCTTGAGGTGTCAGGTCTTTTGGCCCGACGACAATCGTCCTTAAATAAATCAATCAAACAATCAAAAGATCGTAGATTCCATTGGAGTGGTCTGTTAAGTTCAGTTCAGAAGAAATATCCGGTATGTGTTGACATATAGTCTTGGATATATGGCTGGGTAGGTGTGCTTTCAAGTGTACCTCATCGCTCTTACGTCTTTTTTGGCTGTGCCTGACTTTTTCCTGGTCCAGCCCGATTTATGTTGTCTTTGATTGTTCAATGGTAGTCGATCTCGATCTGGTGTCGCCGATCCCATACCCGCTCCTGAGCGCAAAAGATAGGTACGCTGTGGTTCTCCATCTCCCGATTCTGTCAACTGGCTGTTTAACGCATTTCTGGTGTCTGGGGAGGACGGGGTTGAGCCGGGCGGGGGCTTTCTGTGTCCTAGAACAAAGTCCATGGCTTCTTTAGGCGAGTGAAAGGATTTGGTCTCTCCTCCTGGTGCTCTGAATTTCAAAGTGGCAGGGAATAACATCTGGAATCTCACGTTTTTCTTGTAGAGTAACGTGCATACTTCGCTGAATCCCTTGCGTTTCCTCATAACTTCCGCGGAGTAGTCCTGGTAGAGGAGCACTTTATGTCCACGTATGTGTAGGGGGATACGGCTCGCTTTGTACGCTCTCAAAATCTCCTCCTTATCACGGTCATTCAGATATTTTGCTATGGAGTGTCTGGGTTTAGTCGCCTCTCCTCCTCGGCTTTTTTGCGACGTTCCCGCGGGTCCTGACTCCTCTGGTGCCACATCCCTTGGTGGGCCAATTCTATGTGTCCTCTCAGTGGGGCAGGGGTGTGTGAGACCTAGTGTTTTCGGTAGGTCCACTTCAAATATGTCTATTAGTTGGTTAGGAGAAATTGTTTCAGGGAGGCCTACTAATTTAAGGTTGCTTCTGCGACTGTGGTTCTCTAAGTCATCTAGTTTATTTAGAGCATAGGAAGAGTTTTTATGTAGTGCGTCTAATTGTTGTTCTAAGTCCAATATACGCTCCTCTGCAGCTGCCAGGCGATCCTCCGTTTCATTTAATCTCTGGTCATGGTTGGTCAGTTTCGTCTGCATCCCTTCTGTGGTTAAACGGATCATCTCCGTCATTGCTTGGCGGAATTCTTCTGCCATATATGTCGCCATTTCCTTTGCTAGTTGTTTGTAGTTAATGGCAGGTAGCATGTTTGGGACTGCCATGCTGTTAATGTCTCGTTTATATGGAGGACAATCAGGAAGTATGCGCGCCATCTTTCCTCCTGCTCACCTCTCTGCTCTTCATATCCCCCTCCATCCTCTTCTTCCACATAACCCTCCGCCTCACTCTGGCTCTCATCTCCCTCAGTACCTGCTTCCAGCGTCAGTCCTGGGGTATGGATGATTTCCTCGGCCGTCCTCTCCTCTGACTGCCGTTCCTTTAGGGCCGCGCCGGGATCCGCCATCATTGGCCCTGTTGCTGGTGCGGGTCTTCCCGCCTTTGTGTGCCCGTCTTTGTCTCCGCCGCGGAACACAAACCGATCAAGTGCCGTCGGCTTCATGTGTCCTCCGCGACCTCCGGTGGCGGTTTACGGCGGGTTGCGGTGCTATTTGGATGAGTTATTCGGCCCTGGATTCCGGAGCTTCTTCACTACCGTCTCTGCATGGAGGCGCCAGAACCGGAAGTCCGGTTTGGACAGTTTTAAATAAGTCTGAGATTCTTGTCCAAGATGCTAGAGGTATATGATCGGTGATTTTGATACCCAAATAATCTAGTTCCTTCTTGTCCCATGTAAGGTTATTTTCAAATTTAATTGTGGTTAGAGTTTCGGGGTCCAAGTTCAAATGTAAAGCTTGGGTCTTGTTGAGGTTAATTTTATATAAAAGAGGCAGTAGAGAATTCTTCAATAGTCAATAGTAAGTTTCTCAGGGAGTTCAGAGGGTCAGAGAGTTAATATAATATCATCAGCAAAGAGACTGATTTTATGTTCCTTGGCCTTGGTATATATTCCTCTAATGGATTGGTTCAGGAGAATTTTTTCGGCAAGGGGCTCGATAAAAAGGTCAAAGAGGGACGGGGAAAGGGGGCACCCTTGCTCCGTACTGTTCGATAAAGGGAAAATTTCAGAGAGCGTAGTGTTAGTTAGAATATTTGCAGTTGGGTTGGAGTAAAGTGACTGGAGAGTATGGAGAATATTGCCTTTGAAACCGAATTTCCTCAAGGTGTCAAAATGGAAACCCCAATGGACTCTGTTGAACGTTTTTTCAGCGTCAAAAGCGTCACTGGGGTCTTATGGTTCTCGATGTCGTACAGCAGATTGACAATTCTTCGGGTGGCGCCAGCTGAACTTCTATTTTGAACAAAGCCGACTTGGGTCACTGTGAATTTATTTCGGGATTAGCTTTAGAATTCTAGTATTAATGGTCTTGGTAATAATTTTGAGATCGGTATTAAGTAGGGAAATAGGTCTGAAGTTCGATATATTCTCCGGGTCTCTTATTTTTTGGGATCATTGTGATGGTGGCTTGTAACATTTCTTTAGAGAGCTGTGAATTGGGGTTGGTAAGAGAGTTTAGCAGTCTAGTTAGGTAGGGTGATAGAATTTCTCGATAAGCGGAGTAGTATTAATTCTGAAAGCAGTCGGGTCCGGGGGACTTAACTTTTTTTTTTTAGAGAATTAATTGTGTCTAAAATCTCTCCGACACTGAATGGTGAATTTAGGAACTCTCTATCTTCATTGGAAAGAGAGGGAAGTTCCACGGAATCGAGGAATGCAGAAATTTTGGATTGAGTGGGGATTGATTCTGCCTGAGAATCGTTTAGCTTGTAAAGAGCCCTATAGAATTCAGCAAACGTATCTGAAATTGCTTGCGGGAGTTTTTGCAGGATATTTTGCTTATTTTTAACTTGAGAGATATTGGTCTTTGCCTTGCAGATTTTTATAAAGCTTTGCAAAGAGTTCCGAGGGTTTATTTGAGAAATTGTAAAAGTTGGACCCACTTAAACGGGACATTTTATCAAAGTCAGATACTAGCAATGATCTGAGTTCAATTCTTAGTTTAATAATTTCTTTCATTGTTAGTTCGCTAGGACAGGTTGTAATATAGTTCGAGATCTCAAATTTTTTGAACTAGCTTTCCTGTGTCTATAAGCATAGATTTTTTGTGTCTAGAATTTTGCTGGATTGTGACCGATTTATGGGCAGTCCAGATAGTTGAAATTGAAGTCTCTTCAAGGTAATTTTCATCTATTCTAATTCTAATAAAACCCTAAGCCAGCTTCCGTCAGTATGTCATCGAAATGACGTCACATCCTGACTGAAGCCAGCAGTATACCTAACCAGGATCGCCGACCGTTAGCGAGAGCGGGGCTAACACTGCCCCACTCTCGCCATCGGCGGCCTCTCCTGCGCCTCACACCCTCCTGTCTCCCACCCCTGCCCGCCACACACCCACTCATAAAATAACAAATCATTATGCTCACCTATCCAGCGCTGCCTCCAACAGCAAGCTCCATCTGTTTACAGGACCTGTGATGATGTCACAGAGCATCATCGGGTCACATGACCGCAGTTACCATGGTAACTGCGGTCATGTGACCCGATGGTGCTCTATCACATCATCACAGGTCCTGTAAGCACAAGGACCTTGCTGTGGTAGGCAGCGCTGGATAGGTGAGCATAATGATTTGTTATTTTATGAGTGGGTGTGTGTGCGAGCCTGCCGCTGCAGCCGCCATCCATCCTGCCCCACACGCTCCATCCTGCCCCTGCCACCTGCCCACCGGGCAAACCACGCTGCTGCGCCCACCGCACGCAGTGCAACCACTCAGCCCCCGCACGCAGTGCCAACCACTCAGCCACCGCACGCAGTGCCAACCACTCAGCCACCGCACGCAGTGCCAACCACTCAGCCACCGCACGCAGTGCCAACCACTCAGCCACCGCACGCAGTGCCAACCACTCAGCCACCGCACGCAGTGCTAACCACTCAGCCACCGCACGCAGTGCTAACCACTCAGCCACCGCACGCAGTGCTAACCACTCAGCCACCGCGCAGTGCTAACCACTCAGCCACCGCGCAGTGCTAACCACTCAGCCACCGTGCAGTGCTAACCACTAAGCCACCGCGCAGTGCTAACCACTCAGCCACCGTATACTCTGTTAACCACTGAGCTGCTGTACAGCACTCCATCCTCCCTCACCCGGCCGCTTTGTGCTCCGTCCTCCCACTGCCTGTGCCGTTCCATCCTCCTCCACCGCTTCCTCCTCCTTCCTTTGTCCTCCTCCCCTCCGCCACTCCATCCTCCCCCTGCCTGTGCTGCTCCGTCCTCCCCCACCCCACCACTTTGTCCTCCATCCTCCCCCTGCAGCTCCGTCCTCCCCCACCCCACCGCTTCCTCTTCCTTCCTTTGTCCGCCTCCCCTCCGACACTCCATTCTCCGTTCTCCCCCACCCCCGCCGCTTTGTCCTCCATCCTCCTCTCCCCTGCCGCTTTGTGCTCCGTCCTCCCCTGCCGCGGCATCCTCCCCCACCCCACCGCTTCCTCCTCCTTCCTTTGTCCTCCTCCCCTCCATACTCCATTCTCCCCCTGCCTGTGCTGCTCCATCCTCCCCCTCCCCGACGCTTCCTCCTCCTTCCTTTGTCCTCCTCCCCTCCATACTCCATTCTCCCCCTGCCTGTGCTGCTCCATCCTCCCCCACCCCGCCGCTTTGTCCTCCATCCTCCTCCTCCCACCGCTCTGTGCTCCATCCTCCTCCACCCTTTGTCCTCTTCTTCTCCGCCATTCCATCCTCCCCCTGCCTGTGCTGCTCCATCCTCCCCTACCCCACCGCTTCGTCCTGTCCTCCTCCCCCCGCCGCTCTGTGCTCTGTCCTCCCCCTGCAGCTCTGTCCTCCCCCTTCCTGTGCCACTCCATCCTCCCCCACCCCACCGCTTCCTCCTCCTTCCTTTATCCTCCTCCCCCCAGCGACTCCATCCTCCAGCCTCCCTGTGCTGCTCTGGCCTCCCCCACCCCCACCGCTTCGTCCTCCGTCCTCCTCCCCCCCGCCGCTCTGTGCACCGTCCTCCCCCTGCCCATGCCGCTCCATCCTCCCCCACCCCACCGCTTCCTCCTCCTTCGTCTTCCTCCCCTCCGCCACTCCATCCTCCGTCCTCCCCCTGCCTGTGCTGCTCCATCCTCCCCCACCAGCCGCTTCGTCCTTTGTCCTCCTCCTCCCGCTGCTTTGTGCTCCGTCCTACCCTTGTCTGTCCTCCCCCTGTCTGTCCTCCCCCTTCCTGTGCCGCTCCATCCTCCCCCACCCAACTTCCTTCTTCCTTTATCCTCCTCCCCCCCGCCACTCCATCCTCCGTCCTCCCCCTGCCTGGGCTGCTCTGGCCTCCCCCACCCCGTCGCTCCGTCCTCCTCCCCCCCGCCGCTCTGTGCTCCATCCTCCCCGTCTGTGCCACTCCATCCTCCCCCACCCCATCGCTTCCTCCTCCTTCCTTTGTCTTCCTCCCCTCTGCCACTCCATCCTCCCCCTGCCTGTGCTGCTCCATCCTCCTCCACCCGCCGCTTTGTCCTCTGTCCTCCTCTCCCCCCTGCCGCTCTGTGCACCGTCCTCCCCCTGCCCGTGCCACTCCATCCTCCCCCACCCCACCGCTTCCTCCTCCTTCCTTTGTCCTCCTCCCCTCCGCCACTCCATCCTCCGTCCTCCCCCTGCCTGTGCTGCTCCATCCTCCTCCACCCGCCGCTTTGTCCTCTGTCCTCCTCTCCCCCCTGCCGCTCTGTGCACCGTCCTCCCCCTGCCCATGCCGCTCCATCCTCCCCCACCCCACCGCTTCCTCCTCCTTCCTTTGTCCTCCTCCCCTCCGCCACTCCATCCTCTGTCCTCCCCCTGCCTGTGCTGCTCCGTCCTCCCCCACCCCGCCGCTTCGTCCTCCGTCCTCCTCCCCCCTGCCGCTCTGTGCTCCATCCTCCCCCTGCCGCTCATTTCTCCCCCTGCCTGTGCTGCTACATCCTCCCACACCCCGCCCCTACCTCCTCTGTCCTCCATCCTCCTCCCCCCTGCTGCTCTGTCCTCCCTCCTCCCTTGCCACGCCGTCCTTTCCCCGCCGCTCCTTCTTCAAAGTTCCTCTCAATTCAGCCCTCACCGCCTTCCCCATGCAATCTCTATTTCTATATTCTAGAATACCCGATGCGTTAGAATCGGGCTACCATCTAGTTAAAATAGAATTGTAAAGATTTTTCTATTTCCAATTTGTAATGTGGGTGGTTGAAGAGAAAAGTATTAGCCCTCCAGACATTTCTACGTTTGGGGGAAGGTCCTTGTAAAGTTACAAAAATCACTGGCGAGTGGTCCGACCATGATCTTGGTAAAATCGTAACTGATTTCATCCACGGATGGGAAGTGATGTTTGTAAGAATTAGGTCTATACGGGCCAGTGTTTTGTGCACATTAGAGAAATGCGTATACTCGATCGAAGAAGAGTTGATGCATCTAAATGCGTCGTATAACTCATTTTTTTAGTAGGGGATCTAGCTGAGCATTTTGATTTCTGCTTTTGTTTGAGGAATCGAGGTTGGCATTTGGGACCGCATTGAAGTCTCCAAAGATGTACAAGACACCTTCTTGCTTTTCCCTGATTGTTTTTAGCAGTTTTTTAAGGAACTAAATTTGTCCATTATTGGGGGCATAGAGTATGAGTGATATTGTCTAGTAGGCATTTAAGGATGATTTATCTACTATCGTTATCGCATATGACATCTTTCTTTTCAAATTTAATTGTTTCTCTGATCAAAATGGCCACACACTATTTCTTTTTTTTGTTTAAGGAGAGAAATGTGGGGATATAATTTATTGGAGAATTTCAGCTGATGTTCTGCACTGAATCTCGTTTCTTGTAATCCGGCTACATCGATATTGTGCTTAATTCCTTCTAGACAAAAAAAAAAAAGTGTGTGTGGTGAATTGAGGCCATTTGTATTCAGTGACATGAATTTATGGGTCATGACTGTTGAGCGGGAAATAATCAAAAGAGTTTAATGAGAGACGACTCTATGGGTAACAGTGGTGGGGGAGAGGTATGAAGGGAGAGAAAAACCTGTTTAACGGGTTAAAAGTTAACTTTATGGGGAAACCGAAAACATGAATTAATTAGTAAAGTCAAGAAGGTTCTGTTGAGGAAGGGTTCAGAGGAACAGATTTAAATCTTCCTTTGGGGCCAAAGTTATGGCCATGGGAGCCTGGCTTGTGACGAAATGTCAATCACTATAGGTCAAGGTGGGATCAGCGAGCTTATCTTTTAATATTTTTATCTCTTCTTTCATCCTCTCTTGATCGCTCTTGACTGCTTTGTTTTCTATTTTAAGGTCAGATGTGATGTGGTCGTGCTCGTCAACCCTAGAGACTATTGATGCGACGGAGGATTTTATCTCGTCTAAATGTTCCTTGATGTCTTCTTTAATTGAGAATTTAAATGCCATGAATAATTTCACAAAAAAGTCTGTCTACAGGCTGACCAACGTCAAAGTTAAGAAGAAGAGGTTTTATTTCAGAATTTTCTTTCTTTTGTCTTTGTCTGGCTGGGCTTCTGATATTGGATTCTCGATCTACGTCTGAACTACAAATAGGGGAGAGACCTGAGCTAGACTTGGATGGAGTATGCATTTTCTTCCTTTTGGAGGAAAGGTAAGGGGTTTCATGCATTGCCATATCGTCCAGGTCTTCCAAGGAAGATCCCCACCCCTTTGAACTTTGATCAGAGTAAATTTCTTCCCTCCCTTGTTTGAGATGTTGAGGGGTCTGAGTTGGTGTAGGGATTTTACTTTTCAGGGAGGCTTTATGTAGGTCAGCGTGGTTTTCAACACCATGGGGGGTAAGGGTCGACCTGATCTTAGGGGACATGATATGTCTCAGTCGTGGATGAGTTGAGACTGAAAAAGTCTGGCTAGTTTTAGAGGGAGTCAAGTCACTACAAGCATGCAAAAGAATTATGATGGGGGGTAGTCAAGGGAGGTGGTGTCTCGACTCTGGGTCTATGTTGGTGCTATGAGCGTGCTGCAACTTTGTTAGATTCAGAAACAGTAGTCAGTAGATAAAAAAAACAAATTGCAAATACAAAGCATTCAATTGTGTACTTAACAGAACAGTAATCAACCTTCAGCCCTAAAATATGTTTAAGGGTCTGTAGACAAGTGGGTAGAGTGTATAGCTTGAATGAACATGCAACCCTAAACTGCAAAACATCCCCTGTTCCCAGAGGTACAATGATTTTTCAACAGCGCCTGGTTTAGGAGCTTATGTACTGGAGCTCAAAGGCTACGTCCACGGACCTCTGTTTGTGTAATATACTGGAGAAAGTGGGGAAAGAGCAAAAGCAGTATACGAGGTAAAGCTTAAGCTTATAACCAGACATACTGTACCAGGAGCTTCAGCTGTACAGGGCCTCAGGCAGGGCTCAAGGTTTGATGAATTCAATATAGGGTTAGGTGTTTCAGAACTAGAATGTCTAGTCTTGCAACTCAGAACTGCAGGGCTTGTGACTGTAGCTAAATCCAGCTTCTAGAGTAGGTCACCAGGGGAGACTGCAGCAGTTAAAGCTTGAGTTTAAAGGGAACCAACCACCTAAAAATCGCTATCTAAGCTATAAATATCTGTCCCTGGAGCCTAAAATTACTATTCTAACCATCCCTGACTGACTAAATCTAACTAACTAGAGGCACACTAAATCACTTTTTATACTTACCAAATTCTTGTCGGATGGGCATTCCTCCAGGCTCTTTGTCAGCGAGGTGGGTCTCCTCGCCGCACTTGCACCCGCCTCGCTGCTGTCCATCTTCTCCCCAGGATTCAAATTACCCGCCCATCGGGTAATGGGCGGGTCACATGCTGCAGGCCCCGCGTCACTGGCACACCCAGGTCGGCTTCTGAGCATGTGCAGATGGTGTGCTGAAGCCGGCCTGGGCGCGTCATAGACCCAGCGACGCGGTGGGCGGAAGTGACGCGGGGCCTGCAGCATGTGACCCACTCATTGCGAGGACACGATGGGCGGGTAATTCGAAACCTGGAAGATGCCGCCCTGGAAAGGAGATGGACAGCAGCGAGGAGACCCGCCTCGTTGACAAAGAGCCTGGAGGAACACCAATCCGACAAGAATTTGGTAAGTATAAAAAGTGATTTAGTGTGCCTCCAGTTAGTTAGATTTAGTCAGTCAGGGATGGTTAGAATAGTAATTTTAGGCTCCAGGGACAGATATTTATAGCTTAGATAGCGATTTTTAGGTGGTTGGTTCCCTTTAAACAGGTCTTGCCTGAAGGATGAGTAAACAGTAGCTGAGGTGTAGCAGCGACGTCCTCCTGGTGTTGCTAGGGTGCGGTGGGGAACACCTGCTGTTCCCTCTTGCTTGAAGAGAAGATCTTTCCTCCCTCTGTGGTCGGCCGTCCAGGACCGAGTCTGCGAAGCTTGAGATCGTTGCTGGCTCCCCGCCAGATCCGACTGGAGCAGCAAGCTCCTAAGATCCCTCGGCTCCAAGCTGTCACCAGCAGGTGGCGGCCAAGTGAGGCAGAGCCGGATCTATCTGGGAAATACCTCCGCTCTGTTTGTCACTCGGTCGTGGGAGGAAAGAGTCCCTCTGTATGCAGCGCCGTTATGCACGCTGTCTCCATCTGTATGCTCGGTCGGTAGCGGCTCCTCTCACCCTCAGGGGTGCCGGGGCGGCAGGTGTAAAGCCCGCAAGTCCGCTACCTCGCCCACGAATCCGGGAAAGATGATCTGTGGGTAGCAGCGGCTCTGAAGCGGGAAACACCGGAAGAATACCGGAGGGATACCGAGAGCAAGAGCCGACCGATGAGCAGCAGATCAGGCAGCGGGTAATCAGGTTTTTTACTGCAGTGGAAGGCCGCTGCGGTGCAGACAAGGGGTCTTGGTGTGACCCGCACTCAGGAAAAATGGTGCCTGGTTTAGTCAGATCTCAGGCCCAGAGAGTCTGGGCGTCTGGTGGTAAGGCGGATCACCAGTGCCGCCTGAAAGTTGGGCAGGACGATCCCTAGGTAAAAGTACTTTGATCCTGTCGATGAGGGGTAGTGAAAGCTTTCCTGAAAAGGTCAGATTCCCTGTGGGTTTTTAGTTAGGCACCAAAGCTCACAGAAGTGCGGCTTCTACGTTGAGCTGCAGGCCACGCCCCGTTTCGCAAACAAATCATTATGCCAGCCAAGTCAACGATAATTATCACGTTTTGGTCATGTGTTTTGTTTTTTTTTTCTTGCAGATCTGGTGCAGATATTAATCTGCATATTTTTCCATCCAAAGGCATAAAAAAATACATGCCGAAAATGTGTTACCCTAAGAGAACAGGAAGTGTAAAGGTATGTGCGCAAATTGATTATTTGGTTACAGTCATTTCTTGGAACAGAGATTGTATCCAGCAATAAGAGGTACTTCACAGCAAGTATCCAAAAAAACCTCTTATTTTTGTGCAGTAAAAATCACTAAAACAGACAGACCACAACTGGTAAAAATAACCACCAACCCCTCCCTATGGCCCGACGCATTTCAGCATAGCCTAAGTCATGGTGTAGAACCGAATGACTAGTGTCATGTTTAATAGAAAGTCTTTCCTTGAATCCAAACCTTTTTCAATTCAATCAGGGTGGAATTGTTGTCAGCTGATTCCTACAAAAACGTTGTCTCAGATAAAATCCCGGTACTGGATGTTGATGTGTATTTTATAGACAACAGGAAGAAAAAAAAAGGTATAATTTTTGTTACAACACACAAGTAAATTAGGATTACCACCATAAATTACCTGTAGTTTATGGTGGCAATCCAAATACAGTTATGTGTTGTAACAAAAATGATGGGAAATTTAATCCTGAGTAACGTGAAAGACTAAATTACATACCGCTAATTGTATTTTATGGCGTCTATGACAGCACCCACTTGAGATAGGGGATCAGCCCGCAAGGACAGGAAACCTACAGCTAAAAAGGGACGGTCCCCCTCGCCTCCTCAGTTGGATTACAGAATATAGGAGGAACTTCCATAAATTAGACAATCATTACATATCAATCAATTCTCATATATACAACCACCACCCTAAGGAAAGAACACACACAAATGTTTACACTTTTTTTTTTTTTCATCTATAACCATGTGAATACTAAGGGAGGTATGCGAGTGCTGTCATGGACTCCATAAAATACAATTATCGGTAAGTAATTTAGTCTTTTCTTCTCGCCATGACAGCATCCACTTGAGACTTTCAGAGAAACCATCACCTGGGAAAGGCCACCGTATGGAGGACAGCTCTCCCGAAATCTAAGTCAGAGGATTATGATAAATCAAGCCGATAGTGTTTGTAAAACGTAGATGGTGAAGACTATGTTGCTGCCTTACATATCAGATCGATCGAGATGTCCGCCTTCTCAGCCAGAAAAATTTCTGGCTTCTGTAAAATTTAGTGGCTACCTAGGGAGGTACAGTAAGCAGGACCTGGTTTGAGCCCTGGTCCATGAAAAACTAAAAGGGAGGATCTATAGAAAGAATTGTAGAGACGATCCAGTGGCATGCTTCATATTCCTTTTATTGTGCAATCATAAAATCATCACAGCGCACAGGGGGTGCCGCTGGACGCGTTTCAGAGGAACAGACCTCCTTAATCATCAGCAACATTCAAAATTAAAATACAGACATATATACAATTAAAAAAATGAATGAACTCCTGTGCACAGATGATACCAATCAGTGAAGGATCTTAACTATTTGTTTGCCTGACCCAGAGAATGACCCAGTATAGACACATAAAAATACAATTTTATTTCTTATAAAGTGATGTTATACTCAAGACTCTTTCTACAAGAAACTGCAATATAGATGGTAAAAGGAGAGAGAAATTTCTTTTTTTTTTTTTTCTTTTTTGGCTGTATTTTAATGACAATATGGTCCAACAACCCCATTAAAGGGAATATGGCCAAATATCTATTATTATTATTATGTACTTAATCTTTATAATTATAATATACAGTAAATAATATTATTAAATTAAAGATTAATATTCTATTAGTGTGAATATTATTTATACCCTTATTCGTCTGATATGAATATTTGTAATTATTTATATTTATTTTATTATTTTATTTTATTATTTTTGTTATTATTAATTATTTATTATGGCTGGCAGGTGCTAATCCCCAAGTAACATTCAATCTGGAATGCATGGAGAAAAACACCACCGGAATTCTTGCACTTATTATATATATATACTCTACAAGTAGCATATGTTGTCTTGTATTTATTATTTTTATTTTTTATATATTTTATACTTTTTTATTTATTTACTTGCACTGCTTTATATTAAACCGATATATTTCTAAGGCAAATTTCTCAGCATTTAAATAAATAAATTTGAAAAAAAAAAAAAAAAAAAAAAAAGAAATTTATATGTTTAAATCTCAATTTCCAGAGTTCACTCTCACCATAGGGGCTCACAATATGTTATATTATCAGCAAAAGAACTTTTAAAAAAAAAAGTTATGTGATATAGCCAATCGCACAATACAAATACTGAGCAACCTCCAACATATTAACACTCTGAAATGTTTGATCCTTCAATAATAATAAAAAAAAAAAAAAAAAAAAAAAAATGGTTTCAAGATTTCACCTCCCCATAGGGGCTCGCAATATGTCATGTTTGCCATCAACAAAAACTCATAAAATTATATGATATAACCCATAGCACAATACAAGTGTTGCTGTACTGTACAACCTCCAACATATTAATATTTTGAAATGTTTGACAACAAAAAAAAAATAAATAAAAAAATGTATTATTTTTTTTTTTTCCTTTTTTAATCTCTCTCCCCATGCAGACTCACAAATGAGTTGCAGTTTGTGTCATTGACTATTGAGGTGGACGCCAACCACTAGATCCAGTGGAGGAGCCTTGTGAGTATATGGGCTGCAGGTCTCCCCTCCCCCCTTCCTGCAATCAGTAATCTATAGAAAGAGCCTGTATGTCACTAACCTCCTGATTGATGTCAATGCGACTAACATGGCAGTTTTTAATAAAAGGTATTTCAATGAGGCAGATGCTAAAGGCTCAAATGGAGGTCCTATATACAACCTAAAAAGTTGCGACCTCTTAGGCTGCTTTCACATCAGCGTTTTTTGCCGATCTCGGCAGATGCGGTGAAAAAAACGCATCTGCCGCGATTACCGCTGCACTTGCGGCACAGTTGCGGCAAGCCCCATAGAATATCTATGGGGGCTTGCGGCATGTGCGGCAAGTGCGGTATCGGCACTTGCGGCAGGTGCGGCCGCAAAAAAACCGCGGCTGACCGCGGTTTTTTTCACGGCTGCACCTGCCGCAAGTGCCGATACCGCACTGGCTGCACTTGCCGCACACTTACCGCAAGCCCCATAGACATTGCATGGGGCTTGCCGCAACTGTGCCGCAAGTGCAGCGGTTATGCGTTAATAGCGGCAGATGCGTTTTTTTCACCGCATCTGCCGTGATTGGCAAAAAACGCTGATGTGAAAGTACCCTTACTCCCTATAAGGTCAAGAGACACGAGTCACAGAGACTAGGGTCCAATGCAAAATTTAGAAGTTTATTAAACTACAAATGTAACAACATTTATAAAAGAACATAACCCGGTGATAGACATAGCACTTGGGGAGTGGACTAACCACGCAAAGAGATGCATAAAAATTGAAACTGAGATAACCACTAGAAGGAGGGGTATTATTCCTCTAGTACCTTAATGGTATATAAGTATTACCATCAGTTACCCCATACAATCCCACCGATGAAAAAAGCCTATTCCTAATCAGGAGGCCTATATCAAAACAGATATTTCCAAGTTAGTAGTGAGGATTACCTTGGGACATGAGGAAAATAAATTACACAGGGACCACAGATACAGGCTCCCGTCCGCACCTCGACGCACGTTTCACTACAGGGCAGCTTCGTCAGGAGGCGTGGCTACATTGATTTTAATACCCCTTTACATATCTCTCCCAATAAAGGCTAATCATCCCCAAATATCGGAGCTTGTAAAGCAGCGCCCTTGCAGCATGTTGGTCTGCTCTGTTCAGGGAGGCAAATCTGACCTGCCTGTTGGCTCTGGTAGCAAATAGATCTATACGGAAGTCCCCCTATGACTGAGAACACATTCAGCTTGATGCAAGATATGACTACTGAGGATGCATTTAGATTGTCCACTCCCCTAATGCAGGGCCGCCATTAGAGGGTTAAAGGTCATACTGAGTAAGGGGCCTGGAGCCTGACTGTAGGGGGTGTGGCCATTGGATCAGGGGAGCCCAGCCATGAGTCCATGACTGCGGAGGGCGTGGCCGCCACCCCAGCACACGCTGGCTGAACTTGCTTTGCTGGGCCTGTGCAAAACATGAGGGAGCATGTCCCGATCTGCTCCGGGCCCCGTCCCACACATCTTGCACGGGCCCCCTCTCGATCACTGCCTGGCCCCGCCCCCTCACCTCTTGAGCAGGCTGTCCATCACAGCATCACATGGCCTGGAGGAGAGGTGAGGGGGCAGGCCCTGATCTCCTCAACTTTTCAGCAGCTGCAGCCCAGCCTCAGGCAGCGGCAGGATGCATGGGGGACTGGACTGAAGTCACGGAGCTGCTGCTACTGCCTGCAGGTGAGTCTACTCGGACGTCTGTCTCTACACAGCACTATACTCTATATACAGGTCCACACTGGATGCTGTATTTGTACATCTATATACTGTGGACCTATATATACTGTAAAGTACTGTCTGTGTATACAAGCTATACAGCCGGCAGTTTCTGCATACGGCCAGCAGGCTCTGTGTATACGTACTTCATATTCTCCAATGTGTATACATTCCGCAGTAGTCACTAATGTTAATACAACCCGCAGCAGTCTCTAATGTGAATATGTCTCCCAGCCGTCGCCATTGTGCATTTATCCTGCAGCCGTCTCCATTGTGTATACGGGCAGCAGCAGTCTCTATTGTGTATTTTCTATTGTGTGTATAGCCCGCAGCCATCTCCATTCTCTATACAGCCAGCAGCCATCTCCATTGTGTATACAGCTAGCAGCCAGCTCTATTGTGTATACAACTATTGTACATTCAGCCCACAGCAGTCTCAAGTGTGTATGCATGTAAAATATAATCGAGTTAAAAAAAAAACAAACGGAAAAATAGTAAAATAATTATAGAAAAAAGTGGACTTTATTGCCACGCATTGGGCAATAAAGTCCACTTTTTTGTGCTGTTTTTCCTTTTTTACTCTATTATAATGAACCATCTGGATTGCTGGTTGACAAATCTGCACATAAATTGAGGTTATTTTTGGTGCTGTTCCAATTTTTCACTATAAATATAATTATGTTTGGGTGGAGGCAGAGCATGGGTGGGGGCCGGGTGGAGTCTCAGGGGGGCCCCCAAAATTTTAGAAGTAAGGGGGCCCAAAATTCCTAGTGGCAGCCCTGCCCTGATGTGAAGGGCTTAGAGGGATAAGAAAGTCTTGGCCAGCTTGAGAATTTCTACTGTAGTAGACAATAGAGTCTGTGATCAAGTCCGCCCTTGACGATTTACGTAGGCGACTGGCGTGGCATTGTCGGATAAAACCCTGACATGAGACCCGTGCAATTGTGGAAGAAAGTGATATAGAGCTTCTTAGATTGCTTTCAGTTGTCTTAAATTTGAGGAGTCATAGCTTCTTCCAAAGACCACTGTCCTTGAACTAGGTAGTCTCCCAAGTGAGCCCCCCTCCATCAGGGCTAGCATCTTTTGTAACTATTCTAGAAGGCCTATCTATCCATGGCACCCCCTTACAAAGGCGAGTATGTTCTAACCACACCAGGTCAGGGAATCTTACTTCTAAGGATAGTATAATTCTCCCATTGAGGCGACCCTGCAGCCGCTCCTCTGCAGAGAGGATTTCTTGCTGCAGACATCTGGAACGAAATTGTGCCCATTGAACCACTGGAATACAGGATGATAGGGACACCAGGAGGGACATAGCACCTCTCAGAGACATTTGTGTGATGCCTATTGCTTTACTAATTTTGTCAATTATAACAAGCATTTTCTCCCAGGTAGAAGACACCTTCAACTTACTGAACCTAGGTGTACACCAAGGAAGGAATGAAGGGTTACCGGAACCAGTCTGGACTTGTCCAGGTTGATTATCCAATCCAGACCCTGTAAGGGTGAAACTGTGTTAGCAAGGCAACTGCTACATTGTGTGACAGAGTTCCCTACTACCAAATAATCATCCAGATATGGAATAATAAAGGTGTCTTGCTGATGTAAACAAACCATCACCTCCAATATCGATTTGGAGAAAACACGGGAAGCCGTGGAAGTCTGAATGACATTGCTGTAAATTGGTAATGCCTGACATGACCTCCCATGGACACTGACATTCTGAGGTATTGCTGGTCTCTACATGTATAGCCAGATGCTAGTAGGCATCTTTCAGATCCAGGACTGCCATGAAGCACTTGGGAAAGCACTGCGGAATATGTTGGCGCTATATAAATAAAGATTATTATTATAGACTTTATCTTCAAAGTTTGAAATCGAAGAAAGGTATTTAATCTCTTCAAATTAATAATGGTTCCTTAAAAATTATCTGGTTTGGAGACAACAAGTAATGGGAAATAAAAATCTCCTTCCTTCCTGGTCCATAGAAACTCCTATTAGAACCTATTTAGACAACAAGCCAAGGAGTTCTGACTCAAGAGACTATTGTAGGTCAGGGAAATAAAGAGCTGCTACTACAAAGGAGTCCAGGGAAATCTGACCAAATTCTAGTTTCGACCTTCAGGATACCAGATTCAGGATCCAGGGATAGGATGTAAAAAATGTCAGACTGCCACCCACAGGAGGATCAGGGTTAATTTCCTACTGGTCTCAGTCTCTATAGAACTTCAATGCCCGAACGCCCGCTTTTTGAAGGCCCTCCTGTAGGATGTAACATATTGGTTAGGGAACCCCTTCTTTCTTTCTCCAGCCTTAGTCAGGATATCATCGAGTACTTTGCCTAACAGGTACTCACCCTGGCATGGAATTGCACACAATTTAGATTTTGATTCCAACCCTTTAGTCAAGAGCACGGCGAGCAGAATTTGTGAGGCCAGCTGATCTGGCTGTCAAAAGTAGAGTCTGCAGAGTCATTGGCCAAATAAGCTGTACCTCCACGAATCCAATGAATGGAAGACAAGAGGTTATTTCTAGCAACTTTTTTCTTGATCTGATCCTCCAATTGATCAAGCCAAATTAGTATTGATCTGGCTGTACAGGTGTGTGATATAGCTGGTTTAGGCCACGTGCACACATTGAGTATTTGATGAGTTTTTTTACCTCAGGATTTGTAGACAAAACCAGTAGTGTAGCAATCAGAGGAAAAGTCTAATAGAAACACCTGCACCACTTCTGTATTTAATTATCCACTACTGGTTTTGGCTAGAAATCCTGAGGTGAAAAACTCAACAAATACTCAACGTGTGCACGTAGCCTTAAAGGCCCAAATGCACAATTCCCACGCCCGTTTAAGCAACATCTCAGCTTCTCTGTCTAATGGGTCAGAAAGAAGTCCTGAATCCTTAGCAGGCAGGGCAGATCGTTTAGATCTATTAGACACAGCAGTTGTTTATCCCATTCTTTCTTAACAAGTGCTTTAACAACCTCAATGACCGGAAAGTTATTTGTTTTCTTTTAATTATTTTTGTGATAGACCAGCAAACATGATCTCTTGTGCCGCTTGCTTTAGCTCTACGCTTTTAAGGCCTGTCTGGCCCCTTAAAGGGAACCTATCATCCCCCCTCCCTGGGCCCATGAAAATAAAAGAGCCACCTTCAGCAGCAGTAAGGGTGCCTTCACATTGGCGTTCCCCTCCGCAGCGTTCTGCGGAGGGGAACCACCATGTGAGCGCAGGCACTGCAAGTCCCTATGTTTATCATCGGGACGCACGGTGTTGCACTTGACCGTGTGCTCCCATTCATTTCCCTGTGTGATTTGTACGCATGCGCATGCTTGCGTACAAATCATACAATTGTCGTCCGCACCAGGAACACGACATGCCAATGTGAAGCCAGCCTAAGACTGCATTCTGTGAAGGTGGCTCTTATGTGTAATGTCCCCAGGGAATTTGAAATAATTACTCTGGCTCCATACCTCTGTTGAGTCAGGGAGGTACATTCTCTCCCCAGTTCTCAACTGACTGTGCTGTCAATCATTCTCCTAGTTCCTCCAGGGCTGCCTCCCCTCTGCTGCCTGACTGTTTCACTTCTATCAGGGCATGCTCAGTGAGGAATCTGATTGCTAACATCTCCTCACCTTCTTTTCACCCCAGGCAGCGGCATTCATCAGGATCAGAGAGCGGAGATGAAGCAGAGCTCACTGTGTGTGTGAGGACATCACAGTGCCGCACACATCACCTCACAGTAACTGTAGGAAGGCTGGCAAAATGACATAATTGTATAATTAATAAAGTCATATTTTGGGTTCCTCAAAAGGTAGAGAGGCACCGGTCACCACAGGACTGGATAAAATATGAAGCAGCCACAGCTGCAGGCAGTCGGGGGTGCACTTGACTCAAATAATCATCAGCATGCTTTATCTTAGAAGAAGGAATAAGGCACTCACCCGATTGTCTTTAGTTACATGAAGACTGCTTTTATTCCACATTTAAGTACAGGGTGCAAGGGAGGGGGTGGAGGAGGGTGCGGACAACGGCACCGTTTCGGACCTGTTGATCCTTCGGCTGGTCCAAGCTCAACGGTGAGCTGTTGTCCGCACCCTCCTCCACCCCCTCCCTTGCACCCTGTACTTAAATGTGGAATAAAAGCCGTCTTCATGTAACTAAAGACAATCGGGTGAGTGCCTTATTCCTTCTTCTAAGATAAAATATTTTGGGTTCCTACTTCACTAGCCCTCTATCTCTCTATATATCTATCTGTCCATTTATCTCTCTATATATCGATCTATGTATTTATCTATTTATCCATATCTATTTATCTATCCATAGCTATGTATTTATCCATATCTATCCATCCAACTATCCATCTACCTATATCCATCTATCCATCTATATATTTATCTATATATCCATATCTATGTATCTATCTTTCTATCCATTTTATCTCTATCCATCTATCAAAATTCAAATTCAAAGAAGCTTTAATGGCAAGAGTAAATACACATCAGTTTTGCCAAAGCAAGTGTACAAAAGAGAATAGGCATAGGGACTGTAAGGATGATGGGTAAGGCTGTAGGAAAAGTGGATGGGGGCACATCAAGTGTGAGGGCTGTAGGAGCAATGGGTGGGGACAGATCCAGGGTTGGGGCTAGAACAACAATGGATGGGGAGATAGAAGTCCATGTCATATCATAGTTTCCTCGAAGTCTCTGACATTTGCTCACATACCGCGCTGCTATCTCCACTGCTCTTTCTTTTCCCAGCAGGATATAAGATTTCTCTTCCTCCTTCATGGTTATCTACTATCTTCCTGATTACGGCTTTTGTCAGGTGGTTGTATTTGATGTTCTGGTCCGGTTGGATTCAAGTGAGCTGTTCGGAGGGTCCTGTTTTTTTGTTTCACCCACATGTATAAGGGCTTTATGGTTATGGGAGCTTGGATTGCTCCTATGTAGGTGAGCCCAGAATGAAAGTGCCCTCTTCAGAACTGTTAGGTGTAGAGGGAATCTGCCCAGCTCGTAGCGACAAGCACTATTGGAGGTGCTCCAATGGACCTGGAGAAGGTGCTTACAGAATTCCAGGTGGAATATTTCTGTTGGGCTGGAATCTCACCTTGACCAGTCTGGGTTAGGGCCCTTTCACATCAGCGTTTTTTTCAAATCGCGGCAGATGCGGTGAAAAAAACGCATCTGCCGCGATTACCGCATACCGGCTGCACTTGCGCGCGGTTGCGGTTTTTGCCATGCAATGTATAGGCGTACTTGCGGCAGGTGCGGCAAGTGCGGTTTTGCACTTGCGGCAGGTGCGGCCGCAAAAAAAACCGCGGCTGACCGCAGTTTTTTTCGCGGCCGCACCTGCCGCAAGTGCAAAACCGCACTTGCCGCACCTGCCGCAAGTACGCCTATACTTTGCATGGCAAAAACCGCAACCGCGCCGCAAGTGCAGCCGGTATGCGGTAATCGCGGCAGATGCGGTTTTTTCACCGCATCTGCCGCGATTTAAAAAAAACGCTGATGTGAAAGGGCCCTAAGTGTGAGGACCCCCAGACTTCACTGCCATACAGGAGGATTGGGGCGATTATAGAGTTGAAGATTTTTAACCAGATCCTCTCGAATAGAAGGTTTTGCAGGCCTTGTCTTTCAGAGTCTCTATGGCTTGTTTGAAGCTCCCTGTCCAGTGAATCTCCAGGCCCAGGTAGGTATATTTCTCCATTACTGTAAGGGCGCAGTTATTTAAAACAAATGAAGGGTGCTGGTCTGATCTTTTCTTTCTTTTGAAGCTGAATTTCTCTAAGATTTTCAGGTGGTCTTTGAGGCATTTCTCAGTTGGTGACAGCAGCAGCAGGTCATCTGCGTACAGCAAGAATTTCACCTGGGCGTTGTGGAGGCTGAGAACCAGGTACTATGGAAGATTCCAGAGCGGTAGCCAACTCGCTGATGTAAACATTGAAGAGTGTTGGACTTAGGCTGCAGCGTTGTCTGACTCCACGGCTCCGCTGGAAATAAGCCGTTCTACCGTTCACACTCACGCTGCAGAGGTTCTCGGTGTAGGAGCTTTTGATAACATCATAGGTCTTTCCTCCTATTCCGCTCTCCAGGGGTTTCAGGAATAAGCCCTGGTGCCACACCTCATCTGCCAACTTAGGAAATTTATTGGGGTGTGTCAGATCAAAGCTAGCCTCCCTGGCACTCTTCCCTCTACCCCGCCTTCTAACTGTCACCCAGCTAGCTGCCTCACTGTCCTGCAGCTCCATGCTACCATTCTCCCCCACATCTATCCCATTGAGCAGCTGTTCAGTGAGCAGGAGACTCCTTTCCGTATTGTCTATGGATCTCAGTGGTCGCCAGCTGTTGATTTTGATCCAGTATCTGGGCTTCCAAATGCACAGCGTGCTCACATCTCGCACAGCAGTATGCACCCTCGATCGTCCAATCAAAGATTGCATACATGTGGCAAGATGTAAACTGGATGGCATTGTCATTTACGGAGCTCATTTCCTAATGGGGATTGCACCAGACAGATAAGTAAAAAGAAATGTAAGGTATTAATAAAATACAGCCAGCAATTCAGTAAGTCCTCCCTTCCAAACTCCCTGAATCTAAAGTTTTAAACTGAAAAAAACAAAAACACCTGGGCTCCCACAACATTTTCTATTGCCAGCTAGAGTAACCCAAGCAGCTACTGGTTGCTAACCCCTGCTTGGTGTTTCCTTCACTGCCAATGGAAAATCCAGGGAAGGTCTGTTTTTTTTATTTTTAAAAAAAGAAAAAACTTAAAAAAAAATGTGGGCTTTGCTGTATTTTCTATTCCCAGCAAAGGTAACCCAGGCAGCTGAGGGCTGGAATTGTCAATGTGGTAAGGTTCAAAAGTTCTGGACCCCACGCTGAAAATCACAGCCAGCAGCGACCCCACATTTGGCCCATCCATGAGAGACGCCAAAACAGGGGGCTACCCCGCTCTTCCAGCTGCTGTGTACTTTGGCAAACTGGGTAATAATGGGGTATAAAGCCCCTATTACTAATGTCACCTCTGTCAGTGTGATAGCCAGTAGTGATGGGTGAACCTTAACTGTAAAGTTCGGGTGTCCGTACCGAACACCTACTGTTCGAATACAGAATTTCCTGGGGAGTTTGTGTTACAATTCTAGTTTGGATTACTTCAAGATATAATTTTATAGAAAGGGCTCAACTGGGTTGCGGTTTTGGTGCTTTTTTAGGCGAGGAGATTCAGATAAACACAGTCACTACTAAAATTTAAGAGTGGCCTGGATGCCTTTCTTGAAAAATATAATATTCCCGGTTATATACACTAGATTCTTTGATAGGGCGTTGATCCAGGGAACTAGTTTGATTGCCGTATGTGGAGTCAGGAAGGAATTTTTTTTTCCCCCAATGTGGAGCTTAGTGTTGCCACATGGTTTTTTTGTTTTTTTTCCTTCCTCTGGATCAACATGTTAGGCTAGGTTTAACTAGGTGGACTTAAGGTCTTCCTTCAACCTTAAATACTGTGTTACATTGAACACAATGCACCAAAAAAAGTAATGAAATCTGCAGCAAGAACCCTGTTGCGGTTTTGGTGCTTTTTTTGGCCAGGAGATGCAGATGAACAAATTGAACACAATGAATTCTGTGGCAATAACAGCATCATAATTTTGGTGCACCAATTTTCTGTTACAGCGTCTGTGATTGGCTGTTGGGTACCTCTGCAGTGAATATCCAGGAAGTTAAAGATTGGCCCCACAAGTACAAGTGGGTGGATGCTGGAAAGTATAATGCTGTTTAATAACTATCTTCTTTATTTCACAGCCTCCTAGCACCCATCCCACAACATTACAGCCTGAGTTCGACGTTCGGACTTGAGTTCGAGCCACTTTCGGCCCCAAATTCGAACTTTAAAAAAAAAAGTCCGGGCGAGTTCGCTGAACCCAAACATCAGCGGGTTTACCGATCACTAATATCCAGCCATTAGCAATAGTGAAAGCATTAATAAATAAATAAAATCGACACAGACACCTCATTCTCCACTTTATTAAATACCCACCAATTCCCTCAGACGTAGTCCTGGGTCTAGCGACATTTAAACCAGGTACAAGATCAGACGATCAATTAGCCACTTGCTAACCGATCAGCTGATGTGCTGGCCGGGCAGCTGACTAAATCAGCTGATCGCTTTACCGGCAGCAGATTGCTTTACCAGCGACAGGTTCTGCAGCTGATCAATCAGCTGATTCAGTCAGCTGACCAGCACGAACATCAGCTGACCTGTTGGCCAATCTGATGATCGCTTTACTGGCAGCAGGTCCTTGCAGCTGATCTCTGGACCAGACGCCTTCCGCTCGCATCTTAGGACACTCGAGTATAGGCGAGTATTTTATTTTTAGTTTTTATTTCTTTATTACCATTGTTGCCTTCTATTTTGCTTTAGCATAGTATGTACAAGCAGCCAGAAGCTGCCTGCACCGTACACTGCTAAAGCGAAACTACAGCCCTGACAAACACAGACATACACAAATTTGTCTTACACGGGAACAGGAACACAGCATTCCAAAATGGTGGAATTTCCTGTTTCAGTTTTTCCTCCTCCCATGTGACATCAAATTCTGCTGCTCCTCCGCTTTCAGCTGGAAAAGCGCTGGAACAGTGGATTGTGTGAAGAGCAATGCGTTATTCCAGCGCTTTTTTTTTTCTTCTTTATAATGGGGCCTATGGAGGAAATGCAGCCCAAAAAAAAAGCCAAATAATTGACATGTTCACTCTTTTACAGACCAGTTTTTTATCCCAAAAGCAGATCCCCAAAAAACGCTGTGCCTGAATGGCACTCACTTTGCTGTTTAACACATACACAGATGCTTTTTAATGGGAAAACAGAACCGAAAAAAATATGGCAAAAACGCCACTTGTGAATGCAGCCTTAACCCCTAGACGACAGCCTAACGTCTACAGACGTCCGAAAAAAAGGGTACTAAAGCCCAGCCGTACGTCTGTAGACGTCGGGCAGGAAATAGCCCTGTAGCGCCGCCCCTGGAGCTAATACCTCTAGGGTGTCAGCGTACCGATTGTAGCTGACACCCTAGAGATTAGTAATTAGCTGTTTTTGTACCCGCACCTGTAATGTGATGACCGGTAAACACCGTTTACCGATCATCACATTATAAAAGTGAAAGTGCTTTGTAAAAAATGCTTTCACTTTGATCCGACATGAAAACACATGTCGGATCAAAGTGATCCATTAACCCCTAAGGCCCCTAAGACCCCCTGTGCCTGAGATTACCCCCTTTAACCCCCCCACCCCTCCCCCGGGCCATCTCAAAATGGCGGCGCATGTAAAAACACGCCGCCTCCCCTGCAGCTGCATGCGATCTGACATGTCACAAGTCAGATCGCATTAGTAACACATCCCCCTGTGTCACCAACACTTTCTGCAGCCTCTGACCCCCTCCAGCCCCCCATCTCCAGCTCCTCCAGCCCCCTCCTCGCTCCTACAGCTTCCATCCTCCGCTCCTCCAGCTTCCCTCCGCTCCTCCAGCCCCGCTCCTGTGATACCCACAGCCCCCTCCTGGCCGCTCCAGCCCCGCTCCTCTAACCCTCTCCTCCGCTCCTCTTACCCGCTCCTCCGGCCCCGCTCCTGCAGCACCGCTCCTCCAGCTTCCCTCCTCCTCTCTCTCTCACCCGCTCCTGGATCCTGGAGTCCCGATCCTGGGGTCCCGCTCCTGGATCCTGGCACCAGCAGACTGTCTCCTCTTCTGTGCGCGCCGCTGTGTGCGCGCACTCTCAGGGGAATGATAGGTCATGAACTTACAGAGTTCATGACCTATCATTCCCATGGGGTCACACAGGGGTTAAGTGATCTTCATGGTGATCTGCTTTAGAGATCATGAAGATCAGTTACCCCTGTGTGGTCCCTGGATTGTGATGGGCCATGACCTTAGAGTTCATGACCTATCATTCCCCTGAGGTCAAACAAGGGTTAAGTCATGAACTCTGTAAGTTCATGACCCATCACAATCCAGGAGTCACACAGGGGTACCTTTACACGCCGTAACCGTTGAGAGAAATATTGACGGCGATATGTCGCCTTGCAATAATCGCCGTCAAAATCTCTCCCAATTGCAGCATGTAATTGGGAAATTTGGCGGCGATCTGTCGCCTTGCCACGGTCGCCTGATCTCTGTGCACTGCTCTGAAATCAGGCGACCGTGGCGAGGTGACATATCGCCGCCAAATTCCCCAATTACACGCCGCAATTGGGAGGGATTTTTAACGGCCATTATTGCAAGGCGACATATCGCCGTCAATATTTCTTGCCGCGGTTGCGGCGTGTAAACGTACCCTTAGAGATTATTATGAAGATCCGTTAATCTCTGTGTGACCCCAGGATCGTGATAGGTCATGAACTTACAGTGTTCATGACCTATCATTCCCCTGGGAGAGTGCCTTGTTATAGCATATGGGGGATGCCCCCATATGCTATAACACCGAGAAACATCGCGGGACCGCCCACTGGACTACGTCGGACATCACCGCCCACTGGACTACGTCGGACGCCACAGACAAATAAAGATGGGGTCTAAATTGTGTTTGGTTTTTTTTCTAATAAAAAAAATCTTTCTCTGTGTTGTGTCTTCTTTACAATTTACTAGAGATTCCTAATGGCGGGTCTAACATTGGCCCTATATTATGAATCTCGGGCTTAGTGCCAGCTGCCAAAAAGCTGGCATTAACCCCTTATTACCCAGTCTGCCATCGCTACACGGCAGCTGGAAGAGCTGGATACAGCGCCAGAAAATGGCGCTTCTATGAATGCGCCATTTTCTGGGGCGGCTGCGGGCTGCAGAAAGCTTGGGCCTCCCTACGCTGAGGATTCCAGCCCCCAGCTGCCTAGTTGTACCTGGCTGGCCCAAAAACATGGCGAAGCCCACGCCGTTTTTTTTAAAAATTATTTCATGAAATAATTTTAAAAAAAAGGGCTTCCCTATATTTTTGGTTTCCAGCCAGGTAAAACTAGGCAGAAGGGGTTGGTGGCAGCCCGTAGCTGCCTGCTGTACCTGGCTGGACCAAAAGTGTGGCGAAGCCCCACGTCATTTTTTAAAAAAAATTTAATAAAGAAATACTAGAAAAAAAATGCAGGAGAGGAGACTACCAGGACACGGTGTCTCCGGATCTTGTGCACATGCTCTAAGGCTGCTTTCACATCAGCAGCTTTTGCCGATCGCGGCAGATGCGGTGAAAAAAAAGCATCTGCCGCGATTACCGCATAACCGCTGCACTTGCGGCAAGCCCCATGCAATGTCTATGGGGCTTGCGGTAAGTGTGCGACAGGTGCAGCAAGTACGGTTTCGGCACTTGCAGGAGGTGCAGCCGCGAAAAAAAAACGCGGTCAGCCGCATTTTTTTTGCTGCCGCATCTGCCGCAAGTGCTGATACTGCACTTGCCGCACCTGCCGCAAGCCCGCATAGACATTCTATGGGGCTTGCCGCAACTGTGCCGCAAGTGCAGCAGTTATACGGTAATCGCGGCAGATGCGGTTTTTTCACCGCATCTGCCGTGAACGGCAAAAACCGCTGATGTGAAAGTACCCTAAAAGTGAGAAATTGTGTGAAAAAAAGAAAATGTTCAATATGACGTTATCCAATTCTGTGAAGTAGCTGTAGGTTCTAAATGCTCACTATACCACTAGATATAATCCGTGAGGCGTCTAGTTTCCAAAATGGGGTCACATGTGGGGGAGCTCCAATGTTTAGGCACACAGGGGCTCTCCATACGTGACATGGTGTCCGCTAACTATTGGAGCTAATTTTCCATTCAAATTGTTAGCGGACACCATGTCGCATATGGAGAGCCCCTGTGTGCCTAAACATTGGAGCTCCCCCACAAGTGACCCCATTTTGGAAACTAGACCCCCCAAGGAACATATCTAGATGCATAATGAGTACTTTCAACCCTCAGATGCTTCACAAATTGATCCATAAAAATGAAAAAAGACAATTTTTGTGGAAAAGAAAGTACTTTTTCATATTTACGGATCAGTTTGTGAAGCACCTGGGGGTTCAAAGTGCTCACTATGCATCTAGATAAGTTCCTTGGGGCGTAGTTTCCAAAATGGGGTCACTTGTGGGGGAGCCCCAATGTTTAGACACACAGGGGCTCTCCATACGTGACATGGTGTCCGCTAACAATTGGAATTGTAAGTTGATACTATGTCGTGTATGGCGATCCCCTGTGTGCCTAAACATTGAAGCTCCCCCACAAGTGACCCCATTTTGGAAACTAGACACCCCAAGGAATTTATTTAGATGCATAGGGAGCACTTTGGTCCCCCAGGTGCTTCACAAATTTATCCGTAAAAATGAAAAAGTACTTTTTTTTCACAAAAATCTTCTTTTATTTTCTTTTATGGACTAATTTGTGAAGCACCTGGGGTATGAAAGTGCTCACTATGCATCTAGATATGTTCCTTGGGGGGTCTAGTTTCCAAAATGGGGTCACTTGTGGGGAGCTCCAATTTTTAGGCACACAGGGGCTCCCCATATGCGACATGGTGTCCGCTAACAATTTGAATGGAAAATTAGCTCCAATAGTTAGCGGACACCATGTCGCGTATGGAGAGCCCCTGTGTGCCTAAACATTGGAGCTCCCCCACAAGTGACCCCATTTTGGAAACTAGACATCCCCTGGAATTTATCTAGATGCATAGTGAGCTCTTTGAACCCCCAGGTGCTTCACAAATTGATCCGTAAAAATGAAAAAGTACTTTCTTTTCCACAAAAAGTTTCTTTTTTCATTTTTATGGTTTCATTTGTGAAGCACCTCGGGGTTCAAAGTGCTCATCACCCATCTAGATAAGTTCCTTGGGTGGTCTAGTTTCCAAAATGGGGTCACTTGTGAGGGAGCTCCAATGTTTAGGCACACAGGGGCTCTCCATACGCAACATGGTCTCCGCTAACAATTGGAGCTAATTTTCCATTCAAATTGTTAGCGGACACCATGTCGCATATGGAGAGCCCCCGTGTGCCTAAACATTGGGGCTCCCCCACAAGTGACCCCATTTTGGAAACTAGACACCCCAAGGAATTTATTTAGATGCATAGTGAGCACTTTGAACCCTCTGGTGCTTCACAAATTGATCCGTACAAATGAAAAAGTATTTTTTTTTCACAAAAACTTTCTTTTGTCCTCAATTTTTTAAATTTCACATGAGCAACAGGATAAAACGCATCCTAAAATTTGTTGGGCAATTTCTCCTGAGTACACCGATACCGTATGTGCGCTCATAAACCACTGTTTGGGCGCACGGCAGGACTCGAAAGGGAAGGAGCGCCATTTGACTTTTTGAATGGAAACTTAGCTCCAAAAATCAAATTGCGCTCCCTTCCTTCTGAGCCCTGCTGTGCGCCCAAACAGTGGTTTATGACCACTTATGAGGTATCGGTGTACTCAGGAGAAATTGCCCAACAAATTTTAGGATGCATTTTATCCTGTTGCCCATGTGAAAATTAAAAAATTGAGGCTAAAAAAACATTTTTGTTGGAAAAATTAAAATGTCCATTTTTTGTTTCCACTTTGCTTTAGTTCCTGTAAAGCATCTGAAGGGTTAATAATCTTCTTGAATGTAGTTTTGGGTAGCTTGAGTGGTGCAGTTTTTGGAATGGTGTCACTTTTGGGTGTTTTCTGTCGTGTACGCCCCTCAAAGGGACTTCAAATGTGATGTGGTCACTAAAAAAATGGTTTTGTAAATTTTGCTGGAAAAATGAGAAATTGCTGATGAACTTTGAACCCTTATAACGTCCTAACCCCAAAAATTTTTTTTCCCAAAATTGCGCTGATGTAAAGTAGACATGTGGGAAATGTTATTTATTAACTATTTTGTGTCACATAACGCTCCGGTTTAACAGAATAAAAATTCATAATTTGAAAATGGTGAAATTTTCAAAATTTTTGCCAATTTTTTAATATTTTCACAAATAAACGCAAAAATGATCGACCTAAATTTACTACCAACATGAAGCCCAATATGTCACGAAAAAACAATCTCAGAATCGCTCGGATCCAATGAAGCGTTCCAGAGATATTACCTCATAAAGGGAGAGTGGTCAGAATTACAAAAAATGGTCTGGTCATTAAGGTGGAAATTGGCTCCGTCACTAAGGGGTTAAAGCACAACAATTACTCACAGATTTTCTCAGCTCCAGCAACTCGGAAAAAATGTGGGGCGTCCATTGCAATCCGCAATTCGATTGCACTACCCATTTCAAAACACATTATAGACTCAAAGGGTCAATATGATATCCTTCAAAAAGAGTAATAGGTATTTGTGTGAGCGCTGGGGAATCAACCGGCACCAAGGCTATTATGAATAGTTACCTCTCTGCTTTATTTGTACAATAAAAAGGCAGGGTCCTTTAGGCCTAAAGGACCCTGCCTTTTTATTGTACAGATAAAGCCGAGAGGTAACTATTCATAATAGCCTTGGTGCCGGTTGATTCCCTAGCGCTCACACAAATACCTATTACTCTTTTTGAAATACATTCGTTCCTCCGCTATGCGGAGTGAGGTATGGAGCAGCTCCGGGCAATAGGACCTTGGATGACGTCCTGAACACGCCCACGGACCCACCACGTGACGACTCACATGTGAGGTGCTGGGATTAAGGACGCAGCAAAATCTTCATCATCCACAGCCGCTCATTAGCCGAGGACACAGGGAGATAAACATCAATGCACTAACTCTTGTTGTGCAGACAGCACAACAAGCACAGGTGAGGTTCCCATTCAAATAACCTGCCCCCGATGACAATTACAGAGTGGCGCAACAATATTACCTTCTTTGTCAATATGATATCCTGATATGCTCCATTAATAATGTAGGCTATACTTTAGTATCTTTATATGCTCCCAACACGCATTAGTACAGATTTGTGAAAAGAGTCATTACACCGACATAACACCCTCGAATTCTTCAGACGGAGCCTGAAAACCCATCTATTCAAGAAAGCTTTGCAGCCTGCAATGCTTTCTGGACAACCATCATTAAGCTACGAAACAATGAAAGAGAGACATCTCTGTACCGGAAGCCAATTGACTGTCCAACATATCTCCGATGGGACAGTTTTCATCCTAAACACACAAAAAATTGTATTATGCACAGCCAGGCCATCAGATACAATCAGATATGTTCAAACCCTACAGATAGAGACAATTACCTTAAGAACCTCAGAAAGACCTTTTTGAACCAGGGCTAACATCCAAGAGCAATTGAAAACCAGATTACAAGAGCCACCAGAAAATCAAGGAATCATCTCCTACATTATTAAACTAGAGAAGAAAATAACAGCGTTCCTCTTGTAGTCACCTACAATCGAAGTCTGGAGGTGCTAAGAGGAGCCGCACGAAAACTGCAACCACTCCTACAAAAAGATGCCAGACTAAAATCAATATTTCCGGATCCCCCACTCTTGTGTTTTAGACACCCTCTGAATCTAAAAAACATCACTTTCAGAAGCACCCTGTCCTCTCCAACAGCTACAGGAACCTTTCCCTGCAACCAGAACAGGTGCAAAACATGTCCATCTATAATGGCAATGGACAAGAAAGATTCCCAGGACATATCATTACTACAAGATCCCAGGTAACTTCAGTGGCACCACAAGCAATATGGTGTATTTAAAATGTCCAACAGGTGGCATGTACGTAGGAACAAGAATGAATTCTTATTGCTACTCAATAAAAAGGTGTGGGTGTGGCCTAACCAGAGATGTGAGCGGACGCTGCTCAGAGCTCTCCCACCTGCACACAGCTCCATAAGCCGTGACCGCTGCACCGCACAACCCGGAGGAAGCTGAGGTTCGGGAGAGGAGGTCCCAGGGAACCTGTGGATATCTTAAGCCGCCGCAGTGCCGCCATGACCTGCAGGAGACAGTGGGATATCGTGCAGGAGAGGAGTGCCAGCCCCAAAATGGCACCGATGCTGAGGAGGAGGCGGCCAAGGAGAATGCGGCCGGCCCGAGGAGGATGGCGGCCGCAGCACGACTAGAGAGGTTTGCCAGAGTGGAAGAGGAGTAGAAAGATTCCCCTGGGCAGAGAGCGAGAGGTCTAGGGGCAGAAGAGGAGGTGTTGGAGCTGAATGTGGAGGTGGAGGGGCTGGGGGCTGCAGGATCCCAGGACACTGCTAAGGCTGGGACCCAGGCTGCCACCCCTGCTGACACTGGAGAGCATAACCATAGAGAGCCCACAGCAGTGGAGTCCAATGTTAAAAATATATTTAATATTGTGACATTCTGTAAAGAGGCATTAACAACCCTGAGCCAACTGATAAATGGGATTCAGGGAGAGGTGGCTAGCATCAGAGCTGCCATGGAAAATGCTGATATCAGGACTGGCGAGACTGGACGAAGAGGGAGCACTGTAGAGGACCAGATTGTAAACTGTTTCACAAATTGTTTTTGGGCTTTCTGCAGTTTAACAGACATTCATGCCAAGACTGATAATCTAGAAAACCGTTCTAGACGGAAAAATCTCCGGATAGTGGGGGTCCCGGAAAAAGCAGAGGGTTTAGATCCCACAGAGTTCATAGAGTCGTGGCTCAGATACAAAACGGGGGAGGAGAACCTATCCGGGGTATTTGCAGTGGAGAGAGCGCATAGAGTCCCCACGGGACTGTCAACTCCTGGCTTGGCTCCACATACTATTCTGGCCAGAATTCTACATTACCGGGACAGAGACAAAATTTTGAGGAAGGTGTGTGGCGGTGTGGTTGGTCTAAGGGGACTTTCACATCAGCGGTTTTTTTAAATCGCGGCAGATGCGGTGAAAAAACTGCATCTGCCGCAATTTCCGCATAACCGCAGCACTTGCGGCAAGCCCCATAGAATGTCTATGTGGGCTTGCGGCAGGTGGGGTATCGGCACTTGCGGCGTTTTTTTCACCGCATCTGCCGCGATTTTAAAAAACCGCTGATGTGAAAGCAGCCTTACAAGTACACAACATGTTAAATGTAACGTTGTGATGTTGACATAAGGTGGGAGGGGGAAGGGGCGCATTGTTATATTGGGTGAGTAACAATAAAAGGGTAGATAGAGGTCTAGGAAAAACTGGAAAGCGAGGGAGAGGTTAGGCGGTGATTTACCCCACTCTCACTAGAGAGAAGGTAACTAGGAAGGGGTGAAAGGGGAGGGCAGAGTGGTTTAGGAGTTATAAAAGGAGGGACGATTGTTAAAGATAAGGTAGCTTTAAAGTTTGTTTTTGGAAATGTTTGGGGGTGGTGGGGAGGAAGGGGTGAGTTGGCAAAGAAGGGGAGGGGACTTGTAGACAATGGGTACAAAGGGGATTGGAGCAAATGTATACAGTAAAAGCTAATATATGATGGGAGTCGTTAAAAGTGTTCACTTGGAATGATAGGGGCCTGGCGGATAGAGGTAAGCAGGTGGCGGTATTAAGACATACCCCATCTTAAACATATTCCAACTATGCAGGGGGGGGGGCCCATGTCTCGGTCCAGGTCCATGCTATGCTGTCATATGAAGAAGTGGAAGTGCATGTGGTAAGGATGGACAGTATCTTTTTGGTGCGTCGTGTGTATAGGCAATTGATATGTCTGGTTGCAGTATATTTTCCACCACCATTCTCTGGTGAAAAGTTGCAAGAGATCCTAGAGTTGACTAGGCACAGAGTGGGCATACCATTATTAGTGTTTGGAGAAATGAATAATGTTCTTGACCATGAGTTAGACAGAAGAAAAGCAGTTATGTGTGGCATGGAGGTAGAGAGACACCCTTTGTAAGACATATTAAATAAATTGGATTGGATCAGCTTCGGTGTACACGGTGTGGGACTCAGTGAAGGCATTGAGTAAAGAAATATCGCTGATTAAATACAAAAATAGGGCCCGTATGCAGAGTTTGCAAACTGAGGTGGATGTCTTGGAGCACGCCTACGTGGCCTCACCAACTACTGATAATAAAGTAAAGTGGACAGATGCCCATTTTAAATTAAATGATTATGTGCTACAACAGGTGGAGAACAAACAGTTTTTCCTAAAACAACAATTTTATGCTGAGGGTGAGGGTGTGGGTCATCTGTTGGCAACTATGGCTGGGGCACAGACTGGTGCTCCTGCGATTTCAGCTATTAAAAATGTGGAAGGTGACTTGGTTACGGATGCTGGCTCAGTAGCAAGAGTTTTTTTTCCAATTTTCTTAACAATTGTATTCGTCCAGACTTGGAAGACGAGTGCTGAAGTTGAACAGTATATGCGTAGAGTCGTTTTACCTACATTAACGGGTGATCAGAGGGCGATACTGGAGTCTCCCATTGTTGTGAATGAATTGGCGGCAGCATTGTAAGACTTTCAAAATAATAAGGCACTGGGGTCTGATGGCCTTCCTATTGAAATATATAAAGAAAATGCGGAGGTTTTATTACTACGGCTGAAGGAGGTATTTGATCAGGCGTTGATTGAGGGGTACTTCCTAGGTCAATGAGGGAGGCAGTGGTGGTTCTCCTACCTAAACCTTGAAAGGATAGTTTGCTGCCTGAATCATACAGGCCTATATCCTTGTTGTCCACGTACGTTAAGATTCTTGCCAAGGTACTGGCAACGCGGTTGATGGGAGTGATTACTCAGGCGGTGGGGGAGGACCAAACGGGGTTTATGCCAAATAGATCCACGGCTATTAATTTGAATTATTAAATTGAATCCCGTAATGGGGAAGGTAGGGCGGTGCTCTCACTCGACGAGGCAAAAGCTTTTGATAGCGTCGAGTGGGAGCACCTCTGGGTGGTCCTGCGGGAGATGGGTTTTGGTGATAGGTTTTTGGCGTGGGTGCAGCTGTTCTATAGCAGTCAGGTTGCAAAGATTCGTATTAATGGCTCCTTGTCGGATACTTTGTCATTGGAAAGAGGCACTAGGCAGGGCTGCCCGTTGTCTCCCCTTCTATTTGCTTTGGCCATTGAGCCATTAGCTGTTAAATTAAGAACTAGCCCTAATATTAGGGAATTTCTGCATGAATCGGTGGAGGAGCGAGTTGCGTTATACACGGACAATCTACTGTTTTTGGGAGACATGGAGCAGTCCGTGTCTACAGCTATGGGCCTAATATGGGATTTTGGGGAGTATTCGGGCCTAAAAATTAACTGGGACAAGCCTGTGCTTATGCCGGTGGATGCTCTATCAGTGGATACGAGGGTGGGGGAGACCAGCCTAAAAATTGTTAGGAAATTTAAATATTTGGGTATTACGATTTCTCCATTGGTCTCTGAATTTGCTTCCTTGAATTTAACGGATTTGATAGGCAAATTTCAACAAAAAATTAATACATGGTGTAAACTTCCCTTGTCGGTGGTTGGTCGGGCCAATATGGTGAAAATTATTCTGATGCCCCAATTATTATACATATTGCATAACTCTCCAGTGTGGATACCTATGAGGATTTTCCATAGAGTGCAGGCGCTCTTCAGAGAATTAATATGGAAAAAAGGGGTGGCTAGAATTCATCTTGAAACGTTACAGAGACCTAAGAACTGTGGGGGATTGGCTGTTCCCAATCCGTGGGTGTACTTTTTGGCGTCCCAACTCCAGCAGCTAGCAATTACTCATGGGAGTCTAGACAAATTAATGCACGAGATTGTTGGTGATATTTCAATTACCTCTTTTTTGGAGATCGGGCTTTTGGATGGGGACTGCCGAACAAAAGGTGCCTACACTTGCTCTTCTTAGGAAGGTCTGGCAGAAGGTAAAAAACATTTTAGATATAACCGATCATGCGCCGTTTACTCCACTTTGGGATAATCCCGCATTGTCAAAAATAAGTACAATTTTGTGTACTCACCGTAAATTCTCTTTCACTTAGCCTCTAATTGGGGGACACAGGACGATGGGTTATGCTATTCTGCCTCTAGGAGGCGACACTAGGCAAACAAAAAAGCACAGTGGCTCCTGCCAGCAGTATATAACCCCATGACTGGCACAGTTCAGCCAGTTTTGTGCTAAAGCAGGAGGAGGAAAAAATAATAATATATAAGCCGACCAGGCAAAAAAAACAAAAGAACACCAACACAACAAGGCCAACCGGCCATAGGGAGGGTGCTGTGTCCCCCAATTAGAGGCTAAGAGAAAGAGAATTTACGGTGCGTACACAAAATTCTACTTTTCTCTGTCGCCTCATTCAGGGACCCAGGACGATGGGACGTCCTAAAGCAGTCCCTGGGTGGGAATAAAACATCCACAACAGAAAAAAACGCAGTCTACAGACGAGCGGCCGCTGCCTGCAGGATGCGCCTACCCAGACTCGCATCTGCCGAGGCCTGAGTATGAACATGATAGTGCTTTACAAAGGTTTGAAGGCTAGACCAAGTAGCAGCCTTGCACACCTGCTCAGCCGAAGCCTGGTGCCAAAAAGCCCAGGAGGCACCCACCGCGCGAGTGGAGTGAGCCCGCAACCCCGATGGAATGGGCAAGTTGCTGAAAGAGTAAGCTTCCTGAATAGTAAGCCTAATCCACCGGGCGAGAGTGGTCTTGGAAGCGACCAACCCTTTCCGGGGACCCTCCGGAAGAACGAATAGAGAATCAGTCTTCCTGAAAGGCGCTGTCCTGACACAGTCGCAGAGCCTGGACCAGATCCAGGGTATGCAGCGCCTTTTCAATGCGGTGCACCGGAGCCGGACAGAAAGATGGCATGGCAATGTCCTCATTCAAATGGAAAGAGGAAACCGCCTTGGGAAGAAAAGACGGCGGCGTCCGCAGCACCACCTTATCCTGATGAAAAGTAAGGAAAGGTGGCTTACAGGAAAGCGCCGCCAAGTCAGAAACCCTCCGAATGGAGGTGATTGCCACAAGAAACACCACCTTCTGTGAGAGAAGACGCAAGGAGACATCCCGGAGAGGCTTGAAAGGTGGCTTCTGAAGCACGTCCAGGACCAGATTCAAGTCCCAGGCCTCCAAAGGTCTCCTATACTGTGGAACAACATGTGACATGCCCTGCAAAAAAGTACGAACCTGGGGCTTCGTGGCCAATCTGCGTTGAAAAAGCACAGATAGGGCAGAGACCTGACCCCAAAGCCCCATAGTCCAACCCGGCCTGGAGGAAGCCCGGAACCACAGGAAGGGAAAAATGCAAGGGCGGGAGACCTCCCGAGTCGCACCAAGCGAAGAAAGCTTTCCAGGTCCGGTGGTAAATAAGAGCAGAAACAGGTTTTCTCGCGCAAGCCATAGTGCGCACAACCTTCTCCGAAAAACCCGCCTGAGTCAAAAGTCAGGTCTCAAGGGCCAGACCATCAAACAAAGCACCCCGAGTTCTGGTGATGAAATGGACCCTGGGAGAGAAGATCTGGACGGTCCGGCAGCCGCCACGGAACATCTGCGGCGAGTTGTACGCGATCCGGGGCCACCAGAAGTACCGGAATGTGTTCCACTCTGACTTTCTGCACCACCCTGGGAATGAGGGCCAGAGGGGGAAAGACTTATGGAAGATTAAACTGCGTTCAGTCCTGGACCAGAGCGTCTGATCCCAGAGCACGGGAATCTCGGGAGCGGGCAAAGAAGGCAGGAACCTACGCGTTCTTCCGTGATGCCATGAGATCCACATCCGGGATCCCGAACCGATCGCAGATCTGATCGAAGACATCTGGATAGAGAGCCCATTCTCCTGACGCAAGACCCTGACGACTGAGAAAGTCCGCCGCCCAATTCTTGATCCCGGAATGTGGACTGCCGACAGAACCGCCTCCAAAGATTCGTCCCAAAGAAGAATCGGTTCCTCTTCCCGCATTGCTGACTTGCTGCGCGTTCTGCCCTGATGGTTGACATAGGCCACCGCTGTGGCATTGTCCAACTAAATACGAATGTGTCGGCCATTTAAGAGATGATAGAAACTCTTCAGTGCCAAGTAAGTGGCTCGAATCTCCAGATTGACGGGCAGAGAAGACTCCTCCGGAGTCCACCGACCCTGGGCCGTGTGATGACAAAACACCGCTCCCCAGCCAAGGAGACTGGCATCGGTGGACAACACGTCCCACCCGACTGTCAAACGATCTCCCTCGGGAGAGAGACAACGGAACCAGCCACTAGCAGAGAGAAAGCCTCGTCGCCGCCGTTAGTCGGAAAACCCAGTGAAGAGTTTCCATACCAGGCCGTCAGGAGATCCAACTGCAATGGACGGAGATGCCACTGAGCAAAAGGCACTGCCTCCCTTGTCGACACGATTTTCCCCAAGACTCGCATTGCGAACCGAAGGGAATGTGGAACAGGACGCAGGAGTAGACAAATCGCACAGCGCAGCGACTGAACCTTGTCCTTAGGAAGAAGGACAAGTCCCCGAGACGTGTCCAGGATCATTCACAGGAATGAAACCCTGCGGCTCGGGACCAGAGAAGACTTTGGGAGATTGAGAGTCCACCCCAGACGCGAGAGAGTGTCCATCGTGACGTGAACACTGTCCTCGCAATCCCTGAAAGACCGACCCTTGATTAACAGGTCGTCCAGGTATGGAAAAACAGACACCCCCCGGACGTGTAGCACGGCCATGACCGCCACCATGACCTTGGTGAAAACTCGCGGGGCAGTTGCCAATCCGAAAGCGCAAGAACTGGGCTATCGGAACATGCAAGTAAGTGTCCTTGATATCGATGGAAGCGAGGAACTGACCCTGCCGCATTGAAGTGATGACGGAACGCAGGGATTCCATCCGAAAATGTCGAACTCAGACAAATCTGTTAAGATGCTTTAAATCCAAAACAGGATGGAAAGAACAGTCTTTCTTTGGTACGATAAACAGATTTGAGTAGAATCCGTGAAACCGCTCGCCCTGAGGGAACGGAACGACTCCCGCCCGCTGAAGGGAGTCGATGACCCGAAAGAAGTTGTCCTTCTTGTCCGGCGAGCCCGACGGACGAGAACGAAAGAACCTCCTGTAAGGAAGAGTTAAACTCGATGCTGTAACCGAAAGACACCAAGTCCCGGACCCACTGATCGTCTAACAGCGAGCCAGACATGCCGAAAGCTGGAAAGTCGGCCGCCCACTCGGGAAAAGTCTTCCGGAGGAGCCGAGTCAGGAAGAGGAAAACCTCACGATCCGGACTCCTTTGACTTGGACTGCCTGTTTCGGGACTGCCAGCCGGAACCCCACTTACTGGGAGGCTGAGAACCTCTGTCCGCACGCGGCGCACGGGCCAACTGAACCGGGCGAGACACAGACCACCCAGAGGAGTTCCGAAACGACCGGAACCTCGCCTGTTGACCCCTGGAGAACTTACGCTTGGGCTTCTGCTGAGGAAGTGAGGTACTTTTACCTCCTGTTGCGTCAGAAATCAGCTTATCCAGCTTTTCTCCAAATAGACGCCCACCTAAATAAGGCATGCCAGTGAGCGACCTCTTTGAAGCCGAATCTGCCTTCCATTCCCGAAGCCAGAGAGCTCGGCGAATGGCGATGGCATTTGAAGCCGCCGCCACAGTGCAATTAGCTGCATCAATAGAAGCGTGCACCAAGAATTCTCCAGCGATAGACATTTGAGCAGCGAAATCCAACAACTCTGGATCCGCACCTCTGTGACGTAAAGCGGAATGCAAATCACCCGCCCAGGTCACAATGGCCTTAGCCACCCACATGGAGGCGAAGGAAGGAGACAGTGACGACCCTGAAGCCTCGAACACTGATCTAGACAATTGTTCCAACTGACGATTCGTGGAGTCCTTGATAGACACATTATCAGGGAGAGACAGAAGGGTCCTAGACGCCAAACGGGACACTGGTGGATCCACGTGTGGAGAATCCGACCAGACTTGTGCCACCGCCGGCAAAAAAGGATAACGAGCCTCAATCTCCTTACGATTACCAAACCGTTCATCCGTCTGAGACCAATGTTTCTGCAGAACCTCCTGAATCTCAGGATGATCAGAGAATACCTTCTGAGGTCTCTTGGGCCTCTTGAAAGATATCACGTGGTCCGACGAGGCGACTGGACTCGGGTCAGAGACTGACAAAGCCTGATTCACAGCTGAAACCAGGTCGTCCACCATGGCAAGGGTATCAGAGGAAGCGGACTCGAGCGAATCACCCAGATCCACCTCCACATCCGAATCACGGAGCTCACCCGAGAAGCGCGATTCCTGGGACCTACTCCATGCAGGGGAAACCTGAGAACCCTGAGACAGGGCCGAGGGAGACCCCCTGCGGAGTCCTGACCGGAAGAGTCATCCGGTGAGCCCGGCTGGTCCGACATGCTGGACAAAGGACGGGCCTGCACCATCCGGATCAGCATTTCAGATAGCTGCTGGATGGATTGGCTTACAGACTGCGACAACGCAACCACCCATTCCGGCGGAGCGGGGACGCTAGCAGCCACCACCTCACCAGCAGGTGCCTGCTCAGAGACAGGGGCACAGGGCTGAGAGGAATTAGGAGGCACAGGCTTTACAGAGCAGGGGTAGAGTAACCACAGGGCAATTCAGCCTTGCACACAGTGCAAAAGGCATAGTACACAGTAAATGCCTTTGGTGCTCTCTTGCTCTTTTTGTCTGACATCCTCTTTGCTATATACAGAGGAATATACTGCTGAGAGCCAGCAGACAGACACAGCTGCAGCGATAATACATTTTATCATGTTTCTTATATTAGCTGTGCAGCTCGGCCGCTCATTACGCTCATAAAAAGTACACATTTAGTGTCAGTGTTGCAGCAGATATCTCCTATTTTCATTAGTATGTAGTTTTCCTGCTTGCACCTGCACTTAGAGGTTAGATGCCAGTCAGCCATACTACTAATTATGTATTTATTTTGACTGAGCTCCCTCCCCCCTCCCCCTTCCCCACCCGGAGGCCATCTTGGTTCTCCATCTTGTTGGAGTCCAGCACACACGCTTCCTTTTTCAATTAAAAATAAGGGCATATAAACCCAGTCACATTGCACAACTCTGTTAGTCATCGTGGTAGGACACGGTGAGATGGAAGCACCTTGTCGTTGGTCACCGGGCACTCCGCAGTGCCACTGCTGAAGCTAAGTCTTCCAATTTGCAATATATTCTAGGGCAGTGTTCGCCATAATACATTTCATCATGTTTCTTATATTAGCTGTGCAGCTCGGCCGCTCATTACACTCATGAATTTTACACATTTAGTGTCAGTATTGCAGCAGATATCACCTATTTTCATTAGTATGTATTTTTTCTGCTTGCACCTGCACTTAGTAGTATGGATGACTGGCATCTAACCTCTAACAGCTGCAGCAGAAAGACACAAGTCACTGCTGAGCTACCAAAAAACAAAAGACCGCCTAGGACAGCAGCAGGCTATAAAACACTGCTGAGCCCTGTCACCTGGAAGCACAGCGCTGCCCCTCCTGTGTCCCCTTTCAGAGCTTCAACCACACTGCATCCACGCTGAAGATGGTGTCAGAGACTGCCTGTGGCAGGAAATGCGAGACCGCGCCCCCCCCCCCCCCCAGTGATGCCCAGAGCAGCTGCACTCAATTGAATGATGGGCCGGCCCGGGCCGCATCATCACAATGGGCGTGGAAAGCCTACAGGCCCAAAAGCCGGGGCCTTAATTAGTAAGCCAGGCCGCCTGAGGGGGGAGAAGGGGAGGGGGAAGAAGGGGGGGTTCGGTGTGGAGCGCAGCGCCGAAGACAGAGCGCAAGCAGGAACCCCCAGGGGGACCCCGGAGGACAGCGCAGCTCCTACCTGAAGACTGCTCCCCACCCTGGAGCCTACAAGTGATAGGGGTACAGGCCTCCATCCCAGTACAGCTCCATCTTTTATGCTGCTGCGGCCATAGGGCCAGGGAGAACCTCCTACAACCCAGAGCCTCAACTGTGGGGACTGGGGAGGGATGGTGCAGCGGTCTGAAGGAAACTCAATGAAGAGAAAACAAACAGTGTCTACCTCCTAAGACACTAAGCAAAAAACTGGCTGAACTGTGCCAGTCAGGGGGTTATATACTGCTGGGAGGAGCCACTGTGCTTTTTTGCTTGCCTAGTGTCGCCTCCTAGAGGCAGAATAGCATAACCCATGATCCTGTGTCCCCCCCAATGAGGTGACAGAGAAATATGAATGGCTATGGTTTATGGAAGGGAAAAGGTATTTCATTTGTAGCACAAACACTGACTGGGGAAACACTTAAGTCCTTTCAGCAACTATGTGAAGAGTTTGCCATTCCACGAAACACATTCTTTTTTTTACCTGCAATACCGTCACTTACAGGGTAAAATACAGCATCACCTTCTGTTCAACACTTTATTGAGTCATGGTGGGGGTAAGGGTCTTATATGCAGGATTTACTGTATCCTAATGCAACAATTCTACTAGGATAAGCCGTTATTAATTAAAGAAAAATGGGAGAGAGATGTGGGGGAGATAGACAGTGAATCTTGGGAAGATATAATGGATAGTGTTCCCCTACGATCTATGTGTGAGGCACAAAGACTGTCTCAATTATACTTACTGCATAGAGTTTATAGAACACCAAAATTCCTGCATCGGATAGGAATTAGAGGAGATGCTTGTTGTCCAAAATGTGGGGAGGGTGATGCAGATTTGTTACATATGTTCTGGAATTGTAGGCATATTGTAAGATTCTGGAGTGAGTGTATTGGGTATGTAAACAATGTGTTTGATTCTGCTCTACCGCTTCATCCGTTTGTATGCTTGTTGGGTTATGTGGGTTCTGATAGATATGAGGTCAACGAAGAACTGCCATTGAAACGCACATTGTTTCAAATTAGGAAAACGATTGCTGCACATTGGCTCAACCCGAAACCTCTTAGATTGATGGAATTTGTGGATAGAATGATGATCCTTATTAAAATGGGGGAGGGGGTATATAAAAAGCATAAAACAATTCACAAATTTGACAAAACATGGAAGAGATGGTGCTCATTTCATGGGTATTACTTATCTGCTATTCTAGGTACATTGTAGGAGTGATTCTTTTGGGTGCTCCTTGATGGAAATAATAATAATAATATTTGGATGATTGACATTCCCTTTAATATTTATGTTATTACTGAATTTGCTTTGGTATATTGATTGGTTACTGCCATATATATCGTTATGTGCTGGTGTCCTTATTTTCTTATTTCATGTGTGTCCAAGGCCCTGTGTTGGGGGTTGGTTTATACAGGGTGGGGTGGGGGGGGGAAAGGGGAGTATGGTGGGCAATGTTGTGCTCATTGGAGCTTTATGTTAATGCTGTATTTGCTTGTGTAAAAAAAAAAAAAAAAATTTTATTAAAAATTTAAAAAAAAAAAAAAAAAAAAAAAAAAAAAGAAATTGGATTAGTACATATGTGGAGGGTGAGAAATTTAGGTGAAATGCTATTCTCGTTTCTCTGCATCTCATGATTCCATGTTGCGTATTGACATGGTGCTTGGGAATAGATATATGGATTTGTGGATTATGAATGTAGAATATTTGCCGAGGGTGGTCTCGGACCACAAGCCATTGGAAGTGGTATGGCGCACTGGTATGGGTTTCCGGGGTCAGAAAGGGGAGTGGAAGGTACACCCAGCATGGTTGAAATCATTGGATATGGATAAGATTATGGGTGAGGTAGATTAATTTTTCATGACCAATGCTGCGAGCGCAGAGGGTGTAGTTTGGGACACTATGAAAGTTTTAGTACAGGGCCTGTTTATTAGAGACATTTCAAGGTGCAAAACAGTCTAGGAGGGAGGAGATGCGGGCGCTGGAGGACCTAAGGGTGGCTGAGAGTGATGCAATAAAAAGACCGACCCTGGAGTTGCAGGGGAACCTAAAAAGGCTCAGGAAGTAGATTAGATTCACCTTCCTAGCACTAAAAAGAGGCAGGAATTTCAGTAAGTTTTATTTTATGAAGATGGCGAGAAAGTTGGACATCTTTTATCGATAATTGCTGCCGCTCAATGGGAATCATTGTACGTTTATAGTCTACTAGCTGTAGTACCCGGCTACGCCCGGGTTAATAAATAACTGCTGTTAGCTATAACAAAATAGAATTTGAATATGTCATATTAATGACCTGTAGGAAAATAGAAGCTGAGCTGTGATTGATTGCTATAGGCAGCCTAATAAAATCTCCAGCCAACAGTAAACCCTCCCCCTGGTCGGGCAGTATATGTTACCTCACACATACACATAATAGACAGCTCATGTGACTGACATCTGCCTTAATTCCCTATATGGCACATGTGCTGCACATTGGCTGTTTTTAATCAGATGTTTATGTTTGGAAAAAAGAGAATTTTGTTTACGTACCGTAAATTCTTTTTTCTTTAATCATCAATGGGAGACCCAGACAATGGGGTTTAGGGCACTGCCCTCCGGAGGTCACACTAGGTACTACAAGTTTGTAGACACCGCCTCCTCAGCTTATAAACCCCTACCGCAGGGAACATCCTCAGTTTGGTCTACAAGCTGCGAGGAGGAAATAAACCACACCCGAAACATCGGGAAGAATGCCGTGCACAAACGGTTCAACAACCCGGCAAACACTGTCTCAACAGAGAACAGAGCCAATGCAAAACATGCAAAGGAACAACTGGGTGGGTGCTGGGTCTCCCATTGATGATTAAAGAAAAAAGAATTTACGGTACGTAAACAAAATTCTCTTTTTTCTGGTCATCATAATGGGAGACCCAGACAATGGGGATGTCCTAAAGCAATACCCCAGGGCGGGAAAAGTTCCTCAACAAGACGGATAACACATGTGAAGGTGGGCAACCGCCGCCTGGAGAACCCGCCTGCCCAAACTTGCATCCGCAGAGGCATGGGCATGCACCATATAGTGCTTAGAGAAAGTGTGCAGGCTGGACCAAGTGGCCGCCTGACACACCTGTAGAGCAGACGCTCGATGTCGCAAGGCCCAGGAGGCACCTACGGCTCTGGTAGAGGGAGCCTTCAATCCCACCGGGAGAGGCAAACCAGAAGTCGGTAAGCCTCCTGGATGGAAGCCTTAATCCATCTGGCCAATGTCTATTTCGACGCCGCGGACCCCTTACAGCGACCTGTCGTAAGAACAAATAAGGAATCCGAACTCCTAAAGGAGGCGGTCCTAGACACATAAATGCGTATAGCTCTCACGAGATCCAGAGTATGGAGGTCGCGTTCAACCTGATGAACGGGAGCGGGGCAAAATGATGGGAGAACAATCTCCTGGTTCAGGTGGAAAGTTGAAACCACCTTCGGCAAGAATTCTGGCCGTGGACGCAACACCACCTTGTCTTGGTGAACCACCAGAAAGGGTGACTTGCACGATAGTGCAGCCAATTCTGAGACCCTTCTCAGAGATGTAATCGCCACCAGAAAGGTCACTTTCTGGGATAGACGAGATAGAGAAACCTCCCTCAGAGGCTCAAACGGCGGTCTCTGCAATGCCGCCAGGACCATGTTAAGGTCCCAAGGGTCTAGAGGTCTCTTGTAGGGCGGAACCATCCGTGACACCCCCTGCAGAAATTGACGGACCTTCGGGAGTAGCGCCAATCGCCTGTCAAACAGCACTGAAAGTGCTGATACTTGGCCTTTCAAAGAGCCAAGGGATAACCCCAATTCCAAACCCGACTGTAGAAAAGCCAACAACGTCGGGATGGACAGGGGCCACGGAGACCGTCCGCCAGAGGCACACCAAGTAAAAAAGATTTTCCACGTTCTGTGGTACATCTTCCTGGAAACTGGCTTTCTAGCCCGATTCATAGTGGCAACCACCGTAGGGGAGAACCCCCTGGATGTCAGCAGCCAGGCCTCAAGAGCCATGCAGTCAATCTGAGGGCCCTGAAATTGAGGTGGAAGAATGGGCCTTGCGAGAGTAAATCTGCGCGTTCTGGAAGAGCCCACCTGTGTCCGCCTGACAGTTGCCACAGGTCCGGATACCAGGACCTCCTGGGCCAGTCTGGAGCCACTAGAATGGCTACCCTGCATTCCGACCTGATTTTCCACAGCACCCTGGGAATCAGAGCCAGAGGCGGAAACACATATGGTAGATGGAATCTGGACCAAGTCAAGATCAGGGCGTCCGCTCCCAGAGATTGGGGGTCCCATGACCTCGCCATATATTGCGGAACCTGATGATTCAGCCGCGAGGCCATCAGATCCACGTCCGGAGTGCCCCATCTGCTGCAGATGTCCTGGAAGACGTCTGGATGAAGAGACCACTCTCCGGCGTCCATCCCCTGCCGGCTCAGATAGTCGGCCTCCCAGTTTTCGACCCCTGGGATGTGAACTGCGGAGATCAGGCAGTTGTTGTCCTCCGCCCAGGATAGGATGCGGTGGACTTCGGCCAGAGCCTCTGCACTCCTGGTTCCTCCTTGATGATTTATATAAGCGACGGCCGTCGCATTGTCGGACTGAACCCGAATGGGTTGTCCTGAGAGGAATCTCTGAAAAGCCAGGAGTGCCAGATAGATCGCCTTGATCTCCAGTACGTTGATCTGCAACGCCGACTCCGACTGAGTCCAGAGGCCTTGGGCCCTGTGGTGTAAGAACACCGCTCCCCAGCCCTTCAGACTGGCGTCGGTGGTCACCACTAACCATGACGGCTTGATGAAGGACCGGCCCCGAGACAAGTGATGTGGCTGTAGCCACCACTGCAGGGAATCCCTGGTCGGTAGGGAAAGGGTCACCAGCCGATTCAGAGAGATCGTCCTCTTGTCCCACCTGCGGAGAATCTCCAGCTGAAGAGGACGGAGGCGAAATTGTGCGAACGGCACCGCCTCTATTGCTGCCACCATGCGCCCCACCAGCTTCATCAACACCCGTAGGGATGAGTGTGGTGACAGGAGGACTGCTTGTACTCCTGATTGGATCGCCATCTGTTTGACTCGTGGCAGAGACACCAGGGCTGAGGCTGTGTTGAAGTCCATGCCCAGATATGTCAAAGACTGGGTCGGAACCAGCGTGGACTTCTGGATATTGAGAAGCCAACCGAACTGTTCCAGGGACCGCATGGTCACATCCAGGCTCTCTTGACAGAGGTGTTCTGATGGCGCCCTGACCAGCAGGTCGTCTAAATAGGGAATGACGGCATGTCCCTGCATGTGCAGGAGAGCCATCATGGAGGCCATCACTTTTGTGAACACCCGCGGTGCCGAGGCCAACCCGAACGGCAGCGCCACAAATTGGAAGTGTTCTTCCCCCACTGCGAATCGCAACCAGCGCTGATGAGCCGGTGCAATGGGGACGTGAAGGTAAGCGTCTCTGATATCTATGGACGCTAGGAAGTCCCCCTGTGACACAGCTGCGATCACGGAGCGCAGTGATTCCATACGGAACTTCCGAACCAACACGTGATGGTTGAACAACTTCAGGTCCAGTACTGGGCGGAAGGATCCGTCCTTCTTCGGGACGATAAAGAGGTTGGAGTAAAAACCCCTGAACCTCTCTCCGGAAGGCACCGGGACCACCACTCCGTCTCTGCGGAGACCCTCCAACACCTGGTAAAAAGCCTGAGCCTTTTCTGGTGATGGGACCGACCGATGGAATCGGGATATCGGCTTTGACGTCAGCTCTATCCTGTAACCTCGCGAGATCACGTCTCGAACCCACTGATCTTGAACGTGAAGTAGCCACTTGTCCTGAAAGCGAGACAAGCGGCCCCCCACCTGTGGGGAGGCAGGATGAGAGAGCGAGTCATGTAGAGGCGGGTTTGGGGGTGGCAGCTGCCGCCCCCGCCGGCTTCTTTGGACGACTCTTAGAGCGCCACTGAGTAGCTGGCTTTCCCCCTCGGTCCGTGCGAGCGGACGGTGCTGATGACTGCGAGCTGGAACGAAAGGACCACTGTTTTGGGTTCCTTTTAACGGTATACCGTGGCTTAGGCTTATTCTGCGGTATCTTAGACTCAGCAGAATCCTTTATCAGCTTGTCCAGTTCGGTACCAAACAGCCTGTCACCAGCAAACGGAAGATTCTGCAAAATCTTCTTGGATGTGGCATCTGAGTCCCAAAGACGCAGCCACAACAACCTGCGGATCGCTATAGCATTGGCCGAAGCCACAGCTGAGCGAGTGGCAGTTTCCAGAGTCGCCGTCCTGGCGTAATCTGCATAGGCCCTTGCCCTGTCGGTAAGTGCTAGGACCTCTGGACTGGATCTTGCCAGGTCAGAGATACCATCCAAGCAGGTAGTAATCGCTTGTAAGGTCCAGACCGTGGCAAAATTAGGGGCAAATGAAGACCCCACAGCCTCATAGGAAGACTTGGCGAGTTGCTCGACCTGTCTATCCGTCGCATCCTTCAGCGAGGAGCTATCAGAGGCAGAGAAAAGGGAGCGTGCAGCAATCCTGGTCATGGAAGCGTCCACCTTCGGGGACTGCGACCACTCCTGAAGCACCTCCTGGGAGAAGGGGAAGCGATTGTCCTTGGGCTTACGGACATAGCGCCGCCCAGGATGTAACCTGGGAGCTCTAACCACCCTTCCAAAATTCGTGTGGTCCATGAAGGAACCACTTGGTCTAGCCTCTGGTCGCAGCCATTGATAGACGAAACTCAATAATAACTATGATTTTTATTGTTATATTTTATTTAGTTTTTAAAAAAATATCCAGTGTGGATAGGTGCACAGGTGCTGGTGTCTATCAACGTGTATCCCTCCCCCCACAAACAAACAAACATAGGACAAACAATTCTATACAGATATGAACCTCTGTTGGTTCATGGGTGATAGTAGCACTGGTCTAAGAACCTGGATGTCTGGGTCTAAAAGGAGAGAGATCCCCCCGGAAACAAACCGTCTCCAATAGGGGGGGGGCTCAGACCTATGACCCGTGATCGTACGGTCAAGTCTTATTGTTAACGGGTGTTGCCCCAATCAACCAATGGTGCGTCAATCACCTCTATTGTAGTCAGAGGTCCTATAGTCGTATAGATCTGGTACTCATCAGTTTTTTACACAGCAAGTGTCAGTGTTATAACCCGCCCGACGCGTTTCGCCTCTTCAAATAAAATGAGAGGCTCATCAGGGGCTTTGGCGATGAAGAAAATGATATGTGGACCACACTAGTTATATGTGGTCTACTCAGTTGTTGGTCTTATGTTTAGACAGTCAGGGCTGAGAACTTTGAAGGGATTTCCGGATACTGACTTCTGAGGCGTACGAGGAATCTGTTGGGTAATGGAAGAGGAGACCTAAGTTTAGATAACCTTAGGAACAGTCTATCTCCACCAATCTCGATCAATCCCCGCTATTGATGTGAGGTTTATAAAAAGTATTTAATACACCCTTTTCAGTGTTGTATTTAGTCTTGCAAAAATAGTAATTGATCACATACCGGGTCTGGTTATTTTTCTTGGATGTATCCGTCACAGTCCAAGTTTAGGCCGGTATTACTCAAGGTTCTAATCCTCGCTATATAAAACATAAGGTATCACTTATTATTATCCTATTATAGGTTTGGTAGGTAGCCTTTCACCATGTTACCTACCCTTTACAGTAGTTTTTGCAGTTTAGTTCCAGTAGTTAGATGCAGTATCCCTTTAGAAATTCCCTCGCTCTGGGAAGAAAAAGTGGCATCACTGTATATTAAGGTAACACTCCTTTTAACCTGTTGTTTACTGTTTTGAGACTAACCTGCCCAAAACACATGTGTGCCTCTTTTCTGACTCGTAATGCCGGTGCCTGTATATGTCACAGGACGTTAAACACCATCTAAGGAGGAAAAGCTTTTAAACAACGCTCTAACATATTTTCCCCTTTTTTTTAAAATATAGGTTATATGATATATGATATATATATCTATCTGTACCTGTTCAAATATGGCTCTTCCTGATGTTATCCGTGGGTTCAAGGAAAAAATAGTCCCCTAGTTGTTTGCCTAGGTCCATACAGGGTTGTTGGATCCTGGTTATCTGGTTGTCTGAGGATCCTATGACAACAGTGGTGCCTATTGTGAAAGAGTCCCAATAGACTTTAGACTTTCTCATGACAGGCATATCACTCATGTTGATCATGTTGTGGTAAATCTAGAATGCCCCCTATCCCCTATAAGATTTTATATGGCGATAAGGCTTATATCTAAATATATGTATAGTGTCAATAATACATAATCATCTACTTCTTTCCAGGGATCCTGATAGTGCCCATATTTAATAAAGAAAGATTCCCCCATTACATGGTTCAACCTTGTGAACCTTATATAGTGTCTAGTTTATTACCTTAGAAGCAGCCTGGCGCGCACACCGAGGTTTAGGTGGATGGCTCTAATGTCCAGAGCCTATGTGCGCCGCCAGCCGCTTAGAAGGTTAAATAGTACTGCCTCCTGTTCACGCCTACAGGTCGCAATGCCGCCCACAGGATGTGGTTGGCAGTCTCAAGGCGGCGTGCGTTCCAGATCTGGAACGCGGAAGTGTTTACCGCGCATGCGCGGACCAAGTGTTTCCGGTCCCGCATGTAGAAGCGTTACCTTTGTTGACGCGGCTTATGTATTGCGCATGCGTGGATAGGGTGCCTCCGTTCAATGGAAGGAAAAGGTCTCTATGGTAACGCGATTTGTTTAATAAGAGCCGTGCAGCGCGTAGTGCTGTGGATGGTGGCAGTTGAATATTCCATGGGCATTAGATCATTATAAAGGTGATGTTGCCATTATTTTGGAGCGATTTATATGGGTGTTATATCAGGATGTTAGATAGATATGTAAGCTGGAATATTTTTGTAGGAAGAGGTCTTACAGATATGAGGGCTTTTTGAGTTACCTATGTTTATGGAAGGTTCAAACAAGGGGGCAAAGAGGTCCATTGAATAATATTTACTTATTCAATGGGAGTTTGGATGGTAAGATTGAAACCCACACTCTAGACGCTACATATTTACAATGAGTATACTTTTACTTCCCTTACTGGTTCCCAACCACCTTTGTCTAACATGGTACAATGGGATGGCACGTTTCATTCAGATGACCTTAGAGACTAGTCCTCTAAGCAAGTTATTCCCTAACTGCCCTTTTGGGCAATGTTTATAGGGAAGGTAGTTTCCAGGACCACTGAAAAAATGGGGAAAAGTCTGATGCTCTTCTCTGGGTTAGTGATATACTTATCCAGCCATGAAGTTGTCAAATAAATTAAATAAAGCAGGTATAATTTTGTACTTCATTCAGTCCATTGGGTGTGACCGTTTTAAGCCGGTGTATCCATTTACACTCCTTTTGCAAGATCTTTTTGTCCCAATCACCTCCCCTTCGGGGTTGCGTTACCACCTCAATTGCCCGGAAGGAGAAACAATCAAGATTCCCCCCATGTTCTTGCCTGTTTTAGGTACCTATGAACCCCCTAAAACAACCAAGAAAACATGGCTGGACAATAGAGCAAATGGCACCTTCAGGTGTGGGAAATGTATCACATGTAGGTATATAAACACAGACAAAACTTTTACCAGCAAGAACACTGGCAAAGTATATGAGATACGTCACTTTGCAAACTGCAAAACAGTCGGAGTTGTATACTATTTCAAGTGTTCATGTGATTTGGAGTATATTGGCAAAACGAAGCGGGAGTTCAAAAAGAGGATAGGTGAACATATAGGTGACATCAGAAACGAGAGAGACACCCCCATATCGAGACACGTTAGGCAAGAACATGGGGGGAATCTTGATTGTTTCTCCTTCCGGGCAATTGAGGTGGTAACGCAACCCCGAAGGGGAGGTGATTGGGACAAAAAGATCTTGCAAAAGGAGTGTAAATGGATACACCGGCTTAAAACGGTCACACCCAATGGACTGAATGAAGTACAAAATTATACCTGCTTTATTTAATTTATTTGACAACTTCATGGCTGGATAAGTATATCACTAACCCAGAGAAGAGCATCAGACTTTTCCCCATTTTTTCAGTGGTCCTGGAAACTACCTTCCCTATAAACATTGCCCAAAAGGGCAGTTAGGCAATAACTTGCTTAGAGGACTAGTCTCTAAGGTCATCTGAATGAAACGTGCCATCCCATTGTACCATGTTAGACAAAGGTGGTTGGGAACCAGTAAGGGAAGTAAAAGTATACTCATTGTAAATATGTAGCGTCTAGAGTGTGGGTTTCAATCTTACCATCCAAACTCCCATTGAATAAGTAAATATTATTCAATGGACCTCCTTGCCCCCTTGTTTGAACCTTCCATAAACATAGGTAACTCAAAAAGCCCTCATATCTGTAAGACCTCTTCCTACAAAAATATTCCAGCTTACATATCTATCTAACATCCTGATATAACACCCATATAAATCGCTCCAAAATAATGGCAACATCACCTTTATAATGATCTAATGCCCATGGAATATTCAACTGCCACCATCCACAGCACTACGCGCTGCACGGCTCTTATTAAACAAATCGCGTTACCATAGAGACCTTTTCCTTCCATTGAACGGAGGCACCCTATCCACGCATGCGCAATACATAAGCCGCGTCAACAAAGGTAACGCTTCTACATGCGGGACCGGAAACACTTGGTCCGCGCATGCGCGGTAAACACTTCCGCGTTCCAGATCTGGAACGCACGCCGCCTTGAGACTGCCAACCACATCCTGTGGGCGGCATTGCGACCTGTAGGCGTGAACAGGAGGCAGTACTATTTAACCTTCTAAGCGGCTGGCGGCGCACATAGGCTCTGGACATTAGAGCCATCCACCTAAACCTCGGTGTGCGCGCCAGGCTGCTTCTAAGGTAATAAACTAGACACTATATAAGGTTCACAAGGTTGAACCATGTAATGGGGGAATCTTTCTTTATTAAATATGGGCACTATCAGGATCCCTGGAAAGAAGTAGATGATTATGTATTATTGACACTATACATATATTTAGATATAAGCCTTATCACCATATAAAATCTTATAGGGGATAGGGGGCATTCTAGATTTACCACAACATGATCAACATGAGTGATATGCCTGTCATGAGAAAGTCTAAAGTCTATTGGGACTCTTTCACAATAGGCACCACTGTTGTCATAGGATCCTCAGACAACCAGATAACCAGGATCCAACAACCCTGTATGGACCTAGGCAAACAACTAGGGGACTATTTTTTCCTTGAACCCACGGATAACATCAGGAAGAGCCATATTTGAACAGGTACAGATAGATATATATATCATATAACCTATATTTTAAAAAAAAGGGGAAAATATGTTAGAGCGTTGTTTAAAAGCTTTTCCTCCTTAGATGGTGTTTAACGTCCTGTGACATATACAGGCACCGGCATTACGAGTCAGAAAAGAGGCACACATGTGTTTTGGGCAGGTTAGTCTCAAAACAGTAAACAACAGGTTAAAAGGAGTGTTACCTTAATATACAGTGATACCACTTTTTCTTCCCAGAGCGAGGGAATTTCTAAAGGGATACTGCATCTAACTACTGGAACTAAACTGCAAAAACTACTGTAAAGGGTAGGTAACATGGTGAAAGGCTACCTACCAAACCTATAATAGGATAATAATAAGTGATACCTTATGTTTTATATAGCGAGGATTAGAACCTTGAGTAATACCGGCCTAAACTTGGACTGTGACGGATACATCCAAGAAAAATAACCAGACCCGGTATGTGATCAATTACTATTTTTGCAAGACTAAATACAACACTGAAAAGGGTGTATTAAATACTTTTTATAAACCTCACATCAATAGCGGGGATTGATCGAGATTGGTGGAGATAGACTGTTCCTAAGGTTATCTAAACTTAGGTCTCCTCTTCCATTACCCAACAGATTCCTCGTACGCCTCAGAAGTCAGTATCCGGAAATCCCTTCAAAGTTCTCAGCCCTGACTGTCTAAACATAAGACCAACAACTGAGTAGACCACATATAACTAGTGTGGTCCACATATCATTTTCTTCATCGCCAAAGCCCCTGATGAGCCTCTCATTTTATTTGAAGAGGCGAAACGCGTCGGGCGGGTTATAACACTGACACTTACTGTGTAAAAAACTGATGAGTACCAGATCTATACGACTATAGGACCTCTGACTACAATAGAGGTGATTGACGCACCATTGGTTGATTGGGGCAACACCCGTTAACAATAAGACTTGACCGTACGATCACGGGTCATAGGTCTGAGCCCCCCCCCCTATTGGAGACGGTTTGTTTCCGGGGGGATCTCTCTCCTTTTAGACCCAGACATCCAGGTTCTTAGACCAGTGCTACTATCACCCATGAACCAACAGAGGTTCATATCTGTATAGAATTGTTTGTCCTATGTTTGTTTGTTTGTGGGGGGAGGGATACACGTTGATAGACAACAGCACCTGTGCACCTATCCACACTGGATATTTTTTTAAAAACTAAATAAAATATAACAATAAAAATCATAGTTATTATTGAGTTTCGTCATAAAATTACTATAACTACTAAACTAGGAATCGGTGAACCATCGCAGCCATTGATAGACCTCCTTCGGGTGCACCGTCACCTCCTCAGGGGGGGTCACGAGACGCAAGGTCTCGTTGATAGAGGACACCAGATCCTCCACCCCGTCTGGTGGTTCAGATATAGACACAGACCCGAAATTTGAACCCCCATCATCGTCCTCACCATCAGAGGAACGCTCCTCCTCAGAGAGAGCCTGGAGCTCGGGTGACTCCTCACGACGAGCCCGCTTAAGGGGTCTCACAGCAGAAGAGGGAGACACCCGGGGGTAACTGGGCGGAGCAGCTGGGCTATCCAGCCTCCTATTAAGTGCCTCCAGGGATTGCGACATGGAGGACAGCTGGGACAACAGAGATTCATTGATCTTATTCTGCGTCTCCCATGGCCCTGAGATCACCTGAACCTCAGGGTATAGCACCGGAGCTGCTGACTCAGCAGTGCCAGCCCGGGCCCCTGGGCGTCCGCAGTTATTGCAGGACCCCTCCACCAGTGTTCCATTGCATGTAGCACAGGTAATGGTGGTCTCTGCCGCCCTAGCAGCACGCTTCCCAGCTGAGGACATCGCCACAGTAGGGGAAGATAAGCCAAATTGCAGACAACAAAACCGGGAATCCCGGTGGCTTACCGACCGCAGTAAAGCGGTATGAGGAAGCGGTGTGTGTGTGTGACCTCCGCGACGGTTTCCGGTCTCTCCTTTGGAGTGCAGACGCATGCTGCATACGAATCCCAACCGGGAAGTGAGGGTAAAGATGGCCGCCGACAGTGAAACTGTGGGCGGCGCCGAAGACACGCGGGAAACACACGCCCATCGATGACGTCACCGCACGGGCTGCTTCCCATCCTCCAAGCAGCCTCAGCATGAGGGAGCCGGAGCCCGCAGCGCGGGAAAAAAGTGTAAAAAGTTATACACAGACTGCATGCACAAAACAAACATCCGCAGCCCACGGCCTCAGCCCCTGTGACACACAGGGCGGTCAGCCAGGGTGACCCCAGCACAGGGTACACCCGCAGAACCGCGGACCCGAGGGTAACGCGCGGTCTGAGTGTCATGAAACACATAAAGTGCCAGACACTACCCCCAGGCACACAGGAGACACAGAGTGCCTCAGTGCCGGTCCGGTCTGTAAGCACCATTTAGGGAGGCCTCGGACGGGGGTGCAGCACCAGTCCGGAGTGTAAGCACCATTTAGGGAGGCCTCGGACTGGGCTGGCTCCAGTCCGGTCTGTAAGCACCATTTAGGGAGGCCTCGGACGGAGCGGAGCTGTGCAAGGCTCCCATCTCCCACTCTCCAGAGCCCCCCAGAGAGGGATGGAAAGGAGCGTGACAGCGTACCGGGAGAACACGAAGTGTCCAGGCTCTAGGCCCTCCGGTACCTCCACCAGCGTGTGCCACTAAGGGTGAGCGGGGAGGCTGTCACAGGTCCCGATAGGACCATATTACCTTGTCTTCAGACGCCATCACGTAAGTAGTGAGAATGCAGTGAAGTGCAAGCAAAGCGTGATCCTCCGAGCACACTAAGTTTAAAACTGAGGATGTTCCCTGCGGTAGGGGTTTATAAGCGGAGGAGGCGGTGTCTACAAACTTGTAGTACCTAGTGTGACCTCCGGAGGGCAGTGCCCTAAACCCCATTGTCTGGGTCTCCCATTATGATGACCAGAAAATAAAGATAGCACACGTATGAGGCGAGTTGTGTGAGGTGATTTGTGCACATCTGTGTCTGTGTGGTGTGTGTGTCCCTGGGGTGTGTGTGTCCCTGTGGGGGGGGTCTGTATCTGTGTTGTGTGTGTCTCTTTGTGGTGTGTGTGTCCCTATGGGGTGAGTGCATGTGTCCCTGTAGGGTGTGTATGTGTGTGTGTCCCTGTGGGGGGGGTGTCTGTGTGGGGTGTGCGTGTCTCTGTGTTGTGTGTGTCTCTGTGTGGTGTGTGTGTCCCTGAGGGGTGAGTGCATGTGTCCCTATAGGGTGTGTATGTGTGTGTGTCCTTGTGGGGGGGGGTCTGTGTGATGTGTGTGTGTCTCTTTGTGGTGTGTGTGTCCCTGTGGGGTGAGTGCATGTGTCCCTATAGGGTGGCTATGTGTTTGTGTCCCTGTGAGGGGTGTCTGTGTGGGGTGTGTGTGTATCTGTGTTGTGTGTGTCTCTTTGTGGTGTGTGTGTGTGTCCCTGTGGGGTGAGTGCATGTGTCCCTATAGGGTGTGTATGTGTGTGTGTGTCCCTTGTGGGGGGTGTCTGTGTGGGGTGTGTATGTCTCTGTGTTGTATGTGTCTCTTTGTGGTGTGTGTGTCCCTGTGGGGTGAGTGCATGTGTCCCTATAGGGTGGCTATGTCTTTGTGTCCCTGTGGGGGGTCTGTGTGGTGTGTGTGTCTGTGTTTTGTGTGTCTCTTTGTGGTGTGTCCCTGTGGGGTGAGTGCGTGTGTCGCTATAGAGTGTGTGTGTGTCCACTTGGGGGTGTGTGTGTCCCTGTGTTGTGTGTATCTCTTTGTGGTGTGTGTGTGTTTGTTCGGGTGCGTGGTGAGTATCCAATGTTGGGGCTGCACTTTAGCGACTATACACTTGCTGTTACTCTTTGTGTGCGTGTGGTGTGTATACATGTCCCTGTGTGTGGTGAATATCTCATGTTGGGGTCCCACCTTAGTGACTATATGCTGGTATGTGCTGTTAGTCTTTGGCACTATCATTAAGCCCCTCTCATTCACAACTGTCAACTGGTAACTGTCACTTTTTCCCCATTATGTAGATAGGGGCAAAATTGTTTGGTAAACTGGAACGCGCAAGGTTAAAATTTCGCCTCACAACATAGCCTATGACACTCCCGGGGTCCAGACGTGTGACTGTGCAAAATTTTGCGGCTGTAGTTGCGACGGTGTAGATCCCGGATATACACACACACATACACACATTCAGCTTTATATATTAGATATGATGAGGGTGGTAATCTGGTGGCTGGCACGGATGGTATCCTAAAAAAATTTAAAAAAAAGATGTATGGGGAGCTATATACGTCTAGAATGTCAGTCGAGAGGGTGGAGATACAGAATTTTTTGTCAGAAGCAAGGTTGCCATGGTTTAGTGATGAGAATAGAGAAAATCTTGATGAACAGTTGTCAGTGAAGGAATTAGAGGACACTTTGGCCTTCATGGCAAATAAGGCCCTGGGGGCGACAGCATACCTGTAAGGGTATGTGCACATTGGACGGTTCTGCATCATTGCAGACCGTCAGAAAACCGGAGTAGAATTTCAGAAACTGAGATTCCTGACCTCAGCAGTGTCCATCGTTTTTTCAGCGTTTTTTCAGCGGTTTTATAGCGTTTATACAGCGTTTTGTCGGCGGTTTTCTGGCGGTTTTTCTTGCCGTTTTTAAGACTGTTTTTTGTGCACTTGTAAGCTAGAACCGCTGGAAAAACGCTCAAAAGAAGTCACTTGCTCTATCTTTGAAAACCGGTGGAAAACCGGTGAAGAAAGTGGAAAGGAGAAAAAAAAAACGTTCTAATGTACACAGCGTTTTCTAAAATCCATTGACTAGCATGTTAATCCAACCGGTGGCTAGGATTAACATAAATTAACATAAAACTCAGCGGAAAACGCCGGCGGAAAACGCTAAAAAACAGCCCACAAAACTTCCAATGTGCACATACCCTTAAGGTATATAAGCAGTTTAAGGATTTATTGATGCCAAAGGCTGAGGGAGGTTTTTATTGAGACCTTGGGGAGGGATAGGCTACCAGAATCTATGAGGGGAGCAACATTTGTGGCTTAGGCTTATTTCATTACTGTCAGTGGATGCCAAGCTATGGCGACCAGGCTGGTGAAGGTGGCAACACTTATTCACCCAGACCAGTCTGGATTTATGCCGAGCAAACCAACAGCCATCAATTTGAGGAGGCTGTTTTTGAATATCCAAATGCTAGCTGATAATGCGGGAAGTAGGGTCATGGCATCCTTAGATGCACATAAAGCATTTGACAGTGTGGAGTGGGACTATTTGTGGATGGTGCTTAGGGAGATGGGCTTTGGACCAATTTTTGTCTCCTGGGTAAAATTGCTTTATTCCTCCCCAAGGGCACGAAAAAGCGTAAACTGAGAGAGAGGTCAGATAGGTTCAACCTAACCAGGGGGACCCAGCAAGGGTGCCCCCTCTCTCCCTTATTGTTCGCACTCACGATTGAACCACTTGCCGCACATATTCGGAGGGCAAAATTGGTTAAAGGATTTAAATTCGGATCGGTGGAGGAAAAGACTGCACTTTATGCAGATTATGTATTGTTTCTTCAGGATCCATGGGAGTCATTAAATCAGGCGGTGTCTATTATTGAGCGGTGTGGGACAATGTCCGGGCTTAGAATAAACTGGGATAAATCTAACCTTATGACTGTAAATTGTAGGGGGGTGGAGGAAGTGAGAGAGTTGGGATCTACCGGACTCAAAATTGTTAAAATATCTCGGTATTCAGGTTGCTCTTCCAGTAACGGAATTTGTGAGGCTAAATATGTTCCTACTCTTAGGGCCCCTTTACACACAGTTTCCAGCGATCCCACCAGCGATCCGACCTGGCAAGGATCGCTGGAAAGTCTCTATGCAGTAGCTGGCGAGGTGTCAAACAGGCAGACTCACCAGCGACCAGTCAGCAGCGAGATCACCCTGCTTAGCTACCCGATATTTACGCTGGTTACCAGTGCCCAGCATCTAATGTGAGGCGCTTGGCATTGGCTGGGAGGTCGCTGATCGTTGGTCCTGAATGATTTGTAGCGATCAGCGACCTCACAGGAGGGGTCAGGTCGCTAATGCGTGTCACACACTGCAACATCGCTGGAGAGGTCGCTGTTATGTCACATAATCTGTGAAGTTTCAGCGATATCGCTAGCGATGTTGCAGTGTGTTACGTACCCTTAAGTTAAACTGAAAGAGAAGACTCAATCGTGAAGTAAAATGCATCTCTCGGTGGTGGGTAGAACAAATTTGTCCAAGATGATACTCATGCCAATACTTTTATAAGTGTTACATACAGTTAGGGCCAGAAATATTTGGACAGTGACACAAGTTTTGTTATTTTAGCTGTTTACAAAAACATGTTCAGAAATACAATTATATATATATAATATGGGCTGAAAGTGCACACTCCCAGCTGCAATATGAGAGTTTCCACATCCAAATCGGAGAAAGGGTTTAGGAATCAATGCTCTGTAATGCATAGCCTCCTCTTTTTCAAGAGACCAAAAGTAATTGGACAATGGACTCTAAGGGCTGCAATTAACTCTGAAGGCGTCTCCCTCGTTAACCTGTAATCAATGAAGTAGTTAAAAGGTCAGGGGTGGATTCCAGGTGTGTGGTTTTGCATTTGGAAGCTGTTGCTGTGACCAGACAACATGCGGTCAAAGGAACTCTCAATTGAGGTGAAGCAGAACATCCTGAGGCTGAAAAAAAAGAAAAAATCCATCAGAGAGATAGCAGACATGCTTGGAGTAGCAAAATCAACAGTTGGGTACATTCTGAGAAAAAAGGAATTGACTGGTGAGCTTGGGAACTCTAAAAGGCCTGGGCGTCCACGGATGACAACAGTGGTGGATGATCGCCGCATACTTTATTTGGTGAAGAAGAACCCGTTCACAACATCAACTGAAGTCCAGAACACTCTCAGTGAAGTAGGTGTATCTGTCTCTAAGTCAACAGTAAAGAGAAGACTCCATGACAGTAAATACAAAGGGTTCACATCTAGATGCAAACCATTCATCAATTCCAAAAATAGACAGGCCAGAGTTAAATTTGCTGAAAAACACCTCAAGAAGCCAGCTCAGTTCTGGAAAAGTATTCTATGGACAGATGAGACAAAGATAAACATGTACCAGAATGATGGGAAGAAAAAAGTTTGGAGAAGAAAGGGAACGGCACATGATCCAAGGCACACCACATCCTCTGTAAAACATGGTGGAGGCAACGTGATGGCATGGACATGCATGGCTTTCAATGGCACTGGGTCACTTGTGTTTATTGATGACATAACAGCAGACAAGAGTAGCCGGATGAATTCAGAAGTGTACCGGGATATACTTTCAGCCCAGATTCAGCCAAATGCTGCAAAGTTGATTGGACGGCGCTTCGTAGTACAGATGGACAATGACCTCAAGCATACAGCCAAAGCTACCCAGGAGTTCATGAGTGCAAAAAAGTGGAACATTCTGCAATGGCCAAGTCAATCACCAGATCTTAACCCAATTGAGCATGCATTTCACTTGCTCAAATCCAGACTTAAGACGGAAAGACCCACAAACAAGCAAGACCTGAAGGCTGCAGCTGTAAAGGCCTGGCAAAGCATTAAGAAGGAGGAAACCCAGCGTTTGGTGATGTCCATGGGTTCCAGACTTAAGGCAGTGATTGCCTCCAAAGGATTCGCAACAAAATATTGAAAATAAAAATATTTTGTTTGGGTTATGTTTATTTGTCCAATTACTTTTGACCCCCTAAAATGTGGAGTGTTTGTAAAGAAATGTGTACAATTCCTACATTTTCTATCAGATATTTTTGTTCAACCCTTCAAATTAAACGTTACAATCTGCACTTGAAGTCTGTTGTAGAGGTTTCATTTCAAATCCAATGTGGTGGCATGCAGAGCCCAACTCGCGAAAATTGTGTCAATGTCCAAATATTTCTGGCCCTAACTGTAGGTATACCATAGACTACTTCATCATATACACGCTTCTACCAACTAACAATAATAATGATCTTTATATAGTGCCACCATATTCTGCGGCGCTTCACAGTGACCAAAAGAGGAAGGTGGGATTGCTCGTGGATAATCCGTGGATCTATTTCCTGGCTTCACAAAGTCACATTTTAGAGGTTGCGCATCTCTAGAGGGCCAGAGTTCAGTGCAAGTAATGTTGAGCTATTTTATACAAAGAGCTCCTTTGGTACAGGGATTAGAGGGATAAGATTAAAATATTGAGGGGAGTTACTTGACTGACAAATTATTCTCCTGCATGGAAGAATGATAAATTGAGTGAATTCCATAAATTGGGAGATCAAAGAGAATGGTCTCATAAAAGGGATCGGTTATGGTTCACTGCTGTTGATAAATCACAAGCTAAAAACGTTTGAAACTTTACAGGCTGAATTTCAATTGCCAAACACAGATTATTTCCGGTACATCAGGGTTCAGCATGCCCATGGGCGTCAAACACGGCTGGGTACATTGACAGTGCAGAAGGATATTGTTTTGGACTACATTTGCATGGTTTTCTGTTGCGACATCCTATATGGACTCGAGGAAACTGGGAAGAAGAAATAGGTGTACTTCATGATACAGTGTGGGAGACCATTTTGGAATAAATTCCCAAGCTAAGTGAACCGGGAAGAATGTCGCAGCTATATACTATTCATAGAGCTTATAGATCCCCGAATTCCTGTATAAGGTTGGTGTGAGAGATACTGCTGAATGTCCAAGATGTATGACTAAGGGAGCGGGTATTTTGCATATGTTATGGGAGTGTCCGAGATTACAGGTGTTCTGGGTAGTAGTACTTAGTCTAATTGAAGGAAAGTATGAATGTGTGGTGCCGCGGACTCCGGTTGTGTGCATATTGTTAATCTTTTGAAATAGTGTAAATCTGAGGGCACTTTATGTCCATGCTTTGTCCAGTTTTTTTGGTTAATAAAAAAATATCTGATAAAAAAAATTTAAAAGAAAGGCGTATGGACCTACCTATAGCCAAGCATTTTTGCAGCTCTGACCACAGTGAAACCGATATTAGGCTGCTCATTTTAAAAAGTAACTTCAAATCTCAGAAAGACAGAAGAATTTGGGAATACAAATTGAGAACGACCTTTGACATATTCAAAACAGGATTAAATGTGTCACATAGATTCATGCATTTTTTATATCAAAAGAAAGGGCATTTGGGGATATCACATATTTAAACAGACCCCAGTTAGAGTACAATGAACTTCTGACATTTCTTATGTGAACTGTCTCACATCGATTTATAGTTTTCTACACTCACTGAGGAATTTTCAGGTCTCCTCGGCCACTAATCATAGAACATTAATACAATCGGATCCTCTCATCTCGGAATTTTGACATTACCTCCCAGCTCAGCTCTCCCCCTCTCAAGACTGACTCTGGTTTACGTCACCTGTCGTATCTACTGCATCATCTAACCCTGCTTATGTATATGTGTGTGTCTTCAGAATTTGTGACATTATCAGCCTGATGAGGGGGCCATAGTTTGCTATGCTTACCATCTTTTCAGTAAGCCATTAAAAGGTATCAACCACTGAAGACTCATGTGGCACTCCTGCAGGGATTGCCACAGGACCCCACTGATGCAGGAAAGGATATACACCTTGGGATGCACAACACACAAACACTTTTACCCCAGGCCTGAAGGGGAATCTCCACTTGTTGCCTTAAGCAAAATCCCCTATAAAGATCCAGGCCTGAGGGGAGGAGCTAGTTAGTGTTCGTCAGACAGTTGATAGGAGTAGTCAGAGAGACAGTTGAAGAAGAGACTGACAGGAGCTGTACACCACCCTGGAGAGGGATGGAGGCAAGTGAAGAAAATTAGGAAACTATAGAAAAGGGGACATCACTAATTGCCCTTTAGTCCATCTGGACACCGGAGTCCAAAGCGGTTATTATTCGAGATATAACAGGAAACCCGGAGAGATAAGGAGGATTTATTCCTCCTGGACCCTCAGGAAACCAAGACCCCCAAACCTGACCAAAAATAGGACCAGGGACCCAAGAAAAGGATAGGGAATCCCACAGAAAGGTCCATATTGTTCGGTTGTGGAGTTGTAGCCTGAGAGGGAATTTAGAAGCGGCAGGTTTAGCTTAAGGCAGAACTGACCCTAATTACCACAGCCAACAGAAGAGGAGGCCTCACAACTTTCTAAGGTGGATGTCCTAAACTGCACCGGCCACCTGGTTACCCTTCTGGACCGTACCGTACCGAAACAGACTGTTGTGTGTGTGCGCCGATTCACCGCTGCCGTCTGGAGAACTTACACAGAGCCAAGGACTACTACTCCCCTCATCCTCCCTGCTGCCCTAAGGTAAAAGCTTCGCCTGTGGGGAGCTGTAATACCAAAGTTGCATCACCATCACCTCAGCGGCTGGCTGCAGCGCTGGTAACCACATTACCAAGTACCACAGGTGGCGTCACGTATAATAATCACCCATCCCAATTAGTTTTCCCCCTTAGCCATTGAGTGGCCAGGACACGGGACCAGGACCTGACCAGTTGTGATCCCTTTTTCACCGATTCGAGTAGATACAGAGATATCCAAATCTATTTAACCCAATATACTACAGGATTAACTCTTTCGATAGTTTTATTATGTATTAAAATGTCCTGTGTGGACTGGTGTCACAGTGTTCAATGTAACACATACAAATTACATATAACCCTCCCCCACACCCAAGAAAACACAATATCTATTGTATTGTGGGAGAAATGGTGATTCCATAAATGTTACCCACAGTGTACTGGTGTCACACTTAATTCCTATCGGGTTGTCTGGATACAAAGTCTCCAGACTTAAGGCCCAATAGGTATTAATGGTCCGTCTGTCACCTTCAGTCACTGTTGGTTCATGTCACATGCGGAGTCCCCTAATTAATATATATAAGGTCAGGTCTCGAAGTGATCAATAAACATCTATTATCATACATTTAACATCCCCTTTGTACAATAGACTATGTATAAACATATATGACCACAGGTTGTGGTGTTTTATCGCCCGATGCGTTTCGCCTTTCTCGTTACTTAAAGGCTCTTCATGGGCTTATGCATCAGGATATATGGTAAAATACATCAAATGATGAACGGGTTCCTTATGATATTCGGATCGCCCGTATTGTGAGTTCTGGTCCCAGGTTATTTCCCTTGTCTACAGTGGAGTAGTATGGCTTTTGACTGTTGATCTTATATGTGTATGTGAAGGTCTCACACCCACAGGGGGTCCTTTCTGTGAACAGTAGGAGAAAGAGACCAAAATTGTCATATTACATAAAGTCTCGCCCCTATATTTTAATTATGAAGATAATATGGACAGGTTTACACAGAAACCGCCACCAGTGAGAAAAAGTGTGATTGGTTATATTCATCTATATAAAAGATCCACTGTGCTAGTATTACGTGTAATACAGAATACAAAAGCTCAGATATCAGTGGAGATTGATACATGTCATATCACCATACCCCACCTTTCGTTTCCAGTGAATGATTAGTTCAGATCTTGATGAGTCTCAGGGAAACTAATTAACAAAAAGAAGGGGGGGGGGGGTTCTGTAGCAAATTCAGAATCAAAAAATGAGGTGGGAGAGACAGAGGGGGGGAGGAATGTATGTATATGTATATTCACATAGTTATATCTGTACAATACATACCCTCCAGATGTCTCAACAGTCCCCCAACATCCAAGCTCCTACTGTCATAACCTCTGTTGTCCTAAAACAATACACATATATGTGGTATATCACATATTAGAGGTAGATTATTAATCAAAGTTTTATCCCATACACAACAGGATCTAAGAGCCTACCTTAGAAAGATGGTTTTATGTCCCCTAGTAGAAATAGATGGTCTCAATGTCAGTTTAGATGGTTCTCTGATGTGGTCAAAAAAAGCCCCAGTTATCTTCTTTTATCTAGGTCCTATTAGCCTTCTTGTATCAAGGCCAAATAGTTATTGTCCCTGTGAACAAATTACTACATTCAGTAACCTCCTTTACTATATCCTCATCCTATTTTCCATGATCTCATGGTTTGGCGTTTACCTCTTCTGTGGAGACTTCTGTCCTGGGTAGCCAGCTTCACAGCGCAGCATGTGGCGCAGTCAGCATCTTCACCTACAGTGATAGATGTGAACCGCCGCCAAATCCCCGGATTAATATAGTCCTCCCCCCTATTAGCACATACGCCACCTCCGGGTGCTCATTAGCATGCGGTCAGCGCGTGCGTTCCAGGGCTGGAATGCACGCTACCTAACTGCGCATGCGCCCGCCCTCCTCCCCTAGTGACGCGTTGCCACACTGTCTTCATGCAGCAAACGTCACTATATAGGCGGGACACTTGGCGCATTTGCGCATGCGCATAAGTAGTTACGCCGTTACTTGTAAATACGGCGGCAGATCCCTTAATGACCAGGGAGATGTCTATTCTGGCCGCACATATTACGTTCTCCATAGTTAAGAGTGACGGGGGCTAGATGGTAGTTAGGGACAAAGAGGATCAGAATAATTTACTATATAATCTTGGGGACAGTGTTCAGTGGTGTTTGGGACGTAGTATTTTGATAGCACTTTGCATGGGTTAGTTACTCCCAGTCCCTAACCCTTTTTATGTTATTTATATATTTTATATTAAAGGAGAGTACGTAAGAGGGGGTTCTAAAAGAATGGGGACATGTGGATTACTAGAGCACTGTGATTAGTAAGCATGGGGTGGCCACAATTCAGCCATAGGGAGGGGGGGGGCATATATTTTTGTTACCAAAAGCAGCCTCATTAGGGAAAATGATTATAATCTACTCATCCTATAGTTTATTACTTACTCCATCTGGTTGGTAGATAGTCTTTTTAGCCTGGTGATCCCCACTGAAGCAGCAACCTATCCCAGTATCCGAGTACCCCCTACCCCGTCAACCGTCTAATTTCTGGCGTCACGAACAGGATCCTGTGCCCGGTAAAACCGGGTACTGTGTGCCTTAAATTGGACTTTGACTGTTTTGTGAGCCGTGAATCGGGCCGCCATTACTGCGCCACAAAGAGGTTGAAAAAGTGTGAAAATAGACCCCGCCCCTTTGCTCTGACGAGGATTGACGAAGTGCAGTGGCTGTGTTTAGAGGGGCCCGAGGACTGAGGAGCTGAACTTTATTAATCTGCCTACCTAGTGGCTGATGCTGAAGACGACCTCAATGTTTACCTCAGAAACTGGCAGCGGTATACTAGGGGGGCACCGCCATGAGTGAAGCCGATGAAGGCAGAGTCCCCTCAGGAGGGGATATCCAGGACGCAGCACCGGCCGATCCCTCAGAGGCTCCAATAATGCCAATAGCCGTGCCGTACATACCGGGAGCAAAATGGTTACCGACCTATGAAGGTAAACCCGGTATCTTAGCAGCCTTCAAGCATAAAATATGTGCAGTGCTGGACATGTATGCAATGACAGGAAAGCAGCGTGCCGCTGTTGTGCTGGGACAATTAATAGGCGCAGCAGAGCTAGAGTTCGAGTCTTGGAGTGATGCTGACAGAGACTCAGCAGAAAATGTGTTTGCAAAGCTCAAAGCTGCTTTTGAAAAACGCACACGGGCTGAGCTAAGAATGATGTTCTACCAATGTAAACAGAGACCACAGGATACCATCAGAGATTATACCCTTAAAACAGGTAGACCCGGCAAGTGTAGAGGATAAAGATAAAATGCTTGAAGAGCAGTTTATGGCCGATTTGAGGTCAGCCTTTCACCGCCAGCAGGTACATATGTGGGTCTTAGATCATCCTGATGTAGACTTCAATACTCTAAAAGACCGTGCTATAACTGTATTACAAGACCCATTGTCTGCAGAACTTACAACTTCATATTGACAAGTTGATACCTCTCCCACAGACTTTGAGCCTAATTCTTAAGACCCTGCAAAGATTGTTAAGCAAGCTGGAGCACTAAACTCTGGATTATGACCTATAACCAGGTGCTGCAGCTAACCAAAAACTTGGACTATGTGCTGACACTCTTGCAAGACCAGGCAGGGTCACAGCCAAGGAGCAAGATCCAGCTAGCCGATTGCCCTGCAGATGTCCCATGGATGAACAAGAAGGCCATGTTGCCCATGGAGGGGACCAACAAGTCGCCTGTTCAAGGGACCAACGCACCATTCCAACACAGAGCCATTAACCACGTGGATTCTTCAGGACAACCCGTCTATCTTCACTGTAACAAACCAGGCCACTTTGCCAGAGGATGTCCTTTAAACCAGCGATTCCTGAGGCCAGGGCCAAGTCTCAGGAGTAAGACGCTTGACCCCATATGACTTGCATAGTCAGTACGTGGGAGGTCGTCCGTACCTCAACATTAGGCTAGAAGGAATCCCCACTTCAGCCCTTCTGGACACCAGGTCACAGGTTACCACCATCCCACAGATACTTTATAAACAAGTTTGGTCTGATACTGATCTTAAACCTCCAGACTCTTGTTTTGTTATACTTGCAGCTAATGGACAGCCACTAAACCAGGTTGGGTTTAGAGAGGTTACAATAAAGTTGGGGAGGGTAGAGATAAAAGGTCAAGGGTTATATGTGGTAGAAGATGACCCTAATAATAAATGCCCCTATTTGGTAATTGGTACTAATGTAATTAAAAACTGCCTTGGAGAAGTGTTATTTTTGCTCTGACACATTGATGTGACTGCTGATAATGGACAGAAGAGAGTCCTCCAGAGAGAAATTCGAGACCTTATGTACAAGCGACAGGTAATTGTCTGGAGGGGAGATTGGCAGTGTACGGGTAACAGACCCGTTTCCAATTGTGTTACCACCAAAGAGTGAAATGATGTCAAGCAGCTATAGGTCTCAGAGGAAAGGCGTACCAAGCAGTTGTAGAGCCGGTATATTCAGAGCATAGACCTACACTACTGACAGCTAGAGGGGGTGGTGGATGTACGCAAGGGAAGAATACAAATCCGTATATTAAACTGTGGGGAAGAGGAAGTAAAACTACCCAGGTATGCTACTGTGGCATAGCTGTACACTGTCTGTGACAGTCATATACAGGCAGTAGATCCCTTGGCCCCGTCAAACCAGGCGGAGGACAACAACTCTAAAGGACAGCTGGAGAAGTGGTGTCAGCAGTTGCACGTGGGAACTGACGCCATCCCTTTTTAACAGAAGCATGGAATCTACCGGGTAGCACAAGAGTTTGAACATGTATTCAGTAAGCATCCATTATATTTTGGGAGAATTAAAAGGGGTACACCATGATATACCCACGAAAGATCATCCCCCAATTAAAGTGAGATACAGACCTGTTCCACCAAATCACTACCAGTGTGCTAAAGAAATGCTGCATGATATGAAGGAGGCAGAGGTTATAAGAGATAGTTGTAGCCCCTGGGCAGCCCCCTTAGTCCTAGTCAAAAAGAAAGATGGCACTATGAGGATGTGTGTGGACTACAGGGAAATTAATAAGATCACTCACAAAGATGCTTACCCGTTACCCCGTATAGAGGAATCTCTTGCTGCATTAAAGACTGCTAATTATTTCTCCACATTAGATCTCACTAGTGGGTATTGGCAGGTCTCCATTGCAGAAGACGACCGGGAGAAGACAGCATTTGCAACACCAATGGGCCTATGCAAATTTAATAGCATGCCATTCGGGTTACTCAACGCACCAGGAACGTTTCAAAGACTCATGGAATGTTGCCTAGGACACAGGAACTTCGAGACAGTGCTCTTATACCTGGACGATGTCATCGTGTATTCCAAGACCTATGAGGATCACCTGGAACACCTGGCAGAGGTATTTGAAGCCCTAGCAAAGTACGGAATGAAGCTTAAACCATCTAAATGTTACCTGCTGAAAACAAAAGTTCAATACCACGGACATAGTCAGTGCAGATGGAGTAGCACCAGATCCGGAAAAAGTGACAGCTATCCAGGACTGGCAGAGGCCAACCACAGTCAGAGAGGTACGTCAATTCCTAGGTTTGGTGGGATACTACAGAAGGTTCATAAAGGGCTACACAAAGATGGCAGCGCCCCTGCAAGATCGTCTGGTAGGCCAAACTAGGAAGAGGAGGTCCTCTGAACTTCCATTTGAATGGGGAAAGGAACAAGAAGACTCTTTCCAACAGTCAGCCTTGACCGGTGAGGAAATACTGGCTTATCCTGACTATAATTTACCATTTGTCCTATACACTGATGCAAGTAATGTAGGCTTGGGAGCAGTACTATCCCAGGTACATGGTGGCAAGCAAAGAGTAATTGCCTATGCCAGCAGAAAACTTCGACCCACAGAGAGGAACCCAGAAAACTACAGGTCCTTTAATTTTAAGTTCTTGGCCTTGGTTTGAGCCGTAACAGAGAGGTTTAAGCATTACCTAGCGGCTTCAAAATTAACCATCTACATGAACAATAATCCATTGACACACCTGGATACTGCAAAACTCGGTGCGATGGAGCAATGCTGGATGGCCAGATTATCAAATTATAACTTTATCATTAAGTAACCGGCAGGACTTAAAAATGCCAAATCAAGAGAAAAGCAAGAAGCAGACTTTAACAAAAGCGTACAAGGAACACCCTTAATACCAGATTAATTGGTTTTGAAGAGAAAGAGAAGACTGCATAAATTGGATGATCAATGGGAAGCAGAACCCTACACTGTACTACCCTCAACCTTTGATAACCAGAAAAGCTGTTTCATTAGTAAAGACAGAGGTGAAACAACAGCAACAGTGTCCAGAGATCATTTAAAGAAATGTCCTCAACAACTGCAACCAGGAAAGATAATTCCTTGTCAAACAAAAAAAAAAAGAAAAAGGAAAAACCATCAAAACAATTTTAGGAGACCTTCCTGCAGATTGGCCACAAATGCATGACGCATACTTAATATCTGTATTGACCTTTCCACCACCCATTGAAGAGCCAAGAGTAGAAGAACTACTCGTTGTGATGGAGCCAGAGAGTCCTGCAATCGGTGCCCCTGCCATTCCCATTATGAGAATGACGAGACACTCAGGTATACCAGTGTTACGCAGGTCAAAACATGGGACAGTGGAAAGTATTTGCTCTACACCATGCTTGCACACTCGTGGAATACCAGTTTTACGTAAATCAACACACATCAATTTTGGTCACCCACCACTCAGATATAGAGAGTAAGCTGTAAAATGTGGGAAATGTAAATATGTTCAAAATGTAGATATGTACCGTATATACTCGTGTATAAGCCGAGTGTTTCAGCACAAAAAATGTGCTGAAAAGTCCCCCCTCGGCTTATACACGAGTCATATACGGTACCCAGTGGTATACAGCCCCCTTCCCCCGTGGTATACAGGGTCCCCCCTTGCTTGTGGCAGACCTGTAACAGAAGATATCATTATACTTTTCGTGTCACCCGCCGCTGCTCTGTCACCGCGCTATTCCGGGTCTTCATGCTTCCTTCTCCGGCACACAGGAAATGACGTCATTGTCTTTGCGCCGGAGAAGGAAGCTTGAAGACCCGGAGGAGCGCGGTGACGGTGACAGAGCGGCGGCGGCGACACGATAAGTATAATGATATCTTCTTTTACAGGTCTGCCACAAGCAAGGGGGCCCTGTATACCACAGGGGGGGGCTGTATATCACTGGGTACCGCTGTATACAGCTGGGGCTGCTGTATACACAGCTGGGGCCCTATATACCACTGGGGCTGCTGTATACTACCACTGGGGCTGCTGTATACTACCGCTGGGGCTGCTGTATACTACCGCTGGGGCTGCTGTATACTACCACTGGGGCTGCTGTATATACCGCTAGGGCTGCTGGGGCTGCTGTATACTACCACTGGGGCTGCTATATACTACCACTGGGGCTGCTGTATACTACCACTGGGGCTGCTGTATACTACCACTGGGGCTGCTGTATACTACCACTGGGGCTGCTGTATACTACCACTGGGGCTGCTGCTGTATATACCACTGTATATACCACTGGGGAGGCTGCTGTATACCACACTGCTGGGGGCTGTATACCTGTGCTGGGGTCCACCCTCGGCTTATACACGAGTCAATAGGTTTTCCCAGATTTTGGGGGCAAAAGTAGGGGGGTCGGCTTATACACGAGTATATACGGTAGTTAATATTAGTATACAAAAGGGTGAAAAGCAGGCTAAAACAGGTCACACCAGGTACATACACAACATCAGAAAGAGGGGTCAGTGGAGTTGGCTTAAGGAGCTGGCTAGGGAGAGCAAAACCTTGGCCAATAGGTGACCCCTGGGCCATGAGGCCTACAGCGCTTAGGACTGGTAGAGGCCCCTGCAGCACCTAGGACTTCTATGCCGAGGTACCCGTAGTAAGTGATTGTTGTATACTTTGAACTTTTAAGCCTACAGAGACTCTACCTGTTTGGATTTTTTTTTTTTTTCTTTTAACCTTTTGCAAATCCTTAAAAATGGACCATGGTTGCAGGACAGGTGGTGGCAAACACATTCTTTAACAGCCTGCAGCAGATGGACTAGCGCTGTATGGACTGGTTACCTGTTTTAACCCATTTTCTTCCTCTGGTCTTTGTCATTTGTATTTTGAGACTGTTCAAATTAATGTAAATATTATTGTAATGTTATGTTTTATTGAAAAATGTTTCAGTCCCGGAGGACTGAAGTTAACTAGGGGGAATGTGGCACCCCTGCAGGGATTGCCACAGGACCCACCGGGTGCAGGAAAGGATATACACCTTGGTATACACAACACACAACACTTCCACCAAAGGCCTGAAGGGGGAGCTCCACTTGTTGCCTTAAGCAAGATCCCCTATAAAGATTCAGGCCTGAGGGGAGGAGCCAGTTCATGTTAGTCTGACAGTTGACAGGAGCAGTCCGAGAGTGACAGTTAAAGAAGAGACTGACAGGAGCTGTGCACCACCCTGGAGAGGGACGGAGGGAAGTGAAAAAAATTAGGAAACTACAGAAAAGGGGACATCACCAATTGCCTTTTAATCCATCTGGACACCAGAGTCCAAAGCTGTTATTATTCCAGATATAACAGAGAAAACCCGGAGAGACCAGGAGGATTTATTCCTCCTGGACCTCAGGAAACCAAGATCCCAAACCTGACCAAACATAGCACCAGAGACCCAAGAAAAGGAGAGGGGAAAGAAGAAGCGGCAGGTTTAGCTTAAGGCAGAATTGACCCTAATTACCACAGGCAATAGAAGAGGAGGCCTCACAACTTTCTAAGGTGGATGTCCTAAACTGCACCAGCCATCTGGTTACCCTCCTGGACTGTACCTGCTACCCGACATCAGTAAAAAAAGGTACTGAAACAGAGACTATTTGTGTGTGCGCGCCGATTCACTGCCGCTGTCTGGAGAACTTACACAGAGCCAAGGACTACTACTCCCCTCATCCTCCCCGCTGCCCTAAAGTATAAGCTTCACCTGTGGGGAGCTGTAATACCAAAGCTGCATCAACATCACCTCAGTGGCCGGCTGCAGCGATGGTAACCACATTACCAGGTACCACAGTTGGCGTCACATATAATAATCCCCCATCCCAATTAGTTTTCCCCCTCAGCCATTGAGTAACCAGGGCACGGGACCGGACCCGATCAGCCGTGATCCCCACTGAAGCAGCAACCTGTCCCGGTATCAGAGTACCCACTACCCTGTCGACCGACTCACTCAGATTCCAATATTTTTATATGATATATGGAGACTGAAGAACCCATCTGCCAGAGACTACACTTGTTACTCACCTGCATAAAATCTACATTAGATTTTACGGTGGATAAGCACCTGCTAACAAAAGTTAAGGACACACATAGGAGACGTTACCTGGCTGACCATGCCCCCATTACTTTAACATTGCATGAATAATTTACTGCATATCCCTCTTCTATTTGGCATCTAAATAATTATATTTTGAACCATCCATCCTATGCAACTCCAACACACCATGATGTAAGAGTATTTTATGATAAACGATAATGGAGAAGTTAAAGATATGTCATTGTGGTGTGCACATAAGGCAGCAGTACAGGGCCACTTTCCTAAGCAAATTTCACACAACAAAAAGACCCAACAGATTATTGTACACGGTTCTCCAGTCTGCATAGACTTACGGTAATAAATTAAAATTTTTAAATTCTCGAACTAAAGAGATATCTGACCTTACCACGCAACTCAACCTGTATAGAATTGAGCATTGAAAAAAACTTAACCCGTCTTATTATTGGCAGGGAAAAAAAGCCAGCCATATTGGCAAAATAATTCAAAGTCCAAAATGCTAGATTTCGTATCCCATACTTACTAACCCCGGATGTTTATAAGGTAATGGATCCCCAACAAATATCGAATGCATTTGCTAGTTATTACAACCAGCTATATAATAAAGTAAGATAAAAATACTGTACAACCCAACTTGCAGTTTAATAGATCATTTTTAGATGGCATTCGCCTCCCTTGTCTGGCTCTAGTGCAGGCACATAAAAGTTTCACAACAGATATCGGAGCTGGACATTTTAGAGGCCATTGACCAACTTCAACTAAACAAAGCCCCTGGCCCAGACGGCTTTACAAATAACGACTACAAAAAATATAAGCAGCTTTTACCAAAATGATGCTTAATGATTTATCAAAATGATGCAAAATTGAAACGTGCGTTGGCGGTGTAGTGAGGTCACTCTGCAACACAGAGTGGATTTAATCTGAGGCAAGTGATATATAGGTAAGCAGTGCAGCAGCAACCCATTAGAGGTGGTGGAAGTTTTATGGTAGAAATACTTGGCTATTTCTAACAGCAATCCTAGGTATCTTACCTGAAAGTCAGTAAGAGCATATAGTGGAAGGTTATTGGTAGAAATATTTATTTACCTTATTTAAACGTTACTATGTGAACATAGCTCAGAATATTGCCATAGGCTAATGGCATACTATAAAGGTGGAGTAAACCTACGTAATTCTTTTATGGAATAATTTATTAATTGTAGCTTGTAAATGGTACCTGAATAAATTGTAATGATATACATTTTAACAAATAAACTTGAAGTTTGTATGAAAGATTGGTTCAGTTTCATATATCATCGGGTACCTCAGGTGGGGCAGCATGGATGATTTTGGAGATAGAATGAACAAGACCGTTGTCACATATTTTACGATATTAACTCTCCATTATTAGACTAGGGGTGTTATGGTTGATGAGGCTATAGACTTAAAGAGGACCTGTCACCCCCCCATGCATGCTGATTTAATAGCAGCACTGAATGCAGCATGTCTGCTGCATTCAGGCAAGGGGTCCCCCATCCATTAAGCCCCCCTGTAGGGATAAGCTGTGACATCAAGGCAGGAGGTTGGACGGGCAACCTCCAGCAGTGACATCACAGTCTTTCCCCGCCCTGCTCCATTCATAACATGGAGCAGGGCGGGGATAAGCTATGACATCAAGGCTGGAGGCGAGGCAACCGAGCAGCACAGAGGAATATGATCCCTGGCACTGCGCCTGCGTTCTGCGTCCCATACAGCAGGCAAGCAGGCGAGGGAGAACATGACTGGCAGGAGGAGGCGGTGGCGGGAGGATATTATATCCAGGGGGCGTGAAATTGCCCTCTGAAGAGCGTTGGCTCCAGCCGCTAAACCACATCTATTTGGCTCCACATTGTAAGTTTTTACATTCAATTATCTCGGGGTACACGGGGGTTTAAGGCAGAGGTCCCCAACTCCAGGCCTCAAGGCCCGCCAACAGTGCAGGTTTTCAGGATTTCCTTAGTATTACACAGGTGCTAATGTGATCATCTGCATAGGTAATGATTCCAACACCTGTGCAATACTAAGGAGATCCTGAAAACCTGCACTGTTGGTGGGCCTTGAGGCCTGGAGTTGGGGACCTCTGGTTTAAGGGATGGGGGACCCCTTGCCTGAATGCAGCAGACATGCTGCATTCAGTGCTATTAAATCAGCATGCATAGGGGGGGGTGACAGGTCCTCTTTAACTTTAGTGTCATTCGCTTCTTTGTATTAGGGGGCGGGGGGGAGGGAATCTCCAGTTTTATTTATTATTTTACAGTTTGTTCTTTTTTTCCCATGTTGGAATCTGCTGAACAAGGTAATTGTTTTGGACCTTGTGTATTGTTTCCTTCTGTTTATGTACTGATATTCTTTCTATACAATGTGCAATTGTCTAATCTGCTTTATTATATTGTTAATAATTCCAACAAAAATGTATTTGAATTATACAGCTACCCCAGACCTCATCGCTATTCTGTTTGAGCGTCTTTTTTTTCTTTCGTTATAGTGCGACTGCCAATCACAGTAATGCCATTATCAAAGGTGACTGGCAAGCAATCCCATCATGTTTATTGGCTGAAAATCAGTCAGGAAACATGCTTTTCAGCTCACTTGAATATCACAAGTAAAATCCAAAAAACTCGCTGAGTACAGAGTATCCCGAACACCATACTATCTGTGTGAATAGCGAATGGTAATGAGCATACTTGCTCATCACCATTAGTAAGTTGTATTTTATTTCTGTCTTTTTCTTTTTGCTTTTTGGTATTTCAATGTTGAATTGTTGCACTGGCAGTCATAGAAGCTAAAAGATGGTGATTATTGGGTCATGAATACAGGACATTAGGAAGTGCCAGAACATCTGGCTTATATTATGTTTATTTGGATTGTATTTACTGATTATGGTAAGCCTTTCTGACTGTATACAAAAGGATCAAACAATATGATTGAACCCATTTGAACTGTGATCTTGCCAATAAAAATTTATGTTATAAGAAAAAGAACTGCGTTATGTGCATGTCCTGCTCAGGCGCAGTTCATGTGTCAAAGTCCGGAAGTGCAGATCCACTGGGATCCATACTGTCTGGGAGTCTGTGTGCACATAGGCACCCGTTCTAATGTTTCACGTAGTGCCGCGGATCCATATGCATCTGCAGCATCATATTTTGCAGTGGATCCACACGGATTCGTGGCAAAATGAGACAGATGACCACGACTTTCATTGGGGACAGAAACTGGTCCTTGTGGATTCAGTTTGTGATGGATCCACACAGATCATAAAAAAAAGTAGTGTGAAATCACCTTAACCCTAGAACGCATACCCATAGAAATCTACACATTCAAGCACCTGGGGCCTTTTAGGCCTGTTTAAAATTATCATGGAATAACTCAAAAAAATACTTTTCAAAGTTTATTGCAAAGTAAGGATGCATTCCCAGTAGCGCTGGGGTCCGCCAGGAGGGGATCCGTATTGGATCTGACCTCCTGGTGACCCCAGCTAAGGCTGGCGGAATCCTGCCATTCCGGCAGCCTTAGCTGGAGTTACCAGGAGGTCAGATCCATTATGTATCCCCTTCTGGCGAATCCCAGCGCTACTGGGAACACAGCCTAAGGTGTGTATATTTCAAAACTCAATTATGTGCATAAAACAACAAAAAAGTAAGTAAATGGGCACGCCAAATATAGGCATTCTATATACAATTTTTTTATGAAAACATTTTTTGGTTGTAGCAAACTTGGTGCAGGAATATTTATTTGTAACTTTACATATTCTCACCATCCATGCCAAAAAACAGAAACCAAATGCACTTACAGGACGCAGTCAGAGCCCAAATGTGAAGCAAGCCCAGCTGCAGGCTGATAAAATCACTTCTACCAACAAGATGTGGGAGGCGACCTGCCATGCATACACTAGGCCTGCATAGAGCACCATTCACACTGATACATATGATGCAGAGTGTCTGAAAGCTACCCAACCGCTCCGCTGCCTGAGCATTGGGCCGCACAGTACGTCCTGTAAGTGCATTTGGTTTCTGTTTTTGGCATGGATGGTGAGTTTTCTGATGCTGCCTTTTTCTAGTAGTTTTTGTACAATTTTGTTAGGACTGGTGAGCATGGGATCCCTTGTCGTGGGTCACCAGCTTAAATGTCTTGGGCCAACACATGAACCAAAATCCCATCTATAAAGGTTTTTTATTTATCATATAAAAAACTTTTGCACTTTTTTATCCATCCAGGGTGCAGTTGGGCCCATAGGGGCGCCATTCATCTAGTGGTGCAGAAGCATCGTACTGTGCGGCCCAATGCTCAGGCAGCGGAGCGGTTGGGTAGCTTTCAGACACTCTGCATCATATGTATCAGTGTGAATGGTGCTCTATGCAGGCCTAGTGTATGCATGGCAGGTCGCCTCCCACATCTTGTTGGTAGAAGTGATTTTATCAGCCTGCAGCTGGGCTTGCTTCACATTTGGGCTCTGACTGCGTCCTGTAAGTGCATTTGGTTTCTGTTTTTGGCATGGATGGTGAGTTTTCTGATGCTGCTTTTTTCTAGTAGTTTTTGTACAACTTTACATATTCCCCCGACAATTCTCGCGTATTATTTTTTCGGCTGAATATTCCTTGCGTACATTTTGTCCGCAAGTAGAACAGAAACGCTCCGATTTTCTTTCCTTCTTTGCTGGACAAATATAGCAGCGCTTTCTTTTTTTTTCTCTTTGCTCTGGATGTTCCAGAAAGCGTATTCCACATCGGATCATTGCCTCTGTAGTTTGCCTTGATAAGCATATCATGCTGCTTCTCTCCATCATAGTGTAAACCTAGTACAGGCCTAAAAGGCCCCAGGTGCGTGAATATGGGGTAGTCCCAAAAAAAGGTTGTTATACTGAAATGTCTGTAACATAAAAATATATGAATAACTGGAAATTACTAACAACTATATACCTGAGGATTACCTAGATTTTCAAAATTCAAACTAAAGTACTTTTACAGAAAATAAAAAACAAGTAATCTGGCAGGCCTGCGAGGCCCCAGGTATGCGTTCTAGGGTTAAAGGGAACCTGACCCCTAAAAATTAGCCACCAGCCTCTTAAGACATGTCCCTGCACCAGCCTTATACATTTCTAGCCATCCCTTTGTGCTAAAAATGTGTATTTAGAAAGTTCATAAAAGTGACTTTATTACCTTCAGCAATGTGGCTTCTCAGATTTTGAGAAGTCACAAAAGGCGTTGCCTGATGCTTCACCCTGCCACCTGCAGCCTAATTATTCACACCCCGATGGGCGTGCTAATCAGCAGAGAGCCGCCGCGTCACATTACATGGGCGGTATAGCGGCTATGATGCTAAACCCGTCATATCCGGCTATACTGACCTCAGTACACCCATTTGGGTGTACTGTGGACCTCGCGATGCGCATTGCGCATGCGCGAGGTATGTTCACAGCAGCTTATCTGAGATGAGCTGCCGTGAACACACCTTACGCATGCGCAATGCTTGTCGCGAGATCCACAGTACACCCAAATGGGTGTACTGAGGTCAGTATAGCTGGATATGAATTAAATGAAGATGATAAAGAATTTGTGATTGCAATCATTTTCAGGAAGAAACTGAGTAATGTCTGACAGAATTGCAGGGGTGTCAATACTTTTGGCCACAACTGTAGGTGATGGGCAAGGAAATCAGATGGTGAGTTATCAAGCAAAAGTGGCTAGTGCTGTGCGGGGGGAAATAACCAAGGGAGGCTGAGACTTATTGAGTACTCTGGGCATGCCTAGAGTACGTAGTGCCCCATTTCCATATGAATGAAAAAGGCAATTTCTCAGAAATAACTCCATCAAAATAGGTACTCACAAGTCATCCTTCATTTGTTGATCATCATGGCTTTCTGTGGCTAACTTTATTGCCTCTTTCTCACGCCTCTTTTTTTCTCTCTTTTCTTTCTTTGAAAGAGTTCTTTTGAAATTCTGTATTACGCCTTCTTTTTCCTGCTTTTCTGGCCCATTGCTCTGAGCTTTCTAAAGTTAAAGACAGAAATACAACTTATATCATCACCTAAAAATCAGTGTGTTCAGAATAGAAAAAAAGAAGTACCGTATATACTCGCGTATAAGCCGAGTTTTTCAGCCCAAAATTTGGGCTGAAAAGTCCCCCCTCGGCTTATACGCGAGTATATAAAAAATACCGCAGCAGCCCCGGAGGTATACAGGCCCCCCATCAAGTTCCAGGGCCCCCCCCCCTTGCGCGCCAGCCTGTAAAGGAAAATCATACTTACCAGTGTCCTGTCGCGCCGTACGCAGCTGCCGACACGCGATCCCCGGCTTCATTCCGCGTCTTCCGCATTTCCTGTAGTCGCGGGCAATGACGCGGGCAATGACGTCATTGCCCGCGACCACAGGAAGTCGGAAGCCGGAAGACGCAGATTGAAGCCCGGGATTGCGTGTCGGCAGCTGCGGACGGCGCGACAGGACACTGGTAAATATGATTTTACTTTACAGGCTGGCGCGCAAGGGGGGGGGGGGCCCTGGAACTTGATGGGGGGCCTGTATACCTCCGGGGCTGCGGCTGTATACAGCCCCGGGGCTGCGGCTGTATACAGCCCCGGGGCTGCGGCTGTATACAGCCCTGGGGCTGCTGCTGCTGTATACTACCTAAGGGCTGCTGTATATACCTCTGGGGCTGCATATACCTCTGGGGCTGCATATACCTCTGGGGCTGCATATACCTCTGGGGCTGCATATACCTCTGGGGCTGCATATACCTCTGGGGCTGCATATACCTCTGGGGCTGCATATACCTATGGGGCTGCATATACCTATGGGGCTGCATATACCTCTGGGCTGCTGTATACTACCACTGGGGCTGCTGCTGTATACTACCACTGGGGAGGCTGCTGTATACCTCACTGCTGGGGTTGTATACCTGTGCTGGAGTCCACCCTCGGCTTATACGCGAGTCAATAAGTTTTCCCAGTTTTTGGGGGCAAAAGTAGGGGGGTCGGCTTATACACGGGTCGGCTTATACACGAGTATATACGGTACATTTTTAAGTTACCTTTGGAGGTATAATATTTTCATTCTTAAGCACAAATCTTCCTTCCCGGTCATCCTTATTCCAGTTGAGTTGAACCACCAAAGGTTTCTCATCAATGTCAAGTCTTCTTTCTTCTTCAAAACATTAAAAAGCCAATTAAAAATATTTACTGTATAGTCAGGAAAAAAAAAATGGCAAAAACCATACTAGGCAGTTCATAAAGTATTTCATAAGGCATTTCATAAAAATATTAAAATGACCCCCTCCCTTTAAAAGGAAATATGGAAAAAAAAAAAAACACAAAACACACACATAGTATAAATGTCATTTCATTGAATAAAAAAAAAAAAAAAAAAAAAAACCAATAATGCACTAGTTGTTTATGATGAGTCACCTAGCAGCTAAGATAATGCTTTTTAGTGCTGACTTATTTTTTCGCATTTTCCTGTGCGCTTTTAAAAATTGCATTTTATGGCTGCGCGGGAATCAGCAGTTGTTCAGAGCAATGTACTGTGATAGAAGAGAAATGGGCAAGAGAGATCCTGAGCTGGGTGGGGAGTCAGCAGAGAAGGGGTTAACAGACATTATGAATGAAGGATAGGATCCGATGCCAAATCTTGAGGTAAATTTGTTTTATTTCATAAATATAAAAACTTCACAGACGTACCCGCTGGAACGCTAGACGCGTTTTGGAGGTATACTCCTTAGTCGTTAGATGCTAAAATTTACTTCAAGATTTGGCATCGGATCCTATCCTTTATTCATATGTTGGATGGAAGCCTGCCATTTGATCCTGGTGCCTGGGAGTCCACAGTGAATATTGGGTGGTTGAGCCCTGCTTCTTACTTTTAACAGACATTATGATTAAGTTGCGTGGAGCCAGATGACAGATGAAGCTTGTGCCATGGAAAGAGGAGTTTACACTGATCCAGACATTGCTTAGCAACATTGAGGTAGCTTGAGATAATCTGATACATTGTTTCCTCATCAGCGGCAGTCAGGAGCTCACACACAGTGTAGGCCATGCCCCCACCCTTATGTGGTTATGAGGCTGTATTCTGTGTGAAGACAGATCTGACCGAGAATGATCATATGTACGCTTTACACAAAGTCTAGTGGTGAGACTTTTTGGAAGGTTTATGAATGGTTATCAACCAGATTTCATTAATAAAGTATATTTGAAAAATTTATTATAAACTAGCTGTGAGCCCGATGCAAATGCATCGGGTGTCTAGAATATTTTAAAATTTTTTTTAACATTTTCAAATAATATCCATATAAAGTATAGGGGGACTTGCGGCAGGTGCGGCAAGTGCGGTTTTGCACTTGCGGCAGGTGCAGCCGCGAAATAAACCACGGCTGACCGCGGTTTTTTTCGCGGCCGCACCTGCCGCAAGTGCAAAACCGCACTTGCCGCACCTGCCGCAAGTCCCCCTATACTTTCTATGTGGATTACCGCAACCGCGCCGCAAGTGCAGCGGTTATGCGGCAATCGCGGCAGATGCGGTTTTTTTCACCGCATCTGCCGCGATTTTGGCGGACCAATGGTATGCGGACATATGGGGGGTGTGTGGTGACAGCGGGGGGGGTGTGGACAGCAGGGAGCGTGGTTACAGGAGAGGCTCCGGAGCACTGTGTCAGCATGTGCTGACAGCAGCGGCTCCGGAGCGGGATCGGAGCAGGGGTGTGCGGACATATGGGGGGGTGAGGACATATGGGGGGGGTGTGGTGACAGGGTTGGGGGTGTGTGCTGACAGCGGCGAGGGGTCGCACGTGGTGACGTCACAGAGTGACAAAGGCACGGTCTTTTGCGGGGTCCGACACGGAAGTGCCTACGGCAATTATATAGTAGATAGAATACATACAGCAGTACCGGTGTGCAGCGGTGCCAGTGTGCAGCAGTGCGGGAGTCCAGGAAGAGACAGCAGGTGGGTGCAGTCAGGGGGGCTGGGGGACAGTGGCCGGGAGCGTTCAGGAGCAAGCCGGGGAACAGCGGGCAGAAGGAGGCTGGTGGAATAACAGCCATGTGTGGGCAGGAGGAGGCTGAGGAAGAGCGGCCAGGTGCGTGCAGGAGGGGGCCGGGGGACAGTGGCCGGATGCGGGCAGGAGGGAGGCAGGGAGACAGCAATCGGGTGCGGCAGGAGGGGGTCAGGGGGACAGCGGCCATGTGCGGGCAGGAGGGGTCCGGGGAACAGCGGGCAGAAGGGGGCAGGGGAACAACGGCCATGTGTAGGCAGGAGGTGGCCGAGAAAGAGCGGCCGGGTGCGTGCAGGAGGGGGTCGGGGAACAGCGGCCGGGTGCGGGCAGTAGGGGCGGGGGGGCCTTCCTGGCCGCACCCGCCCGCTGTCCCCCGGCCCTCTCCTGCCCGCAGCACTGTGCTTAGCAGAGTTTACAGCAACTCAGTGGTTAGCAGACTTTATGCGGCTCAGTGGTTAGCAGAGTATACGGCGGCTGAGTGGTTAGCAGAGTATACAGGGTCTCAGTGGTTAGCACAGTATACACTGGCTCAATAGTTAGCACTGTAAACAGCCTCAGTGGTTAGCACTCTATGGTGGCTCAATGGTTGGCACTGTATATGGTGGCTCAATAATTAGAGCAGTAATGTGACTCAGTGATTAGCACTGTATACGGTGACTCAGTTGTTAGCACTGTATATGGTGGCTCAGTGGTTGGCACTGTATATGATGGCTCAATAATTAGAGCAGTAATGTGACTCAGTGGTTAGCACTGTATACGGTGACTCGGTGATTAGCACTGTATGGTGCCTCAGTGGTTGGCACTGTATATGGTGGCTCAGTGGTTAGCACTGTATATGGTGGCTCAGTGGTTAGCACTGTATATGGTGGGTCAGTGGTTAGCACTGTATGCTGGCTCAGTGTTTAGCACTGTACGGTGGCTCAGTGGTTAGCATTCTACGGTGGCTCAGTGGTCAGCACTGTACGGTGGTTCAGTGGTCAGCACTGTACGGTGGTTCAGTGGTCAGCACTGTACGGTGGCTCTGTGGTCAGCACTGTACGGTGGGTGAGTGGTCAACACTGTACGGTGGCTCAGTGGTCAGCACTGTACGGTGGCTCAGTGGTCAGCACTGCACGGTGGCTCAGTGGTCAGCACTGTACAGTGGCTCAGTGGTTAGCAGTGTGTATGGTGGCTCAGTGGTTAGCACTGTATATGGTGGCTCAGTGGTCAGCACTATACGGTGGCTGAGTGGTCAGCACTGTACGGTGGTTCAGTGGTCAGCACTGTACGGTGGCTCTGTGGTTAGCACTGTACGGTGGCTCAGTGGTCAACACTGTACGGTGGCTCAGTGGTCAGCACTGTACGGTGGCTCAGTGGTCAGCACTGCACGGTGGCTCAGTGGTCAGCACTGTTCGGTGGCTCAGTGGTCAGCGGAGGACGGAGGGCAGAGTGGTCAGCGGAGGACGGAGGGCAGAGTGGTGAGCAGAGGATGGAGGGCAGAGTTTATCAGCGGAGGACGGAAGGCAGAGTGGTCAGCAGAGAACGGGGGGGGGGCAGAGTGATCAGCGGAGGCTGGGGGGGCAGAGTGGTCAGCGGAGGGCAGAGTGGTCAGCGGAGGGTGGGGGGGCAGAGTGGTCAGTGGAGGGAAGGGTGGGGCAGAGTGGTCAGTGGCGGCCAGGGGGGCAGAGTGGTCAGCGGAGATCAAGGGGGACAGAGTGGTCAGCAGAGGCGGGGGGGGGGGGGGGGGGGGCAGAGTGGTCAGTGGAGGCCAGGGGGGGCAGAGTGGTGGCGAAATACTTACTTCCATCGCCATCTTGCATGTCGCCACTGTGAACAGGGCGAAACCAAGATGGAGGCCGGGAACTCTCGTGATACTTCCCGGCCGCCATCTTGGTTTCAATCTGTACGTGGCGGCGACATAGAAGAGAGCGGGCGGAAGACGGAGGCGGGTGCGTTCTGGTGGTAAGGCTACTTTCACATTACGATTTCTTTAAATCCGATGCTGTCCGAAATAAATCGGACAGCATCGGATCCAAACTGATCTCTGCAATCGGATGCCAAATAGGCATCCGAATCCTACTTTTTGCAGGATCAGTTTGGGCTGTCACGTAGCTCCTCCTCCTCTCTCCCTCCTGTCATCTTGCTGCCTCTCTGCGGCCCCCCTGTTTTGCCCTACTGTCCCCCTACTCTCTCCCTACTGTCCCCTGCTGTGCCCTCTCATGTGCCCCCCTCCTGTGCCCTCTCATGTGCCCCCCTCCTGTGCCCTCTCATGTGCCCCCCTCCTGTGCCCTCTCATGTGCCCCCCTCCTGTGCCCTCTCATGTGCCCTCTCATGTCCCCCCCCTCCTGTCCGCTCCTCATGTGCCCCCCTCCTGTGCCCTCTCATGTCCCCCCCCCTCCTGTCCGCTCCTCATGTGCCCTCTCATGTCCCCCACCTCCTGTCCCCCACCTTCTGTCCCCCCTCATGTCCCCCCCAACATAACAAATGTTTATTCTCACCTTCCAGCGCTCCCTCGGCGTCTCCAGCTGCAGCCGATCGGGTGTGCAGGACCTGTGATGACGTCAAAAGCGTCATCGGTTACCGCGGTAACCGGTCATGTGACCCGATCAGCTGATCGGGTTCTGACATCATCACAGGTCCTGTTACCGAGCGAGCAGCTGCAGCTGGAGACGCCGAGGGAGCGCTGGAAGGTGAGAATAAAGATTTTTTATTTTTAAACACTTGATTTAACTTTAGTATGACGGGGCACAGGAGCACAGTGGCACAGGCTCCGGAGCACTGTGTCAGCATGTGCTGACAGCAGCTGCTCCGGAGCGGGGGCACAGGAGGGGCACAGGGGCAGAGGGGATGGCACAGGGACACAGGGGATGACAGCGGAGAGGGGTCGCAATGCCCGGGCACAGGCTCCGGAGCAGCTGTGTCAGCATGTGCTGACAGCAGCTGCTTCGGAGCGGGATCACAGGGGCACAGGGGCACTGAGGCACAGGGGCACAGGGGATGGCACAGGGACACAGGGGATGACAGCGGAGAGGGGTCGCAATGCCCGCTTCGCGGGCATTGCGACGGCTCGCAATGGCCGCTTCGCGGCCAATGCTTCGGCGTGATGACGTCACAGAGTGTGACATAGCCACGGCACGTCGGGGGCCGACATGAAAATGCCTTCGGCAATTATAGAGTAGATGACCTGCTGTATATCATTATTAAATAAAAATTTAAAAACGGCAGTTACGATTTAAGTCTTCATTAACGCCTTCTGTTTTCAGTTTTTCATTTCTCCCTCCCCTTCTTCCAAGAGCCATAACTTTTATGTTTCCCTTAATATAGGACATAGAAAGGCTTGTTTTTTTACAGGATGTTTTACTTTCAGATGAAATAATTTATATAAGCATACTAAATAGTGTACAGGAAAATAGTAAAAATATTCCAAGTGCGGTAAAATTACAAAAAAAATTACACCTTAGTTTTTTGGGTATTTTATGCACCATGTTTACTATACAGGTAAAACATGTAGGTAGGATGCCTCAGGTCGGTAAGAGTTCCTAGATACCAAACATGCATACTTTTGTTATCTAAAGCGGTGGAAAAAATATTTTGGAGAAAAAGAATTGTGCTTTTGGCTTTTGGGAAACAGAAAGCCGCCGCACACAGGACTTATCAGTTCAGATCAGCGGTTTTATTGTGCCCAAGTGCACATAGCAGGGTGTGGGTAGCTGGTGGGGGGACGGGGGGTGGTGGTACAACGGCGTTTCACACCGCTAATGGCGCGGATTGTACCCGCTGAAGCGCCATTAGCGGCATGAAACGCCGTTGTACCACCACCCCCGGTCCTCCCACCCGCTACCCACACCCTGCTATGTGCACTTGGGCACAATAAAACCACTGATCTGAACTGATAAGCCGCACACAGGACTTCTTTCTGTTTCACGAATATTCATGTGTCTAATGAGCGGCACTGGAATATCCTCACCACCCCGCTCGGCCGTGCGAGCCGTGGACTGCTGCGGCGAAAGACCTCCAGAGGAGGAGGGGTCACGCTAGGAAGGAGTGCTGGCCCTGAATATCTTCAAAACCGTGAATTGTTTTTATATGTTGATAGATCAGCCAGTTCTGAACGCGGCGAAACCAAAATGTGTGTTTTCTAATTTTTTTAAATAGTTTTATTTTCAATGGTGCAAAAGGTGAGGGAATTGAACTTATTTTTTGTTCATACTAAAGCAAAAACATTTTTTTATTATTATTCTTTTACAATGGCCACTAGGGGAGCTCATTGCTCCACAGTCTGATTGCTTCCTTTCTCTTTAGATGAGATGCTGCTCATCTAAAAGACTCCGGAAATGATCACTCCTTGCTTGTGATGTCACTGGGACATCACAGGCAGGAACTGAATCAGGACAGCTTTCAGGGTTATCAGAAGACCCTGAGCTGTCTAGGTTAAGCATTCAGGTGCCGTGATTTCTTCACAGGACCTGTGATCCCGCCGATCGGATCTCTGATCTGATCGGCGCTGTTAGATACACATCTCATCTGATGACGGGAGGAGGATGCAGGCTCTCAGCATAAGCCCTAATCAAACAGTGTGAGGTAACTCAAGATGTAAATGTAGGTCACGGGTCGTGAAGTTGTTAAAAATCAGGGGTGTGATGTACCCTGTCACAAAGACTTAGTCAGGAACTGCAGCTCTCTGGCGCCCCCTTATCCTGCTGGTCACATCCGGTATTGCCAGAGGATAAGAAAGGAGCCAAGCTGTCCTAATTTATGTTGTCTACTGCGGCACGTGATGTGACAGGATGTATATATACCACCAGTTCCTGCCAGGAACGTATATATACCTCATTCTAGTCACCCTCAGGCCCACAATATCACATAAATACAAAAAGTTATGCTGCCACCACCGATTCCTTTAAGGTGGATCGGTCACCTGCTCTGGTAACGTGTAAAAGCGGGGTTGCGTGTCAGATCGTCAAAGAACATGAAGAACGAAGCTTGTAAATTATAATATTTTACTCCCAAAGTTGGCAGTGTTTAAGATATACAAGATATTACAAAATGTACAATGTACATATATGCATAAACAGTTAATAAAATAAAAGGAATAAAGTAAGAAATTGCCAGACCTAGCCACGCAGTGACAAACTTAGGTCCGTTGGGGGGGGGGGGGGGGGGGGGGGATGGCTCCCCAGAAAGGTATGATTCCTCCACACAGCAATAGGGTCCTGCTGTGTCCGTGCCCAGGGTGAAAATCAGCCCAAACATGGATGCTTTAGTTTTAATAAAGGCAGTAAAACTGCAGCCCCCCCTCAGTTTTTCCCCTCCCTGGTGGGATGCTCCTCTGAGACCCTCCTCTTTCACCATGCTTAATAAACCTTCATTTTTTCATATCTGGGTATGGGATGGCCCCACATTCATGATACACACCTCATGTTTACTTTCATTTAATTGAGAGAATATTAATACCAAATATGACATTTATGATGTTGAGAAAGCCAAAACTCATTTCCCAGGTTCCTAAGTGTTACATAGATATACCAGACATATCATTAAATGCGCAAAAATATAAATCTAAAAATATGAATTATGTGTTTGTAGTGTGGCGCCCTTGCGACCAGGGTGGCCACATAGGGAACTGCAACCAGGCAGGAAAATATATAGTTTGTGCACCAAACACCCTCACAGAACACACACACCCACTAGAGGCGGCACCCAACCTGGAGCCCGAGACTCTAGGCGGGCAAGGGGTGGTGGGTTTAGAGGAAAGTGGGTGGGAAGAATGTAGATCAAGTGGCAGAGTTCAAATAGAGGAAAAGAGGAGGAAGGAGTGAGTAGGCCAGAGTGAGCCGAGAGGTAAAGACACCAGAAAGAAAAGTGACACACATCCCGGTGGAGTTGGGCTACCTGGAGATGCAGAATCCAGTCACAGAAACCATGGAGAGAAAGCTCGTCCATAGCCAGCATCCCAGGGGAGTGTGAGGAGAGAGACCGGACCGGTATCACCGGGTCCGAGGAACATGGCAGCACCGACCAACTACCGACGTAGTAGATTTCCCTAATGGTGCTGGAATCACACGGGTTAGATGGAGCCTGGTAACACCTTGGAAGATTGGTGTTTGCCTAGCCTGCAGTAACCCTGAGTGTCGGCTCTGAGGGGGACTTAAGTTTCAGAACGGCTTCCCAGACAAACCGACAGGGAGCTCTAATTGGAGTTCCCACAACAGGGTTGGAGGCACATCAGTAACCTCGAGGACCCACAAGGGTCCGAGCTGCCGCCATGCTACCCGCGGAGAGAACAGAGAGGGAGAGAACAGCCAGAAAGGACATTAGAAGGAGTGAGGGGTCTCAGAGTGACAGCCTGGCTGCAGAGGGTTCGAGTGTCCGGAGTTAACTGAACTGAGTTGAGAACTGTACCGTGACTTGTGTGGCTTTGAAGAACTTGAAAGTTCCCTGCCTGAGTGTCCATGTCTGATTCCAGGTATAAACTGTTCCAAATTATTATGCATATTGGTTTTAAGTGTCATAGGGTTATTTTTTTTTTTTTTTTTTTTTTATGAAACCCATTGATGGTATTGTGTCTCAGAGTTCTTTGGATCACTGAAATAAATCTCAGATACTGTGATAATTAGTTTGGCAGGGAGCCCAACAAAAGGAAAACTGGATGTTCCACAATATCACGCAGGCCACAGTTTTCAAGTAACATGGGAAAGAAAAAGGATCTCTCTGCTGCCAAAAAGCAACAAATAGTGCACTGCCTTGACCAAGGGATGAAAACATTATATATTTCACGAAAACTTAAGTGTGATCATCGTACTGTGAAGAGATTTGTGGCCGATTCTGAGCACAGATGTGGTCGTGCAGATAAAGGCAGAATGAGGAAGGTTTCTGCCAGGCAAGTTCATCGGATTAAGAGAGCAGCTGCTAAAAAAGCCTTACAAACCAGCAAACAGATATTTGAAGCTGCTGGTGCCTCTGGAGTCCTTCAAACCTCAAGGAGTAGGATCCTTCAAAGGCTTGCTGTGGTGCATAAACCTACTATTCGGCCACCCCTAAACAGTGCTCTCAAGCAGAAACGGTTACAGTGGGCCCAGACATACATGAAGAATAATTTTCAACCAGACTTGTTTAATGATGAGTGCCGAGCAACCCTGGAAGGTCCAGATGGATGAAGTAGTGGATGGTTGGTGGATGGCCACCATGTTCCAACAAGGCTGCGACGTCAGCAAGGAGGCGGAGGAGTTATGTTTTGGGTTGGAATCATGGGGAAACAGCTGGTAGGCCCCTGTAAGGTTCCTGAAGGTGTGAAAATGATCTCTGCAAAGTATAGAGAGTTTCTGACTGAGAACTTTTTTTCATGGTACAAAAAGCAGAAACGAGCCATCAGGAGCAAAATCATCTTCATGCATGACAATGTACTATCTCGTGCTGCAAAGAATACCTCTGTTATTGGCTGCTATGGGCATAAAAGGAGATAAACTCATGGTGTGGACACCATCTTCCCCTGACCTCAACCCTATAGAGAACCTTTGGAGTATAATCAAGCAAAAGATCTATGGGGGTGGGAGGCAGTTCACATCAAAACAGCAGCTCTGGGAGGCTATTCTGACATAATGCAAAGAAATTCAAGCATAAACTCTCCAGAAACTCACAAGTTGAATGGATGCAAGAATTGTGAAGGTGAGATCAAAGAAGGGTTCCTATGTTAACATGTAACTTGGCCTGTTAGGATGTTTTGGAGTTAAATAGCTTTTTATTTCAGTGAATGTGACCTCCTAATGCTGCAAATTCAACAAATATTGTTTTAAAGAACTGAAAATACTCATCAAATGTTTAGAAACTCTACTGTGCCTAATAATTTGAAACAGTGCATTTAGAGTTTTTTTAATTTTTAAGATTATACTGTTATCATTGGGAGGTTTCTTCAATAAAATTCGATGTATATTCTAACGGGTGATGACTTATTACACTGTCATTTGCACTGACCATTTAGGAGAATCAGAAAAAAAAGATACATTTGCATAATAATTTGGAACATGGTGTACAGAACTGTTTATCATACCTTTTACCCTGACAGGAGCAGCCCAATCCGCGGCGGGCTCATCCATCTGGCTGCAGCCCCATCATCCATCCATCCTCCTGGCAGAGCAGCGCTGCAGCGGTGGTCCCATCATTGACCACAACCCGTGGGTGGCGTCACGACAAACATTATCCATTGTATATATCCCCTTTTACTTGTGAGAACCCGGGACACGGCCCAGACCAGGACCTCCATGATATCCCCAGCAGTACCCCAGTCCGGTGCCCAGTACTCCGTCCCAGTGGGCTCCACAACTTGGCGTCACAAACAGGATGGACCCGATCCAAAAGAGCAGGACCCCGTGTGCCTAAAAATCGTGTTCTGGACTCTTCCCGCCAAATCTGGGCTTAATGGCGGACATGGAAGCCTTAGGTCATGTGCAGAGGAGGCGTGCCCAGACCCCCCCTTCCCCCCTCGTGGGCCGGCCGGGTCCAAAGCGGGAAAAGACAGACCCGCCCTGGCTACCCTCAACTCTGGGGAAGCCAGCCCTCAATCCTAAAGAAGAGCCTCTGCCCCCCAAGTGCCCTCACCAATGGGAAGCTGGCGGAAGCAGAGGAAGTGGTTGCCCCGGAAAGGCGGGACAAGAAACTGGATGTGGAGCAGTCGCCATTACAGTACACACAGACGGAAGAGAACCACGCCGAGGAGTGTGCTGCAGTTGAAAGATCTGAAGTGATCCCGGAGGGCCCACCAAGAGAGTGTGGAGGAACCCGGCCAGGGAGAGATCAACAGTGATCGAGGCAGCATGGTGGAAGGCGGCAGAGAGCGTCCAGAAGTCCGAGACACCCGGCGGGGAGTGATGCGGCTGCTGCCCATGCAGATGACTCGGGTCCAAGCTGAGCAAAGGACCCGGATTCAAATAGACATTCGCCAAAACCTGAAGTCCCTGTCTGTGCAGCCCGGCTGGGCAGGTGCCACTCAGAATACCCAGAGTGAGAAAGAATGCCGCACTGCGACCCTTGTAGACGTATCTGTTCCCGAAGCTGCACCGTGACCTGCCCCAAGAATGACTGACCCACTAGGAGCCCTGGAAGACGGATGGCTACCGCTGCCGGAGCCCCTGATACCCCCCTTGTAACATCAGAGGTGAGAGGGGAGCAGCTCCGCTGCTGGTGGGAAAGGAGCGAGTCCAGCGATGATCTCATGGGTTTCCTTGGGGTCTCTGACGGCCCAGTAGGCCCCGCAGAGCTTATTACCCGGGAGGAATATCTACGGCGGTGCATCCACAAGTGGGAGAAGGAGGAGATGGAGCGGCAAGTTCAAAAACAGATCATCATTGTCCGCACTATAGAGGCAAAAGCAGAAGCCCGACGCGATCAAGAGGTGCAAAGATCTGCACGGCACCAGGGGCAGATTGTCAAGATCATTGAGGATAAGGGATTTTCATTTGCCAGAGAACCCGATGCGAGAAGAGGCATATTCATCAACAGGCGAGATGTGGAAGCGCACCTTCCAGCAAAACACCCAGACAGTGAAGTAAGTATCGGAGAATGGGTCTCCTACAATGTCGTACTTGGAGAGAGAGGTCCATATGGGGTTAAAGTAAGGAGACTATCCCTAAGAACACCAGACGAGGATGAACCGCTAGGCTTAGAGGATCCAGAACCAGATCCAATCGTTCCACCCGGATCAAATTGTTTACACGGGTCCAGTCAGTAACCCGGATTCAGCGATTCCCACAGAGACAGTTACCGTAAAAACCACTAAGGACGCAGTTACCCAGATGCCCAGCAGCTACTTGCTAGTCCAGGCCTTTCGAGTCATTGGAACTGTTTTCCAGATGGCGAGCTCCACAAGTTTTACCGTGGAAGGTGAAAAACAAGGAGTGAAGACCCAGGTCCTGCTGCGGGGACAGTAAGTGTGAATGTGATGTGATCCTTATTGACCCCATCCCAATCTTGAGTGAATGATAGCCTTTTCCCCTGTCTGTCTTTTATGTGTATCATGGACATTGCTATCATAGATGATGATATGATAAAAACTCTCATTGTATATAGTTGAGCACTCAGTATGCTCCCCATTGGTTTTAAGACCAAATTGCACTTTTGAGACTGTGCATAGAACTTGAACTGAACTTGCAGAGCGCTTTTGGAACTGCATGTGGAGCACTTGTCCCTTTTTGAAAGGCTTTTATACTTTTTGCTAGAAAGTACTGTACGTTGAGACTTCTATAGTTTTGCAGAAAAAGTAATGTTTTAGAGAATAATGTGAATAATGTGTTTTAGAATGTGAAGTTTTTGCACTTAACCCGGAAGACCGTGTCCAAAAGGGTGGAGGAACTGGATTGACCCCCATGCACATTAAGTTAGGGAAAGAAAGTGCCTGGGGTGGTGTAGCGAATCCAGGCCTCCTAAGCTGAAACACCCGTGGACTAATGAGGTTATTGAGGAATATAAAATTAATCCTTCCCTGGATACTGTGTGTTTTCCCACAATTTTAATGAGCGCTGTTTTTTTTTTTTTTTTTGTATGTGTATTTTAAATGGATTTCAGCCACATACAACAATTTTAAATTTGTTATATAACTATATTGAACATTTTATGCTATTTATGATCAAATTATATTTCACATTTTATCTGTCATAATCAAATTTTACTATGCTCTATACATGTAATGTGTTTGTTTTTTATTATTAGTATGTGCTTCTGAATATACCAAACTTGTATAGCAGCTATATAGCAGGTTTGGCATTAACTAACCTTAGTGGTCCACACACTATTTAGCATAATACTATTTCCTATAAAGCTATCCACAACTTTGGAACACTTAACAATATACCTGAGGAAGACATTTTTTACTGTCGAAACGCGTTGCATGTGCTTTTCTTAAGAAATAATAAAAACTCTTTATGAATTACAAGAAGTTTTGGATCATAGACCTCTGGGAGTGCAAATAGCCTGGTAAAAACACTAGTGGACTAATGTAAATAGTTAATGTAACGTTACAAGGCCCGTACCTCCTTAACAAGATGAAAAATAGTGCTAATAAATAATGTTAATAAATATTGTTAATAAAATAAAATGCCTTTTTCAGGGGGATCCATGCCAGACGGCGTGAGGACACGCCAGTTTAACTCTGGGGGAATGTGGCGCCCCTGCGACCAGGGTGGCCACATAGGGAACTGCAGCCAGGAGGGAAGATAGACAATTTGTGCACCAAACACCCTCACAGAAAACACACACCCCACTAGAGGCGGCACCCAACCCGGAGCCCGGGACTCTAGGCGGGCAAGGGGTGGTGGGTTTAGAGGAAAGTGGGTGGGAAGAATGTAGATCTGATGACAGAGTTCAAATAGAGGAAAAGAGGAGGAAAGAGTTAGTAGGCCAGAGTGAGCCGAGAGGTAAAGACACCAGAAAGAAAAGGGACACACATCCCGGTGGAGTTGGGCTACCTGGAGATGCAGAATCCAGTCACAGAAACCATGGAAAGAAAGCTCGTCCATAGCCAGCATCCCAGGGGAGTGTCAGGAGAGAGACCGGACCGGTATCACCGGGTCCGAGGAACACGGCAGCACCGACCAACTACTGGCGGAGTAGTTTTCCCCAATTGTGCTGGAATCACATGGGTTAGATGGAGCCTGGTAACACCTTGGAAGATAGGGTTACTGCAGGCTAGGCAAACACCAGAGTGTCGGCTCTGAGGGGGACTGAAGTTTCAGACCGGCTTCCCAGACAAACCGATGGGGAGCTCTAATTGCAGGTTGGAGTTCCCACAACAGGGTTGGAGCCACAGCAGCAACCACGAGGACCCACAAGGGCCCGAGCTGCCGCTATGCTCCCCGCGGAAAGAACAGAGAGGGAGAGAACAGCCTGAAAGGACATTAGAAGGAGTGAGGGGTCTCAGAGTGAGAGCCTGGCTGCAGAGGGTTCGAGTGTCTGGAGTTAACTGAACTGTGAACTGTGTTAAGAACTGTACCGTGACTTGTGTGGCTTTGAAGAACTTGAAAGTAAACCCGGTGAACCCTGCCTGAGTGTCTGTGTCTGATTCCAGGTATACAGAACTGTTTATCATACCTTTTACCCTGCCAGGAGCAGCCCGACCCGTGGCGGGCTCATCCATCTGGCTGCAGCCCCATCATCCATCCATCCTGGCAGAGCAGCGCTGCAGCGGTGGTCCCATCATTGACCACAACCCGTGGGTAGCGTCACGACAAACATTATCCATTGTATATATCCCCTTTTACTTGTGAGAACCCAGGACACGGCCCGGAGCAGGACCTCCGTGACATACCCAGCAGTACCCCGATGCGGTGCCGTGTACCCCGTCCCAGTGGGCTCCACAGTGGCATGAACGGGTCTTATGAAATTTGACATTAACAAAACTGTAAGTTCAAACAAAGAGGTTCTAGAGGGAAAAGAGAAGATGCATCCAGTTTAGCATTGGTATTTACGACTAGTCGTAAAAATTCCTACTGGAGGAGGGTGAAGCAAAGGTCTATGCATGTTCTGTCCAAGTGAACCAGCTTGCTCTGGATGAGTGTTCAGACCTCTTAGGCGGCCGTCACACGGTGCAATATCTTGAACGATATTGTAAGCGATCACGTGCACGCGCGATCGCTAACAATATCGTTCACATCGCTGGTGAGATGTCACACAGACAGACTCACCAGCGATGTGGGCCAGCGAGATCGCTGGTAACTATGGTACATATCGGGTTACTAGGCGCCGCGCGGCGCTTAGTAACCCGACGTTTAGCATAGATACCATCTCCCAGCATAGGCTCTGCCGCTGGGAGATCGTTCATCGTGGTGTTACACACCACGATGAAGCAGATTGTTCAAGCGTTCATCGCTTGATATGAGCTCCGGCTCTCATATCTGTGATGTCACGATCAAGCGATTTTACATTGTAAAATCGCTTGATCGCACGTAGCGATGCACAAACGATATCGCTTAAGCGATCAAAAAGCAGATCGCTTAAACGATATCGTGCAGGAAATTGAAGCGTGTGACGGCCGCCTTAGAATAACGCAACATATTCATACATTCCTGACATACCCATATTACTTGGGTTCCACAGACTACTCCTGTTCAGGCTGAATGCCCTCAAGAGCTGCACCCCCTCACCACCGGAGTAAGGTAGAGGGCGCCAATTCAAAAGGCAGCCATGTGATCCAGAGCTGTTAGAAGGGCTAAGGAATGGATTCAGTCTGGTGCCCTTTACCTTCAGTCGTGCCACCCCTCTCTCTCCAAAGACCCTAATCGGGAGCAAGAACTAATCACTCGGTATGGGTGATCAGCTTCTGGTTATTGGGTAGACTGCCACCAGTTATTTCCTTTAATATACAGTAAGTGGATCCACTTGAGGAAGACGCCCTGAGCGTCGAAACATGTTGTGGGAGAGGACCTAGTGTGATTTGAATAATAAACTTACAGGTAAAATACTTGTTGAAGTGTAGCTGTCTTCATATCCCAGCGCTCACCCAAACATCGTTTTATTCCATTGCCTGCATATATATATATACAAAGGCTGGAACCAAAAACGTACATATTGCCTGTTAGCTGTAGAGTGCGTGCGCCCTTATGCGCATTTCGGTATTTAACCTTCTCTGAAGAAGGTTAAATGCCGAAATGCGCATAAGTGGTTCATAGAAGCCGGGATGGACAGTGTTCACGGACCTATGCTGCGCTGTTCCCTAAGGAAGGAGTTGGGACTAACTCTGAAACGTTCATTGTTTTGAGGTGTGGACCTTGCGACATTTTCTATGCTTTAAAAGAAAATGATGGGAGTGATGGTGTGTCACGGTCCGCGCTGCTTCTGGGTTCAAAATAACTCACCAAAGAGCCCAACAACTTTTCATCCTCTTTATTCCTCCTCTTCCTACGCGTTTCAGCGCCACACCCGGCGCCTTCCTCAGGGATATGGCGCTGAAACGCGTAGGAAGAGGAGGAATACAGAGGATGAAAAGTTGTTGGGCTCTTTGGTGAGTTATTTTGAACCCAGAAGCAGCGCGGACCGTGACACACCATCACTCCCATCATTTTCTTTTGGAACATACCACTATCCAGTGGTAGGTGGAGGTCCTGCAGCAGCTTGGAACATTGATTCCTAAACGCCTTCAAACCAGTTGTGGGGACCACAACTGGACCAGGTGAGCGGCTACACAGCCCCACCGTTTTTCACACTAGTGTCACTAGTGATAGGGCACTATTGCCCCCCCCCCCTTTATATTTTCTATGCTTTGACGCTGGTTGTGTGGTACACAACCCCCCCAGATGAGTGACTAGTTAGATCTAGTCTCTTCATATTTAAAAGACAAGACCCTATTGCGCTTCTTTTTCCCTTTTTAAAAGTTGAAATGCGCATAAGGGTGCAGATAGGAACAATCTGTGCAGGTATGAAACCCAATAAGAAGATTTTTGTGTACTCACCGTAAAATCTCTCTCTTTCTCTGAGCCTTCATTGGGGGGACACAGGATACCATGGGGTGTATGCTTTTCTACCACTAGGAGGCGACACTAAGTTAATTAAAAAAAAGATAGCTCCTCCTAGCAGTATACACCCCCATGTAGGAGTGAACATAGTCCGTTTGTACTAAAGCAGTAGGAGAAGCAATATGAAAATTGTGTGATGCTGGTCTAAAGGATAATACGAAGTTAGGGTCCCCCAATGAAGGCTCAGAGAAAGAGATTTTACGATGAGTACACAAAAATCTTCTTTCCTCTATCGCTTCATTGGGGGACACAGGATACCATGGGACGTCCTAAAGCAGTCCCTAGGGTGGGAATAGTCAAAGACCAGAGAGTAATGTGTAGGGCCACCTTCTTCGGAGCAAGGTGGCCGTTGAAGGTTGTGGTGTAAGTAGCATCCAAGTCGAGAGATTATATCGATTTCTCAGACCTTAGAAAAAGGACTCTCTTTGTAATGAAAGGAGAGAGACTATTGTACTGTAGTCGGGACAAGGGGAGGCGTCTGGCCGACCCGTGTTTTATTTATTTATTTTTATTTATTTATTTAACAGGAAAAAAAAAAAAAAGGGAAAATAAGGGCACACACCGTCTGCAGTCTTCTGTTAGACGTAGGGAGCAGAAGAGGGAACCGAGGGAGTTTCTCGGACCCTGCATAACTGAGGAGGCAGTGTGCTAAAGTAGGTCTAGTGTGGAGCCTGTAGTCAGGCAAGGTTTTTTTTTTTGTTTTTTTTTTTAAAAGGTTTGACTGGGTAGTAAAAATACCCATTGGCCCATACGGGGATCAAACCCACCCTTGGCGTTATTAGCACCACGCTCTCACCAGCTGAGCTAACCGGCCATGTATCTTGCAATAGGTCTCCGAAACAGCTGCACCAAGGTGGGGTGACCTGGGCTCTGCTGGTGGGCGCAGGACCGAGTCTTTGTTCTGGTCTGACAGGGTTCAGTACCAGATTTCTTTAGACTTAGGCAGATTCGGTGAGTAAATGTAGCCAGGTAGCGAAGCAACGTTAGTGGGGCGTTTTAAGAGTCGGGTGGCTCTGTCTAAAAGGGTGAAAGACTGGAGAAGTCTAGGAGTATTGGATGATCCTGGTGAGGACCGGTGTCAAACAGCCACTGTGAGACTGACAAGGGTTTTTGAGAAGAGAATGGTAACCAGCCCTGCGTTAGGGTTGTGCTAATAAGGTCTGCTAGGACTAGTACGTCTCCTGCGAAGGCAAGCACAGGCACAGAAGCTAGAGGTGGAAGGGCGTTCGATGTCTCAGTAGTCTGTGGGTTGGCTAGGTAGCCTTCGGGAGAAGGAGTAACGAGTGTTGAGGCCTGAGACAGGACGTATAGTTGGCTAGCGTAGCTCACAGTTGTTTGTGTGAGCTTCTACTTACAGTTAGAAGCCTAGGGTCTTGACCCGAAGCACACTTGGCTGATGTTACTAGACTAAACGCTCAGTTTGTAAGCAGAGTAAACGCTCGGCTTTATAAGCCGAGTGTATCAGTGATAGGCGTGAATTCCTAGGGGTAGTTGGCTGAGCGTATCAGTGGTAGTGGTGATGTGCCATTGGTGAAAGGCGTAGGCCGTAACGTGGCCAGTGTGGGTACTGGAGTGTTAGCGCCTATTTGGGGTGGGGGACAGACGCACTTGCTGTGGTAATTTGTTTTGATACGTGGTTGTAGTGTGTGACATTGCGGGCTAAGCTTAGCACTTGCTAGCAGTTGGTGGTCGGGGGCTGGGCACCTAGTAAGGGACTGAGGCTTTGTTAACATTTTTGGTTAGGCAAGGAAAATTGTCTATGGTGGTGTTTGAACCAAGTTAGAGGTAGACAACAATTGTATTTTATTTTGTAGCGTGCCCTCCTCTGAACATGAGCTCGCAACCCTCAGCTGCATGACAGACAGGAGGTTTATTACCAACAGGTGGGTTAGCATATTGTTCTCCCGGAGCTGGGACGGGCATTTTGGCTTCGGGAGGAAGGCCTTTGAAGAGAGAGGTCAGACTGGTAGATGGTGTAAGGGTTACCAGTTTTGATGATTAGACATTTGTTGGATAAGCAGACTGCAGTCTATGGTGCAAGGAGCTGGTACCGCTGGAGAGTAGCTAAGCGTGGACCACTGCTAGAGGATGACTAACGTTTACTTGAGTCATGTCCTAAATAATCCGTGGATTACACCGGTTACATCATCTGTCTGATTTTTGGGGCTGTGCAGTCAGTACGTATGGCGATGTCCTGCTAGATGCCAGGTAGGGCTGTTTGCTCTGTTTGGCGGTGGGTTAGGGGTGTTAAAGGTGCAAGGAGGTACGACATACTTAGCGAGGTGCTAGCGAGGAGTGCTTGTTTAGATCATGTGAAGTAGACTTGTTTAAATTCGATTACCTCATGTGCGGACATCAGAGACATCGATGGTATGTACCTTTGTTGCGGTCTGCGAGGACGCTTGCTTGAGGAGACTTCACCCTTTCCGTAGGTGTAGGGTCCAAATTCCAGATGAGGTCAGGTTACTTGTTACTCCTTTGTGAAAGAGAATTAAGAGGCGACAGACAGACAAGGACACTGAACTAGAGACATTGTAGGTTCTTTTGATAGAGATGTAAATGTGTGCGTAATAAGGTCACTGTATGGGAATCAGAGTTGGTGTACTGAGATGAGACGCATGGGCCGCTAGTTATCTTGTGGTTCTAAAGCAGATATTTGATATGGTAGGATATATACACTATGTCCGAACACAATCGCTGTTTTATATGTTATAGTGGTTTGGATCCTGACCTGTTAGGCAGTTTGGCAGATGTCCATACCACAGTTAAGGGCCCGTTTTCGGGCTACTCGGCAGAGCCTTCTGATCACTGCTTTCGTTTGTAGCGAAGTGCTTAGAGACAGCTTGACCAGGCTAACGCGGGTTCTACCGAGGTAGCTTGTATAGAGTTGCATCTTGGCCGAAGTATGTGAATCACTGTCCCACTGGCAGTTAATATTGGGTCAGAAGTCCTAGGCTGCTGAAGTGGAGGGCTATGGAGCACATGGCAGTGGTGTTTTCCGTACACTGCCTGATGGGAAAACTATAGACTAGACTAATGCTGTAGCCAGTTGGGTAGAGTTGTGCGGCTTAGAATTGTGCGCTGATATGACCACTGAACAGAGCGAGTTGTAGATTCCGTTAGCCGTTGAGGCAGACGGGTTCGTATACTATCATAAAGGTGGTTTTGTGACGAGTACAGCTATGTGTGCCGTACGGGTATAGGCCCGATAGCATAATTGCTAGCAAAATAAGACTAGCAACATAATATGTCCTGTGTTATGTGAGCGGGTCATGCGGTGCTGGGAGTTTGACAGGCAAAGTGCCTCTGCGTACATGAGGTATGGTGGGGAAAAAGAGAATTTTGTTTACGTACCGTAAATTCTTTTTTCTTTAGTCATCAATGGGAGACCCAGACAATGGGGTTTAGGGCTCTGCCCTCCGGAGGTCACACTAGGTACTACAAGTTTGTAGACACCGCCTCCTCCGCTTATAAACCCCTACCGCAGGGAACATCCTCAGTTTGGTCCATAAGCTGCGAGGAGAAATAAACCACACCCGAAACATCGGGAAGAATGCCGTGCACAGACGGTTCAACAACCCGGCAAACACTGTCTCAACAGAGAACAGAACAAGTGCAAAATATGCAACGGAACAACTGGGTGGGTGCTGGGTCTCCCATTGATGACTAAAGAAAAAAGAATTTACGGTACGTAAACAAAATTCTCTTTTTTCTGGTCGTCATAATGGGAGACCCAGACAATGGGGATGTCCTAAAGCAATACCCCAGGGCGGGAAGAGTTCCTCAACAAGACGGATAACATATGGTTCCCTTTAAAGGTGGGCAACCGCCGCCTGGAGAACCCGCCTGCCCAAACTCGCATCCGCAGAGGCATGGGCATGCACCATATAGTGCTTAGAAAATGTGTGCAGGCTGGACCAAGTGGCCGCCTGACACACCTGTAGAGCAGACGCTCGATGTCGCAAAGCCCAGGAGGCAATGACAGCTCTGGTAGAGTGAGCCTTCAATCCCATCGGGAGAGGCAAACCAGAGGATCGGTAAGCCTCCTGAATGGGAGTTTTAATCCATCTGGCCAAGGTCGACTTTGAAGCCGCGGCCCCCTTACAGCGACCCGTCGTGAGAATAAATAAGGAATCCGAATTCCTGAAGGAAGCGGTCCTGGACACATAAATGCGTACAGCTCTCACGAGATCCAGAGTATGGAGGTCGCGTTCAATCTGATGAACGGGAGCGGGGCAAAATGAAGGGAGAACAATCTCCTGGTTCAGGTGAAAAGTTGAAACCACCTTCGGCAAGAATTCTGGCCGTGGGCGCAACACCACCTTGTCTTGGTGAACCACCAGAAAGGGTGACTTGCACGAGAGTGCAGCCAATTCTGAGACCCTCCTCAAAGACGTAATTGCCACCAGAAAAACCACCTTCTGGGACAGACGCAAGAGAGAGATATCTCTCAGCGGCTCAAACGGCGGCTTCTGTAACGCCGCTAGGACTCTGTTAAGGTCCCAAGGGTCCAGAGGTCTCCTGTAGGGCGGAACCATCCGCGACACCCCTTGGAGAAATTGACGCACCTTCGGGAGGAGTGCCAATCGCCTGTCAAACAGCACCGAGAGTGCTGACACTTGACCTTTCAAAGAGCCAAGGGATAATCCCAACTCCAGACCCGACTGTAGGAAAGCCAACAACGTCGGGATGGAGAGGGGCCACGGAGAACGTCCACCAGAGGCACACCAGGTAAAAAAGATTTTCCACGTTCGGTGGTATATCTTCCTGGAAACGGGCCTCCTAGCCCTATTCATAGTAGCAACCACTGTAGGGGAGAAACCCCTAGACGTCAGCAGCCAGGCCTCAAGAGCCACGCAGTCAACTTGAGGGCCCTGGAATTGCGGTGGAAGAATGGGCCTTGCGCGAGTAAGTCTGCGCGTTCTGGAAGAGCCCATCTGTGTCCGCCTGACAGGTGCCACAGGTCCGGATACCAGGACCTCCTGGGCCAATCTGGAGCCACTAGAATGGCTACCCTGCACTCCGACCTGATCTTCCACAGCACCTTGGGAATCAGAGCCAGAGGCGGGAACACATACGGCAGATGGAATCTGGACCAGGTCAAGATTAGGGCGTCCGCTCCCAGAGACTGGGGGTCCCACGACCTCGCCATGTATTGCGGCACCTGATGATTCAGCCGTGAGGCCATCAGGTCCACGTCCGGCTTGCCCCATCTGCTGCAGATTTCTCTGAAGACGTCCGGATGAAGAGACCACTCTCCGGCGTCCATCCCCTGTCGGCTCAGATAGTCGGCCTCCCAGTTTTCGACCCCTGGGATGTGAACTGCGGAGATCAGGCAGTTGTTGTCCTCCGCCCAGGATAGGATGCGGTGAACTTCGGCCAGAGCCTCCGCACTTCTGGTTCCTCCTTGATGATTTATGTAGGCGACGGCCGTCGCATTGTCGGACTGAACCCGAATGGGTTGTCCTGAGAGGAATCTCTGAAAAGCCAGGAGTGCCAGGTATACCGCCTTGATCTCCAGCACATTGATCTGCAACGCCGACTCCGACTGAGTCCACAGGCCTTGGGCCCTGTGGTGTGAGAACACCGCCCCCCAGCCCTTCAGACTGGCGTCGGTGGTCACCACTAACCAAGACGGTTTTATGAAGGACCGGCCCCGAGACAAGTGATGCGGTTGTAGCCACCACTGCAGGGAGTCTCTGGTCGGTTGGGAAAGGGTCACCAGCCGATTCAGTGAGATCGTCCTCTTGTCCCATCTGCGGAGAATCTCCAGCTGGAGAGGACGGAGGCGAAATTGTGCAAAAGGCACCGCCTCTATTGCCGCCACCATGCGTCCCACCAGTTTCATCAACACCCGTAGGGATGATTGTGGTGACAGGAGGACTGCTTGCACTCCTGATTGGATCGCCATCTGTTTGGGTCGCGGCAGAGACACCAGGGCCGAGGCTGTGTTGAAGTCCATGCCCAAATATGTCAGAGACAGGGTCGGAACTAGCGTTGACTTCTGAATGTTGAGGAGCCAACCGAACTGTTCCAGAGACCGCATGGTCACATCCAGGCTCTCTTGACAGAGGTATTCCGATGGCGCCCTGACCAGCAGGTCGTCTAAATAGGGGATGACGGCATGTCCCTGCGCGTGCAGGAGAGCCATCATGGAAGCCATCACTTTTGTGAACACCCGCGGTGCCGAGGCCAACCCGAATGGCAGCGCCACAAATTGGAAGTGTTCTTCCCCCACTGCAAATCTCAACCAGCGCTGATGAGCCGGAGCAATGGGCACGTGAAGGTAAGCGTCTCGGATATCTATGGACGCCAGGAAGTCCCCCTGTGACACAGCTGCGATTACGGAACGCAGGGATTCCATACGGAACTTCCGAACCAACACGTGACGGTTGAACAACTTCAGGTCCAGAACAGGGCGGAAGGATCCGTCCTTCTTCGGGACGATAAAGAGGTTGGAGTAAAAACCCCTGAACCTCTCCCCGGAAGGCACCGGAACCACCACTCCGTCCCTGCGGAGACCCTCCAACACCAGGTAAAAAGCCTGAGCCTTTTCTGGTGATGGGACCGACCGATGGAATCGGTGTATAGGTTTTGACGTCAGCTCTATCCTGTAACCTCGCGAGACCACGTCTCGAACCCACTGATCTTGAATGTGAAGTAGCCACTCGTCCTGAAAGCGAGACAAGCGGCCCCCCACCTGTGGGGAGGCAGGAAGGCAGAGCGAGTCATGTAGAGGCGGGTTTGGGGGTGGCAGCCGCTGCCCCCGCCGGCTTCTTTGGACGACTCTTAGAGCGCCACTGAGAAGCGGGCTTGCCCCCTCGGTCCGTACGAGCGGACGATGCTGATGACTGCGAGCTGGAGCGAAAGGACCACTGTTTTGGGTTCCTTTTCACAGTATACCGTGGCTTAGGCTTATTCTGCGGTATCTTAGACTCAGCAGAATCATTTATTAGCTTGTCCAGCTCAGTGCCAAACAGCCTGTCACCAGCAAATGGAAGATTCTGTAAAATCTTCTTAGATGTGGCATCTGAGTCCCAGAGACGCAGCCACAACAGTCTGCGAATCGCAATAGCATTGGCCGAAGCCACAGCTGAGCGAGTGGCAGTTTCCAGAGTCGCCGTTCTGGCGTAGTCCGCATAGGCTCTTGCCCTCTCGGTAAGTGCCATGACCTCTGGACTGGACCTTGCCAGGTCAGTGATACCATCCAAGCAGGTAGTAATTACTTGTAAGGTCCAAACCGTGGCAAAATTAGGGGCAAATGAAGCCCCCACAGCCTCATAGGAAGACTTGGCGAGTTGCTCGACCTGTCTATCAGTCGCATCCTTCAACGAGGAGCTATCAGAGGCAGAGAATAGAGAGCGTGCAGCAATCCTGGTCATGGAAGCGTCCACCTTTGGGGACTGCGACCACTCCTGAAGCACCTCCTGGGGGAAGGGGAAGCGATTGTCCTTAGGTTTTCGGACATAACGCCGCCCAGGGTGTAACCTGGGGGCTCTAATCACCCTTCCAAAGTTAGTATGGTCCATAAAGGAACCACTTGGTCTAGCCTCCGGCCGCAGCCATTGATAGACCTCCTTCGGGTGTACAGTCACCTCTTCAGGGGGAGTCACAAGACGTAAGGTCTCGTTGATAGAGGATTCCAAATCCTCCACCCCGTCTGGTGGTTCAGACGCAGATACAGACCCGAAAGTCGAACCCCCATCATCTTCCTCACCATCAGAGGAACGCTCCTCCTCAGAGAGAGCCTGGAGCTCGGGTGACTCCTCACGACGAGCTCGCTTAAGGGGTCTCGCAGCAGAAGAAGGAGACACCCGGGGTAACTGGAAGGAGTAGCTGGGCTGTCCAGCCTCCTATTAAGCGCCTCCAGGGATTGCGACATGGAGGACAGCTGGGACAACAGAGATTCATTGATCTTATTCTGAGTTTCCTATGGCCCTGGGATCACTTGAACCTCAGGGTACCGCACCGGAGCTGCTGACTCAGCAGTGGCAGTCCGGGCCTCTGGGCGTCCGCAGTTATTGCAGGACCCCTCCACCAGTGTACCATTGCATGTAGCACAAGTAACTGTGGTCTCTGCCGCCTTAGCAGCACGCTTCCCAACTGAGGACATCGCCACAGTAGGGGTAAATAAGCCAATCGCAGACAAAAACCGGGAATCCCGGTGGCTTACCGACCGCAACACAGCGGTAGGAGGAAGCGGTGTGTGTGTGACCTCCGCGATAGGTTCCGGTCTCCCCTGAAGTGCAGCCGCACGCTTCAGACAGCTCCCAGCCGGGAAGTGATGGGGAAAGATGGCCGCCGACAGAGAAACTGTGGGCGGCGCCGAGAACACGCGGGAAACACACACACACGCCCATCGGTGACGTCACCGCACGGGCAGCTTCCCATCCTCCAGGCAGCCTCAGCATGAAGGCGCCGGAGCCCGCAGCGCGGGAAATAGTGTGAAATACACCACACACAGACTGACTGTACAAACACACATACGCAGTCTACAGCCTCAGCCCCTGTGACACACAGGGCGGTCAGCCAGGGTGACCCCAGCACGGGGTACACCTCCAGATCCGCGGACCCGAGGGTAACGCGCGGTCTGAGTGTCAGGACACATAAAGTGACCGACACTACCCCCAGGCACACAGGAGACACAGAGTGCCTCAGTGCCTGTCCGGTCTGTAAGCACCATTTAGGGAGGCCTCGGACGGGGGTTCAGCACCAGTCCGGAGTGTAAGCACCATTTAGGGAGGCCTCGGACTGGGCTGGCTCCAGTCCGGTCTGTAAGCACCATTTAGGGAGGCCTCGGACGGAGCGGAGCTGTGCAAGGCTCCCATCTCCCACTCTCCAGAGCCCCCCAGAGAGGGATGGAGAGGAGCGTGACAGCGTACCGGGAGAACACCAAGTGTCCAGGCTCTAGGCCCTCCGGTACCTCCACCAGCGTGTGCCACTAAGGGTGAGCGGGGAGGCTGTCACAGGTCCCGACTAGGACCATATTACCTTGTCTTCAGACGCCATCACGTAAGTTGTGAGAATGCAGTGAAGTGCAAGCAAAGCGTGATCCTCCGAGCACACTAAGTTTAAAACTGAGGATGTTCCCTGCGGTAGGGGTTTATAAGCGGAGGAGGCGGTGTCTACAAACTTGTAGTACCTAGTGTGACCTCCGGAGGGCAGAGCCCTAAACCCCATTGTCTGGGTCTCCCATTATGACGACCAGAAAATTAAGGTTGTTAGAGAGTTTGGCTTCCTAAATAACATAAGTTAGCCGTCCCAATTCATAGTATAGTATATGGGGCTTATGGTACCGGCTTGCTGAGCTGCAAGCCGATACAACGGCGAGTCATGTTGGTGCGTGTTGTAGATGGCAGTTTTGACTGGTGGACGGCGTGCAAAATCAATAGTCCCCTTGAGTTGTAGACTCACGTCCAGCTCACTATACAGTGAACAGGGATTGCAATTTGCAGTCTGGGGAATGGGGAAAGACTATTATTCTGGCTAATGAGTCTACGATTGTGTCAGTGCCAGGGCCCTTGTGGGGTGCTGCATCAGTGAATGGATATTGGGATTCGCAATTTAGGCAGGGCTGCAAAGCGTGTCCCCATGGGAGCGCAGTCTGGCAGCTGGTACCTGATGCGTTGACCTCATTTGTTTTGGATGGCTTGGGATCTACTTAAATGGTACAGTTACGCGATAAAATATCGTCCACGATATTACTCATGCATCAGGGGTTGTGAGACGTTGAAATGACATAGTTAGTGTGTCATGGTGTGTAGCACCGTGATGCGACTACGATACATCGTTGGATCACTGATTGATGAACACGTACATAAACTATGAAACTAGCTGATAGTCGTCCCTCCAACCTGCTGCATCGTTGTGTGTCACACTGCGATAACGCTGCCGTTAACGACTTTACGTATTCACCCCAGTGAACAGGTATCGTCGCTGGGTTGTGCGAATGATCGCTGCTGCAGCATTGTTGGCGAGTCATCCGCGATATCTACACGTGTGACATCTCACCAACAATGTCTAAGCGATGTTTTATTAATACTTTGCATTTCTTTTTACTTATCATTTCTGTCTGTGCAATCCCCATTAGGAAATGAGCTCCATAATTGGCAATGCCATCCAGTGTACATCTTGCCACATGTATGCATTCCTTGAACAGCCGGTCGAGGGTGCATACTGCTGTGTGAGATGTATGTTGTGCATTTGGAAGCCCAGATACTGGATCTAAATGAGCAACTGACAACGCTGAGATCCATAGACACTATGGAAAGGAGTCTGCTGCTAACTGAACAGCGGCTCAATGGGATAGATGTGGGGGAGGATGGTAGCATGTAGCTGTAGGACAGTGAGGTAGCCAGCTGGGTGACAGTTAGAAGGCGGGGTAGAGAGAAGAGTGCCAGGGAGGCTAGTCCTGATTTGGCACACCCCAATAAATTTGCTAAGTTGGCAGATGAGGGGGTGCAAGTTCAGGGATAGCACTGCTGCAGCAGGGCATGACCTCTGAAAGCCAGAGGAGTGTCTGCTCCAGTAAGGGGGAAAACAGGAGGGCAGGCCAGACAGGTGCTGGTAGTGGGGGACTCAATTATTAGGGGAATAGATAGGGCAATCTGTCACAAAGACAGGGATCGTCGAACAGTGTGCTGCCTACCTGGCACTCGAGTCTGGCACATCGCTGATCGGGTTGACAGATTACTGGGAGGGGCTGGTGAGGATCCAGCGGTCATGGTGCACATTGGCACAAATGACAAAGTTAGAGGTAGGTGGAAGGTCCTTAAAGATGATTTCAGGGAATTAGGCTGCAAGCTTAAGGCAAGGACCTCCAAGGTAGTATTCTCTGAAATACTGCCTATAGCACGCGCCACACCAGAGAGGCAACGGGAGATTAGGGAGATAAATACGTGGCTCAGGAATTGGTGTAGGAAGGAGGGGTTTGGGTTCCTGGAGAACTGGGCCGACTTCTCTGTTGGCTATAGGTTCTATGCTAGGGACGGGCTGCACCTCAATGGGGAGGGTGCAGCTGTGCTGGGGGAGAAAATGGCTAGAAGGTTGGAGGAGTGTTGAAACTAGGGATTGGGGGGAGAGGGTATTCATTGTACAGAAGGGGATGATAGTGTAAATAGTAACCAGGGCACAAGTAATAAAATTGGGGGTGGCATGGGGGTGGGGTTAGAATAGTCAATATACTAGGAAGGAATAGAGGTACAGAGAGATGCATAAAGTACATGTACACTAATGCCAGAAGCCTCACCAACAAAATGGAGGAATTAGAATTGATTTTGTTGGAAAATAATTATGACATGGTGGGGATATCGGAGACATGGCTGGATGAGAGCCATGACTGGACTGTTAATTTACAGGGCTATAGTCTGTTCAGAAATGACCGTACAAATAAGCGAGGGGGAGGTGTATGTTTATACGTAAAATCAAGGACACAACTTCAGGAAGGCAAATTTCCAACGGTTGAGAGATGATCTTAGTGCAACAAACTGGGACGATATCCTGAGACATAAAAGTATACAAAGCAAGTGGGAGAAGTTTATTAGCATCCTGAATAGGGCCTGTGCACAATATATACCCCATGGGAATAAGCATGCTAGAAATGGGAGGAAACCACTATGGCTAAATAAGGCTGTAAGGGGCGCAACAAAATGACAAAAAGAAAGCATTTAGGGAATTAAAGCAAGTAGGTAGTGATGAGGCATTTAATAAATACAGAAAATTAAATAACATTTGTAAAAAAGCAAATCAAGGCAGCAAAGATTGAGACAGAGACTCATTGCCAGAGATAGTAAAAATAATCCCAAAATATTTTTTAACTACATAAATAGTAAGAAACTACAAAAATGATTGTGTTGGCCCCTTTAAAAATAGTCTGGGTGAAATGGTGGATGATGATGAGGAAAAAGCCAATATGCTAAATAACTTTTTTTTTTTTTTTTACAGTATTTACACAAGAAAATTCCATGACAGATAATATGATCGGTGATAACAAAAACTGTCAATTAAATGTCACCTGCTTAACCCAGCAGGAAGTACGGCATCGTCTAAAAATCACTAAAATTGACAAATCCCCAGGCCCGGATGGGATACACCCCAGAGTGCTGCAGGAATTAAGTACTGTCATAGATAGACCATTATTTTTAATATTTAAAGATTCCATAATAACAGGGTATGTACCACAGGACTGGCGTATAGCAAATGTGGTGCCAATATTCAAAAAGGGAACAAAAACTGAACTTGGAAATTATAGGCCAGTAAACTTAACCTCTACTGTGGGTAAAATCCTAGAGGGTTTTCTAAGGGATGTTAAAGAAATGCAGTGGATGTGGTGTATATGGACTTTTCAAAAGCTTTTGAAACGGTGCACACACAAAGGTTGATATATAAAATGAGAGCAATGGGGATAGAGGAAAATATGTGTAAGTGGGTTAAAACTGGCTTAGCGATAGGAAACAAAGGGTGGTCATTAATGGAACACACTCAGAATGGGTCACAGTTAACAGTGGGGTACCACAGGGTTCAGTGTTGGGCCAGCTTCTTTTTAATATATTTATTAATGCCCTTGTAGGAGGCATACAGAGTAGAATCTTAATATTTGCAGATGACACTAAACTCTGCAGGGTAATCAATACAGAGGAGGACAATTTTATATTACAGGAGGATTTATGTAAACTAGAAGCTTGGGCTGATAAGTGGCAAATGAGCTTTAATGGGGATAAATGTAAGGTCATGCACTTGGGCACAGGAAACAAAAGGTATAATTATGTGCTTAATTGTAAAACAATGGGCAAAACGGTCACTGAAAAAAACCTGGGTGTATGGGTAGATGACAAACTCACATTTAGTGGCCAGTGTCAGGCAGCTGCTGCAAAGGAAAATAAAATAATGGGATGCATTAAAAGAGACATAGATGCTCATGAGGAGAACATAATTGTACCGCTATACAAGTCACTAGTGCGACCACACTTAGAATACTGTGTACAATTCTGGTCTCCGGTGTATAAGAAAGACATAGCTGAACTAGAGCAGGTCCAGAGAAGAGCAACCAAGGTTATTAGAGGACTGAGGGGTCTGCAATACCAAGACAGGTTATTAAACTTGGGGTTATTTAGCTTGGAAAAACGAAGGCTTAGCGGTGATCTTATAATAATGTATAAATATATGAGGGGACAATACAGAGAACTTTCTAATGATCTCTTTACTCTTAGGCCTGAGACAGGGACAAGGGGGCATCCTCTACGTCTGGAGGAAAGAAGGTTTAATCATAATCACAGACGTGGATTCTTTACTGTAAGAGCAGTGAGACTATGGAACCCTCTGCCACATGATGTTGTAATGAGTGACTCACTACTAACATTTAAGAAGGGCCTGGATGCCTTTCTTGAAATCTATAATATTGCCAATTATATATACACTAGATCCTTTGATAGGGCGTTGATCCAGGGAATTAGTCTCATTGCCATATCTGGAGTCAGGAAGAAATTTTTTCCCCCAATGTGGAGCTAGTGTTGCCACATGGTTTTTTTTTGCTTTCCTCTGGATCAACATGTTAGGCTATGGGTTGATCTAGATGGACTTAAAGTCTTCCTTTAACCTTAAAAAAACTATGTCTGTAACGGATGCGCTCCCGTGAGATTGTTGGCGACATTGTTACAACGTTGAAGTGTGTAACGGTACCTATAGTGTACGGAATCACAAGCCATGTGATACTGCATTGTATTAAGCGATTGCTTTTAAAAGGCAACGGCAAGCACTGTTTTGGAGGGTTTTGCAGAGGTGCTGGGCGGAGCTCTTGCTTTGGAGGCATAGTGTGGTGCCAGCCTGCTGAGCTGGCTCCGTATTTATATTGTTTCTTGTGTTAGTCCTCTGTGCACTCAAGCTTACCGAACTTCATTTGAGTTTAATTACAGCCTGCAGCTTTGGCCTCTGGAGCCACACGCTTTGTGGGGGGGAAGGGAGGCGGAGGGCCAGCAGGTAGCAGGGATTTGTCTTCCATTCATGAGGCTTTTGCACTATTTTCCTCTCCCTTTGTGGGGAGTTGTTTCATTTCCCCACATGCAGCTCTTTGTCTGCTTTCTTACTAATTCGCGGTGTTACAGGGGCGTGGCTTAGGTGTGTGCCCTGTGGTTATTGGCCAGCGTGGGATGTGACTCGTGCGGGGGTGGGGGGGGGTGGGGGGCGTGCCGCATATGCACGTCATGAGGTGGAGTGTTCATTGTGCCGCTCATCGCCCACGTCATAGGGAGTGGGCGGGAGTGAAGCCAGTGACGCGGCGGTGGGCGGGAAGTGAGGCCAGTGGCACGGCCGTGATTGGAAGCTTCACCTGCCAATCATAGGCTGGGCGGTGCTTGGGTTGAAGGCCCAGCCCGGGGTCTGGATTATCACCGGCCCCGATGTGCGGTGAGACCCGCGATACTAGCAGGGATTGCGCTGCTGCTGTGCTCCATCCGTCCTGCCCCAGGTCCCGGACGCACACCCCGACCATTTCAGTGGTGTGTGTACCGGCATGGGGCCGCAGCAGCGAGGAAGGACACAGAACCCTGAGGGGAACTAATAATGCTGCGTACAGGTCCAAGCCAGGACCTAGATTTTTCTGCCAGGGGTCGGGGCTACGGGCTAGGGATTGCAATTCGCAGTCCTGTGGCGATGGCACCGGAGGCAGCCTGGGGATCTGTCCGCCGTGGACGCACAGACTTGGAATGTTTTACCTTGGATGTGCGTCCCGGCTGGAGCCGCTGCTGCAGAGTCTGTGGACTGGAAGGTCCTCTGCGCATGTGTCACCGCTGGACAGAGCTGCGACCCCAAAAGGAATGAGGGAGTGTAGGGGGTCTGCAGCCTCGATCCAGCCATTCTTTGCCGAGAAGGAGGAACTCAGGTCCGTGCAGCTTCAATCGTGCCTCTCTTGGTGAGAGAGGCGAGCCCGGTTGCCTGCAGCCCCAATTCTTTGTTGGGGATGGAGGACTTAAGTGTCTGCGGCCTCGATCCAGCCTCTCTTGTTGAGAGAATGGAGAGCATGGGTGCCTGTAGCCTCAATCCAGACTCTCTTTGTTGAGAGAATGGAGAGCATGGGTGCCTGTAGCCTCAATCCAGACTCTCTTTGTTGAGAGAATGGAGAGCAGGAATCTCTGTATAAGATGTCCGTATAAAAGGAAAATTCTTCAAATCCGGGATATAATGGAAAAAATAAAGAGAATAATAAATATATAATAAAAAAAAAAGGTATCTTGTTAGTTAGGCTATAGATGTGGCCTGAGTTAGGACACGTCTGCCTCCTAAGACACTAAGCAAAAAAACTGACTATGTTCACTCCTACATGGGGGTGTATACTGCTAGAAGGACCTAACTTTAATTAACTTAGTGTCGCCTCCTAGTGGCAGAAAAGCATACACCCCATGGTATCCTGTGTCCCCCAATGAAGCGATAGAGAAATAAGTTTTTGGCTCCAGCCTTTGTATATATATATGCACATAGAGCCCTCAGCGATTTGCCTCAGACAGGGTTGTGTCCTTTTACAAACAAGTAATTGAAAAAGCTTAAGGCCACGTGCACAATTGATTATTTGATGCGTTTTTTACCTCAGGATTTGTAGCCAAAACCAGGAGTGGATGATTAAATACTGAAGTGGTGCAGGTGTTTCTATTAGACTTTTCCTCCGATTGCTCCACTCCTGGTTTAGTCTATAAATCCTGAGGTAAAAAAACTCAAATACTCAGCGTGTGTGTACAAGGCCTAACATGGTCAGCGACTGAATAAACAACCAGCTGATTGATCACTGCTGGTACTCTGCTGTTAACCCCTGATTAACCTGATGTGGGTGAACGGAGATAGTACCATAGCATAATACATTATCTAAATGCAGTGTTAATATAGTCATCCATGTTGATGTACCGTATTTTTCGCATTATAAGACGAACCCTATTATAAGACACACCTAGGTTTTAGAGGAGGAAAATTATAAAAAAAATATTTTGAGCCAAATAGTGTGCCAATGTCTTCTTCTACTCCTATGATGAATGAAAAACATTGTTATGGGGGATCTGTAATGGTGCATTGTTATGGGGGATCTGCAGGGTACAAACTTATAGGGGAAGGGGGATCTGCAGATGACACTCTGTTAGGCTGCGTTCACATTAGTGTTTGCAAGCGCAGCGTACGCTGCGTATCTCGAATTTTAAATCTGCAAGCGTATTGCGGACCTATCTTTAACATGACAAACGCAATCGTCTGCATAGACATGCGTATGAATGCGTTTGTCTGTGTTTGCGTACCTGCGTTCGTAATTTCCGCGCCTTTCGAACGCGACATGTTGCATTTTTTGGTGGTTCAAAAATCCCCAAGCATCCGCATGCGTACGAATAAGGATAAACAATGCATTATTGTCTATGCGTACGCAAGGACTTGTGGATGACTGCAGTTGATACGCATGCGTTCAAGTGTTTCCGCATAAGCACAAAGGGAATTGTAGTTCCTCCTATGTTACGCCCATCTCCCAGCCCACAAACAGACTGTATATAAAAAGTGATTAGCCTTTCAATGGTGAACACTATTGATCTTCATGATGGACCTGTGACCGCTGGATCAGTGCCCCTGGACCTGTGCCACCTGGAGCTTTGCCTGCTGTACCGGAACCTTCTGGATCTTCGATCTCACTGTGCTGACCTGAATGCTTCTTCATATTTCCTAGCTGTTGTGGTAATTTGTTATTTTTTTTTTTTTTCAATGCATGTATTTTATTCTAGCCATGTTATTTTTTTTACATTTTTTTAAATGTCATTTCATTACTGGTCTATAGTACTGTGTGTATTGCGTCCTGTAGTGTTGTGTTATGACCATTTGTGGCCCACCATTTTGATTGTCATTGGTGTCTATACTGTTGTGTTTATTGCCTCTATTTTGCTGTCCTCCATTTTCCTTACTGTTTTCTTCATTGTCAGTATTCTCTTGTCCACCCTTTTCTTTTTCTATAGTCTATGGTGTCATTGCGTACGTTACTGTTTATTTGTCAGCAGCTGGATGATTGAAATTTGATTTTCAATTTTGTTTTGTGTTTAAAGGATTCCTCCACTGACAGAGAAGGGGAAGATAGTGTGCATGATTCCTCCTCTAGCCATGATGACGATGTTGCCAATGGCGAAGTACGTAATTGAATGTGTTTACGTTTAGGTTATAAAGCTAAAATATGAAACATTATTAAAGTTTACTTGTGTTATAGTTTCGAACTGGTCGAGGAGGGAAAGCATTTATTGATAATGACAAGCCAATCCCTCGGATTCAAGAAAGAGTGGCAATATAGGACCCCTGAGACCGTCGGCATTCGGACACACAAATAATGCGAAGACTGTGGGATGAAGTTGCACGTTCAGTGTTTGAAGGCTGGGGCAATGCAACCCCAAGTGACCACAAAAAATTAAGTAATTATACATAAAAAGCAAGGAATATGTGAATTAATGGTTTACTTCATTGTCTCCACAAAAAACTAATGTCATCCTTTTTTGGTTAGGTCCTCAATTGTAGTGAAGGATTTAAAAACTCGATGGCAATCAGTTAAAGATCGCTTTAACAAGGATCTACGGGAGGAAAGGAAAGTGCGAAGTGGTGCGAAGCCATTACAGAAAAAGTACATCTACCATCACCAACTCGCTTTTCTGAGGCCAGTGGTCAGTCATCGAGTACTGTCTCATCGTTTGATACTATCATTTCATATTTTTTAGAATAAATGAATATTGCAACTATGTTGTAAATATATTTATATTTAAAAATACATGATTTTCTTGAGTAATGAAAACTGTCAATGAACAACATCTTTATTTATCTATCAATATTTAGATATAGTTCAAATATCAAATATCAAATATCGAATTGTTTTCAATCCACAGATTGAAATTTATATTGTTAATTGTAGACTTATTATTTTCATTTTTGTTTGTTGCAGGACTTTGAGCAGCACTGCAGACCCACAGGCATCAACCATACCATCCCAACCCTTGTCAAGCACCACAGAAATGATGTCACAGACCTCCAGCACTGAAGCAACTACGGCAGAGTTATGTCAATCTGGAACTCAGGCTGCCGGCACTCCAGTTTATCCCCTATCCCAGGCCTCTGGGGTTGGTTTTGTGGGTACTACAAGACAACGCCAGAGGGCCTGGGATCGGACTGTCATGCCTGAGTTTATTCATTTAAGCTCGAACTTTCATGAAGGTTTGAATCGGCTTGGTCAATGCGTTGAAAAAGGTTGAGACTATGAACACACTTTTCGACGCACTGAACAGACAGCTTGATCTCATGGAAGGCGACCTACAAAGACCGGCAAGACATTTAAACTCTTGCATGGAACAGTGCGTGACGGATAGCTTATCACCCGAGTTCCAGATTGATGTAATGACTGCCTGTCAGGGTGCTTACAGACAGGCAGTAATGCTGCAGCAGCAGCAGCTGCAACAGCAGCAGCAACAATAACAGCAACAGCAATCTTACCCTACCCAGCAACAGGGCTACTACAATCAACCACCGATATCGTTTCAACTTTCTAAACCCGGACTAACGCATAGTCAGTGGCAAAGTGCTTCGATAGCAGCGCACAGTACTGCCACTGTACCGTCTCAGCAAGGATCTAGTTTGCAATCAAACACCTTGCCGCCACCACCACCACCACCTTTGGACATTGTACCTGAGGTCCCGACTAACACTGCACTGCTGAATGCGCCAACGATCCTGCCAGACTGTGCGACCACTGCAACAATTGCTCCTCAAAAACAAACCCATTCTGCATTCAATTTGCCAAGCACTGTCCAACCGCGTGATGTAGAAAAATATAAACAAGCATTGTCAACTACAACATCTTTAAGCGTGCAACAACCAATGGTCCTTCAAAAGTACTGTAACTTCGCAATTACCTCCTGTGCATCGTGGTGAGCCAACCATCAGTACCAAAAAGAAGAAGGAAAAAAAAAAAAAAAAACACACTTTCACAGGACACAGAAGCCCAAGACACCACAACCCCAGTGCGCCCCACAAAAGTGCAGAGAAGGAGAAACGTAAAAAGCAGTCTCTCCAAAAACATTAATGTTTTGGCCAGTAACAATCAGGACACAGCAGCACAGGCAGCAGCAGCACCTTCGGTCAAAAAAGTTGGTCGGCCCAAAAAAATTTACTCAACCAGCAGCACTCCCGACAACAAAGAGCTCCAACATCTTCTGCTGATATCTCTTTTTTTTTTATTTATCTCCTACTTCGGCTGTTTCTATCCCTTCTTGTGTCTCACTTCTATCTAATGTTTCTTTACCTTCCACTGTCACTTCCAGTCTGTTTGACAACGAGAGTGTATCGGGAAGTCCACATGTACGTACTCATTTGGGTCTCCAAGCTTCAGTCCATTTCCAGAACTTGAGTCTAGTAACAGGAACTCTATTTTACACTACATGTCTCCCAGTATTCCTGTTCACAGTCAAGCTCAAGGGAACATTTTTCAAACCCCTATTAATGCTGATGTGCAGAATGCGAACACTACCAGCACCACAAGCTCCACAACCAGTAGTACTTATACCCGATTGTAAAAAACTTATGTATATGTAATGTTTTATAATTGTACAAAATAATTGTTGTTGGTGATTGCATTTTTACAGTAATTCTTTATTTTCATTAATAAAAAAATATTTGTTTTTGAAAAAAAAAAGTTATTTCTTACAATCATTAAAGTCAAAGTTGGTTGACAAACTCACAAGTATCTCAACATAGTGTAGAACTTGTGAAGGAGTCAGGTTGTGGTTCCATCTACATTTTAGTTGTTGACTCCATACTTTTAATTATTTTTTTGTTTTTTGTTCTTGTCATTGAATAATTTTTAAACATTTTACTACACTACCAGTATGATCAAACACACTAGAAGAAGAGGACATTGGATCCCTTCTTGCACTCATCCATTCACCCATGCAACCATCATCCGCACCAGCTCACATCCTCAGAAGGTTTCAAGCACGCACGATAGCCATGCAAGCTGAGATGCAGGGAAGGTTACAGACAGGCATGCTCACGTACACATCCATGCATGCACACATCAATCCATGCACCCATCCATCAACATACCCATGCATTAATCCATTCATTCATTCCGAGTTACCCACCAATAGGAGGATGAGCACAGGAGAGGTGTAGGGGGTCACACCAGAGCTGCAGAGGATGTCCACCAGCGGGTGCCCCTGCGCATGCCGTTTGCCGCCAAATAGATGACAATATGAGGGGGAGGGGGGGTGTTGTATGGCGTAGACGCGGGGCCCCCAAAAGGTTCCTGGGGATTTTGTGGTAGAGGGCAGGAGCATATCTGCCACTATAGATATGTTTGGAAAGCTCCCACCACATGTGGATGTGTCAAGCGCAACGATTGTACATATGTTTTACAATACCAGTCAGAAGGGTCATAGGCACAGTTGGGTGAATCCACCCACCAGAGCGTGAACTAGAGGTTGTCACGGAGCATCATCAACGGTGAGAACTTGCACTTGTGGTGCAGAACCTATAAACATTGTACATTGCGTTTAACAAATACATTTAATACACTGATAAAAAATTACGACACTTCATTCATAAAGAAATAAATTGGAAAGATCGTGAGGAAATTTTTATAATAAAATAAAAGGTTAAATAATTGCAAATACAGGACATAGTATCAATAAAGATGTAATAATAGATTGCCAATTTTGTAGTCAAATAAAATATCAGTGATCAAAGTAAAGTAACAATAGAATATAATAGCATTACAACAAATTATACTAAATGGTTTAAAAAAAAAAAAAAAAAGTGTAGTATGTACAGATACATTACACAATGTTAAAGATATACGTCATCTGTTCGTTATTTTAATTATTGTTAACGATTAGGATTTAAGGAAGCTGTATTAGGTCAAAAACAACATTATGGGTTGTAATAATTATCATATTACAATTAAACAGTCTCATATGTAGTAAGAGTTAACATTAAATATACATAAATGAAACATAATTACAACATTTCATCCTGCCACGATAGACGTTAGAGACAAAATAAGATGCAAAGCTGTCCTTCATGTTGCCGACTTCGACTGTGGACCTCAGGTTGTGTTCTTGGTATTCAGTCAAGTTGATTTCAACAGGTTCATCAAAGGTCAAAGCGGTGTTTTTCTTTAACTTGGACAAAATTATGAAGGACAACGCAGGCTTTCACAACATCAATTTTTTCTTTTTTCAAATTGATGGTCGTTCCAAGAATTCGCCATTTTGATACCAGCAATCCAAATGCACACTTGACTGTGCGTCTTGCCCGTGTCAGTCTGTAATTAAAAATAAGTTTGGTCCTTGTTAAGTCACAGCTTGAATAGGGCTTAACAAGGTTGGCATACATCTGAAATGCCTAATCTCCAACAATAACAAAAGGCATAGGTGGTCCATCACTGTTTGGTAGGGGTTGTGGCGGTGGAATATTGAAATTGTTGCCACACAGTTTTGGTCCCACGTCCGAGTCTTTGAAAGATCTAGAATCATTTGATCGTCCAAATTGGCCAACATCCACAGCAACAAAACAGTCAGCGTCCGCAATCGCCATGAGTACTATCGAAAAAAAATTCTTGTAGTTATAGTACTCTGATCCACTACCCGCTGGCTTCAGGATCTGAACAGGTTTGCCGTCCACGGCCCCCCAAGCAGTTTGGAAATTGACAAATCTCCATAAATCTTGTAGCTTTGTCCAGCCATAGTTGTGTGGTTAGGCGAGGGAGAAATTCTTCGTGGAGGTCATCACATATTGCCCGGCAGGTGTCCTCAACTATACCAGAAAGCGTTGACAATCCTATCCGGAATTGTAAATAGAGCGAAGATAAAGTCTCTCCGGTCGACAGAAATCTGAAACAAAATAAGTGATAAAATGTAAATAATTTTTTTAATTTCAATCCATAAATTAGAATGAAACTTTTAACATGTGTTTGTAAAAATGTACGTACCGCAGGGTCACCAAAAGCCGTTCCTCCGCAGGAATGGATCGCCGAAGATGTGTGTCCTGCCTGGTGATCGATCCACGAACACGTCTGAACAAATCATCAAAGCCGTCTTGTGACATCCGAGTGAAGTCGTAGTACTTTTCAGGGTTCTCTGAGTTCCTGGTACAACGAGTGGTAGACTCCACGGCTCTCTCGAAGTTCTACGATGGGATGTTGCCAGGAACGACAATGACGACGTCTTCTTCTCAGTCTTTCTCTTTGATGTTCTTCTTCGCAAGCAACTGCGAACGAAAATGCCATGTTCATCGATAAATCTAGATCAGCATAGAAGCTAGCAAAGCCGAGATCCATCTTGCCTCTGTGAACAGCTGCAAAGGTAGAGTTTTGACAATGGGCAGAGTCTACTTATATAGTGCACTTGAAAACACGCCCCAGGGGAGTGGCTTTTCAAAATAGTCTGATGAAAAGTAGAAATGCAGAAACACTATTTGAACGAATGCGCTTAAAAAACGTATACGCATGCTTAAAACGCATTCATACACAAGCAAACGCTGCAATTTGCTTAATGTTTGCGTTTCAATATGCGGACAAAATCCGCAGCATTTACAATTTTTTGTATGCGTTTTTACATGCGTACGCGCATACGCAAGCAACGCTGCGTTTACAAACGCTAATGTGAAGGCAGCCTTATGGAAGATCTGCAGATGACGCTCTGTCATGGGGGGGGGGGGATCTGCAGATGACGCTCTGTTATAGGGGGGGGGGGGATCTGCAGATGACGCTCTTATGGGGGGGGGGATCTGCAGATGACGCTCTGATGGGGGGGGGATCTGCAGATGACGCTCTGTTATGGGGGGGGGGGGGGGGGATCTGCAGATGACGCTGTTATGGGGGGGGGAGATCTGCAGATGACGCTCTGTTATGGGGGGGGGGGGATCTGCAGATGACGCTCTGTTATGTTATGGGGGGGGGAGATCTGCAGATGACGCTCTGTTATGGGGGGGGGGGGGGGGGGGATCTGCAGATGACGCTCTGTTATGTTATGGGGGGGGGGATCTGCAGATGATCCTGTTATGGGGGGGGGGGGAACTGCAGATGATGCTCTGTTATGGGGGGGGGGGGGGGGATCTGCAGATGACGCTCTGTTATGGGGGGGGGGGGGGGGGATCTGCAGACGACGCTCTGTTATGAGGGGGGGATCTGCAGATGACGCTGTTATGGGGGGGATCTGCAGATGACGCTCTGTTATGGGGGGGGGGGGGATCTGCAGATGACGCTGTTATGGGGGGGGGGGATCCGCAGATGACGCTCTGTTATGGGGGGGGGGGGGGGGGGAATCTGCAGATGACGCTCTGTCATGGGGGGGATCTGCAGATGACGCTCTGTTATGGGGGGGATCTGCAGATGACGCTCTGTTATGGGGGGGATCTGCAGATGACGCTCTGTTATGGGGGGGATCTGCAGATGACGCTATGTTATGGGGGGGATCTGCAGATGACGCTCTGTTATGGGGGGGGATCTGCAGATGACGCTCTGTTATGGGGGGCGATCTGCAGATGACGCTCTGATATGGGGGGGGATCTGCAGACGACGCTCTGTTATGGGGGGATCTGTAGATGACGCTCTGTTGTGGGGGGGGGGGGGGGATCTGTAGATGACGCTCTGTTGTGGGGGGGGGGGGGGGATCTGCAGATGACGCTCTGTTATGGGGGGGGGATCTGTAGATGACGCTCTGTTATGGGGGGGGGGATCTGCAGATGACGCTCTTATGGGGGGGGGGGATCTGCAGATGACGCTCTGTTATGGAGAAGATCTGCAGATGACGCTCTGTTATGCGGGGGGGGGGATCTGCAGATGATGCTCTGTTATGGGGGGGGGGGATCTGCAGATGACGCTCTTATGGGGGGGGGGGGGCGATCTGCAGATGACGTTCTTATGGGGGGGATCTGCAGACGACGCTCTATTATGGGGTGGGGGGGGGGGGGGGGGGGAGATCTGCAGATGACGCTCTGTTATGGGGGGGGGGATCTGCAGATGACGCTCTGTTATGGGGGGGGGGATCTGCAGATGACGCTCTGTTATGGGGGGGGGGGATCTGCAGATGACGCTCTGTTATGGGGGGGGGGGGATCTGCAGATGACGCTCTGTTATGGGGGGGGATCTGCAGATGACGCTCTGTTATGGGGGGGATCTGCAGATGACGCTCTGTTATGGGGGGGATCTGCAGATGACGCTCTGTTATGGGGGGGATCTGCAGATGACGCTCTGTTATGGGGGGGGATCTGCAGATGACGCTCTGTTATGGGGGGGGATCTGCAGATGACGCTCTGTTATGGGGGGGATCTGCAGATGACGCTCTGTTATGGGGGGGGATCTGCAGATGACGCTCTGTTATGGGGGGGATCTGCAGATGACGCTCTGCTATGGGGGGGAGGAATCTGTGGTGATGCTCTTATGGGGGATCTGCAAGTTGCAAATCATGAGCGGATCTGCAAATAACACTACTATGGAAGATCTGTGAATTACAGTACAGTGCCATATACTATCCCCTCATCATTAGGAATCCCTCCATGTACTGTATACATCGGTGTATTCTGAAAGATGAGGGAGGTGGTAGTCACAGTTGCAATAAACACTTTGGCCACATTAAAATCCCTCCCTAATTACACCAAATAGAGCTACAACCCCCATCATCCATCAGAATACACCCATTGTACAGTACATTCTGAAGGATAATGGGAATTGTGTTTCCCTTTATTGTGGTCTCACCTCTCCCTAGGATCTCTCGGTCTAGTGTGTAAACAAGTGTTTCACTGTACATTGTGCAGGGATAGATATCTGATTGGTGGAGGCAGCCCAGCAACAGTTCCCTCCACCAATCAACATCCATCCCTGCAGAGGAGGAGAATTGATTCTTCTCTTCCTCCTCTGCTTTGGCTCTCCATGTGCAGCGAAGCCCATAATCCTGCCTGTCGCCGGCAATTTCAATGTAGTATCTGCAGCGCATTCGCAGATCGAGAGCGGAGTGACCGTAAGCTCTAGCTACGCATGCGCTGCTTCGATGGCCATTTTCTTGTAGTCACAGACTACAGATTTGCAGACAGAAGTGCGCAATACAAGTTTCTTTCTGCCAACTGGAAACTCGTATTGCCAAAAAGGAAACGCGTCACCGGCGCCCGGATTTGTAATGGCGCCGCCGTCTCCCACAATGCCGCAGATCACCGCCCCGCTCCAGGACTGCTGCATTGCCCCACTGGCGACCTTGCCTGCTACCAGTCTCCTCCTCCGCCAGCCGCCACTACCGCCGCTGACCTCCGGGTAAGAAAAGGGTTTCTTCACTTTTCACCCCATTTTTTGCACTATCTGCTTTCTAAGATGCGCCCCCATTTCCCCCCTATTTAGGGGGCATGAAAGTGCGTCTTAAAAAGCGGAAAATACGGTATATGCTTGTTGCTTTGGGCAAAATGCAACCATCTGTATATTAAATACCTATATAACTTTTTATAATGTGTATTGGGCTCGTGCAATTTACAGATGGTTTTTGAGGAATATTACAATATATATATACCAATAGATTTGTATAGGGATATACATTTACCTTGCTTGTTTGTTTATATAGATATACTCGATGCGAGATCTGTTGATATATAGTGCAATGGTTTTTGTAACCTGACTCCCACCCCTTGTCTAGCACATTAAATAAAAATAAAATTGTACTTTTTTCATAAATTTGGACTATTGGATCAGGCTTTCTTTCCCTCTGTGGAAATTGCTTAACCCTTAATGTACACGATAGGTTCATATTATAATGAAGTCCACAATAAGTCCAATTCTATATGAAAAAAAAAGAGAATTTTGTTTACGTACCGTAAATTCTTTTTTCTTTAATCATCAATGGGAGACCCAGACAATGGGGTTTAGGGCTCCGCCCTCCGGAGGTCACACTAGGTACTACAAGTTTGTAGACACCGCCTCCTCCGCTTATAAACCCCCACCGTAGGGAACATCCTCAGTTTAGTCCATAAGCTGCGAGGAGAAAAATGAACCACACCCGAAACATCGGGAAGAATACCGTGCACAGACGGTTTGAACAACCGGAAAACACTGTCTCAACAGAGAACAGATCAAATGCAAACATGCAACGGAACAACTGGGTGGGTGCTGGGTCTCCCATTGATGATTAAAGAAAAAAGAATTTACGGTACGTAAACAAAATTCTCTTTTTTCTGGTCATCATAATGGGAGACCCAGACAATGGGGATGTCCTAAAGCAATACCCCAGGGCGGGAAGAGTTCCTCAACAAGACGGATAATACACGGTCCCCCTTAAAGGTGGGCAACCGCCGCCTGGAGGACCCGCCTGCCCAAACTTGCGTCCGCAGAGGCATGGGCATGCACCATATAGTGCTTTGAGAAAGTGTGCAGGCTGGACCAGGTGGCCGCCTGACACACCTGTAGAGCAGATGCTCGATGTCGCAAGGCCCATGAGGCACCTACAGCTCTGGTAGAGTGTGCCTTCAAACCCACCGGGAGAGGCAAACCAGAAGACCGGTATGCCTCCTGAATGGGAGCCTTGATCCATCTGGCCAAGGTCGACTTCGAAGCCGCGGACCCCTTACAGCGACCCATCGTGAGGACAAATAAGGAATCGAACTCCTAAAGGAGGCGGTCCTGGACACATAAATGCGTACAGCTCTCACGAGATCCAGAGTATGGAGGTCGCGCTCAACCTGATGAACGGGAGCGGGGCAAAATGATGGGAGAACAATCTCCTGGTTTAGGTGGAAAGTTGAAACCACCTTCGGCAAGAATTCAGGCCGCGGGCGCAACACCACCTTGTCTTGGTGAACCACCAGAAAGGGTGACTTGCACGAAAGTGCAGCCAATTCTGAGACCCTTCTCAGAGACGTAATTGCCACCAGAAAAACCACCTTCTGGGACAAACGAGAGAGAGAGATGTCTCTCAGTGGCTCAAACGGCGGTTTCTGCAGTGCCGCCAGGACCATGTTGAGGTCCCAAGGGTCCAGAGGTCGTCTGTAAGGCGGAACCACCCGAGACACCCCCTGCAGAAATTGACGAACCTTCGGGAGGAGCGCCAAGCGCCTGTCAAACAGCACTGAAAGTGCTGATACTTGACCTTTCAGAGAGCCAAGGGATAATCCCAACTCCAAACCCGACTGTAGGAAGGCCAACAATGTCGGGATGGACAAGGGCCACGGTGAGCGTCCACCAGAGGCACACCAGGAGAAAAAGATTTTCCACGTTCTGTGGTATATCTTCCTGGAGACAGGTTTCCTTGCCCGATTCATCGTGGCAACCACCGTAGGAGAGAAGCCCTGGATGTCAGCAACCAGGCCTCAAGAGCCATGCAGTCAATCTGAGGGCCCTGGAATTGAGGTGGAAGAATGGGCCTTGCGCGAGTAGATCTGCGCGTTCTGGAAGAGCCCACCGGTGTCCGCCTGACAGTTGCCAGAGGTCCGGGTACCAGGACCTCCGGGGCCAATCTGGAGCCACTAGAATGGCTACTCTGCATTCTGTCCTGATTTTCCACAGAACCCTGGGAATCAGAGCCAGAGGCGGGAACACATATGGCAGCTGAAAGTTGGACCAACTCAGGATCAGGGCATCCGCCCCCAGAGACTGAGGATCCCACGATCGTGCCATGTAATGGGGTACCTGATGATTCAGCCGTGAGGCCATCAGATCCACGTCCGGAGTGCCCCATTTGCTGCAGATGTCCCGGAAGACGTCTGGATGCAGGGACCACTCTCCGGCGTCCATCCCCTGTCGGCTCAGGTAGTCGGCCTCCCAGTTCTCGACCCCTGGGATGTGAACTACGGAGATCAGGCAGCCGTTTTCCTCCACCCAGGCTAGAATGCGGTGGACTTCGGCGAGGGCCTGAGCACTTCTGGTCCCTCCCTGATGATTTATGTAGGCGACGGCCGTCGCATTGTCGGACTGAACCCGAATGGGTTGTCCTGACAGGAATTTCTGAAACGCCAGGAGCGCCAGATAGACCGCCTTGATCTCCAGCACGTTGATCTGTAATGCCGACTCCGACTGAGTCCAGAGGCCTTGAGCCCTGTGGTGCAAGAACACCGCACCCCAGCCTTTCAGACTGGCGTCGGTGGTCACCACTAACCATGACGGTTTTAGAAAGGACCGGCCCCGTGACAGATGATGTGGCCGGAGCCACCACTGTAGGGAGTCCCTGGTCGATTGTGACAGCGTCACCAGCCGATTCAGAGAAATCGTCTTTTTGTCCCATCGGCGAAGAATCTCCAACTGGAGAGGACGGAGGCGAAACTGTGCGAAAGGCACCGCCTCTATCGCCGCTACCATGCGTCCCACCAGCTTCATCAACCCCGTAGGGAAGATTGTGGTGACAGGAGAACATTCTGCACTCCTGATTGGATCGCAAGCTGTTTGGCTTGAGGTAGGGACACCAGGGCTGAGTCCGTGTGGAAGTCCATGCCCAGATATGTCAAAGACTGGGTCGGAATCAGGGTCGACTTTGGAATGTTGAGAAGCCACCCGAACTGTTCCAGAGACTTCATGGTCACCTCCAGGCTCACCGACAAAGGTCTTCCGATGGCGCCCTGACCAGCAGGTCGTCCAAATAGGGAATGACAGCGTGTCCCTGCACATGCAGGAGAGCCATCATTGAGGCCATCACCTTTGTGAACACTCGCGGTGCCGAGGCTAGCCCGAATGGCAGTGCCACAAATTGGAAGTGTTCTTCCCCCACTGCGAATCTCAACCAGCGCTGATGCGCCGGTGCAATGGGCACGTGAAGGTAGGCGTCCTGGATATCTATGGACGCCAGGAAGTCTCCCTGTGACACAGCCGCGATCACGGAGCGCAGGGATTCCATACGAAACTTCCGAACCAACACGTGGCGGTTGAACAGCTTGAGGTCCAGAACCGGACGAAAAGAGCCGTCCTTCTTTGGGACAATAAAGAGGTTGGAGTAAAAAACCCCTGAACCTCTCTCCCGTGGGTACTGGGACCACCACTCCGTCTCTGCGGAGTCCCTCCAACACCAGATGAAAAGCCTGAGCTTTGTCTAGGGATGGAACAGACCGATGGAATCGGTGTGCCGGCTGTGACGTCAGCTCTATCCTGTAGCCTTTTGAGACTACGTCTCGGACCCACTGGTCTTGAACGTGGAGAAGCCATCTGTCCTGGAAAAGAGACAGGCAGCCCCCACCTGTGGGGAGACAGGATGAAGGAGCGAGTCATGCCGAAGCGGGTTTAGGGGTGGCAGCTGCAGCCCCTGCCGGCTTCTTTTGGCGACTTTTGTTGCGCCACTGAGTGGAGGGCTTGCCCCCACGGTCCGCGCGAGCGGACGCCGCTGATGACTGCGAGCTGGGGCGAAAGGACCACTGTTGTTTTGGGTTCCTTTTCACGGTATACCGTGGCTTAGGCTTATTCTGCGGTATCTTAGACTCAGCAGAATCCTTTATCAGCTTGTCCAGCTCGGTGCCGAAGAGCCTGTCACCAGCAAACGGAAGATTTTGCAAAATCTTCTTAGACGTGGCATCTAAGTCCCAAAGACGCAGCCACAACAACCTGCGGATCGCTATAGCATTGGCCGAAGCCACAGCCGAGCGAGTGGCAGTTTCCAAAGTTGCCGTCCTGGCGTAATCCGCATAAGCCCTTGCTCTGTCGGTGAGTGCCAGGACCTCTGGGCTGGCCCTAGCTAGATCAGAGATACCATCCAAGCAGGAGGTAATCGCTTGTAGGGTCCAGACCGCGGCAAAATTAGGGGCAAATGAAGACCCCACAGCCTCATAGGAAGACTTGGCGAGTTGCTCGACCTGTCTATCAGTAGCATCCTTCAATGAGGAGCTATCAGAGGCAGAAAACAAGGAGCGTGCAGCAATCCTAGTCATGGAAGCGTCCACCTTAGGGGACTGTGACCATTCCAGAAGCACCTCCTGAGGAAAGGGAAAGCGAAGGTCCTTAGGTTTACGGACATAACGCCGCCCAGGATGTAACCTGGGTGCTCTAATCACCCTTCCAAAATTAGTGTGGTCCATAAAGGACCCACTTGGTCTCGCCTCCGGCCGCAGCCATTGATAGACCTCCTTGGGGTGAACAGTCACCTCCTCAGGAGGAGTGACCAGACGTAATGTCTCATTGATGGAGGACACCAGATCCTCCACCCCATCTGGAGGTTCAGAGACAGACCCGAGAGTAGAACCCCCATCATCTACCTCACCATCAGAGGAACGCTCCTCCTCAGAGGGAGCTTGGAGCTCTGGAGAGGCCTCACGAGCTCGCTTAGGGGGTCTCACAGAAGAAGTAAGAAGCACCCGGGGGTAACTGGAAGGAGTAGCTGGGTTTTCCAGCCTCCTATGAAGTGCCTCCAGGGATTGCGACATGGAGGACATCTGGGACAGCAGAGATTCATTTATCTTATTCTGCGCTTCCCATGTCCCTGGGATCACCCGAACCTCAGGGTACAGACCCGCAGATTCTGATTCAACAGTAACTGTCCGGGTCTCTGGGCGTCCGCAATTATTGCAGGACCCCTCCACCAGTGAACCGTTGCATGTAGCGCAGGTAATGGTGCCATCTGCCGCCTTAGCAGCATGCTTCCTTACTGAGGACATCGCCACAGTAGGGGGAAATAAGCCAAGTTGTAACAAACAAACCGGAGATCCCGGTGGCTTACCGACCGCAGTAAGCGGTAGGAGGAAGCGGTGTTCGTGTGTGACCTCCGCGAGTTCCGGTCTCCCCTGGAAAGTGCAGACACACGCTGCAGCCAGAGCCCAGCCGGGAAGAGAGGGAGAAGATGGCCGCCGACAGTAAAGTCATAGGCGTGGCCAGGAACACGCGGGAGAACACAAAACACGCCCATCGGTGATGTCACCGTAAGAGCTGCTTCCTCCTCCTCCAGGCAGCCTCAGTAATGGAGGTGCCAGAGCCCGCAGCGCGGGAAAAGAGTGTGTAACAATACACATACACACACAGACTGCATGCACAAAACAAACATCAGCAGTCTACAGCCTCAGCCCCTGAGACACACAGGGCGGTCAGCCAGAGTGACCCCAGCACAGGGTACACCGACAGAACCGCGGACCGAGGGTAACCGCGCGGTCTGAGTGTCATGACACCAAGTGACAGACACTACCCCCAGGCACACAGGAGACACACCAGGTGCCTCAGTGCCGGTCCGGTCTGTAAGCACCTTTAGGGAGGCCTCGGACGGGGGTACAGCACCAGTCCGGAGTGTAAGCACCATTTAGGGAGGCCTCGGACTGGGCTGGCTCCGTCCGGTCTGTAAGCACCATTTAGGGAGGCCTCGGACGGAGCGGAGCTGTGCAAGGCTCCAGGCTCCCCTCTCCAGAGCCTCCATGGAGGGATGGAAAGGAAGGAGCTCGACAGCGTACCGGGAGGACAGCAAGTGTCCAGGCTAAAAAGCCCTCCGGTACCTCCACCAGCGTGTTCCACAAAGGGTGAGCGGGGAGACTGTCGAGGGTCCCGACCGGGACCATTTACCTTGTCTTCATACGCCATCACGTAAGCTGTGAGAATGCAGTGAAGTGCAAGCAAAGCGTGATCCTCCGAGCACACTAAGTTTAAAACTGAGGATGTTCCCTACGGTGGGGGTTTATAAGCGGAGGAGGCGGTGTCTACAAACTTGTAGTACCTAGTGTGACCTCCGGAGGGCGGAGCCCTAAACCCCATTGTCTGGGTCTCCCATTATGATGACCAGAAAATGATAGTTATAGAAATATAATTTACTAGCTGTACTACCCCGCTACGCCCGGGTTAATAAATAACTGCTGTTAGCTATAACAAAACAGAATTTGAATATGTCATATTAATGACCTTTAAGAAAATAGAAGCTGAGCTGTGATTGGTTGCTATAGGCAGCCTAATAAATCTCCAGCCAACAGTAAACCCTCCTCCTGGCCGGGCAGTATATGTTACCTCACACATACACATAATAGACAGCTCATGTGACTGACATCTGCCTTAATTCCCTATATGGCACATGTGTTGCACATTGGCTGTTTTTAATCAGATGTTTATTTTTGGAAATTAAAGATCGCACACGTATGAGGCGAGTTGTGTGAGGTGATTTCTGCACATCTGTGTCTGTGTGGTGTGTGTCTCCAGGGGTGTGTGTGTGTGTGTGTGTCTGTGGGGTGTGTGCATGTGTCCCTATAGGGCGTGTATGTGTGTGTTTCCCTGTGTGTGTGTGTGGGGGGGGGGGGGGGGGGTCTGTGTGGTGTGTGTGTGTCTCTGTGTTGTGTGTCTCTCTTTGTGGTGTGTATGTGTGTTCGGGTGATGAGTATCCAATGTTGGGGCTGCACCTTAGCGACTATACATCTGTGTCTGCGTGGTGTGTGTGTCCATGGGGTGTGTGTGAGTGTGTGTGTGTGTCTGTGGGGTGAGTGCATGTGTCCCTATAGGGTGGCTATGTGTGTGTGTCCCTGTGAGGTGAGTGCATGTGTCACTAAGGGGTGTGTGTGAGTCCCTGTGGGGGGTGTGTGTCTCTGTGTTGTGTGTCTCTCTTTGTGGTGTGTGTTTGGGTGTGTGGTGAGTATCCAATGTTGGGGCTGCACCTTAGCGACTATACACTTGCTGTTACTCTGTGTGCGTGTGGTGTGTATACATGTCCCGTGTGTGGTGAATATCCAATGTTGGGGCCCCACCTTAGTGACTATATGCTGGTATATGCGGTTAGTTTTTGGCGCTGTCATTAAGCCCCTCTCATTCACAACCGTCAACTGGTAACTGTCACTTTTCCCCCATTATGTAGATAGGGGCAAAATTGTTTGGTGAACTGGAACGCGCAGGGTTAAAATTTCGCTTCACAATATAGCCTATGACGCTCTCGGGGTCCAGACATGTGACTGTGCAAAATTTTGTGGCTGTAGTTGCGACGGTGTAGATGCCAATCCCAGATATACATACATACATACATACATACATACATACAGCTTTATTTATTAGATGGATTGGAAAAGAACTCTGTGGTGTTTTTTACCATCATTAATGTGTATAGCAAACTCACCCCCACTGACATGAACTTCATATAAAGAGTATCGAGGAGAGGACAACATTCTCATATCAGGCCGAAACTTTTCTGCCAAGGTTTCTATGACATCTTGTGTTGTGGCTGTGCTTGAAACTCTGATGCATTTTGTAGCAAAGTTTCCAGCAGCTTTGTCTTGGAAGTAAAACCTCATTACTCCATGGAACTCCAAATCCTAGAACACACATTGTTAGAATAGCTGTTAGTTTCAAGAATGGGGTATGTTCACACATTGCTTTTCTGAATTTTTTTTACAAGAGTTTTCTGCAAATTAAAAGCTGTTTTTCTTATAGTACCAGCAATAGCCATATTTCAGAAATCACATACATATACACATATAGTTGTGGCCAAAAGTAGTTGCTGGGATTTTCTGACACTATAAAACCCTCCTTTCCAGCTTTCCAACTACCTGTAATTCCACCGCCTACAGGCATCTAAGCCTTATATGACTGGATTTATCCCTTTATTCCTTGTTTGTTACTTCAAGTACAGTTGTGGCCAAAAGTATTGACACCCTGCAATTCTGTCAGATAATACTCAGTTTCTTCCTGAAAATGATTGCAATCACAAATTCTTTGGTATTATTATCTTCATTTAATTTGTCTTCAATGAACAAAACACAAAAAAGAGAATAAAGCAAAAAGCAAAACATTGATCATTTCACACAAAACTCCAAAAATGGGCCGGACAAAAGTATTGGCACCCTCAACCTAATACTTGGTTGCACAACCTTTAGCCAAAATAACTGCGATCAACCGCTTCTGGTAACCATCAATGAGTTTCTTACAATGCTCTGCTGGAATTTGAGACCATTCTTCTTTGGCAAACTGCTCCAGGTCCCTGATATTTGAAGGGTGCCTTCTCCAAAGTGCCATTTTTAGATCTCTCCACAGGTGTTCTATGGGATTCAGGTCTGGACTCATTGCTGGCCACCTTAGAAGTCTCCAGTGCTATCTCTCAAACCATTTTCTAGTACCTTTTGAAGTGTGTTTTGGGTCATTGTCCTGCTGGAAGACCCATGACCTCTGAGGGAGACCCAGCTTTCTCACACTGGGCCCTACATTATGCTGCAAAATTTGTTGGGAGTCTTCAGACTTCATAATGCCATGCACACGGTCAAGCAGTCCAGTGCCAAGGGCAGCAAAGCAACCCCAAAACATCAGGGAACCTCCGCCATGTTTGACTGTCTTTTCTTTGAATGCCTCTTTCTTTTCTCCTGTAAACTCTATGTTGATGCCTTTGCCCAAAAAGCTCTACTTTTGTCTCATCTGACCAGAGAACATTCTTCAAAAACGTTGTAGGCTCTCTCTGGTAAGTTTTGGCAAACTCCAGCCTGGCTTTTTTATGTCTCGGGGTAAGAAGTGGGGTCTTCCTGGGCATCCTACCATTCAGTCCCTTTTCATTCAGATGCCGACGGATAGTACGGGTTGACACTGTTGTACCCTCAGACTGCAGGGCAGCTTGAACTTGTTTGGATGTTAGTCAAGGTTCTTCATCCACCATCGGCACAATCTTGCGTTGAAATCTCTTGTCAATTTTTCTTTTCCGTCCACATCTAGGGAGGTTAGCCACAGTGCCATGGGCTTTAAACTTCTTGATGACACTGCACACGATAGACACAGGAACATTCAGGTCTTTGGAGATGGACTTGTAGCCTTGAGATTGCTCATGCTTCCTCACAATTTGGTTTCTCAAGTCCTCAGACAGTTCTTTGGTCTTCTTTCTTTTCTCCATGCTCCATGTGGTACACACAAGGACACAGGTTGAGTCAACTTTAATCCATGTCAACTGGCTGCAAGTGTGATTTAGTTATTGCCAACATCTGTTAGGTGCCACAGGTAAGTTACAGGTGTTGTTAATTACAAAAATTAGAGAAGCATCACATGATTTTTGTAACACTGCCAATACTTTTGTCCACCCCCTTTTTTATGTTTGGTGTGGAATTATATCCAATTTGGCTTTAGGACTAATCTTTTTGTGTTTTTTTCATTGAAGACAAATTAAATGAAGATAATAATACCAAAGAATTTGTGATTGCAATCATTTTCAGGAAGAAACTGAGTATTATCTGACAGAATTGCAGGGGTGTCAATACTTTCGGCTACAACTGAACATACGCTGCATTTTTAAACTTTTTGGCTGGGGTTTTACAAATTTCCTGGTGAATTAAACTACCTTTAACATGTACTGTAGATAAATGACAACACCAAAATGCAGGTAAACTGTGCAAAAACAGAGCAAAACCAACTATTAGGAATTTTTTTTTTTTTTACTGCCAAGACAGCAGGTTATGCTGCACAACAAATGGATAAAATAAAGCAACATTTGACCATTACAGTTTTACAAAAGTACAAGTTGTTTGTAGAAGATATAAAAAGCTACTTTACCATAAATTGCAGAAAAACATCCTACTCGCACTCATGATTTTTTGCAAACAGAAAATGCTTTTTTTTTTTTTTTTTTTTTTTTTTAACATTTTATTGATTTTTAGTAACATACAGTGTAAGGCTGCGTTCACACATTGCGTATTTTGCCACGCTTTTTTTACGTGCGCTTTTTCAAAATACGCAGTGCGTTTATTGGAGAAAACGCAGCTGCGTAAAGAATTGAGAAGTCAATTCTTTACGTAGCAGCTCCTGCATTTTCTCCTTCTGACGTCACAGAGGGGCGGAAGAATCCTGCTTCCTCCTCCCCTCTGTGACAGCTGTGACAGCCCATTAGATTTCACAGTGTATTAATATATACTGCGAAATCTAAATTGAACAAAGGCAAGTATATGAAAAATAAAAAAGAATGAATACTTTACCTGTCCGACGCTTTTTCCCCGGTGTCCGGTGCCCAGGCCAGTCAAGGTGTCTTCTACCAGGACCTGTCGTGATGTCAAAGGGGCGTACCCGGCGCTGATTGGCCGCTCGCGGTCATGTGATACATATCACACGACAGCGAGCGGCCAATCAGAGCTGGGAACGCCCCTCTGACATCACGGCAGGCTCTTGCAAGACACAGATCTGCTGGCCTGGGCACCGAACATCGGGAGAAGGCGTCGGACAGGTGTAGTATTCATTCTTTTTTATTTTTCATATACTTGCCTTTGTTTAATTTAGATTTCGCAGTGTATATTAATACACTGTGAAATCTAATGGGGCTGTCACAGAGGGGAGGAGGAAGCAGGATTCTTCCTCCCCTCTGACATCACTGCGCTTTCTGGGGTAAAGAAAGCGCAGTGTGTGAAAGCCCCTGCATATTTTGTTGTGCTTTTTTGCGCGGCTGAAAAACACAGCAAAAAGCGTATTTTGCTGCGCTTTTTTGCGCGCGCTATGTGTGAACGCAGCCTTAAATGACATTTCCAAAAATCAGATCTTATGCTTCACATTGATATATAAACGTATAGAATATTTCTTTGCAAAAGGGAAAACTTTGTGATAATTTGAACCATATCTTACTTAAAATAGTCCCCCCCCCATCCATACTCTCTGCAAGCAATGATAACTATTTTTATGGTATTGGAGTATTGCCCCGGATTCTTTCTAATAGATACCATCGGATGTTTTCAAACTGACTCTTAAGTTGTTTTTTCACCTCTTCATAAAAAAAAAGTGCTATGTTTTATATAAATATTTATATATTTTTAGTGGTGCAGAGAGGTTCTTAACTTTGCAAAAACAAAAACAATGGTTTGTCGTCATTTTCTGAGACCCATACCAGTAACTTTAATTTACAGTATTCAATGCAGGGATACATATTGTTTTTAATCGCAATTTTTTGAGGAAATGCAACAAATAATGCAATTCTGTTTTTTTTTTTTGTTTTTTTTTAAATAAACAGACATGTACAGTATTAGTTAAAAATGTGCACATGATACTTCCATCTTTTGCAGATGTGATACCAAATGCGTTTTGCTTCTTTTTAGGATATTAAAAAAAACTTAAACACAATTTTTTTTTTTTTTTTAAATGTACCGGCATATACGGTATACATAAAACCAAGGCAAATCTGCAGCAAAAAAGCATTGTGTGAACTAGGCCTTAAGATATTTCATTGCCTTGAGCCACTGGCGAACAAAGACACAAAAGAGCCCCTGTGCAAGAATATAGTTTACTGGGTCCCTTTTGCAGTCCTATAGCTCAGTAAAATACCCAATTTCAGCTGCTTTGGAAGTGGAAATGGGCACCCTAACCTCTTGGGCCCCTGGTGCAGCTGCCTATATTGCACTAATGATATGTCCATCCCTGCCTTGAGCTATTTATTTACCTCATTACCTAGTTTGGGTTCTTTTACAAATTGAGATTAAACTAGTGTCATTTCTGATGCGTCCGAAAGCAGACTTGGCTAACCTTGAGTCTTCGATCTTAACGACAAATGTAGAATTTGAGGTGGTCTTCCACTGCCAGTGGCAGGAAGAAGAAAACTCATTCAAAAGGAGATACTTCCCAAATGCTCATCTATGGGCCACGTCACACACACAGATATTTGTGCAGATATTGTTCACAGATCTCTGGTTGCAGTGAAATTATGGACACATTGGTCCATTTTGTGGCTGTGTACAAATGTAACAATCCGTCCATGATTTCACTGCAACCAGAGATCTGCGAACAATATCTGCACAGATATCTGTGTGTGTGACATGGCCCTTTGATAGATCTATCATCAACACAAATCTTTAAGGTTTCTTAACCCCTTAGTAACTGAGCCAATTTCCACCCTAATGACCAGACCAAATTTTGCAATTCTGGCCAGTGTCACTTTAGGAGGTTATAACTCTGGAATGCTTTAACAGATCCCAGTGATTCCAAAATTGATTTTTCATGACATATTGGACAAGGCTTGTGGTAAATTTAGGACGATATTTTTTGCATTTGTAAAATAAAAAAAAAAAACAAAGAAACAGAATTTTAGAGAAAAGTAAGCAAATTTAAAAATAGAATTATTCTTGTCGTTAATTCGGTTTCTAGGATAGCTTCCACGACCGCATAGGAGGTTGCCTCTCCACGCCCTAATTGGGACAGGAAGCACAAGAGAGGTTAAAAGGCCCTCCCACCTCCCATTAGCCAGTGTCTTACAACGAACCATAGCATGAGAGTAAACAACAGTACATAGTAAAACATTCCAGGAACAACCCAAAGAATAACAGGGAGGGAATTAAGTACTATCATGGAAGGCATCTTAGAAACCGAATTAACGGTAAGAATAATTCTATTTTCTCTAGGAACCTTCCACGACAGCATAGGAGGTATACCTAGAATAAATACCAAGGGTGGGACTATGGCCTGCAGGACCTTCCTGCCGAAGCCAAATCCCTACTGGAACCCATGTCCAAACAATAGCGTTTCGTAAAGATATGCAAGGACGACCAGGTAGCAGCCTTGCAGACGTGCTCATGAGAAGCCCCTACACGTTCAGCCCAGGAGACAGCGGCAGACCGGGTGGAATGGGCAGTAAGCCGAGAAGGCGCTTGCAGCAGCTGGGAAAGGTAGGACGCCATAATGGCCTTCTTAATCCAGTTGGCTATAGTATTCTTAGACACCTTCTTGGCCTTATGTTGACCAAAGGGCTGGACAAAGATTGGGATCGATGTACCAGGGCACCGTCACGTCAAGAAAATGGAGCACTGTTCGCCGGACATCCAAAGCATGGAACTCGTCCTCCTTAGGGGTCCAGGGATGCTGACATAAGGAAGAACAATCGTCTGAGAGCGATGGAAATCCAAGACCACCTTGGGAAGAAACGGAGGATCCAGTTGAACAACATAGCAGTCATTCCAGACAGGAAGGGCCGGGGCCCGGATGTACAAAGCCCGAGGTTCTCCCACTTGACGTGCAGATGTAATCACCACCAAGAACGCCGTCCTGTGAGACAACCGTCGCAGGACATAGGACGAGAGTGGTTCATAGGGAGGCTGAGAAAGTCCTGTCAGGACAATATTGAGGTCCCCGGAGGGTGCAAGGACCTTAGTATGAGGACAAATATGAGTAGCGGATACCCTGAAGCGTCAAATCCACCAGAGAGTTGCCGAAGCAGCATCAAACACGTAACAGAACAGAAACCTGTACTTTCAGCGTGCTGGATTTAAGACAGAGGTCCAAACCATTCTCAAGAAGATCCAGAATCCAGGAGATAATGAACTGTAGCGGATCAGGAAAGCTAGAATCACACCAGGAGGAAATTTCTTCCAAATCGTAGTACAGATTGCGTTAGGCTGCCTTCACATTTGCAGATGCCTCCGCAGCGTTCTGCGGAGGCATCTGCAAGCCTCTGCATGCAGACCGCAGACCCTATCTTTATAATGGAGCGCACGGTGTCTGCAGATGATTGCAGACCGCCATGCGCTCCCATTGCCCGCCATGAGTGATCTGTGCGCAGGCGGATGACTGCGCACAAATCACACACTCCCGCCCGCACCAGGGACGCAACATGTCGCGTCCCTGGTGCGGACGAGACTGTGATCTGTGCGCAAAAATATAAAAGGGTGGGGGACAAGAGGCGCAATAGTGCCCTATCACTAGTGACACTGATGGTAATGGGGTGATGCCGAGAAGCCACTCACCTGGTGCAGTTGTGATCCCCACAACTGGTTTTAAGGCGTTTTGGAAATATTATTCCAAGCTGCTGCAGGACCTCCACCGAGTGGTTTAATCCAGAAAGATGATGGGAGTGTAGGTGTGCCACGGTCCGCGCTGCTCCAGGGCTTAAAAAACTCACCAAAGAGACAGTCAGATTTCCATCCTTTATTCTCCTCCTCCTACGCATTTCGGCGCCTAGCCTGGCACCTTCATCAGGGATCTCTGATGAAGGTGCCAGGCTAGGCGCCGAAACGCGTAGGAGGAGGAGAATAAAGGATGGAAATCTGACTGTCTCTTTGGTGAGTTTTTTAAGCCCTGGAGCAGCGCGGACCATGGCACACCTACACTCCCATCATCTTTCTGATCTGTGCGCAGATCTGTGGGAGTGAATGGGTGCGCACGGTCCTGCACTGTCAAGCGCAGCACCGTGCGCTCCCGTTATAAAGATAGGAGCTGGTGGCCGCTGCGCACACATTGCGCTGCAGAGGGGAACGCTAATGTGAAGCCAGCCTTAGTGACCGGTTTGCATTTTTTCTGTAAGGTGGCTACCAAGTTTTCAGACAAGCCATGAGCCTCTAGCACCCGGGACTCAGAAGCCATGCAGCTAAGCAGAGCTTCTGTGGATAAGGATGGAACAGGGGACCCAGAGACAACAGGGTGGGGTCCGGACTCATCAACTTTGAGGGCCACTATCAGATTGTACCAACTCCCCCCTCGACCACAGTGGGGCCACCAGGATAGTGGGGATTCAGTCTACCCTGATCTTCTACAGGGTTCTTGCGAGAAGGGGAATAGGAGAAAAGCGTAAGTCAGAGGAAAATCCCAAGGCTGGGAGAACGCATCCCCCTTCCCTACGGCCTCGTCCCGGTGGTTCAGGGAGAAAAATGTTGCGACCTTTCTATTTGCGTTGGAGGTGAAAAGGTCGATCGCAGGAGTGCCCCATCACGCGACCAGGGAGCAAAACACCGCCTTTTCCAGACTCCATTCTCCTGGAGGACATCCCGGCGACTGAGAAAATCCACCTGAAGGTTCAGAGACCCCTTCAGAAGGAAGGCGGACAGTGACAGTAGGAACAGTTCGGCCCAGAGGAACAGCCTGGCAGACAGACGTCAGGGACCTGGACATTGTGCCGTCCTGGTGACAGAGGTGTGCAACAGTTGTGACATTGTCCGTGTTATACAAGGAAGTGAGATCCCCCGAGTTGACAGTGAGCAGTCATAAGGGCCTCTCCTCCACTGCTCTCAGCTCCCGGTAATTGGAGGACTGGGAACTGATGGCGCGATTCTAGATGCCTTATAGGAGACGCCCGACGCCACAGGGATGAAACTTGTTCAGAAGGGTCAATCTGTGGTCGTCTGGGAGAAAGCATGCCTGCTGGTTGGAATCCAGCAACACCCACAGAAACACAGTCTCGTGGAGGAGGGTTGCAGCTGGTATTTCAGGTTCGGGATCCAACCCAGGGACTGAAGGATATGCAGGGACTCCTCTTGAGGGATTGAGGCGAAGGAGAAATGAGAAGGAAGTCGCCCAGATAAGGCACCAACCAGGACCAGGAAGACGTCGCCCAACAGGACCAGAGGCTGCTGGCATGGGACAGTGTGTGTGTGTGTGGTGTGTGAGGCGCAGGGCAAGAAGGCGAGAGACAGCGCAGTGACACGACCCGGATAGGTAAACTGGAAGGGGATCCCAGTAAAGTGCAGCCAAGATACCCAAGAGTTAGCTGGAAACCCGACCCAGAGGACCCAGCACCCGGCTGGTTGTTGTAACTGGAGTACTGCAAGAACAGTGAGTAAATTGTTTAGACTGCACCCTGCTGTGTCCTCAGATTTATTTACTGCATCACTTGCCTTATGCTACATCAGTAACCATCATCAAATAGACTTTATAACTACCCTGGGGTCTCGCTCTACACGTGGAGAGCTGTAACATGGGGGGCCTTGTACCTGGATGAGGGACATATATACTGGATTGAAAGACTGACTGACACACTATAACACGGACCTCATTTAACATTAAAAATTATTTTTTTTCTCTTTTCCTTCACCAAATTTGGGGTGCATCTTATAATTAGGTGCAGAAGAAGGTTTGAATTTTGAAACAGCTTTAATGCAGGCACTACGCCACATTTGCAGGGCCCCTTGAGTACCTATGCTACAGAAACCCCCCCCCACAAAAAACCCGATTTAGCAAACTAGACCCGTCAAGGATTTTATACAGGAATATAGTGAGAATTTTGGGCATAATTACAGTGAGTGTCCATAAGGCGGCAGGTGGACTGGTAGGCATGTTCGGTGCCAATGGGGGTGGTTTGGAGGAAACGGCGGGGAGGTTGGGTTTTGGTGGGGGGGTGGAAGATGCGGTGAGCATGGCTCAGCGGTCCCTTCCACAAACTGAACGAGTGTTCATTTTCAAGTCTGCATGGTCATAGAGTTGCTTATCTACAAATAAAGGAGACACAAGAGGCGCAGATGGTGCCTTATCACAAGGGACACACGATTTAAAAAAGGGTCTCAATGAGTCACACTCACCTTTTCAGGTTGTGTAAACAACCAGCTTGAGTGCTTTAGCAGCTGCTGCAGAACCTCCACCGCCTCGCAACACGGGAAAATTAGAAGTTCAAACAGGAATGGTGTCAACGGTCCGCACTGCTGCTTTAATAAAAGGTACTCGAAAAGCATTGCTTCCTCCATCTCCTTCTTTATTCCTCCACACAGACCAACGCGTTTCAGTGCAACACTCGCACCGAAAAACGTTCTGTGTGGAGGAATAAAGAAGGTGATGGAGCTGCTTATAACAGATGAGGGGTTCTGGGGGTAAGACCCCCAGGCAGGGGCGTGCATGCTTAAAGGTTACTAGTGGGAGTGACAAGTTTAGTCGGTGGTGTGTCCATCAGTGTGCTATGATGGATCATGGAAGGGTCTTTTCGTTTAAAATGTAACTTTTATTGTAAGGGTGCTTTCACACTACGATTTCTTCATTTCCGATGCTGTCCGATAAAAATCGGACAGCATCGGACCGATTTTTGGACCCCATGCATCCCTATGGGGATCGGACCGAATCGGATGTGCACTAAATGCCATCTGATTTGGTCCGATCCGATTCTGTCTGATTTTTCCCGATTTTGTTCCGGTGAAAAAAAAATCGTTGCCTGCAACGATTTTTGCACCGAAAATAAAATCTGACAGTCGGATCGGACCAAATCGGATGGCATTTAGTGCACATCAGATCTGACCCGATCCCTATAACATGGGGCCCTATGGAGAAGGGTCCGAGGAAACATCTGATGTCTCCTCAGACCCTATTTTACTGTACTGAGCATGCTCAGTACAGTAAAAATGCTCAACTGGGAGCGCAGGGGTTAAAAAAAAAAAAAAAAAAAAGTTTATTCTCACCTCCCCCGAGATCCCGCCGTCTTCCTGGAGGTTGCCGGTGGCTAATGCAGGTTCCCGGTGTCAGCAGGGCCGTATTTGCCATTAGGCACACCTAGGCACGTGCCTAGGGCGGCGCTATTTATAGGCGGGCGGCGTCTCGGCGTGTTTATTTATTTTTTTTACTTTTTTTTTCCCGGCTCCGGGCCGGCCGGCCCTCAAGCCCCGCCCCCATACAACCCCCCCCCCCCCCACACACACACCCCTTCCGTCATCATTATGGCCGGCCGCGCGCCCGCCGTCCCGCCCGCCCACCTCACAGGCAGGAAGTCCCAGCCGGAAGAGACGAGGAGAAGGAGGGGCCCGCCAAAGAGGGGAAACTTGAAGTTCCCGCTCTGTTCCCTCCTGTCTCCCGTGCTGCTGTGGTGGCGCCGGCAGCGGTAGTGGCGGCAGCGGCGGTACTGGCACCCAGCCGTCCCCTCCAGACCCAGAGAGCGGGGAAGCAGCCGGAGGCACTGGATGATGGTGCGGCTGGCGACCGAGCTCCTGCTGCACATCCCTGTGCTCAGAGGGAGCCCGGCTAATGTCAGCAGCCAGCACCAGGTGAGGACCCTAGAAGTGTGGGGAAACTGTGCAGAGGACAGAGGAGCAGGTGGACCGAGAAGAAGAGGCACAGGGGGACAGAAATAAGGGGACAGGAGAAGAGGAGAGAGGAGCAGCAGTAGGGACAGAGGAGAGGAGGACTGGGGTGCAGAAGGACAGGAGCAACAGGAGGGACAGCGGAGAGGACAGGGGTGCAGGAGGACGGGGGTGCAGAAGGACAGAGGAGAGGAGGACGGGGGTGCAGAAGGACAGAGGAGAGGAGGACGGGGGTGCAGAAGGACAGAGGAGAGGAGGACGGGGGTGCAGAAGGACAGAGGAGAGGAGGACGGGGGTGCAGAAGGACAGAGGAGAGGAGGACGGGGGGTGCAGAAGGACAGAGGAGAGGAGGACGGGGGGTGCAGAAGGACAGAGGAGAGGAGGACGGGGGGTGCAGAAGGACAGAGGAGAGGAGGACGGGGGGTGCAGAAGGACAGAGGAGAGGAGGACGGGGGGTGCAGAAGGACAGAGGAGAGGAGGACGGGGGGTGCAGAAGGACAGAGGAGAGGAGGACGGGGGGTGCAGAAGGACAGAGGAGAGGAGGACGGGGGGTGCAGAAGGACAGAGGAGAGGAGGACGGGGGTGCAGAAGGACAGAGGAGAGGAGGACAAGGGTGCAGAAGGACAGAGGAGAGGAGGACGGGGGTGCAGAAGGACAGAGGAGAGGAGGACGGGGGTGCAGGAGGACAGAGGAGAGGAGGACGGGGGTGCAGGAGGACAGAGGAGAGGAGGACGGGGGTGCAGGAGGACAGAGGAGCAACAGGACGGGGTGCAGGAGGAGCAGCAGGAGGGACAGCGGAGAGGAGGACGGGGTGCAGGAGGACAGAGGAGCAGCAGGAGGGACAGAGGAGAGGAGGACGGGGTGCAGGAGGACAGCCGAGCAGCAGGAGGGACAGGGAAGAGGAGGGCGGGGGTGCAAGAGGAGCAGCAGGAGGGACAGAGGAGAGGAGGGCGGGGGTGCAGAAGGACAGAGGAGAGGAGGACGGGGGTGCAGAAGGACAGAGGAGAGGAGGACGGGGGTGCAGAAGGACAGAGGAGAGGAGGACGGGGGTGCAGAAGGACAGAGGAGAGGAGGACGGGGGTGCAGAAGGACAGAGGAGAGGAGGACGGGGGTGCAGGAGGGGCAGAGGAGAGCAGGACGGGGGTGCAGGAGGGGCAGAGGAGAGCAGGACGGGGGTGCAGGAGGGGCAGAGGAGAGAAGGGGGGAGGAGGAGGATAGAGGAGCAGCAGGAGGGACAGGAGAGGAGGACAGGGTGCAGGAGGATAGAGGGGCAGAGGAGAGGAGGACGGGGGTGCAGGAGGGGCAGAGGAGAGCAGGACGGGGGTGCAGGAGGGGCAGAGGAGAGCAGGACGGGGGTGCAGGAGGGGCAGAGGAGAGCAGGACGGGGGTGCAGGAGGGGCAGAGGAGAGCAGGACGGGGGTGCAGGAGGGGCAGAGGAGAGCAGGACGGGGGTGCAGGAGGGGCAGAGGAGAGCAGGACGGGGGTGCAGGAGGGGCAGAGGAGAGCAGGACGGGGTGCAGGAGGGGCAGAGGAGAGAAGGGGGGGGAGGAGGAGGATAGAGGAGCAGCAGGAGGGACAGGAGAGGAGGACCGGGTGCAGGAGGATAGAGGAGCAGCAGGAGGGGCGGAGGTGCAGGAGGACAGGAGCAGCAGGAGGGACAGAGGAAAGAAGGACGGGGGTGCATGAGGACTGAGGCTGTGGCTGGCGCTGTGTATGGTGATAATGGCGGCTGTACCGTGTGTCTGCCTCCATGCAGCTGCCGCCACCTTCCTGAGTTTGCAGGGTGTGGCATGCCGGGAGTTCTAGTTCTCCTGCCTGTCCTATATGATTTCTGGGCAGTGTGTTGGGTGCTGGGTGTTGTTGTTCTTCCAGGTGGGCTCAGTGTTGTCCCGCCGCCCGTCTGTGGTCTGTCTGTCTCTTCTGGGATGTCCTCAGCTCCGTGCTGTGCACAGTGTACCATCATGTCCTCAGCTTCGTGCTGGGCACAGACAGTGTACCGTACACTGTCTGTGCACAGCATAGAGCTGGGGAGATGGTGGTACACAGCACAGAGCTGTGGACATGGTGGTACACTGTCTGTGCACAGCACGGAGCTGAGGATATGGTGGTACACTGTGCACAGCACGGAGCTGAGGATATGGTGGTACACTGTCTGTGCACAGCACGGAGCTGGGGACATGGTGGTACACTGCACAGCACGGAGCTGAGGACACGGTGGTACACTGTCTCCTGCCGCCTTAAACTCTGTTTATTTCTCATCCAGGAGAGTCGGATGAGCGTCATCGGTTTTTGGTCCATTTGGCATCCAACTGCTGTGCGAGTGTCCGACATTCCTCTCAGATCACATCCGTGTGCAATCTGTTCTTTCCTCAGCAGCTATTAGTGTAGAATCATTTACAGGAACATTTTAAAGTGTTCTCAGTTACAGAATGATAATGTATCAGTGAAATAAAAACTGATGCCTCTCGGATGGTCGGTGTGCTGTCAGTGTGCGGTATGTGATTTTGTCAGACCCATAGACTTGCATTGGTGAGTTTCGGTCGTGAATCGCAGACTGTCGCAGAATGTTGCGACTTTTTTCTCATCCTGAATCTGGCTGAGAAAAAAGCGTCCAAGACTCGACAATCTGCTCTCAGAGATTGATTAACATTGGTCCGAGTGCAATGTGATGAAATCACACATTGCACTCATCCAAGTTTCACGCCAGTGTGTCCGTACCCTAATAATAGAATCCATATAGTAATCCTACAATGTCTGCTGGACATGGTATGGGGAGGGTTTATGGCTCAGTTAGGCTGGGTTCACACTGCGGCAGCGTCCGGTCCGGGGCTGTCAGGAGTGAGAGCCCGGGACCGGAGTTTTGCTGCATAGGATAGTATCGGGCTGCACGGAGCTGGATGGCAATTATCTGCCATCCGGCTGCTAGCTCCCCGGATGAATCCTGCAGAAGTGGGGATTTGTCTGCCGACTCCAAAAACATTGCATGCACCGCTTTTGGAGTCGGCAGACAAATCCCCACTTCTGCAGGATTCATCCGGCGAGCTAGCAGCCGGATGGCAGATAATTGCCATCCAGCTCCGTGCAGCCCGATACTATCCTATGCAGCAAAACTCCGGTCCCGGGTTCTCACTCCTGACAGCCCCGGACCGGACGCTGCCGCAGTGTGAACCCAGCCTTAGTACACTCCATACTTCTTGTTATTAACCAGTTAATGCTCTCTTATCCACCGCACTGCAGTGTCAAAAGAGGACGACAGCGAGGCAGACAGCAACATGGCATCAGAGAGCCCCTGACCTCGAAATAGAAGATCCTCAGATCCTGGTATTGTGACATCATCTTAAGAATAATATTTTTTGCACTTATATTACACTATGAACTCCACATCACTTTACACACATCATTAACACTGTCCCCGTTGGGGCTCACAATTTAAACATCCTGTCAGTATGTCTCTGGAGTGTGGTTGGACAAACCTTTTATATGTACTACATGATGAAATGTGGGGGTAGAAGCTACACAAAGTTTGGGGGGGGAAGACTGCGACTGATGGGAAGATTGTCCGTGACGGGGGAGGGGCTGCAACGGGGGAGAAGCCGTGACGGGGGAGGGGCTTCAACAGGGGGGGAGCCGTGACGGGGAGGGGGGGGGCGGCAGGCCGCTGAGAGTGCCTAGGGCAGCAGGAACTCCAAATACGGCCCTGGGTGTCAGCAGAGGTCTTCCTCTGCTGTATAGGACCTGCCGTGATGTCACAGTCATGTGACCGCGGGTTGCCATGGTGGAACCCGCGGTCACGTGACTGACATCACCGCAGGTCCTGAACAGCAGAGGAAGACCTCTGCTGACACCGGGAGCCTGCGGGAGCCACCGGCAACCTCCAGGAAGACGGCGGGGGCTAGTGGGGAGGGGAGTATAAACTTTTTTTTTTTTCTTTTTTTTCAGCCTCCAGCTACGATTTTATGCCGGAATCTGGTGCCTATTTGGCACCCGATTCCAAGCATCAGAAGGGAGCTGATGCTGTCCGATTTATATCGGACAGCAACGGCTCCCTAAAAATCCGTAGTGTGAAAGCACCTTAAGTGGTAAAAATGGTCACATCTCCATACTGGCAGCAGTTAATCCATATAGGGGGAGTTCCCCTTACAGCCAACACGTTTCAACACTTTTTAAAAAGGTACCGTCACACGCGGCAATTTTGCTAGCAATTTCACTGGCAATTTGCTGGTTGCAGTGAAGTCATGGACACATTGGTCTACTTTGTTGCCGTGTACAATGATTTCACTGCAACCAGCAAATTGCCAGTGAAATTGCTAGCAAAACTTCCGCGTGACGGTACCTTTAAGGTTTCTTAATCAAGGTCTATGGGTACCTTTACACGCCGCAATATCTGCTGGGAATCCTGACGGCGATATGTCACCTTGAAACCATCACCGTCAAATTGCCTCCCAGTTGCGGCGTGTATTTGGGGAATTTGGCGGCGATAAATTGCCTGTCGCCTGGTTCCTGATTTCAGAGCACTGCTCCAAAATCAGAGGCAATCATGAAGGCGAGATTCCCAGCTTTTGGCGTGTGATAGAGCGATGGCATCTGCGTCGCCTATTGATTTCCCGTAGGCGTGCCACAACGTGCTGTAGTCCGCGCCCCGTCTGCGATTATTGGTGGTGGCTACTGTGTTCCCATTGGATGTCAGTTCACAAGGCGCCATATTTGAAGAGCTGTCCGTTCAGCAACACACACATCTTCGATGGCGTCATGTATTAGCTAGCCTTCCAGAGCAGGCTGACCAATCGTAACGCTGTTGCGTTGTCCAATGAGTGCGTATGGGGCGCTGTGTAAACCACTGTGGCATGCCTATGTCCTCGCCGCGCTGAACATGTACCGGATTGCTCCCGCTGTGGGTGATGCAATTTCCGGGGCGACATCGCCTTGGGTTGAGGGCGAAATTGCGGCGTGTAATGCCGCCATTGGCGATCTGAGGCGACCATGAAAACCGTGCATGTTATATCGCCTCATATCAACAGCAGATATTGCGGCGTGTAATAAGGTACCCTATGACTGTCTATGATCTAGACCATGGGAACCCGGATTTCCCAATATATTTTTATATATATCTGAAGGAGAAAACAGGGTACCCAGAATCTATTGTAATTGAGGTGCATGTAAGATTGCATTCCTAAGAGAACCATGTGTCACGGTCGATCCTTGGGCAGGACCTGTATAGGATAAGGGTGGGAGTGGTATAGCCTGGGTATAGTCCTTCTCATCATGAAGCTGGCACTTGGGATCTCTCAGGCTGCATAATTTGTGGCCCATATTTTGTTGAAAAGTAAAATCCTGTTATTTTTTTCACAAGTTATAAAGAGAAGTTAGTTTGGTATCAAATCGTGGTCGGAGTCGTTCATAGCAGTGCCATATCCCATTCTTAAATTCAACCGGAGATCCGGTCGTTACATTTTGGTGTATTCGGCAGGATGTGGTGCTCACTATGGATGACACCAGCAGAGCAGAAGGTGCTGCCATGCCTTCTGTAGTTCTTCACACCCCTTCCCCTATTGTGACCAGTAGAGATCGGCTAGTGGGTTGATCTGCAATGGGCGCACTCCTTAATCACCTTGCCAAGTTCGATGGATACAACTTGCTGTTCAGTGATTAGGTAGGCAGGTTGAAGAACACTATTGCCTTGCTCAGTGTTAACCGCCAACTGCAGCTGGTAGTTGCGCTGAATGCTTTGGAAGGGAACGCCCGCAAAGTCATCTTGTTGAAATCCGAAGACAAAAGGGTGTGGCCTGGACATAGAGCTGAGCAGTCACGCTTAGAGAGAGCTCCATCTCTCCAGAGCACCTGCAACCACTAATAAGCGTTCACCAGCAGGCCCCAGCCTCCAGATGTGAGGGAAAGCCAGTCTTCGCTCCCAGATGAACCAGGAGCTTAATGCAGGACAATCCGGACATAGCATTACCCGATATCTGGCGGCTCCAATCAGACACACCGCGTGCTCAAACATGGCGACCCTTGGGGATGGACCTGGTGTGTAGCGTTCAGCAGGGACTCGCTCCCCACCTGCCAACTTAAGATCATCATAGGGGCAGTCGCACCCCTGTGAAGCAGGCGGGAGAGAGACAGAGGATGGATCCATCTGCAACCGGGAGGCAGCAGGAGGAAGCAGCCTACACAAACAGAAAGAGGTGAGCTCTGAGTCCCGTTCCTCCTCTCCCATGCTGGCTCCCAACTACAAGAGAGCAGATCCCGTTCAATAGTACTACTTATGCCAAGCCTTCCTACCTAGAGACAAAGCTCTGTGTGCAAACAGGGATCTGGGGGATAAAGGGATGCAGCCTCCTGACCCAACTACTAGCACTGCAGCCCCTTGTGAAACACCATTGGGACCCAGATCCCTGCTGACCCCATGGGACCCTTGATTGCTGGGAATGAATGCCAATGAACTATGTGCCCACTTAAGTGTCCTTCCTACCAAAGCAGATATGGAGGGCTACAGTGTTGGCCAAAAGTATTGACACCCCTGCAATTCTGTCAGATAATACTCAGTTTCTTCCTGAAAATGATTGCAATCACAAACTTTGGCATTATTATCTTCATTTAATTTGTCTTCAATGAAAAAAAAAAAACACAAAAGAGAATGAGGCAAAAAGCAAAACATTGATCATTTCACACAAAACTCCAAAAATGGGCCGGACAAAAGTATTGGCACCCTCAGCCTAATACTTGGTTGCACAACCTTTAGCCAAAATAACTGCGATCAACCGCTTCTGGTAACCATCAATGAGTTCCTTACAATGCTCTGCTGGAATTTGAGACCATTCTTCTTTGGCAAACTGCTCCAGGTCCCTGATATTTGAAGGGTGCTTTCTCCGAACTGCCATTTTTAGATCTCTTCACAAGTGTTCTATGGGATTCAGGTCTGGACTCATTGCTGGCCACCTTAGAAGTCTCCAGTGCTTTCTTTCAAACCATTTTCTAGTGCTTTTTGAAGTGTTTTTGGGTCATTGTCCTGCTGGGCCCTACATTATGCTGCAAAATTTGTTGGTAGTCTTCAGACTTCATAATGCCATGCACACGATCAAGCAGTCCAGTGTCAGAGGCAGCAAAGCAACCCCAAAACATCAGGGAACCTCTGCCATGTTTGACTGTAGGGACCGTGTTCTTTTCTTTGAATGCCCCTTTTTTTCTCCTGTAAACTCTATGTTGATGCCTTTGCCCAAAGAGAGAGAACATTCTTCCAAAACGTTTTAGGCTTTCTCAGGTAAGTTTTGGCAAACTCCAGCCTGGCTTTTTTATGTCTCGGGGTAAGAAGTGGGTCTCCTACCATACAGTCCCTTTTCATTCAGACGCATAGTACGGGTTGACACTGTTGTACCCTCGGGCTGCAGGGCAGCTTGAACTTGTTTGGATGTTAGTCGAGGTTCTTTATCCACCAACCGCACAATCTTGCGTTGAAATCTCTTGACAATTTTTCTTTTCTGTCCACATCTAGGGAAGTTATCCACAGTGCCATGGGCTTTAAACTTCTTGATGACACTGTGCACGGTAGACACAGGAACATTCAGGTCTTTGGAGTTACAGGTGCTGTTAATTACACAAATTAGAGAAGCATCACATGATTTTTCTAACAGTGCCAATACTTTTGTCCACCCCCTTTTTTATGTTTGGTGTGGAATTAGATCCAATTTGGCTTTAGGACAATTCTTTTTGTGTTTTTTTCATTGAAGACTAATTGAATGAAGATAATAATACCAAAGAATTTGTGATTGCAATCATTTTCAGGAAGAAACTGAGTATTATCTGACAGAATTGCAGGGGTGTCAATACTTTTGGCCATCACTGTATATCCAACGTCTGGAAGATGTATACAAAGGAAATCCCAACTTAAAAACTGTTACTACACTGTAGATCAAGGTGGAAGAGCTTACCTCCCAATTAAATACTCAGCAACAAATGTTGGATCAGCACTCCCAAAACTTCCAATAATTGTTCAATATGATGGAGGACTCAGAAAATAGAAATCTGAGAAATAACATCAGGGTCTTTGGGCTCCCGGAGTTGATTGCTGCGCATGAACCAACACCAGCTCTCCAACATATTGTCAATTCACTTCTGGGCAGATCTTCAGAGGAACACATTGAAATGGACAGAGCCCATCGGTCTCTAGGCCTTAGGAACCCTGACCCACCTAAGCCGAGGGACGTCATCTCCAGGATCCACTTTTGACAACTTAAAGAGGAAATCATGCGTAAGGCTAGAGATAAAGAAGCCATAGACTTCAACAGCTCAGCAATTCACCTCCTTGCAGACCTCTCTCACCTGACTCTGGCTAAAAGGCAGGCTCTAAGACACCTCATGAAGGTCCTGCATGCAAAAACATTGCCTACACGTGGGGATATCCTTTCCAACTTCAAGTGCGAAGGGACTTCGGGTTGGTGGTTTCCATCAGATCTGCCAAACTTCTCTGCTTTGGATTCACCACCACTGACTTTGGGAGAAAGGCCCCAGTTGTCCTTGTTTATGCTTTGGTGGTCTCGCGGGGGAGGGAGGCCACCCTCTGGCACTGGGAGGAGACTAGGTCCGCACCGCAGTTCTGGTAGCTGCTCTGGAGATCTATAACTCCCTATAAATCTGTTTTGGGGGCTTAATTTCTTCATAGCTCCTCTTTCTCATCTCCTTGGCAAGGGGGTCCAAGTGGCTAAGGGGCGGTTGATTGTGTGATCTATTTCATGGACTGAGGGGACCACAGGCTTGCCACCTCTGTCCACCATAATGGTCCCACTCTGCCCATGGCCGCATTCATAGGGATAATTGTATTTATTTAATTATATTCTTCCACTTGAGCTTGTATCAGAGCCTCTGCCATTTGGTTGGAGTAGTTTCTTGGCTTAAATCTTATCCTCGTGTATTTACATGTTCATTCATTATAGCCTTAATTCATAAGTGCAACCCTTCTCCATACAGCTTACATATCACTGCCTTTAGTTTGGGATCGTTCCTTAACTGTGACAGTTCTTGGACCTGCTTAGTTTTACTTGTTTAACTCGTTTGATTTGCATGCTGCAGGAGCCTGGCTGAGTGCTCAGATTTCCAGATTCAGTCATTCCCCCAATCTAGGGTGTGTCTGACATTTTCTTTTACAGAGAATTCTCTGTATACCTCTTTATTCATAGGCTTAGGCTGATTTCACATCGCATATTTTTTCCTGTCCGTCAGATTCTACTTTTTGCAGGACCCCACGGACAGAAACGGAACGCATCGGAGGTGACCTCCACATGCTATATTTGTGTCCAGGGTCGTGATTATCACGGATCCGGACACAAAGAGATGACAGGAGGCAGATAGCGGGGCACTTTCACTTCCGCAATGTATATACATACATTACGTAAGTGAAATTTAGTAAAAGGAAGGGTTAACAATAAAAAATATGTATTGCTCACCTGTCCAGCGAGTCCCCCGACGCCTCCAGCAAGCTCTGGATGTTTACAGGACCTGCGGTTACGTCACAATCCCCCAGCGTCATCGGGTCACATGACCGCAATAACCGCGGTAATCGGTCATGTGACCCATTCAGCTGATTGGGTTGTGACGTAACCGCAGGTCTTGTAAGCATCTGGAGCTTGCTGGAGGAGTCGGGGGACTCGCTGGAAGGAGAGCATATATTTTTTATTTTTAAACCCCTTCTATTACTAAAGTTCACTTTCGCCTATTTAAAGTGGACAGAGAAGTGGAGTGGACGGACAGGGATCTGGAGGCAAACAAGCTGCAGTGTACGGAGGAGTTTAAGTATCTGGGGGTGCAGGTGTCCTTGCCCATCTCAAACTACCTTACCATTAACCTCGCGCCACTAATTAAAAAATTGAGAGCTAAAATAGACGTGTGGATTAAATTACATTTGACAGTGGAGTGGTAGGAAGGATAAACCTTTTAAAAATGATCATAATGCCCAAATTGCTTTACATCTTACATAATGCACCAGTTTGGATTGCTAAAAAATGGTTTAAATCTCTGAATGGCTTGATTAGGACTCTAATATGGGGCAAGAAACAGGCAAGAATAAGACTGGAGAGCCTTCAGAGACCCAAAGATGAGGGAGGGCTGGCACTGCCAAACCCGGAACTGTACTTCTTAGCAGCTCAGAGCCAGCACTTTAGGGGTTGGTCAAGCCCTGGGAATGGAGGCACCATTACGCGACTGTTGGGACACTTCATGAGTGATAGACCAGTGCTGGAGGGTTTGGAGGGGGAAGATATGAAAAAGATGGGGAAAACAGGACCCACGCTTGAGTTGATTCATAGAGTTTGGGATAAATTGAAGAAGGTGAGAGGAGTGAAAAGAATGACCCTGCACACACCCATATAAAGGAATAGTAGTCTCCCGGAGATACAAAAAAATAGGGTCCATAAGAGTGTGGATAGACAAAGGAATAACCTGTATGGCACACATATTGGAGAATGGTGACGTTAAGCCATTCCTGCAGTTGCAGAATGAGTTTTACTGCCGAGCACGGAATGGTTACACTATGAACAGGTTAGGCATGCGATTAAAACCCCGAGAGCTACGCGGCCTATGGTGGTGGAGACGGATCTGGTTCTCAGTTATGTCTGTCAAGAGGGGAATACCAGAGGAGTAATCTCGGGCACGTATAAGAATCTTATGCATACATTTCTGTTACAGTTCCCACTGAAGGCCAGGGGAAAATGGGAGGAAGACATAGGCCCCATACAGGATGAGGTATGGGAGACCATACTGGAATACATCCCGAAACTTTCCATGAGCGAACCTGCGAGATTATCACACATTTATGTGGTCCATAGGGTGTATAGATCGCCGCTAAGATTATATAAAATGGGACTGCGAAAGTCTTCTGCATGCCCGTGATGTGGAAATGATGAAGCGGGTATATTTCACATGATGTGGGAATGCTCCAGGCCATCATCATTCTGGTCAGGAGTAATAGGCATGATCGAAGGGGCGTATGGGTGTGAGGTCTCTGAGGATGCTATTACGTGCTTATTGGGATATGTGGAGGAAATCTCAACTACGTCCAGTGCCAAACTTGCCATAGCCAGACTTCTGTACTGTGCCAGGAAATTAATTGCGAGACATTGGACTGGGGTTGATCCTCCGACTACTGCTGAATATTCTAATAGGGTGGAGTATATCCTGCAATTGGAAAGAGGTATCTATGAGAAGAGAGGGTCGCAGTCCATGCATGAGACGATATGGGGGCCATGGATCCAATTTAAAGGACTGTAAGATACTAGTTAACACTTGGGACACATGGCTTTGCCTGGTGGACTTCTGATGGGTGGGAGAAGAGGTGTAGAGGAAACTGTCATTTTGCTGTGCAAAAATGCAAAGGACTGTACTGCTGTCAGGGAGGGTGGGGAGGGGGAGGGTAGGGGGGTGTTCAACATTGTTGTAGGTGCAGTGGGATGTACTGTGTTGTACTGCGTGATTTACATATGTTATATCTGTTATGATGATTGATTACAATATATCAATAAAAATGTATTTGATTTAAAAAAAAAAGTTCACTTTCGCAATGTATGTATATACATTGCGGAAGTGAAATTCGATGGTTAGGAGCAGTTTTAGTGTACTGAGCATGATCAGTACACTAAAATCGGGTCCAAGAAACGATCCTGTGTTTTCCAGGACCTGTGCTCAATTGGCCCCCAGGTTAAAGGCCGTGGATCAGGTCGGATCAGATGTGTCCCGATTTTTTGCTGTGCCCAAAATCGGCGCAGTCTCCGATTTTGGGCACAGCAAAAAAAAAAAAATATATATATATATTTTAATAATAATAAGTCGGACACAAATCTGATCGACATAATCAGATGGGAACTAGGCCAAACCCGATCCGATCCGTGCCCATAAAAGACTGGTTTAGGGTGTCACCATAGCGTGATCACCAGTCACACGTGAAAACCTGAGTTGAGTTATGAGGAAGAATAAGGGTACCGTCACACACAGATATATTGCATGCAACTCACTGGTTGCAGTGAAATCATGGACACATTATTACATTTGTACACAGCCACAAAAGAGAACAATGTGTCCATGATTTCACTGAAACCAATAAATTGCATGCAATATATCTCTGTGTGTGTGACGGTACCCTAAGTAACGTGTATAAGAACTGGGATCAAGCACAATTCAATTTTTAAGGTGAAAAATTGATGAATTTTATTCAATACTAGCTGTACTACCAGGCTACGCCCGGGTTAATAAATAACTGATGTTAGCTATAACAAAATAGAATTTGAATATGTCATATTAATGACCTGTTGGAAAAAAGAAGCTGAGCTGTGATTGGTTGCTATAGGCAGCCTGATAAATCTCCAGCCAACAGTAAACTGTCCCCCGGCTGGGCAGTATATATTACCTCACACATACACATAATAGACAGCTCATGTGACGGACATCTGCCTTAATTCAATATATGGCACATGTGATGCACATTGGCTGTTTTTAATCAGATGTTTATTTTTGGAAATTACAGATACCAGACGTGTGAGGAGAGTTGTGTGAGGCGATTTATGCACATCTGTGTCTGTCTGTGTGGTATGTGTGTCCCTGGGGTGTGTACGTGTGTGTCCCTGTGGTGTGTGTTCTTGTGGTGGTGGTGGGGGGGGGGGGGGGGGGGGGGGAGTAGGGGGGTCCCTGTGGTGTGTGCGCATCCCTGTGGCATACCTCCCAACTTTTGAAGAACAGAAAGAGGGACAGTCGATGCGGCGCATGTAGTGCACCGCGCACATTTTTAGCCCCACCCCTGACCACACCCATTTACAAGTGACGGACATTCAGATGCCCTTATTACTATTAATCTTCTGATTATTGCATTTTTGCTGCATTTTTTTGCCTTTTCCAATTCATTTGATGCATTTTAGTGCCATTTAGTACTGACAGCACAGACTGTGGGCTGCCCCATCATACAGCACAGCAGGACGGCTGAGACTAGTGCCTGCCCTGCAGCATTGTGCAGTTTATAGCCAGGGATGTGCAGTCAGTAGCCAAACCTCCGACTACAAGTCCTCAGTTTCCCTGAATCCAACCCCACCAAAATGGACACCGTCTCAGACTCCATCTCCACAGTCATGGTGTGCAGCCGGTAAGCCAAACCTCCGACTCCACCAAAATGGACACCGACTCTGAGTCCACAGTACTGTGTATAGCGCCCCCTGATGGCAGGCTGCCGTCCACTACAGGACACAATACTAGCTCTGAAAATGCAGTAGGGAGATGGGAAAAAGTTCCACAAGGTCAACTATCACTGCAGCCTCCACCAGTCGGGCCTTTATGGCAGAGTGGCCCAACAGAAACCTCTCAAATGAAGAATTTAATTTGAGTGATCCGTTTTATGCAGTGTACTGCAAATAATGGATCAAAAAATGCAGAGTCTGAATGTAGCCTATATATCTCCATCCTGGTATATATGGTCTCCAACCTGGTATATATGGTGTCCCTGAGGGTCCATTCGCCACAGAGGTACTGCACCTTAGCCAGAGGTGTGGTACCTCCCCCCCACCCCTGGTAAGGAGAGGGCCCTACCCGATACCCACACATTTGCATCCAACACCAGCCCACTCTAGGCCAGGGGTGCTGAGGCAGAAGAAACCCCATGATGGGCAGACCCCATCTCTGGCTGGAGAAGGGGATTAGTAGGTGGAACAGTTAGGAAGTAGTGGATCACTAGGAGGTAGGCAGTGACAGTTCAGAGTGGGAGGAGTTAAGCCAGACAGAAACAGGAAGTGCACAGTCAGTGAGTCGGACCCGGGGACTGGGAGTTGTGAGTAGCTTGTCCTGGGGAAGAGGATGGAGAGAAAGTTGGACCCGGGGACTGGAGCCAGACGAGCTCGTCCCAGGTCAGAGAGGATGTAGAGTATCTGCAGAGACTGAGAGAGAGCTCTGAGGGGAGGGGGACTACCTCTGGGTCGCCACAGAGCTCTGTGTGGAGGAACCCCGTTCCAGTGATTGCCCGGAGGGACTTGCTGGAGAAGCTAGGCCACAGAGGGGACCGGCCCCAGACTAGTGGAAGACTTTAAGATTCAGCTAGCAAACCCGGAGGCTGCAGTATCTTTATGTGCAGCAGCCAAATCCGCACACAATGGCTGAAAAGGCAGTCGCATAGGCTCAAGGGGACAAGAGAGACGTCGCCCGACAGGACCCAAGCTGCTGGCTCTGGACAGTGTGTGTGAAAGGCAGGAGGGCGAGAGCCAGCGCAGTGAGATGACCCGGAAAGGTACACACAAAGGTGGTACCAAACAAGTGCCACCAATCTGCCTAGAAATGGCTGGATCCCTGACTCGGAGTACACAGCACCCGGCGGGTCGGCGTACTTCAGAAACTGAGTAAACTGTGAAGACTGCGCCCTGCTGTGTCCCCTGATTTATTTACTGCACGACCTGCCCTGGGTTACACCTGTGACCACCATCAATAGACTATAACTGCCCTGGGGTCCTGCTCTACCCGTGGAGAGCTGTAACATCCCTGCTGCATCACCCCAGTGGATCTGAACCGCAGCGTCGGCCATCCAATTGCTGAATAACACAGGTGGCGTCACAAATTTAATTCCATATAAATATCCCCCATTTTTAGGACACCACCAGGCTCACGGAGCCAGGTCACGCCACCATGACATTCCCCAAAGAGAACTGAACTGTTCGGTCCGGTTCCAAGTACCTCACGGCCCTGGTGGGCGCGTCAGTATACATGTCCCTATTTTTCTCTAATTTAAGAAAGTATTCTACTCAACTTTCTTCAGCTTCTACATCACCCAGTGTCCTCTGTAACAACGCACAGCTGGTAGCTGACATTGGAGTGTGCGCCTTGATGCAAGAAGTGACTGTCATGTGCTGCCCTGTCACGGTACCGCAGACGTCAGCTGTCAGCCACAGTTTGGCCGTCAGCGTGTATCACAGTGCAGGAACCTAACGGGTCTCTGTACATCAATGCGCTTCAGCTTGATGCATGTCCTCGGATGCACATCCAGCTGCAGTACGTGCTGGGGTCGCCCGGGCCCCTGTATCGCCAGGCCTGGTCGTGACCTCGATCCTTACAATTATGTAGATACTGAACAGAAATTGTTTATTCTTTTATTAGTGTTGTGAAAAAAATTCAGAAATTTGTAATTAAAAATACATTTTTGCTTGTGTCATTTTCCAAGATGTGTAACGCTATTAATCTTTATGATCCGGGCTGTGAGGGGAGGTTTGTTGTGCCCTGTGCTGACATTCTTACTGTGGCTGCAGACCATGTACTGATTGGCTGTTATATGCCATTCATCGCAAGGTGGAGGAGGCAAAAAAAAAATATAGAATTCTGGCGATTTAATTGTTGTTGTTTTTTGTTACGCTGTTTACCAATCACATTCATTTATTTTGGATTTTGAGAGGACTTTTATGAATGCAGTGATACCAAATATGGGGGAGGATTATTTATGTTTTGCTTTTTATGGGAAATAGGGGTTGGTTATAAATTTTTGTTGTTTTTTCCCATATGTTTAAAAACACTTTTTTTTTCTCTGTACTGTAAGGGCACAGTCACACCTAGCCATATCGCCTGCGATCCCATAGGCGACGCACGTTTTTGCGTGTCGCCCGAGGTCGCCAACGCCCATTTACACGGGGCGACACCTTAGGCGACGACCTGACCGGAAATTGCCTGAGCGTCGCCCAAGCCCCACAGGCGATTAAGTCGCTGGCGGCCGCATCCGCGTCACACAGAGCAACCACATTAGCGATGTGGGCGTAATTTTGACCCGCATCTCGGAGATAGGCGTGAACATTATGTTGTGTGACGCCTTGAAGAAATGTGATTGGCCTGGGTGTCTGATGCAGAATTGACATGTACTGAGACAATTGTGTTGGTGTTAAAAAGAGACATTTGGCAATGGCACATCTCTGCACTTTGTAGCACACAGTGGGGCATCAATGCGCTGCTTTTTAATAGAATGTACGCTCCTGGGTATGGCCCCTTTGACATCTGCGTTTTATGCTGATTGCGGCAGTTGCGGTTAAAAAAACCGCAACTTCCGCGATTACCGCAAGTGTGACCGCACTTGCGGTTCACTTGCGGCAAGCACCATACAATGTCTATGGGGCTTGCGGCAGGTGCGGCAAGTGCGCCAAGTGCGGTTTCGGCACTTGCGGCATGCTGCGGTTTTTTCCCAGCCGCACCTGCCGCAAGCCCCATAGACATTGTGTGGTGCTTGCCGCAAGTGCGGTCACACTTGCGGTAATCGCGGCAGTTGCGGTTTTTTTAACTGCAACTGCCGCCATCAGCATAAAACGCAGATGTCAAAGGGGCCTAATACACCTTTCAGCACCATGGAAAGGAAGACTACATTAATGTGGGACGCACACATCATCAAATAGGACGCCGAGGAACAAGACTACCAATCGTAACGCTGGAGCTGCCACCAATCCACGCGACCGCCGGAGATAGTAACTACGCCCTGAAACGCCTACTGAATAGTTTTGGTGATGTGTGCTGTCGCCTTTCACATCGCTCATGAGATGTTACACAGGGCGATCAGCACACATCGCCCAAGAATGGTCGCCTGGTTTCAGTGCTCTGATGTGAAACCAGGCGACCACTCAGACGTGTCGCCGTCGCCCATTTACATTAGGCGACGCATTGGCGATGTCGCCGGCGACAGGCCACGCCTTAGCGTCGCCTGTGGAATCGCCGGCGATATCTCCAAGTGTGACGGTACCTTAATAGTCTCCTTAGGGGAGCTGAAGCTGTATCTTATCGCTTCTCCAGAATGCAGCAGTGCTACAGCCGCTATGTAGAGTGAAAATCATGTTCTTCTATGAACACCACATAAACGCTGGCCCTCACACAAGAACCGTCACGATAGGTATGGAGGTCTTCAGCAGACCCCTGGCTGTCATGGGAACCCATCACATCCTCAGACCTCACACAATACCGAGGCAGCCGACGTCTCCTGCCGGGACCTACATCTCCTGCCGGGTCCGACGCGGCCGCCGTCTCCTGCCGGGTCCGACGCGGCCGACGTCTCCTGCCGGGTCCGCCGTCTCCTGCCGTCTCCTGCCGGGGCCGACGTCTCCTGCCGGGGCCGACGTCTCCTGCGTTCACTAGTCTGTGGCCCCTGCGCAGCTCCTGCTCCCTCATGTGCAGGTGCGAGGGATGAACAGACTGTGGAGGACAGAGGAGATGTCAGTCATATCAATCAAGGCAGGAGAGATGGTAAATCAGGATCACAGTGACCAATTGTCAGACATATAACTCTTGTACCCGGCTCAGCCTCTTTCTCTATTTTCTTTAACACGTAGCGTATTTACCACTTTTTTTTGCAGTGGCGCTTTTTTGCACAAAAACACACAACTGCATTCACACAGTGCGCTTTTCCCAGCGCGCTGAAAAAAGTGCAAAGAATTGACATGGTCGTTCTTTTTGCATGTGTGCTTTGCAGTGAAAGCGTGCGCACATCAAAGAGCAAAAATATGCAACGTGTGAAAGCCATAGCTTTTGCTGGATTGCTTATCCAGTGTTGCGTTTCACTGCTTTTACAGCAGCACAAAATAGCAGTGCGTAGATGCAGTAAATACGCCACGGGTGAAGCCTTACTCCTGCTCTCTGTTATCAGCTTCTCATTTCCTGCCATATTGGTCACTGGTTTTAGTTCTTCATCCAGTGAGACACTGGACGAGACGTTCTCCAGGGTCATATCTAGGGGAAACTGGTGGGGCATTTGCCCCGACGCAGCAGGCAGGGGGGCGCCGCTGGACCTCCTGCTGCAGTGGCCAAGGACGGGTCTCCCCGCCAGCCGCCTGTTATGCCCCCCTGCATTGTTCTCCACCAGCAGACAGAGCTGCACACTACATCCACGGCTGCTCTGTACTGACAGGACCTGTGAAGATGTCACATGGAGGGGAGCAGTCAGGGGTCACATTATCAGCTCCTCAGTGTATGCAGGACTCTGCTGTGCTGGTTGTTATGGTGCTGGATAAGGTGAAGGTTATGTCAGGAGGGCTTTACAGTGTGGATGTAGCAGAGCCGATATTGTACTAAATGTACAGAGCCAAGCTGTGGGCGTAAGGAGTGGAGCTGTGTCTCCATGAGGTTTATGGAGCGGAGCCGCGTGTGTACGTGCCTGCATCAGGTGCACGGTGAGGAGCTGCACCTGTATGAGGTGTACAGAGCGGAGCTGTGTCTGTATATGGTGTATGGAGCGGAGCTGCGCCTGCATCAGGTGCACGTAGCGGAGCCGTGCCTGAATGAGGTGTACGGAGCGGAGCCGCACCTGCATGAGGTGTACAGAGCAGAGCTGTGTCTGTATATGGTGTACGGAGCGGAGCCATGCCTTTATGAGGTGTACGGAGCAGAGCCGTGCCTGCATCAGGTGTACGGAGCGGAGCCGCGCCTTTATTAGGTGTACGGAGCGGAGCCGTGCATTTATGAGGTGTACAGAGAGGAGCCGTGCATTTATGAGGTGTACAGAGAGGAGCCGTGCATTTATGAGGTGTACAGAGCGGAGCCGTGCATTTATGAGGTGTACAGAGCGGAGCCGTGCCTTTATGAGGTGTACAGAGTGGAGCCGTGCCTTTATGAGGTGTACAGAGCGGAGCCGTGCCTTTATGAGGTGTACAGAGCGGAGACGTGCCTTTATGAGGTGTACAGAGCTGAGCCGTGCAATTATGAGGTGTACGGAGCAGAGCTGTGCATTTATGAGGTGTACGGAGCAGAGCCGTGCATTTATGAGGTGTACGGAGCAGAGCCGTGCATTTATGAGGTGTACGGAGCCTGTCACCACATTCCTCTGTGTTCTGTTATCATCACCCCTTGTGTTATCCTCAGCCTGTGCTCCCATGTCTTTGATACCTGTGTGCTGTGCTCCTGTCAGTTCCTCCCAGTCACAGGCAGTCAGTGATCCGGGCTCCAGTGTGGAGGCAGAGCCCTCTGTGTCCCGGCTGCTGCTGTGCTGATGCTTCCTCCATTGCTGGGGAACTTCACAGAGGCCGCGCTGAGCCGGGATTGGATGACTGAGTTCCCGTCCCCTCTACACAGTGCAGGAGAGGAGGTCACACGACTCACTCTCTGCACTGTGATTGGGCGCTCAGTCCTCCCAATGTGCTGCTGTGAGGGGGCGTGACCGGCAGCCGGAGGGGGCGTGGCCGGCAGCTAGAGGGGCCGTGCAGCAATCAGTGAAGTGCCAGACACCGGGACACTTCTAGTCCCGCACGGGACAGCGGGAAGCCCTGACTAAACCGGGACTGTCCCGCCAAATCCGGGACGCTTGGGAGGTATGCTGTGGGGTCTGTGTCCCTGTGGGGTGTGTATGTGAGTACCTGTGTGTTTGTCCCTGTGGTGTGTGTGCCTGTGGGGTGAGTGCATGTGTCCCTATGGGGCGTGTATGTGTGTGTCCCTGTGGGGGGGAAGGGGGTCTCTGTGTTGTGTGTGTCTCTTTGTGGTGTGTGTGTGTGTGTTCAGGTGCGTTGAGAGTATCCAATGTTGTGGCTCCACCTTAGCGACTATACACTTGCTGTTACTCTGTGTGCGTGTGGTGTGTATACATGTTCCCGTGCGAGATGATTATCCGATGTTGGGGCCCCATCTTACTGACTATATGCTGGTATATACTGTTAGTCTTTGGCGCTGTCATTAAGCTCCTCTCATTCACAACTGTCAACTGGTAACTGTCACTTTCTCTCCATTATGTAAATAGGGCCAAAATAGTTTGGTGAACTGGAACATGCAGGGTTAAAAATTCGCCTCACAACATAGCCTATGACGCTCTCGTGGTCCAGACGTGTGACTGTGCAAAATTTTATGGCTGTAGTTGTGACGGTGTAGATGCCAATCCCGGATATACATACACACATTCAGTTTTATATATTAGGGGCCATTCACACTAGCGTTTTTTTTCCAGATTTGGAAGATCAGGAAAAAAACCCGATTCTTACAGTATTTTGCACATTCACTTTAATTTTGTCAGGAAGAATCTTGTTGCTTCATGTTTTTTTCTGAAATCATTAAAGAGAATGGGCAAAAAAAATGAATCCTGTAAGAATCAGGTGTTTTCCTGATCTTCCAAATCAGGAAAAAGCCGCAAGTGTGAAAGGCCCCTTTAGATAGTACAAAGTTTCAGACACAACATTAAAAACATTTAAAAATGGTAAAAACCACCAAACATAAACCAACCATGGCAAGGGAAATGGATCACAATAGATATGGGATTATAAGAAATTATCCCTAGATACTAATCACCTCTGCTCGCAAATAAAGCTGAACAATATACAGTTGTGGCCAAAAGTATTGACACCCCTGCAATTCTGTCACATAATACTCAGTTTTTTCCTGAAAATGATTGCAATCACAAATTCTTTGGTATTATTATCTTCATTTGTCTTCAATGAAAAAAAAAAAAACATAAGAATTGTCCTAAAGCCAAATTGGATATAATTCCACACCAAACATAAAAAAGGGGTTGGACAAAAGTATTGGCACTGTTAGAAAAATCATGTGATGCTTCTCTAATTTGTGTAATTAACAGCACCTGTAACTTACCTGTGGAACCTAAGGCTGGTTTCACATAACGTTTTTGTGCCTGTCCGTGGGATCCGACTTTGAAGGGGGATCCCACGGACAGGCACGGATCCATACGGATCCCTGCAATCGGATGGCAAATAGCCATCCGATCTGCAAGATCCGTGTGGATCCTGCGGTCCCCTGCCTCTCCCTACTCCTGCCTCCTCCATCTTCTTCCCTCTCCTATTCTATATGATGTGCCCCCGCTATTCTATCTGTACCCCCTCTTCTCTATCCTCATCTATCCCTATCCTGTCCCCTGTCCTCTCCCTGGGTGTAAAAAAATAAAAAAAACTCCTCCGGGAGTATACATTACCTGTCACCGCTCCCACGCTGCCGCACGATCAGGACTGAAGGACCTGTGATGATGTCAGAGTCACATGACCCGGTCAGCTGACCGGGTCATGTGACCGGGCTCTTACATCATCACAGGTCCTTTAGCCCTGATCGTGCGGCAGCGTGGGAGCGGTGACAGGTAATGTATACTCCCGGAGGAGTTTTTTTTTATATTTTTTACACCCAGGGAGAGGACAGGGGACAGGATAGGGATAGATGAGGATAGAGAAGAGGGGGTACAGATAGAATAGCGGGGGCACATCATATAGAATAGGAGAGGGAAGAAGATGGAGGAGGCAGGAGTAGGGAAAGACAGGGAGATACGGAGCCGACATCGGGTCTGAGTTGAACTCAGATCCGATGTCCATAGGCTCCTATGCTGTGGGCACATCGGACAGCCTCGGATCAGCAGTGATCCGAGGCTGTCCGATGTGAGTCACGGACACAAAATCGTAGCAGGCTACGATTTTGTGTCCGTGATTACATCGGATGGGATCGGATGGTGCCAAAATCGGATGCCAATAGTGGCACATCCGATCCCATCCGATTCCCATAGGGGAACATGGGTCCGATTTCGGATCCGATTGTATCCGTTTTTAAACGGATACAATCGGATGACCGAAAATCGTTATGTGAAACCAGCCTAACAGGTGTTGGCAATAACTAAATCACACTTGCAGCCAGTTGACACGGATTAAAGTTGACTCAACCTCTGTCCTGTGTCCTTGTGTGTACCACATTGAGCATGGAGAAAAGAAAGAAGACTAAAGAACTGTCTGAGGACTTGAGAAACCAAATTGTTAGGAAGCATGAGCAATCTCAAGGCTACAAATCCATCTCCAAAGACCTGAATGTTCCTGTCTCTACCGTGCGCAGTGTCATCAAGAAGTTTAAAGCCCATGGCACTGTGGCTAACTTCCCTAGATGTGGACGGAAAAGAAAAATTGACAGATTTCAATGCAAGATTGTGCCGATCGTGGATAAAGAACCTCGACCAACAGCCAAACAAGTTCAAGCTGCCCTGCAGTCCGAGGGTACAACAGTGTCAACCCGTACTATCCGTCGGCGTCTGAATGAAAAGGGACTGTATGGTAGGAGACCCAGGAAGACCCCACTGCTTACCCCGAGACATAAAAAAGCCAGGCTGGACTTTGCCATAACTTACCTGAGAAAGCCTAAAACGTTTTGGAAGAATGTTCTCTGGTCAGATGAGACAAAAGTAAAGCTTTTTGGGCAAAGGGAGTTTACAGGAGAAAAGAAAGAGGCATTCAAAGAAAAGAACACGGTCCCTACTGTCAAACATGGCGTAGGTTCCCTGATGTTTTGGGGTTGCTTTGCTGCCTCTGGCACTGGACTGCTTGACTGTGTGCATGGCTTTATGAAGTCTGAAGACTACCAACAAATTTTGCAGCATAATGTAGGGCCCAGTGTGAGAAAGCTGGGTCTCCCTCAGAGGTCATGGGTCTTCCAGCAGGACAATGACCCAAAACACACTTCAAAAAGCACTAGAAGATGGTTTAAGAGAAAGCACTGGAGAATTCTAAGGTGGCCAGCAATGAGTCCAGACCTGAATCCCATAGAACACCTGTGGAGAGATCTAAAATGGCAGTTTGGAGAAGGCACCCTTCAAATATCAGGGACCTGGAGCAGTTTTCCAAAGAAGAATGGTCTAAAATTCCAGCAGAGCATTGTAAGAAACTCACTGATGGGTACCAGAAGCGGTTGATCACAGTTATTTTGGCTAAAGGTTGTGCAACCAAGTATTAGGCTGAGGGTGCCAATACTTTTGTCCGGCCTATTTTTGGAGTTTTGTGTGAAATGATCAATGTTTTGCTTCATTCTCGTTTGTGTTTTTTTTTATTGAAGACAAATTAAATGAAGATAATAATACCAAAGAATTTGTGATTGCAATCATTTTCAGGAAGAAACTGAGTATTATCTGACAGAATTGCAGGGGTGTCAATACTTTTGGCCACAACTGTACTTGAAGTAACAAACAAGGAATAAAGGGATAAATCCAGTCATATAAGGCTTAGATGCCTGTAGGTGGTGGAATTACAGGTAGTTGGAAAGCTGGAAAGGAGGATTTTATAGTGTCAGAAAATCCCAGCAACCCTGGTTATAAAGTTATGGCTAAACCCAAGATAACACAGTATAAAGTCAGCCCTGGTGAGAAATCACCATAAAGAACCTATGGAGAAAACGTGCATCAAAAGCATTAAATATGCAAATAAAGGGTTAAACCACAAAAGCTGTCATAAAGCAAGAAGGTACTGAGGTTCCTGTAAAGGCCACTTTACACACACAGATATCTGTGTCCAATATCTGAACAGATCTCTGGTTGCAGTGAAATCATGGATACATTGTTACATTTGTACACAGCCACAAAATGGAACAATGTGTCCATGATTTCACTGCAACCAGAGATCTGTTCAGATATTGGACTCAGATATGTGTGTGTGTAAAGTGGCCTTAAAAGGATAATCAATCTTGGGTGCAATCCACATGTGCAGCTAAAAATAGCCTACACTTGAGATTTCTGAGGTGGCTGCTGTCCTATATATGTAATTCTGGGAAGCCAGATAAGCCTATACACCGACACCATAACAGTTGCTGTAGTAACACATTAATTCCAAAAGCTGGACGTCTAAAGAAGAGCGAAATAAACCCAGTTATACAACCTGTAGTAGGCAAATAGGCAGACTGGAGATGAATGAATCCCTAGGTTCAGAAAGTAACCTGCGCTGCAGAAGGTAAAGTTGCCATGATGGACTGGAGCCCTGTCGCCCAACGCGTGTCGCCATCCTCAAGGCAGCTTCGTCAGGGGCAGAGGAGCGCAGGACCTGTCAGACTAAACTCATGAATCTTGCTCTCTTAATGAAGATTGTCTATGTATTAGACTGGTTTAGGTCTTTACCCTATTTTATTCTTTTCTCTCCATGATCAGAGAGAGATCTATACAACAAAAGATATACTCTATTCTCTTGACATCCCGTGAAATAACTCCTTTAAGCTTCAGCCCATGTGTCTACCAGTTTAACTAATCTCATTCCTTCCTCTATACAATATTCCATTATATTACTCGTAATAGAAGAAAGGGAAAGCTGACATGTAAACAAGGGGGCGATCACTCAAAAATATTAAAGAAATATATTCAATAAATTTTATTGTTAGACATAACAGTACACACAAGGACAATAAAAAACATAAAAAGACCACACAGTGGTCCCTACATTAAAAACAACCTTCTCCACAAGGCATCACAACAAATAAATCATATATACAAAGCAGTGCAGTCCCAAATGCTTCTGAAAAAGTTTTCCCAAATTATGTTCAATATGTTTTTATTGAAAGTCCAAGAAATTTATCACAAACAATTGATTATACAGTAGGACTGATCACTTTTCTTCTGAGTTCCATAACATGGAAATTATATTTTATTCAAGGGCCAACATGGCCTCTACCGTATCTGTCTTAATAATCAATAAACATATCCTTTCACAATATTATAACGAGAAACTTGGAATACATTGTAATAAATGAGCTAGGAAGTGTCGCAAATCTCTTCTATTGAATAATAGGACAGGAAATAATACCATTATTCTGTCGTATGTATTCGGTACTCAGTAAAATCAAATTCTAAATGCTCCAGTATGTGTCTGCTCCGTTTATTCACAGGAGTCTTGCTCAATATGTTACTTCACTTATCTTGGTCATTATAGGGTAACTACTATATAAGCGAAAAGTTATATATATCAAATTGGGTGTATCTACTACCCTTAGGAGTCAGGGTAATTGACAGAGGTATGACCCTGTCTTTACTTAGAGCATTCTAACAACTGTTGGATCAAGCAGGGCTGTCAGGTGTTTCTAACCCTAAATCTTAGTCACAGAATCTCATTCCCATACCTCATATCACCACTAATAGGTCACCAAGCACAAAAAGAGAGTAAGGATCAGAGCAATAGAGAAGGGATAAAGGGGAGGATACAGGGGGAAGAATAGGTTTTCATTATGGTATGTAGAAGTTAGGGAAGTCGATCCCGGCACGGGGGCCCACAGGTATTCAATGACGAACCCTCCATCTCATAAAGCTCACTGGGAAATGAAGCACCCCGAGCCGAAATCTTGCCCCCATTTCAGCTCCCCCTCAGAAAGTGTCTCTAAAGGTCTGGGAATCTTTAAATAAGATCCAGGGACCCCACGTCTTGAGATATCGGTCCCTGGCATCGGAGACCTCTGCTGTGAGTTCTTCCATACGGTGTAGTTTCACCATCTCCCCCAACCACACCGTTAATGGTGGGGTAAGGGAAGACTTCCAGTATCTGGGTATGACCGTCCGAGCTGCCGTTAGAAAAAATCTGAGCAGATCAGTCTTCTGTGATTTGTAGGACCCTGGGAGTATCGATAGTAGGGCTATATCAGGTATCATCGCTTGAGTCTTACCATATACCTTCCCATGTAGTTGGAAAACTGTTTGCCAAAAGGGTTTAATTCCTTCACATTCCCACCAAATGTGTATCATGGTACCTACTTCTTTGTTACACCTCCAACAAATGTCTGAGACTGTAGGGAAGGCCGCATGTAGGGTGGATGGGCAACGGTACCATCGAGTCAAGATTTTATAGTTTTTCTCTTGGGCTTGGCACGCCATTGAGAGTTTATGGGTGTATATACAAGCCCTCTCCCAGTCCTCTGCAGGGATCTCTTCTCTCAATTCCTTTTCCCATCTAATCATGAATCTTGGTCTATCCTCATCTGTTCGTGTATTAAGAATAGAGTAGATTAATGAAATTGTGTGCTCTGGCGGGGAATCAAGAAGAAACAGTTTGTCTAATGGTGTCGGAGGGGCCGAAAAGTCCACTTCCTGTGACAAACTGGCTATATAGGACCGAAGCTGTGCATACTCCAACCATGTCCTGCTAGAGGCCGTTGCGGCCAGAGCATCTGCCGTCTGAAGGGTCCCCCTCTCAAACGCCAGCCTTAGACGAGGTCGATCTTTGCGACTCCATTTCAAGAAGGATTGGGCCTGCAGTGCCGGGGGGGGAACGCTGGATTATGAAAAAGAGGAGTTAGAGGACCCGGGCTCTTTGCCCTTAGGTTTTGTTTACTCAGTGGGTCCCAGAGTTTTAAAGTTGTGGTCATGAGGGGGTCGTCCAAGCCCCATTGGGGTCTGTCTGCTGGCAGTATCCAAGGCAAACTCCAGAGAGGAATGTCTACTGTTGACTGCTCTAGTTCCACCCATTGTTTATCCTCTCCATGGTATTCCCAATCAATCAGACGATTTAGAACTGCTGCTTTATAATAGTTTTTAAAGTTGGGTAGTCCTGTACCTCCTTGAGATTTATGTCTGTATAAGGTCTGTACACTTATTCTGGGACGTTTCCCTCCCCATACAAATCTAGAGACAATAGACTGCAGTTGTTTGAAGAACTGAGCCGGGACTGCCAGTGGGGCCGCTTGGAACAAGAATAGAAAGCGGGGTAGGACGTCCATTTTTATGGCGTTGATTCGTCCAAGCCAGGATACCCGACGTTTATCGTATTTGCGTAGGTCGTTTGTTGTTTTTTGCAGCAAGGGGGTGTAGTGTTTTCCCAAATTATAATGTACGCCTAGAAGTATTTTACTACATAAGCCACGGCATAAATACTGAATGAATCAATAGACAGTCAGTGACAATGCAAAACCAAGCCTGCAGTTACACAGCAAGTGTTGTTGCACCATCTGACAATTAGTAATTAGACAGTTGTTTCCAGCACAAGGCAAAATAACCCCTGCTCACTAGGCCATTGGAAAGACTAGGCAATAAATAACCAACCTGGGAATTCAGAAAACAGACTTAGGCACCGCTAAGTGAACATTCCATAAGGTGTGTAATGGAGAAGGACTCAAACTGGACCCCACGCGTATCGTCACCTGGGTGACTTCGTCAGGGGTGAGTCCACCTATGGGTACTATCGTCTGTCTATTTATACCTGGTGTTAGATTAGTAGACTTGATCCATCTGTATGTGGATTGCAGGCCGTGCGGTATGCGCTCCCGCAGTTCCGGGTTCGTCAGACCGGAAGCCGGCGTGGTTTACGTCAGAGCCCATGATTCCACGCGTGGCCGCTATAGCGCATGCGCGGGTGGTGAAGGCAGAGAGGAGGATTACCAGTATGGCGGCCGCGCATGCGTGCGCATCCCATTATATTACTCCACAGATTCCATGCTTTGGCTGAGCGTTTTAAATCAACCAACTTAACATTTCTCTCCAAAAGTAAAATTTTTTTCTTTTAGGTTTTATGTGATCCATAATGATGTCCTTAATAGATGTAAATCACACACTTAAGCATTAACATATACTGGTATCTTTGAATCTCCAGCCCCTCTCCTTTATAGGACTTCCTCCTTTTAAACTAAAGAAGTAAAATGACACAAAAATACTTTTAGTGTAGTCTGGCCCTTTAAATCCAGCTCACAGTCTGCCTACCACTTGATGTCTGCGCTACTCTGATAAGCGCAGTACATCGTTCATGATAGGCATTTGTGCGCATGCGCGGGACCGGCCTAACAACAGAAGTTGATTCCCGCCACTATGTGCGTCATTACTGACGCCTGCCCATCACTTCCGGACGCCAAACCACGGAGCCGGATGCCATGTTTCCTTTCAGCATTATATAAGGACACAATGCCTGACAGGTCCTGCGCTCCTCTGTCCCTGCCTTGAGGACGGCGACACGCGTTGGGCGACAGGGCTCCAGTCCACCATGGCGACTAACTTCTGCAGCGCAGGTTACTTTCTGAACCTAGGGATTCATTCATCTCCAGTCTGCCTATTTGCCTACTACAGGTTGTATAACTGGGTTTATTTCGCTCTTCTTTAGACGTCCAGCTTTTGGAATTAATGTGTTACTACAGCAACTGTTATGGTGTCGGTGTATAAGCTTATCTGGCTTCCCAGAATTACATATATAGGACAGCAGCCCCTCAGAAATCTCAAGTGTAGGCTATTTTTGGATGCAATCCACATGTGCAGCTAAGATATCCTTTACAGGAACCTCAGTACCTTCTTGCTTTATGACAGCTTTTGTGGTTTAACCCTTTATTTGCATATTTAATGCTTTTGATGCATGTTTTCTCCATAGGTTCTTTATGGTGATTTCTCACCAGGGCTGACTTTATACTGTGTTATCTTGCGTTTAGCCATAACTTTATAACCAGGGTTGCTGGGATTTTCTGACACTGTAAAACCCTCCTTTCCATCTTTCCAACTACCTGTAATTCCACCGCCTACAGGCATCTAAGCCTTATATGACTGAATTTATCCCTTTATTCCTTGTTTGTTACTTCAAGTATATTGTTCAGCTTTATTTGCGAGCAGAGGTTATTAGTATCTAGGATAATTTCTTATAATCCCTTATCTGTTGTGATCCATTTCCCTTGCCATGGTTGGTTTATGTTTGTTGTTTTTTACCATTTTTAAATGTTTTTAATGTTGTGTCTGAAATTTTGCACTATAATGAATTTTATTCAATAATTTTTCACCTTAAAAATTGAATTGTGCTTGATCCCAGTTCTTATACACGTTAGGCGGCCGTCACACGCACAGATATCTTTAGCGATATTGTAAGCGATCACGTGCACGCGCAATCGCTTACAATATCGCTCACATCGCTGGTGAGATGTCACACAGACAGACTCACCAGCGATGTGGATCTGCGATCTCGCTCGTTACTATGGTACACATCGGGTAACTAGGCGCCGCGCGTCGCTTAGTTACCCGACGTGTACCATAGTTACCATCTCCCAGCATAGGCGCGGTCGCTGGGAGATGGATCATCGTGGTGTCATACACCACGATGATGCAGATCGTTGCATCGTTCATCGCTAGATCTGAGAACCGAACCTCAGATCAGCGATGTCACGATCAAGCGATTTACATGCAACGATATCTTGCCCGATATCGCTTAAGCGATCAAAAAGGAGATCGCTTAAACGATATCGGGCAAGATATCGTTCCGTGTGACGGCCGCCTTACTTAGTCTTCCTCATAACGATCCGTGCCCATAAGATAACATGGGGACAAATCGGATCTGTGGCTGTCAGTTTTACAACGGACAGCCACGGATTCTCAAAAATCTCAATGTGAAAGCACCCTAAGGCTGGCTTCACATTTGCGTATGGAGCGCTGCGTACCAAACGCAGCCAAACGCTTGCGCACATGAATTCCTATGTTTAACATAGGAACGCATGTGCCTGCGTATGGCTGCGTTTGGCAGCATTTGTGTAGAGATGCGCATAATTTATGCGCCCTCCGACCGCGCTCCAAACGCAGCTTGCAGCATTTTTTTGTGCGTTCGCGGCGCTTGCTCTATCCGCAAGCGCCTGCAAGCGCATAAAAAATGCATTGATCTCAATGGATCCGCAGTGTCCTCTGCATGACACTGCAGGAGAACGCTGCGGATCTCATTGAGATCTCTCCCGGTGGCCGCCGGTGATGTCACAGGAGATCACCGACAGCCACCGGGAGATCAGCTCAGCCTCTGATGTTCTCCTCCTCCCCGCCGCCGGTAATCTGCTAGCGATGTCGGCGGGGAGATACAGCTGATGTGACAGCTGTTTGAATCTTCCCGCGCCGACACCGAGAGGAGATGTCGGCGCGGGAAGATTCAAACAGCTGTCAGATCAGCTGTTTCTCCCCGCCGACACATCCCGGAGCTTACCGGCGGCCGGGAGGCAGAGATCTCCGGCGCTGATCTCCGCTCCCGGACACCGCTGATTGGCTGCCGGGCTGCACAGTGATGTGTCCGCAGGCGGACATTATCCGCTGCGGACACATCAAAATGTCCCTGCTTTTGACTGCGTTTGTGTCTGCATGCCATCAGCATGCAGACACAAACGCAAATGTGAAGCCAGCCTTGTCTGGTTACTGTTTGGATGGAACACTATCTTCCGTCCGTATCTTTATTTCATACCTTTCTCTGTTATCTACCTTTCCTTCTAGTTCTCCTTATCATCCTTTACCCTGACATCCCTTCACTTCTCCCCACCCTGTCCCTGATACCGAATTAGCATGGCAACCCTAAATTTACACACCTTGAATACTAGGGGATTTAATACCCCTGAAAACACTCACAAGTGCTTTACAACATGCACAAAAAGCATATTCATATACTTTTACAGGAGACGCACTATAGGTCAGACCAAGTGCCCACCCTCAGACACATACTTTCCCCAGTGGTTTCATAGCACTAACCCGGATTCGAAGTCTAAGGAAGTCAGTATTTCCTTCCATAAGTCATTACAGGCTCAGGTGCTGGCTTCCTAATCTGACCCAAAAGGCAGATTCTTGTTTCTAGATATCAAATTAGAAATGTTCACCATCTCCAATTTTTAACTCCCCAACCAGGATCAGGCTCGAGTGTGCAGAACTTACCTACATCACCTTTTGACACTTGCTGAGGGCTCCGTGACAGCGGGAGGAGAAATCAATTTTACAATGGATCGCGTCCTAGGTAGGTCATCCATTCCCGCCTCACACCTAAAGAGCCTGAGAGCTAAATTGATAGAATCCAGACTGACTTTTGGAGACTGACTCAGCCTACTACACTTTCTATTCTGTGGTACACAATTCGTATAGCAGGATAGGCTACTTCTTAATTATTCTCAGACTCCTATCCTTTCACCCGATGATGCAAATTGACGCGATGATTTGCTCAAACCATGGCCCTATTCTGTTGTCCTTATCCCCTTCTAGACCCATGACGTAATGGTACGTCATGGATCGGGTCCCGGTGTTTGACATGAGCTCCGATGCAGAACTCACATCATTCACCCGACATATCAGCTAACCTTATCAGCCGAGTTGTTGGGCTTCCAGCATCAATCAGATCCGCAATCCGATCGGTGCTGTTAACCCTTTGAATCCCACGGTCATTCACTGAAAGCGAGATCCAAAACTGCCACAGCGGGGATCGCGCCGTTACCAGCTGAGATTGGAGATCCCGCTATAAAATCACTGGATCTCCAGTGCTTACATGATAGCTTCTGAGTTCAAACCAGGGCCATCAGGGATCGCTTCCGGTCAGTGATTGCAATTCTCTCAGCTAAAGAACTTTATATAAGGTGTCGAGTCCTGAGCGCAAGATCCTCCTCCCCTGGGTCCAGCAGTCTCCTTCGCCAGTCTGGAGCATCCACACAACCGAAATGACCGCCACAGCACGCCAGCCGGCCGCGCGTATTCCCCGCCAGGAACTTAAAACCCCAAGTGACGCAATAACCTTTGCGACGTCACTTCCGGTGCTCGCAGCGGTGACGGTGTGCAGAGGAGAATGCCGGGGAATTCCAAGAGGCCCCCGGCCTAGAATCACACCACTCTACTTTGCTCCCCCCTGAGAGCGCGGGGGAGGGGAAGTGATTGTCCACCGAATCGCATGCCACCGATGGGAGTTGGGAGCGGCAGCAGGAGGAGAGCCACCAGAAGCCCCTGACCCCAACCTCCCGGTAAAGTAACTAATTTGTGCTCCCTAGTAACCGGCAGCCCAGAGGAACCACTTCATGCCCCATAGGGCAACAATCTCAGAATCACTTAGATCTGTTGAAGCGTTCCAGAATTATAACCTCTTAAAAAGTGATACATCAGAATTGAAAAAAAAAAAAAATGGCCTGGTCATTAGGATATGTTCACACTTTGCGTTTTTGCAGTGAAAATGCAGTGATCCCATCACTTAAATGGCATCTCAGCAAATTCAATGGGATTTCAAGTTTTGCTGTTTAATCTGTGCTTTTAAGATCAGCATTTTTTCTTATGAAAAGTGATCTGCCAAAAAAAAAAGAAAAATTATAAAGCATGTCAACTTTGGTTGCACTCATTTTTCCAGATCGACTTTTCCTGTTAAAAGCATTGTCTAGGGGGGGGGGGGGGGGGGGGGGGGGGGGGGGGAGGAAAGAGGGAAAAAAAATAATTCATCAAAACTGCAGTGTGAACACAGCCTTACAGTCAAAATGGGCTCAGGGGTGAAGGGGTTAAAGCACCACTCAAGTGCTGAAAATATATATACGGTAATAAAAAAAAAATCTACACACCCCGATTTAATTCCACCCCCCAAAGATTGCCAACTGCTTGAAAGCAGACATATTAAAAGGGAGAACTCATTTAAGGTTCAAAGGTCTGTTTTTTTATTTAAAAACTTGTGTAGTTTTGGTGACAAAGTGATTTTGTGACTAACCCACTTCCCCCCCCCCCATACAAACACACAGTATCCACCTATCAAGGAAAAACAGATCTGATATCAGTACATTGACCCAAGTTATAATCCCCAAAACTAGTTCTGGACACTGGCGCGAGAGACTGTTTAGGGAGTAAAGGCCGGGTTACACCTAATGATGTGCCAGCGACCCGACCAACGATGTGGATCGCTGGGACATAGTTAGCTGATTGCTGGTGAGCTGTCAAACAAGCAGACTCACCAGCAATCAGGACCAGCTGGTAACCAAGGTAAACATCGGGTAACTAAGCGCAGCGCTGCACTTACCAGACGTTTACCCTGGTTCTGGTTACCATCTCCCAGTGCTTGCTGTGCAGCGCTGAGAGGTCGGTCTCTCGCTGCCACACGCTCCGATGCTGGCCGCCCAGCTGGAGACCAACGATAAATTTATGGTCCAGGTCATTAACCAACAACCAACGATTAACGACCTCATCATTGGTAAATGTCACACGCAATGATGTCGTTTAGACATCGCTGTAATGTCACCAAATCGGTGACGTTGCAACGATATCGTAGTGTATGACAAGGCCTTATGTTTATGTTTATCTCCACCAATAATGAGTGTATGCTGTTTGATCAAGGGTCAATTCACTATGTCAGGTGAGTCTGTCGATCCCTGTCTGTAATCAAACAGTTATTGGGTCCTGTCCATTGTCTCTCCTACAATGGCAGATTGGTAACTTTTCTTAGTTCTTGACCATCGATATGGTTTGTTGCCCTGCCCGACAAGTTTTGCCCCTGCTTGTGGCACAGGGGCTCATCAGGGGCTAGTAATATGTTGTCAGTTCTTTTTCATCCGAAAAAATTAATGACAGGTTCCCTGGTAAGATTTGGTAAGCCGTTGTCCGTGAGCTTCAGACCCACAGTCCATATAAATTTGATCATTATAGCTTAGGTTTATAGAGGTCCATTACGTAAGAGGGCAGTTCATTCAAAATGGTCCAGTTTAAACAGACAGATGTTCTGTGATATAAAATACAGTCATGGCCAAAAGTTGAGAATGATACAAATATTAATTTTAACAAAGTCTACTGCTTCAGTTTTTCTAATGGCAATTTGCATATACTCCAGAATGTCATAAAGAGTGATCAGCTTAACAGCAATTACTTGCAAAGTCAATATTTGCCTAGAAAATGAACTTGAACCCCCAAAACACATTTCAACATCACTGCCTTAAAAGGAGCAGCTAACATCGTTTTAGTGATTGTTCCATTAACACCAGGTGTGGGTGTTGATGAGGACAGGGCTGGCGATCAGTCATGATTAAGAATGACACCACTGGACACTTTAAAAGGAGGCTGGTACTTGGTATCATTGTTTCTCTTCAGTTAACCATGGTTATCTCTAAAGAAACACGTGCAGCCATCATTGCACTGCACAAAAATGGCCCAACAGGGAAGAGTATCGGAGCTATAAAGATTGCACCTCAGTCAACAATCTATCGCATCATCAAGAACTTCAAGGAGAGAGCTTCCATTGTTGTCAAAAAGGCTCCAGGGCGCCCAAGAAAGACCAGCAATCGCCAGGACCGTATCTTAAAACTGTTTCAGCTGCGGGATCGGTCTACCAGCAGTGCTGAGCTTGCTCAGGAATGGCAGCAGGCTGGTGTGAGTGCTTCTGCACGCACTGTGAGGTGGAGACTCTTTGAGCAAGGCCTGGTTTCAAGGAGGGCAACAAAGAAGCCACTTCTCTCCAGAAAAAACATCAGGGACCGACTGATATTCTGCAAAAGGTACAGGGAGTGGACTGCTGAGAACTGTGGTAAAGTCATTTTCTCTGATGAATCCCCTTTTCGATTGTTTGGGACATCTAGAAAACAGCTTATTCAGAGAAGAAGAGGTGAGCGCTACCACTAGTCTTGTCTCATGCCAACTGTAAAGCATCCTGAAACCATTCATGTGTGGGGTTGCTTCTCAGCCAAGGGAATCGGCTCACTCACAGTCTTGCCTAAAAACACAGCCATGAATAAAGAATGGTACCAGAATGTCCTCCAAGAGCAGCTTCTCCCAACCGTCCAAGAGCAGTCTGGCGCCCAACAATGCCTTTTCCAGCACGATTGAGCACCTTGCCATAAAGCAAAGGTGATAACTAAATGGCTCAGGGAACAAAACAGAGATTTTGGGTCCATGGCCTGGAAACTCCCCAGATCTTAATCCCATTGAGAACTTGTGGTCAATCATCAAGAGACGGGTGGACAAACAAAAACCCAACACATTCTGCCAAAATGCAAGCATTGATTATGCAAGAATGGACTGCTATGAGTCAGGATTTGGTCCAGAAGTTGATTGAGAGCATGCCAGGGAGAATTGCAGAGGTCCTGAAGAAGAAGGGTCAACACTGCAAATATTGACTTGCTGCATTAACTCATTCTCACTGTCAATATAAGCTTTTGGTACTCATAATATGATTGCAATTATATTTCTGTATGTGATGTGATATAAACATCAGACAAACACAAATAAAAACCAGAGGGCAGCAGATCATGTGAAAATATAATTTTGGTGTCATTCTCAAAACTTTTGGCCATGACTGTACTAGATGGCAGCCCGACTCTAAAGTATCGGGCAGTCTAGAATCCATATATAGTTTATTTAGTAATAGTTAGGGGAGTGCGGTGAAATGAATTGTGTGTATACAGGTGGCTCAGTGGTTAGCACTGCGCGGTGGCTCAGTGGTTAGCAGAGAGTGCGGCGTGGACAGAGTGGTCAGCGCAGCGGCGTGGGCAGAATGGTCAGCGCACACACACACACACACACACACACACACACTCTCCGGTATACTTACCACCAGCTCTGCGTGTTCCCCGCCGCCTGGATCCTGAGTCGACATGTCGCTGCCCTGGACGACTGGATCCAATATGGCGTCCGGGAAGTTTGGCGAGCCTTCCTGAATGTAGTTGGGGGGCGGCGACATGTCGACTGAGGATTCAGGCGGTGGAGGTTGGGCTGGTGGTAAGTATAGCGGTGGGGATGTGTGTGTGTGTGTGTGTACGTGTGTGTACAAAGTGACGGAAGTGCGGACAAAGTGCCTTGCTCTTTTATATATTAGATACACACACATTATATGTACACACATGCAAACCTATAAAAGATGTAGAAATATAAATATATATATATATATATATATACACACACACACACACACACACATACACCCCATTCACAAATTATGTTACATACACACATATATACACATACTGTACATTGCGGCTGGAGGGGTGAGGAGAGCTGAGGCCAGAGGGCCCAGGGGCGGGCCCAGGGGCGGGGCCCAGGGACGGGGAGGCCACAGGGGAGGACACAGGGGAGGCCAGGGGAGGCCGGAGCGCACAGGGGAGGCCAGGGGAGGCTGGAGCGCACAGGGGAGGCCAGGGGAGGCTGGAGCGCACAGGGGAGGCCAGGGGAGGCTGGGGCGCACAGGGGAGGCTGGGGCGCACAGGGGAGGCCAGGGGAGGCTGGGGCGCACAGGGGAGGCCGGAGGGCACAGAGGCCACTTACCGGGCTGTGTGCGGTGAGCGGCAATGCCGGAGCTCGCACACCGGACCGGAGTGTGGGCGGGGTAGGCTCCCGGATGGAGGAGGCGGCACAGCGGGGTATGTGCGGGGCCGGAGCCGTGGCGAGGGGCACACCGGGGTATGTGCGGGGCTGTGTGTGCGCACTGTAGGGGCGGTCGTAAGCATCGCGGGCTCTACGAGTCCCGCTTACGGCCGCCATCTTGGCTCACCCTGAACAGGTGTACCTCTGACCAGAGTGACCGGACGTTGGGACAAAGTGACGGATGTGACGTCAAAAATCCCTCCGGGATTTATATATTAGATAATGGAGTAGGGTTACATTTTCGCCCTTCCATTATGGATGCCTCTATAGCCATTCCTTGGGTCACCCGGATAATTTCAGTGCATATAGTTAATTGGTACTTAGCATTAAAACACCCGATTTAGTGTGTTAGAAATAAAGAGGTATATTTAGAAGGTCTGGTTATTACCTTCATCTCTCTTGTTTTCCATCTCCATTAGTATAATCAGGTTCCTCCAATGGTCTAACTATATAAATGTAGAAAAATCGGAAAGTCACATGCATTTACTTCCAATGGGGACAGAGTAGTGAGAGATCACCTACCCCTGTGCAGTATGTTCACATTAAGGTATGTCCGTATGCCCTCAGCATCCTATCTTTGTCCTGTAATCTACTTATATAATTGGCAGTTTGGAATTCGGGCACTGTAGCCCAATCCCAAAATGCTTTGCGCCACCACTGCGAGCGATGACGCTTAGCGTCATCGCGAGCAGTCTCCGCTGCCCACCCGCCGCCGCAACTCTCCTATCAGCCATACACCCCCCACCTCTCCTGCTGCCCCTCCACCTTTCCTCTTGCCCCCGAAGCTCTCCTCTCATACACCCCTTACCTCTCATGCTGGCCTGCTGTCACACTCCCGCATCTTTCTGCTACTATCATCAAGTCTAAAGGACCTTTGGTGATGTCAGAGTCATGTGATCATTCACATGACTCACACATCACTACAGCCCCTCTGTTCATCGATCACTGCTCCCAAGAAGGGTAAGAAGAGGGGGCAGGGGCACCAAACACACTGCAGGGGCAAATACAGGCCAGGAGAAACACCGGGGGGGGGGGGGGGGGGGGGGGGGAAGTTAATTCGGCCCCTCTACATTCTGCCCCTGTGCTGCTGGGGTATACACAGGCGCTGTGTGCTGGGGTATACACAGGCGCTGTGTGCTGGGGTATACACAGGCGCTGTGTGCTGGGGTATACACAGGCGCTGTGTGCTGGGGTATACACAGGCACTGTGTGCTGGGGTATACAGAAGCGCTGTGCTGGGGTACACACAGGCGCTGTGTGCTGGGGTATACAGAGGCTGGGTCCTGGGGTATACAGAGGCTGGGTCCTGGGGTATACAGAGGCTGGGTCCTGGGGTATACACAGGCGCTGTGCTGGGGTATATACAGGCTGTCCTGGGTGTATATACAGGCTGTCCTGGGTGTATATACAGGCTGTCCTGGGTGTATATACAGGCTGTCCTGGGTGTATACGGAGGCTGTGCTGACTGTATATTGCGGCATATGAAGGTTGCTGCTGGGGTATACAGAGGCTGCTGCTCTGCTACATCGAGGCTGCTGCAGAGGTATATGGAGGCTTTGCTGATGTATATGGAGACTGTGCTGTGGTATATGGAGCCTGCTGCTGTGCTGTATATATATATGGAAGCTGTGCTGGGCTGTATATATTATTTGAAACCTGCGGCTGTGCTGCCACAGCTTCCAAATAATATATACAGCCTGCCACAGCCTCCAAATACTATATGCAGGCCAGCACAGCCTCCAAATTATATATACTACCCGCTCTCTCTATATTATATATACAGCCCCAGTCTCCATATTATATATACAGCCCTGAACAGCCTCTATATTATATATACACTGCCTGCAGCTTTCTATATTATATTTATGTATCATGGTTTGTGCTAAAGGGGCCCACTCATACTACTTCGCCCGGGGTCCACCAAAAACCTGCAGCTAGCCCTGTCTGCCCCCACTACATTCTACCCCTGATCTGCTTCTGTCTATTCTGCCTCACTTCACTCTGCCCCACTCCATTTCTGCCTCTGCTCTGTCCCCACTACATTCTACCCCTCATCTGCCCCACTCCACTCTGCTCCCACTCCACTCTGCCCCCACTCTGCTCCACTACATTCTACCCTTCATCTGCCTCACTCCACTCTGCCCCACTCCATTCTGCCTCCGCTCTGCCCCATTCCACTCTACCCCCACTCCACATATACTGACCCACCATATACTGTGCTAACCACTCACCCACCGTATAGTGTGCTAACCACTGAGCCAGCGTATACTGTGCTAACCACACAGCCACTGTATAAAGTGCTAAACACTGAACCACCATACAGTGCTAACCACTGAGCCACCATATACAGTGCTAACCACTGAGCCACCATATACACCATATTAATCCCGCAACAACAGTGTACTTTCTGCAGAGAGGACTGTACTATTGAGCGGCTATTTCTACGGCACCTGTTCATTTCACCGCGCTCCCGATGCTATATCATCGGGCCTATTTCGCACTCGGCGTCCTGAACCAATGAAATGCCCGTCCTGTCTTTACCACAGAGCGCCCAATCCGCTGCTTCCCCTCAGGTCACACATGTGACCTGAGAGGAGGGACTGATCCCTCTCTGCAGCCCCCACCCCGCCGCAGAGGACAATGGCGTGTGACTGGGGCACCGATCAGCCCCAGCACGCAGCCACGTCCCGCCGCCAAGCGGTGATGTCGCAGCTCCAGCCACATCATACCCACAGACGCGCCGCCTCTATACCCTGCTACCCACAGACGCGCCGCCTCTATACCCTGCTACCCACAGACGCGCCGCCTCTATACCATGCTACCCACAGACGCGCCGCCTCTATACCCTGCTACCCACAGACGCGCCGCCTCTATACCCTGCTACCCACAGACGCGCCGCCTCTATACTCTGCTACCCACAGACGCGCCGCCTCTATACTCTGCTACCCACAGACTTGCCGCCTCTATACTCTGCTACCCACAGACACGCCGCCTCTATACTCTGCTACCCACAGACACGCCGCCTCTATACTCTGCTACCCACAGACACGCCGCCTCTATACTCTGCTACCCACTGACCCGCCTGTATACACACACAGTTCATTTCACCGCGCTCCCGATGCAATTGCATCGGGCCTTTTTACTAGTGTATTAAATAAAATAGTGTATATTTATACCACCAAACCCTTTATATCCCTCAATATATCCAAGCCCCTTTTACATGGTGTCACTCACCTGTTTAATATCCTATGTGGTATGCCCTCCTTCTCTTAGCAACGTATCATGTGATAAGTCTTTTTGTAAAAGGTTACAAATAAAAGGATAGTTTGTAACACAGAGCGTAAATGAGTTGATGTCTTATTTGTTACTGACCCCACAAGCTCCTTTCCTTACTACTGATCGCACCTCTCTGCATGTAGTTTCATTCAATTCAGTAGCAATCCCATACTTCGTTCACCTCCTTATTTGGGATGAACTGTCCACCTTTAATTTAAAACCCCCCACATGAGGCATAATGTTTCCCTTATATTGTTTGCCCATGCTCATTTACAAGCTTCTACCTTTAGATTTGTGTTCTAGGATCCAGGGTTCAGGTTCCTGCTGTTCTAGACCTCTCCGATGTCAGCAGCCAGTTACCCTCTGTGTCAAGGGGTTAACTGCCTCCAACATCTGGAGGCTTAATATAGTCCTCGTTCTAATCCAGTGCCCGACCCCAGAAGTGTCCCTTGGCGTGCACGGCGCGGGTGTTCCACGCCGTGACTAGCAAGGGGTTCCAGTGCCCATGTGTCAATGCACACATGCGTAGTTCCTGCGCTCCAGCCTGGAACGCAGAAGTATAACCACGCATGTGCAATTGACCGTCTAGCGGCTAATAACTTGTGTTCTGTAGTTATCTGAGCATCTCTATTTTCAAGTGCCCACCCTTTTTAGCATTTGAGTACTTATTGGTCAACTGGTTTTTGTGGTATCTAATACTAGTTGTATTGGGTCATTGTGTGGCAAAATTCCTTAATAAATAACAGTTCTTAAGAGTAATTTATGGTCTACATTTATTTTATTCCTTATATTCCCTATATTATTCCTGAATCTTTATACAAGTCCACAAACTCCATGAATGCTGACTTTTTATATACTTAGGATTATCGAATGTGTAACAGTTAAAAAAAAAGTTTAATGTACACCTATAGTCTATAAGTGCTAAATTTGAGATATATGGGCAATGGTGGCATGGTGAGTCTAGTTGGGATCTCTTCCTTTATATGTTTTTTTTTTTTTAGACTAGAAGACCATTCTAAGTAGATTATGGCGGTGATTTATTATAGTATTAACGGATTCCTAGGGGCCTAATATGAGGATCAGGTGGGTAGGTTCTGGAGGGCAAGTAGGGTCAATTAGATTGGAGGTAATGTCTAATGGGGAAATATAGTTTTTTTTAAAGTTCTTTTTATTACTATATTTGTATGGAAGAGCTTCTTTCCATATACACATTTACATACAGTAGTGGCAAAAAGTATTGACACCCCTGCGATTGTCAGATAATACTCAGTTTCTTCCTGAAAATGGTTGCAATCACAAATTCTTTGGTATTATTATCTTCATTTGTCTTCAATGAAAAAAAAAACACAAAAAGAATTGTCCTAAAGCCAAATTGGATATAATTCCACACCAAACATAAAAAAAAGGGGGTGGACAAAAGTATTGGCACTGTTAGCAAAATCATGTGATGCTTCTCTAATTTGTGTAATTAACAGCACCTGTAACGTACCTGTGGCACCTAACAGGTGTTGGCAATAACTAAATCACACTTGCAGCCAGTTGACATGGATTAAAGTTGACTCAACCTCTGTCCTGTGTCCTTGTGTGTACCACATTGGTCTTTTATTTTCTCCATACTCAAAGAACTGTCTGAGGACTTGAGAAACCAAATTGTGAGGAACCATGAGCATTCTCAAGGCTACAAGTCCATCTCCAAAGACCTGAATATTCCTGTGTCTACCGTGCGCAGTGTCATCAAGAAGTTTAAAGCCCATGGCACTGTGGATAACTTCCCTAGATGTGGACGGAAAAAAAAAATTGACAGATTTCAACGCAAGATTGTGTGGATGGTGGATAAAGAACCTCAACTAACATCTAAATAAGTTCAAGCTGCCCTGTAGTCCGAGGGTACGACAGTGTCAACCCGTACTATCCGTCGGTGTCTGAATGAAAAGGGACTGTATGGAAGGAGACCCAGGAAGACCCCACTTCTTACCCCGACATATACAAAAAGCCAGGCTGGAGTTTGCCAAAACTTACCTGGGAAAGCCTAAAATGTTTTGGAAGAATGTTCTCTGGTCAGATGAGACAAAAGTAGAGCTTTTTGGGAAAAGGGAGTTTACAGGAGAAAAAAAAAAAAAAAAAAAGAGGCATTCAAAGAAAAGAAGACGGTCCCTACAGTCAAACATGGTGGAGGTTCCCTGATGTTTTGGGGTTGCTTTGCTGCCTCTGGCACTGGACTGCTTGACCGTGTGCATGGCATTATAAAGTCTGAAGACTACCAACAAATTTTGCAGCATGATGTAGGGCCCAGTGTGAGAAAGCTGGGTCTCCCTCAGAGGTCATGGGTCAGCAGGACAATGACCCAAAACACATTTCAAAAAGCACTAGAAAATGGTTTGAGAGAAAGCACTGGAGAATTCTAAGGTGGCCAGCAATGAGTCCAGACCTCAATCCCGTAGAACACCTGTGGAGAGATCTAAAAATGGCAGTTTGGAGAAGGCATCCTTCAAATATCAGGGACCTGGAGCAGTTTGCCAAAGAAGAATGGTCTAAAATTCCAGCAGAGCATTGTAAAACTCATTGATGGTTACCAGAAGCGGTTGATCGCAGTTATTTTGGCTAAAGGTTGTGCAACCAAGTATTAGGCTGAGGGTGCCAATACTTTTGTCTGGCCCATTTTTGGAGTCTTGTGTGAAATGATCAATGTTTTGCTTCATTCTCTTTTGTGTTTTTTCATTGAAGACAAATTAGATGAAGATAATACCAAAGAATTTGCTATTGCAATTATTTTCAGGAAGAAACTGAGTATTATCTGACAGAATTGCAGGGGTGTCAATACTTTTGGCCTCAACTGTACATATGTACAAGTTATGAACCTATAGGGTAGTATATCTCAGAGTATATGTAGTGCTCCACCAGTCTCAATGGTTCATGGCCACTTATACTGCTCCTAACTGTTCCCCATCTCCTCAAGTGGACTATACCATCATTGTAAATAAGCACCTATACTTTGTCACCCCACCTCATTGTTAGATTGTAAGCTTTTATGAGCAGGGCTGTCATTTTGCTCTAATTATTGTATTGTATCATGCTTTGTATTATATTCTATTATTTTGGAATTGTATTGTATTTTCTCTTAACTGTTTCTTATCATTGTTTAAACATTAACTTTGAATTGTGAAGCGCCGCAGAATATGGTGGCACTATATAAAGATCATTATTATTGTTAGTTGGTAGAAGCGTGTATATGATGAAGTAGTCTATGGTATACCTACAGTTAGGGCCAGAAATATTTGGACAGTGACACAATTTTCGCGAGTTGGGCTCTGCATGCCACCACATTGGATTTGAATGAAACCTCTACAACAGACTTCAAGTGCAGATTGTAACGTTTAATTTGAAGGGTTGAACAAAAATATCTGATAGAAAATGTAGGAATTGTACACATTTCTTTACAAACACTCCACATTTTAGGAGGTCAAAAGTAATTGGACAAATAAACATAACCCAAACAAAATATTTTTATTTTCAATATTTTGTTGCGAATCCTTTGGAGGCAATCACTGCCTTAAGTCTGGAACCCATGGACATCACCAAACGCTGGGTTTCCTCCTTCTTAATGCTTTGCCAGGCCTTTACAGCCGCAGCCTTCAGGTCTTGCTTGTTTGTGGGTCTTTCCGTCTTAAGTCTGGATTTGAGCAAGTGAAATGCATGCTCAATTGGGTTAAGATCTGGTGATTGACTTGGCCATTGCAGAATGTTCCACTTTTTTGCACTCATGAACTCCTGGGTAGCTTTGGCTGTATGCTTGGGGTCATTGTCCATCTGTACTACGAAGCGCCGTCCAATCAACTTTGCAGCATTTGGCTGAATCTGGGCTGAAAGTATATCCCGGTACACTTCAGAATTCATGCGGCTACTCTTGTCTGCTGTTATGTCATCAATAAACACTAGTGACCCAGTGCCATTGAAAGCCATGCATGCCGATGCCATCACGTTGCCTCCACCATGTTTTACAGAGGATGTGGTGTGCCTTGGATCATGTGCCGTTCCCTTTCTTCTCCAAACTTTTTTCTTCCCATCATTCTGGTACATGTTTATCTTTGTCTCATCTGTCCATAGAATACTTTTCCAGAACTGAGCTGGCTTCTTGAGGTGTTTTTCAGCAAATTTAACTCTGGCCTGTCTATTTTTGGAATTGATGAATGGTTTGCATCTAGATGTGAACCCTTTGTATTTACTGTCATGGAGTCTTCTCTTTACTGTTGACTTAGAGACAGATACACCTACTTCACTGAGAGTGTTCTGGACTTCAGTTGATGTTGTGAACGGGTTCTTCTTCACCAAATAAAGTATGCGGCGATCATCCACCACTGTTGTCATCCGTGGACGCCCAGGCCTTTTAGAGTTCCCAAGCTCACCAGTCAATTCCTTTTTCTCAGAATGTACCCAACTGTTGATTTTGCTACTCCAAGCATGTCTGCTATCTCTCTGATGGATTTTTTCTTTTTTTTTCAGCCTCAGGATGTTCTGCTTCACCTCAATTGAGAGTTCCTTTGACCGCATGTTGTCTGGTCACAGCAACAGCTTCCAAATGCAAAACCACACACCTGGAATCCACCCCTGACCTTTTAACTACTTCATTGATTACAGGTTAACGAGGGAGACGCCTTCAGAGTTAATTGCAGCCCTTAGAGTCCATTGTCCAATTACTTTTGGTCCCTTGAAAAAGAGGAGGCTATGCATTACAGAGCTATGATTCCTAAACCCTTTCTCCGATTTGGATGTGGAAGCTCTCATATTGCAGCTGGGAGTGTGCACTTTCAGCCCATATTTATATATATATATATATAATTGTATTTCTGAACATGTTTTTGTAAACAGCTAAAATAACAAAACTTGTGTCACTGTCCAAATATTTCTGGCCCTAACTGTATATAGTATATATGGGCAGATGTGTCCCTCTCTTTGGTTAGTGAGTAAGGCTGGCTTCACACCACAGTTTCAGCTGTCAGGTTATGTCCAGTTTGAATCGGACACAACCTGATCCAGTTTTACCCCCCATATGTACCTGTGGTGCTGGATTGGTCCTATTTGCCCATCCAGTTTAGTGGTATTGGACCCTGATCTGATTTTGTCTGGTTTTTCCACCGCGCACAAAATCGGATTCAGGATTATTTTTTGGCTCCTTTGAAGAAAAATTGGATCCTCCCAGATTTGGGGGTGATCTGTCACCCATAACATGGGAATCTATGGGTGCAGAATCCATAAAAAATAAAAAAAATATAATATCGGATCGTTTCCCGGATCCAATGAACATCACAGCGCAGTGTCTGAAATGCTGCCGTGCACATTCAGCACCACGGACAGAAGCATTTCAGAGACATGGCTGAACGTTCAGCACTATGGATCCTAGGGATTCTGAGATTGTTTTTTCGTGACATATTGGGCTTCATGTTAGTAGTAAATTTAGGTCAATAATTTTTGCGTTTATTTGTGAAAAATATTATTTTTTTTTAACAAAACTGGCAAAAAGTGTTGAAAATGTTGTAATTTTGAAATTTTTATTCTGTTAAAACTAGAGAGTTATGTGACACAAAATAGTTAATCTACTCTATAATTGACGTAGGCATTTTCGTGTCGGACCCCGAAATCGCCGTGGCTTTGGCGAGGCCATTGCGAGTCGCTGGCTGAGTGCGAGCAATGGCCGCTAAGCGGCCATTGCGAGTCGCTGGCCGAAAATCGAACCAGAGGCTCGGCCACAAAGTTAGCGATTTACCGCTCAGGTAGCGAGTCGCTGCCTGAGCAGTAAATCGCTAACTTTGTGGCCGAGCCTCTAGTTCGATTTTCGGCCACAAAGTTAGCGATTTACCGCTCACCCCCCCAAAAAGTATTCAACTCCCCCCAAAAAGTATTCACACACCCCCAAAAAAGTATTCAACCCCCCAAAAAAGTATTCACACCCCCCCCCAAAAAAGTATTCACACACACCCCCAAAAAGTATTCACACCCCCCCAAAAAGTACTCACACCCCCCCAAAAAGTACTCACACCCCCCCCCCAAAAAAGTACTCACACCCCCCCCCCCCAGAAAGTACTCACACACCCCCAAAAAGTACTCACACACCCCAAAGTACTCACACCAGCTATAATTACTATAATCAAATTAATGCACGTTCTAGAATCCCGATGCATTTGCATCGGGCTCACAGCTAGTAAATAATATTTCCCACATGTCTACTTTTTTTTTTTTAATCAGATAGTTTTTATTAAACAATATGGTCAATACATGTCCAATAACAATAATTTATACAATTTTATAAATGCCCAGAAATCCCCCCCCCCCCTCTCCCAACGGAATTCACCTTCCATCCTTCCCTTCTCCCTACCCTTCCGCTCCCCCCCCCTCTAGACGGCAGATACAGTCCATATATACTTGTACGAGAGAAACAAAGTATACAACATAACTAATGCAGAATTACCCATATTCACAACATTCCGTAGGTGTTTCATATTACATTCTTAAGTTCAGACATCATATCTTATCTTACACCATAGTTATGCCAGGGAGTCCATATCTTATCATAAAGATCCATCTTTCCCCTCTTCCGGTATATTCCTTTTTCCAAAAGTGAAATGTAATTAGCCTGCGTCACAAACTCCCTTTTCGATGGCGGCTCCACCCCAATCCAATGCTTTGCGATCAACTTGCGTGCAATATACAACAGTCGTGCAATGGCCGTTTTAGTTGCATCATCAGCCTGTAGCTCATCCACAAACCGCAGCAAACACACCACTGGATCTCGAGGTATATTGCACCCGTACGCACCTTCCACTCTAGCAAGCACCATGATCCAGAATGCCGACAACCGTGGGCAAAGCCACAACATGTGCAACAGACCAGCCGACTCCATTCGACACCTTGCACAGAGTTTGATCTTAGTTTAATTTTGTGTAGAAATTCGGCGTTCTATATACTCTGTGCAAGATGTAGAGTTGTGATAGCCTGCCAGGCTCACTTAATGACTGCTTCGGGATCCATTCCAATATCGCTTCCCATTTGTCATCCTCCAGAATTCCCACCTCCATCTCCCACCGATTCCTGGCCTTGAAAGGATATTGGATCAAAAAGGTGTGCAATATGTCTCGGTATGTTGTTGCTATCACCCCTCTCGTGGGTCCGCCTTCGCATACATAGTCTAGGACCAAATCCCTCTGTATCGTCAGTCCTCCTCTCTCCACCTGTGTCTGAACTGCATGTTTCATTTGTAAGTACTGATAGGTCCCCCGCTCATGTAGACCATATTCTTCCCTCAGCTTATCAAAGGGCTTAAGTCTCCGTCCCTCCAATACCTGATGTGCCAACACAATTCCTTTCTCCCTCCACTCTACCAGGCATCCCATTTTTACAATCTCCGGGAACTTGGTATTATTCCACAAGGGGGTATGGTTTGTCAATCCCTTCACTCCCCTGATTGTTTTTAATTTTTCCCAAATTCCAGCATCAATAGCATAGTAGGATATGGTCTTCCCATTCTTCCCAGCAACCCATCTTCTACGCTCAATATCATTGGCCTCCTATTGGTCACTCTTTCCAAAATTTTCTGAATAGGATAGCTTCCCGCCTTCTGTGCCCACCCCCTCACATGCTGACTCTGTGCCGCAATGTAGTACAAATAGGGATTGGGCAGAGCCAGTCCTCCCTCATCCTTGGGTCTTTAGAGAAGTTCCAGTCTCAGTCTAGCCTGTTTCTTGCCCCAAATCAAGCTTCGAAACAGAGAATCAATCTGTCGGAACCTGGCTCGGGAGATTGGCATTGGAGCATTATGAAACACATAAGGCAGTTTAGGCATTAACACCATTTTAATCAAGTTTATTCGACCAACAACTGAGAGGTGTAACTTATTCCATGCTTTCATTTTGTCTTTAATAGTCTCCAATACTGGTGTTAAGTTTAAATCCAGAAACTTTGTAATAGGAGTCGACACCCAAATTCCAAGGTACTTAAATGTATCCACTACTCCAAGGCCCCCGCTCTCAGTCACAGATGTCAGCTCCTCATCTAATGGGAACAATGTGGACTTGTGCCAGTTTATTCTGAGTCCCGACAGATCTCCATATTGGTTAATAATACTCATAGCTCTTGCCAGCGAGATTCCGTAATTTTCAAGGAACAGCAGAACATCATCTGCATAGAGTGCCACCCTCTCTTCCATCTCCCCATATCTAAACCCAGTCATCTCCCTATCGCTCCTCAATTTAGCAGCCAGCGGTTCTATAACCAGTGCAAATAGGAGCGGGGAGAGAGGGCACCCGTGCCTAGTACCCCTCTGCAAATTCACCGGCCCAAATAGCGCCCCATTAACCCGTACCTTGGCCACCGGTTGGGTATATAACAGACGTATCCATGACAAAAAAAAATAGGTCCAAAACCCAGGGACTCCAGTACCGCCCACAGAAATTGACAACTGACACCGTCAAAGGCCTTATGGGCATCCAAAGAGGCATCCAAAGAGGCTGTAACTCTCCTACCCGCATTATCAGCCTGTAACTGCATATTAAGAAACAGTCTCCTTAGAGTCACAGCGGTGGACCTGCTAGGCATAAAATCCGACTGGTCAGGATGTATTGACAACACCCGTCAGTCTATTAGCCAGGGCCTTAGCTAGTATCTTAATATCTGCGGATAGTAAAGAAATAGGCCTATAGGATTCTGGAAGTCCCAAGTCTTTACCCTCCTTTGGTAGGACAAGAATTGTCGCCTCTCTCATAGACCTAGGCAGCACCCCTTCCTCCCTCGAACATTCTAACACCTCCTGCAGTTTTGGCAACAATACCTCTTCCAAAAGTTTATAAAGTTCCACTGGTAGTCCGTCCGTCGCCGGTGCTTTATCATTGGCCATAGATGTCAAGGCTATACTTAATTCCTCATATGTAATCAAGCCTCCAAGTTAGACCTGTCTGCTTCCGATAACCTAGGTAGTTTCAAATCCGTCAAATACGCCTCAATACTATCCGTGCCGACCTCCGCCCCAGAGAAATATAATCTCCCATAGAAGTCCAGGAAAATTTCCCCAATATCAACTGATTTTGTTGTTTTAGACCCATCTGGTCTATCCATCGTGTAAACGAATGGGGTTTTCCTCTGTGCCGAGGCCACCAATGACAGCAAATGCCCAACCTTCTCTCCCTCCTCATAAAAGGCCATACGTCTAAATTCGTTTCTTTTAAGCGCCTTGTCCAGTCTGAACCCATCCAGTTCCTCCTGTGCAGACCGCAGTCTAGTTGCCGCTCCTCCCCCGCCCCCCTGTATCACAGACTCCTCTGCCTGCCTCACCGCCTCCACCTTCTCTCCTTCCTCCTGACGCGTTATAGTTTTCCGTATATTTATTTCTTTAATTAACAGTCCCCTTAAATATGCCTTCATTGCGTCCCAGATAATTGACGGGCTAGCCGTTTGATCATTAAACATAAAAAATTCCTCAATCTCCATCATATTTATTGACTGCAGCCATGCCGGATGTAGCTTCCATCCCGCCTTATTGCCCCTCAGCACTTCCCCCAGACCTTATTGTGACACATACAGGTTTATGATCCGAGATGACTCTGGGCAAATAGTCTACATTTAGCACCAATTCTTCCATGCGGCAATTCCCCAGCGCCATGTCTATACGTGAGAGTGTATTATGTGTAGCTGAATAACAGGAGAAGCATCTGACTCCTGGATTCCTTTCCCTCCAAACATCTCTTAACGCTAATTCTTGAAGAAGTATCCCAAAGGAAGTAGTATGTCCCTGCGTCCTAAGTGGGCTACACTTAAATTTGTCCCAGTGGCCATCTTGGATATTGTTGAAATCTCCCACTAACAATGTAGGTATCTCACCCAAGTGTCCCATCCATTCCATAACCTCTTTAATCTTCACACTCGAGTAGGGCGGAGGGATATACATAGCCCCTACAGCCATCAATCGTCCCTGTGTCCTGCCCACCAGTATAACATACTGTCCCTCTGTATCTACCCACATGTCTATAGCTTCAAATTTAGTGGTCCGGGGAATCAACACAGACACCCCCCTCGAGTAGGAAGAGTACATAGAATGATAGGACTCCTGAATCCATCTCTTCTGAATAAGAGCCAGCTTTTCTTTCACCAAATACGTTTCCATTAAAAATACAATCGTTGGTTTCTGGTCTAGAATGTATTGAAATATAGCTGCCCTCCTAGTGACATCAGACATCCCCCTCACATTCCAGCTCAACACCTTAATATCAGCCATTCCATGTAATCTTCCAATAGGACAAAGTACCTCGTGGTCCGAGCTGCTGTGTTCGTATGATGTAAAAACCAGATACAGCGGAATGTCTGGGTATAGTAGTAGCTGTTTATTTTCCGACGCGTTTCAGAGTCATATCCCAAACTCCTTCCTCAGGGATGTTCCCTGAGGAAGGAGTTTGGGATATGACTCTGAAACGCGTCGGCAAATAAACAGCTACTACTATACCCAGACATTCCGCTGTATCTGGTTTTTACATCATACGAACACAGCAGCTCGGACCACGAGGTACTTTGTCCTATTGGAAGCTTATTGTGACCACAGTGACCTGTGGAGGTACGGTCCTGGAAGCAGCTGTACTGTTCTGAGCGATCACGCCGGTTGTGTGCTACACAACCCCATCAGGTGAGCAGTTCCTAAATTTCACCTTAATAATCCTGTCTCCTAAGGATAAGACCCTATGTTGCGCATTCTCACCCCTTTCTTAGATTCCATGTAATCTGCATTTTTACAACCATTCCCCGCTGTCTAGATTTCAATTTCTCCCTTCCCTCCCCCCCTCCGCCCAAATACGTCTGCCATCTTTGGGTAGTTTGGGTCTGCAAATCCTAGCGGTTGTCGTCGTCCATCTCCTCTATACAACGATTTCTTTATCATCCTTTCCTCCTCCCGCCTTGTTGAACACCGCATAATACACAATAAGATAACAGCCCAACTTTTTTCCCCCCTCATAAACACTTAACACACAGTCCCCCCTTTGAGTATTTCCACCCCCTCCTCCCTCGAGGCATTACACCCTGAGAAGTCATCGCGTATCATCTTATGTACACTTGTCTCGCATTAAGGCAAAAAACACTAAGAACATTATATATAATCACATCTCCAATATTCTTAAAAAACCTGAGGACATATTGGCAGTGTCACTAGTAGACGGCCTATTCAACAGTGCTGCCGCACACAAAAAAAGAAAAGAAGAAGAGAAGGGGGACCAGAAAAACCATGCGTATAACGGATAAAAAAAAAGGCTTTCCAGCAAAAAACCCCCCTTAACAACTATAGTCCAGCACCAATTCCAGGCCTTCACTGATCCTTCCCATTCCCGCCATTGCGGAATGGTCGTAGGCAGTCCAACCTCAATCAAACCATGTATAGCTCAGCCATCACTAGCTCTGAGACGTTTCGCATTCGAGTCTAGCCACCTCTTCTGGTGAGACAAAAAATTGCACCTTCCCCAGTGCGGCCACTCTCAGTCTGGCGGGAAAGAACATTGAATATTGCACTCCTAATTCTCGCATTCTCTTTTTAACACCAGTAAATTCTTTCCATTGCTTTTGTACGATCGGTGAATCGTCTGGGTATATCGCTATCCCTTGGCCGTTGTATGTCATATCCTCCGCATCTCTTGCCTCGCTCAAATTATGTCTCTATTAGGGATGGGCGAGTCTACTCGCTAGGACTCATTACTCGGCGAGTAGTAAGGGACTCGCAGGAATCGGTACTCTGCGAGTTTCCCAGCGATTACTCGCACAGTAACGAGTCCAATGCAAGTCAATGGCAATCCTAGTTTTGTCAGAGTTTACTTTTTCTCACTCGCTAGACTCGCTATATCACATCGCTATGTAGCTTGAATCTCCCCAAATCGTTTAAACAATCGCACCGCTTCACGGATACCCGCTGTCAGCAGCGAGTCTACGAATCAGAGTCCTGTATACTGTATTCGGGACTCGCAAATACAGAATCTGTTATGTTCCGACAAAGCTTCTGAGACAGCCTAGCGTGTTAGGTCAGAAAACTTGTGAAGATGGACAAGCATGTTAGCCAATCATATTCAGTAATGCCACAGCCATGTTGGTTGTGGCAGGACTATGATTGGCTTCTGTCTATCGTGATGCCTAGGTCATGTATGAGAGGCGAGGCTGTTTCTCCACATTCCTGTGAAGATCTGAGCTAGTGCAGGGTGAGGTAGATGCTGGAGCAGATCATAGGGAGTGTCAGTCAGTGTAGGGAAACTTCAAGATTCCTTATATTTAACCCAAACAGCTCTTCTGAGAGCTACCAGGAGGACAGAGGAGTACTGTGTAGAGGACTGTAGCCAGGCAGGCAGGCAGGGAGGTGCAGCCTTACAGTGCACACAGGACCGACCTCATAGCTTAGCTTACTCACTCAGCTTTCCTAATAGCTGAAGTCAGAGGCTTAGCTGAGGTACTATTTCCTATAGCACCTGATAGATTTTGGGTCATAATAACCCCTTCAGTTTTCTTTTCTCTGTGGCAGACCAGTGCGTTGCTGCTCTCCTAGCTGCAAATAGCACGTACGCCACCTACTTGTGCGACTTCTTGTGCACACTTAATAATTTTTGCAGGGACTAGTGTGCTGCTTCACTGCCAAGTGTTAGCACACGCTTAACCCGCCAGCAGGTGATGCCTATAGAACCACAGAAAATTGGCAATAAAAGGTCCAAGAAAGCGATACAACCTCCAAAATTAATCAAAAGTATTTAGCAAAGTTTATTACATATAAAAAAAAACACACACAGACAAAAAATGATCACACAGAAAGATAAAAACACTAAAAATAGCCAAATATAGCCATAACAATTCATATGATAATAATATACCATTGAAAACCTCATTGCCAATTGCCCAAAACTGGTTAATGTATAATATATATATATATATATATATATATATATATATATATATATATATATATATATATATATAATAAATACATACGTTTTACCTATGGGGTCCAATATACCATACAGAAAAATTTCACAATATGGATCCCCATAAGTAGTCAGTACCACCTAACTCCATCTTGGTGGCAAAAAACTGTTGCAAGTGGGGTTTCCAAAACGGCAATGCGAGCACTTTCCGAGACACATCTGCGATTTGTCAATCACACATTACTCGCTTCCCCATTCATTAACATTGGACTCGCTAGACTCGCAACGAGTAGCGAGTCCCAGGCTCGGACTCGCTAGAGTCAAGCGATTCCGAGTAATTTAGGACTCGACTCGCCCATCACTAGTCTCTATCCCTAAAGTTCAAGATCAGGGCCAAGATCGTGCGAGGTTCCGATCCCGGTGGTCGGGGCTGCATCGGGACCCTGTGAGCTCTTTCCACAGCATATACTTTAGTTAAGGATGACTCTCCAATTTTTTCCTTCAACCATTGTTCAATAAACGCAGTGGGGTCCCTTCCCTCCACTTTCTCAGGGAACCCCACTAGCCAGAAATTATTCCTCTGTGATCTATTCTCCAAGTCATCGTTTTTCGCTAGTACTTCAGCCAGCAGCTTAGTATGTTTGTTGTCAGACTGCTGCAGTTGCTGCACTCTATCCTCTGTGGCTCCAACCCTCTCCTCCACCTCAGACATACGTGCGTCAGATTTCTTTAAAGCCACATTAATGCTGGTAATTTCTCCTTTTAATCCCTGAACACTGGTAGCAACAGTGTTCAGAGTCATTTTCATGGATGATACTAAGGAAAACAAGTCTCTCATAGTGGGCTCATCTGGGACCTCCAGTCCCTGCTGCTGACCATCCGTCCCCTCCTCCCTCTCTGCAGCCACAGTCCTCACCTCCACCTCTCCCTCAGATCCATTGCCATCCTCCTCCACTTGGCCTTCTCCCTCCTCCTCACCCACCTCAAGTCCTTCACTGTGGTGTGCATATTTCTGCAGCTTCATAGCTGCCGTCATGCGCCTCTGACAAGCAGCATTCTCCCTCTGTGTCCAGGCACGCTGCGGCGCCATCTTGAGAGCTCCCACCTCCTCCTGCTCCTGCTGCCTGCGACAGGGCATATTCTCGCTCCGGGGCCTCCGGTTTCATTCCTCTGCTTCCAAGCAGTGTGTCCACCGGTGCAGAGGCTTATTGTGGCGGTATTAAGCGGGCTAAGCAGGATAAAAGACCGGCGTTCGGCGGGAGCTCCTCACAGCGCGTCCGCTCACATGCTCCGCTAGGCCACGCCCCCCACATGTCTACTTTACATCAGCACAATTTTGGGAAAAATAAAATAAAATTTCTTAGGAAGATAAGGGTTCAAGGTTCATCAGCAATTTCTCATTTTTCCAGCAAAATTTACAAAACCTTATTTTTAGTGACCACATCACATTTGAAGTCTCTTTGAGGGGCATACATGACAGAAAACACCCAAAAGTGACACCATTACAAAAACTGCACCCCTCAAGCTACTCAAGACTACAATCAAGAAGATTATTAACCCTTCAGGTGCTTCACAGGAACTAAAGCAATGCGAAAGGTAAAAAAAAAAAAAAAAAAATGGGACATTTACATTTTTCTAACAAATATGTTTTAGCCTCAATTCTTTCATTTTCACATGGGCAACAGGATAAAATGGATCCTAAAATTTGTTGGCCAATTTCTCCTGAGTACACAGATACCTCATATGTGGTCATAAACCATTGTTTGGGCGCACGGCAGGGCTCAAAAGGGAAGGAGCGCCAATTGACTTTAGAAACTAATTTTCGATTCAAAAAGTGAAATGGCGCTCCTTTCCTTGTGAGCCCTGCCGTGCGCCCAAACAGTGGTTTATGACTACATACAGTCATATGAAAAAGTTCGGGCTCCCCTCTTACTCATTTTTGTTTGGTTTACAATTGGGTTTTTGCAACAGCTATTTCAGTGCGATATATGTAATAACTGATGGACACAGTAATATTTCAGGTTTGAAATAAGGTTTATTGCACTAACCAAAAATGTGAAATATGCATTATTTCAAACTTTTTCATATGACTGTATGAGGTATTGGTGTACTCAGGAGAAATTGCCCAACAAATTTTAGTATGAAATTTATCCTGTAGCCCATGTTAAAATAAACAAATTGAGGCTATAAGAAAATCTTTGTGAAAAAGAATTAAAAAAAAAAAAAAAAGCTAATTTTCCATTCAAAATGGTTAGCGGACATTACGTTATGTTTGGAGAGCCCCTGTCTGCCTAAAACATTGGAGCTCCCCCACACGTGACCCCATTTTAGAAACTAGACCTCCCCCAAGGAACTTATCTAAATGCATAGTGAGCCCTTTGAACCCCCGGGTGCTTCAAAAATAGATCCGTAAAAATGAAAAAGTACTTTTTTTTTCCCCAACAAAAATCTTTTTTTCCCCTTTTACAGACTAATTTCTGAAGCACCTGGGGGTTCAAAGTGCTACCTATGCAACTAAATAGGTTCCTTGGGGGGGGGAAGAGGGGGGGTTGCTCCAATGTTCAGGCACACAGGGAGGGGCTCTCCATAAGCGACATGGTGTTCGCTAACAATTGGAGCTAGTTTTTCATTGAAATTGTTAGCGGACACCATGTCGCTTATGCAGAGCCCGTGTGCCTCTAGCACAAAGGCAACTGGAAGAGTTGGGGTACAGCACCAGAAAATGGCATCTCTAATGAATGCGCTATTTTCTGGGGTGGCTGTGGGTTGCAAGTTGCAGCGTGGGGGGCTCACAACGTTTGGGTCTCTCCACGCTGACGATTCCAGCTCCCCAGCTGCCAAGTTGTACCTGGCTGGCAACCAAAAATACAGTGAAGCCCATTTTTTTTTTTTTTTTTTTTAATTTCTATAACTAATTCTAGAAAAAAAAATTATGTGGGGCTCTGCCATATTTTTGGCCCAGCCAGGTACATCTAGGTAGCTGGGGGCTGAAATCCTCAGCATGGAGAGGCCCAAGCGTTTTGGGCCCCCCCCTGCTGCGAATTGCAGCCCGCATCCGCCCCAGAAAATGGTGCATTCATTGAAGTGCCATTTTCTGGCACCGTACCCATGCTCTTCCAGTTGCCCTGGTGCCAGTGGCAAACTGGGTAATAAAGGGGCTAATGCCAGCTTTTTTATTCACAGCTGTCACTAAGCCCGAGATTCATAATGTCGGGCCAATGTTAGACCTGGTCATTAGGAATCTAATAAAAATAGTCAAAAAATACACCACACAAAGAAAAATCTTTTTATTGAGAAAAAAAAAAAAAATAAATAAAATTTGGACTTCATCTTTATTATAAAGATCCAACGTAGTCCACAACAAAGGTCCCACGACACTCGATCGCCTCTGCTATATCCAGAGACTGTAGCAAGGGATCAAGTGTCCTCTTGTTGCAGTCTCTGGTGTCATAGTGATGATGCACTGTATGGCAGGTCATTGCCATGTAGTGCATAATCACCATGACCCCAAAGACTACAACAAGGGATCAAGTGTCCCCTTGTTGTAGTCTCTGGGTGATCGGTTGCCGAGGAGCCGATCACCTTGGTAACCATTGCAGAGGAGCCGGCACAAGTGGCCATGGTTGCTATGGTGATCGGCTCCTCTGCAGGGAGATGAGGAGCCAATCACCATGACAGCTTGTGCCGACTCCTCTGCAGACTCATCCCCCTGCAGAGGAGCCGGTCACCATGGCAGCCATGGACGCTTGTGTCAGCACAAGCGTCCATTGTTGCCATGGTGACCGGCTCCTCTGCAGGGAGAGGAGTTTGCAGAGGAGCCGGCACAGGAGGAAGACCGGAAAACAGAGCGGGAGGAGAAGGCCCTCAATCAGCAGGACCCGAAGAGCTGGCTCCGGGGGCCACAGGAGGAAGACCCCTGAGGTGAGCAGGAGAAGGAGGGCAGGGGGAGATTAGAGGGCAGGGGGGGGGGGGAAGCCGGATCAGAGTGGGGGTGAGGGAGCCTGGAGTAGGGAGGAGAAGTGAGATCAGAGGGGGGGAAGGGAAGGGTGTGATCTTAATATTTGTGGCGGGTATCCTTTCATGGAACTGGTCCCATAGTTCACGCGCCTGCCAGTAGAAGGTTTGGTCCGAGGAACAGTTTCTTCGTATTCTCAGATATTGTCCCCTCGACATACCCATTTTCAGGCTCTTTGGGTGATCGCTCTTCCAATGTAGCAGGTCGTTACTCGCTGTTTCTTTACAATATGTTCTACTCATTAGGCGACCTTCTGCAGTCTTCTCGGTGTTGTAGTGATGTCTAAGAAATTTAACTCAGATTTTTGAAATTCTGAGGAAAATCACAGGCCTACTTGGTTCACATTAAGTTCATTTTACAAATTTATTAAAGGAGTCTTCATCGCCCGACCACAGAATATATTGTCAATGTAGCACCCCCAGAAAAAGTATCTGAGGGCACCGCCAAGACTTTTCAATGTCTACTCCAAAGGTGATGGTGTCCTCCCAACAGCCCAGGAACAAGGTAGCGTATGTCGGCGTCATGGAGCACCCATGTCGGTGCCCCTGAGCTGGTGGTGGAACTTCCCATCGAAGCCGAAGTAGTTTTGAGTTAGTACAAACCTAAGGAGTGCAAGTTTGAAATCATTGTGGTCTTTGAACTGCATTCCCCTTGTACGTAGGTAACATTTGGTGGCCTCCAAACCCCCATTGTGCGGAATACTTGAATACAGTGCCTCTACATCTATTGAGGCTAGGTTAACTTCTTTTTCAACCACAAGGTCTTCTAATCTTGTTAGTAGGTCCAGGGTGTCTCTTATGTATGATGGCAAAGCGACCACATGCTTCTTTAGCACGCAGTGCAGGTAGATACTTACATTCTGAGTTTCGGCAGTGCATAGAATGTTGGTCTCATTAAATATTTGGTGTCCATGAACTCCCACTCATTTTTGCTATGTCCAATATGAACCCTAGTTAACTTGAAACCAACTGCTTGAAACCCCTTAATAGCTCCCCTTCGCAGCATAAATTATAATTTATATAATAATATATGTAGAATGAGGATGGTTTGGCTTCGAGCCAACTGAGGAGAAGTGAAAATAAGCCAACCCCACATAGTGACATAATGCTGCACACTGGGGTCATCTCCTTCCCTCTTTGCCATAACTTATAACACTTTCCTCTGCAGTCAAACCTTGAATCATTCAAGTAATGCCAGAATCACACGATCAGTATTTCACATCAGTATTTGTAAGCCAAAATCAGGAGTGGAACAGTCAGAGGAAACATGTGCTCCACTTCTGCATTTTTCACCCACTCCTGGTTTTGGCTTACAAATACTGATGTGAAATACTGACCAAATACTGATTGTGTGACCGTGGCCTAAAAGGTATGATTGCACTGTAAGGAACTGGCTTCACTTTATAGTCCTAAATCCTGCTAGTTGGTTCCCTTTAGGCAGAATAACATTCCATGTTAACTTTTTTTATATTAAATTTTTCTGCATGTACTGAGCATTGCCACTTTGCAGTGTGTGTTATGCTCAGACTCTTGCACAGCAGCAAACACGACGAACCCGCGCTTAGCGCGCGACCCTATAAACACAACCGCCCCGCCACACAGGAGACTGCGGTCAGCCTGCGACCCTATAAACACAACCGCCCCGCCACACAGGTGACCAGGGTCAGCCTGCGACCCTATAAACACAACCACCCGCCACACAAGTGACCAGGGTCAGCCTGCGACCCTATAAACACAACCACCCCGCCACACAGGTGACCAGGGTCAGCCTGCGACCCTATAAACACAACCACCCCGCCACACAGGTGACCAGGGTCAGCCTGCGACCCTATAAACACAACCACCCCGCCACACAGGTGACCAGGGTCAGCCTGCGACCCTATAAACACAACCACCCCGCCACACAGGAGACCAGGGTCAGCCTGCGACCCTATAAACACAACCACCCCGCCACACAGGAGACCAGGGTCAGCCTGCGACCCTATAAACACAACCACCCCGCCACACAGGAGACGAAGGTCAGCCTGCGACCCTATAAACACAACCACCCCGCCACACAGGAGATCGCAGTCAGCGCGCGACCCTAGGTATAAAATGGGCACATACCCCTCGGTTTTCCAGTTCACTGCTGGGAAGGTTGGTGGGGGAGGCCAGCTGTGCTGAGCTACAACTTTACAGCGTTTGTCTGAAAGATGGAAAGTACCTGGTGAGTTTAATTTACAAAATTTAGAGTTCAAAGTTGGAAAAGCCATACTCAAAAAGTGGGATACAGATCTAAGCACTTAGCAAGGGACACTGAGGTTTATGGACATGCAAATTCCGTGAGCAGAAAGGTGCACTGAGCTAATTAGTCATGCAAAGGTCATGCCAAGCACTATAATATACCGTACATGATTAAACATCACTACTTCAGAAGGAGCAGTAAGCATAACACTAAAAAGGTGTACCGTTAAAAGGAGATATATGCTCTACTCTGCCTAGTTACACTGTCAATTTGCGCTGGCAGGGCACCTTTAAATGTCAGAATGGCTATATAAAACTTTACAGTTTTAATTGCTTGATATTAAAGGGATTTTTCAGGCCATCAGATTAGTGGCATTGGCAGCTGCCGCACCCCTACCAATGGTCTTGCACACATCATTACATAGCGTGATAGCCACAGCAAATCAGCTTGTATTACTTAAAATGAAGCGGTCTTCAGGATTTACCTCTGGCAGGCATCCGAAGCTACTTCTCAGCCTCGTAAAACCACATCTATTTACGCCAAAATTAGTTTTCATACATGGAGCAAAAATGGTGTGTGAATGTAGCCTATATGTCCGTTTTTCTTGGTGAACTGCTCTCTTTCTGCCGCAAAACTGGATCAGCTTTTCAAAATAACACACATCATAAGCCAGATCCTGCGTTACTGATCCATTTTTGTGCTGCGTTATCTTTCGCCTATTTAGAATTGTTCCCATGGGAAAAGCGGATTAGCAAACGCCACAGACACAAACATGCCCTCTTCTCACTTTTCTGTGAAAATAAAATAAAAAAAAATAAACACAAACCAATCACACCACAAATTCCCAGTCTGAATGGCAAACAATGAAAACCCGTAGACTTTGCTGGGATTCCATTTGAGTGATCCATTCACTGTAAAAACCAATGCAAAAAAAGGAAGCAAAAAAATACTGTGTGTGTGAATGTAGCCTTAGGCTCAGCTCAGACAGTGATTGCTGCGTTTCTGGCTGCAAAACAGGATCTGTTTTCAAAACAGCGCCCAAAAAAAAAAAAAAAAATGGATCATCCGTTTCTGGTCTATTTTCTGCTGCATTTTTTTTTTCTCCATTAAGAATGGTTCCTATGGGAAAACTGCAGGAAACAAGCTACAAAATCAACATGCTCCTTCTTTAAAGGGAACCTGTCACCTAGTTTAAGCTCCCCAAGCTGTCACTACCTGTCCCTGCACCTTCCTATTACTAATCTAACTATCCCTCTCTTTCCTGTGTGCTGTGATTGTGTACAAAAAGTATTTTATACTTACAGGTTGTTATGGTAATGAAGCGGGGGGCTACTGTTAGTAGCCCCCCTGGGTGTCCTTATTCGCTGTCCCCTCCTCGACCCTTCTTTGCCCAATAGGCATCTTCATACCCTTCTGTAAATCCTCCTGTTTTGAAATGCCTGCCTATTCTCATAGTATTGTGCCAAGCCGCAGCGTCATATCCTGCACGATGCATTGTGGGGCTGATTATGTGGGACAGCCCGGCTTCAATATGCACACTGCGCATGCACCGGGAGCTGGGCCGTCCCACGTGATCAGCCCCAAAAAGCACCGGGCCAGATATGACGCTCTGGCTCGGCGCAATACTATGAGAAGGAAGATTTACAGAGCGGAATGAAGACTCCCATCGGGGCATCATAAAGAAGGATCGAAGAGATGACAGAGAGCGAAAGAGGATGCCCAGAGGGGCTACTAACAGTAGTCCCCCGCTTTGTTACGATAACAACCTGTAAGTATAAAATCCATCACAGCACACAGTTAGGACAGAGAGGGATAGTTAGATTAGTAATAGGACAGGTAGTGAGCTTGGGGGCTTAGGGGCCTTTCACACTTGCGGTCTTTTCCTGATTTGGAAGATCAGGCAAAACCCAATTCTTACAGTATTTTGCACATTCACTTTAATTTGGTCAGGTAGAATCTTGTTGCTTCATGTTTTGTCCTGAAATCATTAAAGAGAATGGGCAAAAAAAACGAATCCTGTAACAATCACGTTTTTTCCTGATCTTCCATATCAGGAAAAAAAACGCAAGTGTGAAAGGCCCCCTTAAACTAGTTGACTGCTTCCCTTTAAAAAGATCCCTTTACAAATACACTGAATGGCAAAAAACTAAAACCCATCAACTTGGCTGGGATTTCAATTGAGTGATCGATTTTTTAGCAGTGCACTGCAGAACACGGATGCAAAGAAAAAAAAAAAAAATATTGCTGCAAAAACGGTAGGTGTAAACGTAGCCTTACACAGCAATTATGGATGAACATTGTCCGCGCTACTCAGAATAAAATGACAGGACGTCCAAGTTGGAATGATCGGTGCCTCTATTCCATGCCCTACGCGTTTCAAGGCTGTCCCAGCTTCTTCCTCAGGAGCAACACCATCAAGCGCGTAGGGCATGGTTTTGCTCCTGAGGAAGAGGCTGGGACAGCCTTGAAACGCGTAGGGAACGGAATAAAGGCACCGATCATTCCACCTGGGATGTACTGTCATTTTATTCTCAGCAGCGTGGGCCATATTTATTCATAATTGCTGTGCATTCACCACCTCGAGTGGGGGGCCCTGCAGCAGCTGATACCAAGCATTGATACCAGTTGTGGGTCTCACAACTGTACAAGGTGAGCAGTTTAAAGTATTTATCTTTCCAGTTATTTGGGAGATTCAACCCATTGTGCCCTTGTCTACCCCATTTTAGGTTCTTGCATGTAGCCTTAGGCTTTTCAGCTGCAAAACGGATCCACTTTTTAAAAAACTCATCATCCAGCCACTGCATTTGTGCTGCATTTTTTACGGATCCACTTAGAGCACATACACAATGGAGACAACGGAGAAAACGAATCAGGAAAAAATGCCCAAGAATTGACATGCTCATTCTTTGTGTGGATCCGTTTTTGAGCCCAAAAATGGATCCTCAAAATACATTGAGTCTGAATGCTAAATTTGTAAATGCATTGACTTTGCTGGGATTTACAGCGTCACTGCAAAACAAGGATCCATATAAACGCATGTAATGCCTTAGGTGACATTCACCAGGTGCGTTACTGCACCGTTAATGCAGAGTTTTCGGCAGATCTGCTATTGCAGTGAAATGAAGAGATGTTGGTTGTCCCAGCCAAGTCTATGTATTTCACTATTTTGCATTCACATGCTACATTTTTTAAGGATCCGTTCTTGTGCTCAAGAACGAACCCGTAAAACGAATGAGGTTGTCAATTCTTTGCTGTGCTATTTACGCACCTCCCCACGGTGATCTCCAGCGATGTCCTCTCATCCCCGGTAGGCTGCATGTCCTGCAAGTTGGTGCTTGAGGACCTGGCACTGGACCATGTGACTGAGTGACGTCGCTCACTCACATGCACAAGCTGCAGGATTCCTAGAGGCACCGACACTGCAACTGCTGGGAATGAGGAAATTGCTGGAAATCACCGTGGAGCACGGGGGAGGGTGAGTAAAGAGTGCAGCAGCATTAACACACATAAAACTGTGCTTTGTGAGGATTTGTTTTTGGTGCAAATTCTGCACAATTCCTCACAAAGCGCAGCTTTCTTTGTGAATGCTGCTGTGGTTTTTACTCACCTCCTGGTGCTACCACAATGACTGCCAGCAATGTCACCTCATCCCAGCTATGTTCCTGCCTCTAGTACCCTGAAGCCTGCGCTTGTGACTGAGTGATGTCGCTCAGTCACATGGTGCAGTGGCAGGTCCTCTCACAGGTCCTGCAGCCTTTGGGAGAAGGGGACATTGCTGGCGGTCACTGTGGGAGTGCGGGGAGGCGAGTTAGGGCGAGTTCACACGCTGCATATTTTTGCGCGAATGCTGTTGCAGTTTTTTTAGCCAAAACCAGGAGTGGAACAATCAGAGGAAAAGTCTAATAGAAACAAATGCTTCACTTCTGTATTTACCGCATATACTCGTGTATAAGCCGACCCGTGTATAAGCCGACCCCCCCTTCTTTTGCCCCCAAAATCTGGGAAAACCTATTGACTCGTGTATAAGCCGAGGGTGGACCCCAGCACAGGTATACAGGCCCCAGCAGTGTTACAGCAGCGCCCCAGAGGTAGTATACAGCAGCCTCCCAAGAGGTAGTATACAGCAGCCTCCCCAGAGGTAGTATACAGCAGCCCGCCCGCCACCCCCATCGGTATACAGGCCCCCCTCCCCCCCAATAAGTATCCAGGGCCCCCCCCTTGCTCCGCAAAACCTGCAAAGTAAAATCATTATACTTATCACTGTCCTGTCGCCGCCGTCCCCGCCGCTGCCATCGCGCTCCTCCGTCTTCATCCAGCGTCTTCCGGCTTCCTGTGGTCAGCGCAGGCAATGACATCATTGCCTGCGCCGACCACAGGAAGCCGGAAGACGCTGGATGAAGACGGAGGAGCGCGATGGCAGCGGCGGGGACGGCGGCGACAGGACAGTGATAAGTATAATGATTTTACTTTGCAGGTTTTGCGGAGCAAGGGGGGGGTCCCTGGATACTGATGGGGGAGCCTGTATACCGATGGGGGTGGCGGGCGGGCGGCTGTATACTGCCACTGGGGCTGTATATGACTCGCGTATAAGCCGAGGGGGGGACTTTTCAGCCCAATTTTTGGGCTGAAAAACTCAGCTTATACGCGAGTATATACAGTAATCAACCACTGCTGGTTTTAATCAGCCACTCCTGGCTTTGGCTACAATAAAAAGTAACAGCACTCGCGTAAAAAAACGCAGCAAATATGCAGTGTGTGAATGCACCCTAAAAGGCGAGCTGAAAAGCGCAAAATAATTGACATGCTCATACTTTTTATTGATCCGTTCTTGAGTCCAAGAAAAGATCTGTAAAAAGCATGGTGTGTAAATGAGAAATTGTGGAATGCATTGACTTGACTGGGACAGCTAACATCACTGCATTTCACTGAAAGAGGATCCGTTCAGCACGGGACACTAATGGAGAACTAGAGCACCATGTGAATGTAGCCTTAGGGTGTGTACTCACAAGACGTTTTTGCTGCGGTCCAGAACACAGCAAAATCTGTAGTGGTTTCAAAGATTCCGAGTCCTTGACCATTTTTGCTGCTTTCTGGACTTGTTTACGTGTTTTTTCAGCGTTTTTGTCATTGTCTGCAACAAAAAACACAGAACAGATTGAGCACATGTCCTATCTTACCCATCCGCAGCAAAACTTTGAGTATTTGACACCTGTAAAACCAATGTGTGAGCACAGCAGCTCAGTGAAACACATTGGTTTTGTTAGAAAGCATAAACGCAGGAACAAATAAGCATGAATCCATAGCAAAAACGCACATACCCTTACAGCTCTGACTAAGGCTTGTTTCACACATCTGTGCCTCCAGCACGTATGCGGTACGTGCCGACACATGCCGGAGGCACGGACATACAGCGACACATTAGCCCCTATGGCCCTCTTCACACTTCCATTTTTCGGCACGAAACGTGTCGCCGTGTGGAGCAGATGTGTGTCCGTGTGCTCTACACAGCAACATGCCCATTTTTTTTTGCGGAAGCACTGACCGCTTTTGCTTCAAAAAGTCCTGCACACGGATTTTCAGTGTAACATCTGTGTGCACGGATCATGGACAAAAGCTAAAAGTCTCAAAATAAAGAATTTCATACTCACCTCCGTCCAGCACCGACAGCTCCTCTCTCTCCCAGGGCCGCTCATTAGACTCATGTATGGCGCCCCTGCAACCAGGGCAGCCACAGGGTGAACTGCAGTCAGGCAAGGAAGACTGTTAACCGTAGGAACACCCACACACCGACACACACTGACCCTACGCCTAGGACTCTAGGTTAGGCAAAGGGTAGCATGGGTTGAGATCAGTGTGGGTGGAGCGTAGAGCAGCACTAACCAAGTGGATGGAGGACCTGATATAAAAACATGGGGACACACAGTTAAAGCAGTCACTACGGTAAGTTGCAGGGAGTTACTTCCCAGGAAGAGAGGTTCCCTGGAGGACGCAGAATACCCAAGAGAGAAAGCTCGCTCCATAGCCGGATGCGAGGGAAAAGACAGCTGCAACAGAGACACCTGAAGTTGAGAGCCAGTGAGAAAGAGGGAGCCTGGTGATCCCACAGCCATACCTAGGACACTGGAGAGCTAGGCCAAAGGACTGCCAGAGAGCTGGCTCTGTAGAGGTGACCAGGAGACTGAAAGACCCTAATCACGAGACACACTGGCATGGGGCAGGTACTCCATGACCTGTAGCCTACCTACCACCACAGTCTAGGAACACCGCCATCGAACTAGGGCTAGTGACCCAGAGACAGAGGGACTCATCACACCTCACACAAAAGCCAGTGACGGCTAGACCAAACCAGTTAGGGAGGACAGAGAAAGACAAGCAAGGCCTGAAAGGAACTTGAGGGAGGCAACGCAGAGGAACCGCCTGAGCTGCATAAATCCAGTTACCAGGAGCAGTGTAAAGAACTAACTTGAAAGAATGGTGACTGTGAAACTGTGCATTGTACGCTGTTGCTAAAGAACTTTGAGTAAAGTACCCAGTAAGCTCACTGTTGTCCGAGACTGTTCTTTCCAGCGCCGCTGCAGATTTCCACCTGCGGTGCCACATACCTGCTGTCCATGCGTGCTGACTGGAGAAGCTTCAGCACAGAAGTGAAACATCCAGTACGCAGCCCCTTACACTACACCTGTCCTGGGGATACTCAGCCCTACCTGAGGAGGGCTTAACATCCACGCTGCCCTAAGTCACCATCCCCAGCAGGAATACGGCAGCGGTGGTCCCCACTGACCACATACCCTGGGTGGCGTCACGACAAATCCCCTGTAAATAGCCCCTTCCTTTTTGAACTGAGCCCAGGCCACGGGACCGGGTCACGACTACTGTGATCCCAGTGAGACAGCACCGGCCCGGACCCCGAGTACTCCCACGGCCTGGGGGTGCCTCACATGAATATTCACTTCACTGAGTCTGACAGTGGACTGGAAGTGAGGGGAACAGTAGCGCTGGAGGGAGGTGATTATACAACGACAAGCTGTCCGTGTACTATCCAGGGATAGCACACAATCCGCGACACATGTTACAAGCTCCACCCATAAAGCCTTATTTCTCACGTCAGTGGGTTCACGGATGTATGAATCATGGCCTAAGTAAAATTGCCCTCAGGACAGGTGTCAATCATTTAGTGCACAGGTGAAATCATGACCCACAAAAGGTACCCGACATTCCCACAGGAATGTCCACCATTGCTGCGGCCAATAACATTCAGAAAGAGGAGCAACAATTACAGGCTACAATGACCTTCGTCTCAGTTCTTCAAGTGATGGAGATTACTGTTGCCCCTCAGGTCTATAAATGCTGGCTATAGGCCTAATCAACTGAACTGAGGGCCTGTGTAGACCATTATCTACTTTAAAACGCAGCTCCTTGTGACATAGTCATACCTCCAAGGACTTCTCTCACCCCCCCCCCCACTTATGTCATTACTTGCCTTGCCTGTAATTAATATGAATACCCAGAAATAAAAAAATAAAAAATTACATTTTTATTATTCTGTACATTTCTATTCTTTGAATAAAAAGAATGTTGAAATGAAATAAGCAGCAGAGTCTGGCAAAGGACAAAGTGAAATTTATCTTTTTAATAGCTGCACCATAGAACCTGGGTTTTCTGATGTTGGAAAACCCCATTAAGGTACCGTCACACAGGGAGATATCGCCGGCGATGTTGCCGGGGAGCGCACATCCCTGACAACATCGCCGGGGAGATGTCAGACTGAGCAACTTACCGGCGATGTCGCCGGCTAGTTGCCGCGGCTATCGCTCGCTGGGTTGCCCAGCAACCCAGCGAGCGATAACTCGCAATGTTGGAGATAGGCGGAATCGCCCGCAACATTGCAGGTTGCCGCGTTACACAGGGCGATCAGGCATGATCGCCTCAGCAACATCGCCAGGTTTCCCAACATTGTTAGGAAACCTGGCGATGTGGCTCAGGCGATTTTTCGCCTGATAATCGCCGTGTCACAAGAGGCAACTCTCCGGCGATGTCGCCGCAACCTGGCCACGCCCCTCAGTGGCCGGCAACATCGCCGGCGATATCTCCCTGTGTGACGGTACCTTTAAGGCTACGTTCACACATTTGTGTATTCTGTTGCGCTTTTTGCCATGATTTTCGGCCGCGCAAAAAGCGCAACAATACACACCGGGACATTCACACACTGCGCTTTCTTAACCCCACAAAGCGCAGGTGATGTCATAGAGGGGAGGAAGAATCCTGCTTCCTCCTCCCCTCTGTGACAGCCCCATTAGATTTCACAGTGTATTAATATACACTGCGAAATCTAAATTAAACAAAGCCAGAAGTATGAAAAATAAAAAAGAATACTTACCTCTCCGACGCCTTTTCTCCAGTGCAGAGGCATCCTGGCTCCCGGACACTGGAACACCCGTCTGAGGCAAGTATTTAATTATTATTTTCAATGCATTTGTCTTTATTTAACTTTGATTTTGCAGTGTATACTAATACACTGCGAATTTAAATGGGCGGTCACAGCTGTCACAGAGGGGAGGAGGAAGCAGGATTCTTCCTCCCCTCTGTGACGTCAGATCCAGCAGCGCGCACCCTTATAGGAAAGCACCGGCGCTGCTGCGGAAAGAATGAACATGGTGATTCTTTTTATGCAGGCGCTATTTCCTATAAAAGCGCGGGCGTATTTTTACGCACTCTCTGTATGGCAAAGTGAATTTCCCATTCACTTTGCCGGCAGAAAAAAAAAAAAAAAAAAGCACATTGCGTATTTTGAAAAGTGCAAGCGAAAAAGCGCGCAAAAATATGCAATATGTAAACGCAGCCTAAGACAATATGTTGTAACAGTGGTGACCGAACAGGAGTGCCAGCCTGTTCTTAGCACGTCCATACACATTCTCACACTTTGGGTTAGCCTTGCTCTCAAACACCTGAGACCTGCTGAAGAGAGGAGCCATTGGCTGTGAAGCGTGATCTCAGCTCCATGGAGAAGCCCCACCCCTCACCACAGGCTCCAGAATACGCCCACTCCGACTCGGCCCACTGAAATAAAGTACAGCCTGTGTACTCGCAATCTGCGCTGTCCCCCCCATCCCTGTGTACTCGCAATCTGCGCTGTCCCCCCCATCCCTGTGTACTCGCAATCTGCGCTGTCCCCCCCATCCCTGTGTACTCGCAATCTGCGCTGTCCCCCCATCCCTGTGTACTCGCAATCTGCGCTGTCCCCCCCATCCCTCTGTACTCGCAATCTGCGCTGTCCCCCCCCATCCCTCTGTACTCGCAATCTGCGCTGTCCCCCCCATCCCTGTGTACCAGCAATCTGCGCTGTCCCCCCCATCCCTGTGTACCAGCAACCTGCGCTCCCCCCAGTTCTCACCTCGGTGGGTTGGCTGATCTCGAACAGATCCAGCCGGTTAGCGTTCCAGTGGTTAATAATGTCTGCCAGTTTGCGGCGCTCTTCCTCGCGGCTGCCCGTCATGTCCGCACACCTGCTCGTCCCTGTAGGATCGTCACTGGTGGACGGAGGAAATAATGCTAATGTCACCGAGGTTTCGGCGATCAATATCCAGCTATGTGCGCAGCCAGCAATAATGGTCAGCCCCAGTACCGCAGGAGCAGCGTGGAAATAATGCAGCACTAGTGATCGTTCGCCCGCCGTCTCCACAGACAATAGCGCCCACCCTGTCTGTCTCTCCCGTTCGGCGCTTCCTTATCGCCTGTCCCCTCCTCCCAGTCCTCAGCGTCACGTCCTGCCTGCTCAGTGCTGCCTATTTTCCCGGCGCCGCTCCCATTGACTGCCCGCCCTCCCAGGCACTTTGTTTAGTTTGTTAATATAGGAATTTAAGGGAACCTGTCACCCCTTTGAGCATTTTGAAGGGATCCTGTCACCCCCAAAACACCTCCAAAGCTCTTAAAAGCTGTCCCTAGTGCATATTAACACTTTCTCTACACTCCTTTTTGCTCCTAAATGCACCTAATCAAAGTGAAGAAAAACGTTTTATAAGTACCTCATTATTGATGCTAATGAGTGACTATGGTATTCATAGTCACTCATCCAGGCAGCCCCTCTTCATGATATCACGCCTATTCAGGCGTGATCTTCCTAATAGATTCAAAATCGCGCCTCTCTGCGCGCCTCCCACTCTCCCATTACGCACGGGCTTCAGTGGGGGCATTATGACGCGATTCACGTAATTTCCTGGCGCCGGGTGACGTATACACCCGCGCCGCTCGCTTTGAGCTTCAAGTGCCTCACTGCGCATGCGTGCGGGAGCCGGAACAGAGCGGCCGGATCGCCGGCCGCTCTGTTCCGGCTCCCGCACACATGCGCAGTGCGCTCCCGCACGCATGCGCAGTGAGGCACTTGAAGCTCAAAGCGAGCGGCGCGGGTGTACTACGTCACCCGGCGCTAGGAAATGACGCGAATCGCGTCATAATGCCCCCACTAAAGCCCGTGCGTAATGGGAGAGTGGGGAGGCGCGCAGAGAGGCGCGATTTTGAATCTATTAGGAAGATCACGCCTGAATAGGCGTGATATCATGAAGAGGGGCTGCCTGGATGAGTGACTATGAATAGATAGTCACTCATTAGCATCAATAATGAGGTACTTATAAAACGTTTTTCTTCACTTTGATTAGGTGCATTTAGGAGCAAAAAGGAGTGTAGGGAAAGTGTTAATATGCACTAGGGACAGCTTTTAAGAGCTTAGGAGGTGTTTTGGGGGTGACAGGATCCCTTTAAACTGTGCCCACCAGCTTGCACTGGCCTCCTATTGAGGCCGGTTTCACACATCCGTGCCGACACACGATCCCCTATGGACCCATGCAGACGTCCGTCATTCCGCACGGACCATGTCTCCTTGTGGAGCACATGCGTGTCCGTGTGCTCCACACAGTGACTTGTCAGTTTTTATGCGGAGCCACGGACCGCATTTACATCCAAACATCCTGCACACTGATGTTCATACTGTGACATCCGTGTGCACGGACACGGACAAAAGTGAAAAACCTGAAAATAAAGAATGTAATACTCACCTCGCTCCAGCGGTGTCTGCTCCACTCACTTCCGATGCCGCTCATTAGGGCTCATGAATATTCACTTCACTGAGCCCAAGAGCGGACCGGAAGAGAGGAGCAGCGGCGCTGGAGAGAGGTGAGTATGTGTCGAGCCCACTGGGACGGGGATACTCGATTCCGGACCGGGGGTTGCTACTGGGGGATGTCACGGAGGTCCTGGTTCGGCCCTGGCAAGTAAAAGGGGAATATTTACAGGGGATAATGTCAGTCGTGACGCCACCCACGGCTTGTGGTCAATATGAGGGGATCACCGCTGCTGCAGAACCTCCGGGGATGATGTTATAGCAGCCTGGGATAAAATAGTTCTCCGCGTGTAGAACTGGGTTCCCCAGGGCAATGATGATAAAGTCTATGGTGTAGTGGATGGTGCAGGCTTGTGATGGGTGCAGTGCACTTACTGTCCTGATGCTGCAGAAATCCTCCTTCAGGGTTCAGAGCTGACAGGCTGTGGCTCTTCAGGTTGTAATCCTCTGCAGACCTGTTGGAGGGAATTATGTGCAGGCAGAATCATGCGAGGGAGTCAGAGTCAGGGTTCACCATGTTTACTTCTCAGCTTTCTCAGTTACAGTTCAGTTACAGTTCACAAGTCTTTACACGGGCACAACTCTCCCCTCCGGGTTCCTTTACTCCCTGCAGCCAGGTTGTTCCTCTCTATGACCCCTCACTCGTTCTCTGTCCTTTCCAGGCTTTTGACTCTCTCTTTCTCACTTGGTGTGCATGTCTCTGGACGGTATGGCAGTGGCTCGGACCCTGTGGGCCCTTGTGGTTGCCACTGAGCTACCCGTCCTTTGGGGTGGGAACCCTAACTTAAAGCTAGAGCCCCCCCGTCGGTTGTCTGGGGATGCTGGTTGAATCAACGGTCCCTTTCAGAGTCAACACTCTGCTGCTAGCCTAGCCTCCAATAGTCCTCTCAGGTGAGGCTCTACCAGGCTCCTTCTAACCGTGTCTTTGGGTTCAATAGGAGGGCTACTCGCCTGCAGTCTGCCGTCTCAGCCGTGTTTCTAGGGCCCAGTATCACTGGCCCTCTCGTCCCTCACACTCCTGGGGTGCTGGCTCCGGATAGGCTTTCTCTCTGTGGCTCGCACTGGCTCTCCAGATTCTGCGTTCATTCCACCCCACTCTTCCAGGACGTGTGTTTTTGTCTTTGCATCTCAGCCTACACCGGCCTACTGTTGTCTTTCGGCCTGTGCCGTGCTTCTCAGCCTGCTGCTGGTCTGTGTCTTGGCTGCTCGGCAGCCTGGGCCTACTGACTCCTTCCTCCTCCCCTTCTCTATATCTACCCTCTGTCCCCTGACCTGCTTGTCGGTCCACCCACTGTCTCTAAACCCACCACCCCTTGCCCGCCTAGAGTTCCCGGGCTCCGGGTTGGGTGCTGCCCTCTAGTGGTATGTGGGTTGTCTGTGAGGGTGTTGGGGTGCAACTGTCTTCCCTACCTTCCTGGCTGCAGTTCCCTTTGTGGCTTCCTGGTCGCAGGGGCGCCACATATGCAGGTGACAGGCTGTCCGTGTGCTATCCACAGCCCCACGGATAGCACACGGACTGGACATGTGTCACATGTCTGTGGCACGTGTGCACGTCCCGCCCCCAAACAGCCATGTTTCACACGTCCGTGGTGACACGGATGTGTGAAACAGGCCTGAGTCCTGATGTATAAAGTCCTCGTCGGGCCCTTGCTATAAAACCCGCCCTGCAGTTTGGAGTTTCCCGCCCCTCCTCTGGCCGGCGTGGTGTGTTTCAGGAGCACTCGTGCCTGCGCAGTGGAGCCGCTGGAGGTGACCGCACTCGAGGGCCAGTTTTAGGCAAAGTGGGGCCTTGGCCAAAAGGTTAAAGTGGGCCCTAAATGCTCACATATTGCACCGTCACACTCACACATTTGGGGTAGGCGGCCGTCAGACGCTTCAATATCTTGAACTATATTGTTTAAGCGATCTGCTTTTTGATCGCTTAAGCGATATAGTTTGTGCATCGCTACGTGCGATCAAGAGATTTTACAATGTAAAATCGCTTGATCGTGACATCTTAGATATGAAAGCAGGAGCTCATATCTAGCGATGAACGATTTAACAATCTGCTTCATCGTGGTGTATGACACCACGATGAATGATCTCCCAGCGGCAGAGCCTATGCTGGGAGATGGTAACTATGGTACACGTCGGGTTACTAAGCGCCGCGCGGCGCCTAGTAACCCGATGTGTACCATAGTTACCAGCGATCTCGCTGGCCAACATCGCTGGTGAGTCTGTCTGTGTGACATCTCACCAGCGATGTGAACGATATTGTAAGCGATCGCACGTGCATGTGATCGCTTACAATATCGTTCAGGATATTGAAGAGTCTGACGGCCGCCGTACATGTACAAGCATCGATTTCAGACTGGTAAATGAGCACGATTTATAATATTCAAGTAATTCAGCGCTTGTTTCCGGACTTTTTACACAGGATGAGGAAGAATGATGGGTGCAGAGTAGTGATGAGCGAGTATGCTCTGCGCTGCTCGGTACTCGCACGAGTATCCCGGTACTCGGGATGCTCGGCGAGCACCGAGTACCGCCGAGATGCTCGGACTGCTCGGTAATAATAAGCGATCTGACACACGTACACAGCTCCCTGCAGTGCACACAGTGAGCTGGCACCACACAGGGAGCAGATTCATTGTTAGGATCCCTCTGGGGGCCACAGCAAGGTGTTGTATGTTGCAGCGCTTTCAAAAAGCCCACCCTCCTGCCCTTTCCCAGCAATACTCGTTTTATAACCAGAAGTCTGTGGGCGGAGCCTGTCACTTATTGACTTACATTGGGCTCGGTGCTCGGCCGAGTACACGAGTATCTTGAGATGCTCGGCCAGAGCACCGAGCACCCGAGCATTTTAGTGCTCACTCATCACTAGTGCAGAGCAATCACCGGTAGAGCAATCTGTCCTCTACAATAACTTGTTATCGGCAGCACTTCTGCAGTTTGCAGCCGGTGATGTGCTGTCGAGAGCAAAGAATTTTGTTTCTCCATAAACATCCAATCACCCGATGATGAGCAGCATTTTGTGACTCACCGTAAGCCGGGTTCTCAATTCTCAGGCGCTGGCTGTGGTCATGGTTCTGTGCCTGAGGCTCTGGAGGCCCAGTGGTCAATGAAGGGTTAAATAAGAATATATAGGAATAAAAGTTACTGTTTCGTGACGCCACTTGTAGGGGTCCGGTGATGGCACCGGCGCTGCTTTGGACCTCCGGGGGATGGGCTGCAGCAAGATGGATCCGCTCCCTATAGGATGAGTGGGAGTCCCCGGGGTCAGGAGCCGCGATGATGGAATACGCCAGCTCAGTTGATTCTGTAGGTAAATCAGTTAATAACAGTTCGGAAAGAATGCTCGGACATGATGCTCCTCTGCACGGGTCTTTACTTAGTTCTTACTAAGTACACTGGTATAACGGTTTTACTTTCAGGTAACGGACCGGGTGGTCCCTGTGGTAGACAGTGTCCCTCCAAGGCTCCACAGTGTCTCTCTTAATCTGACTGTCCCTTTTACTCTTCGCTGCCTTTCACCTACCAGGTCGGGATACAGAGGAACTTCTGTTGGGCACCCGAGCCGTTGGCCTGGCGACTCCCGATAGGTCCCTGGACCTCAGTGGTGGGTACCCCTCCCGGTACAGCTGCGGTGATGGAAGTTTTTGTGTGTTGTGCTCCTATGAAGCCTGCAACCACTCAGGTTCTGTAGCGCAGCGGTAGATCATCTGCACTACCTCGGAGCCGGTACTCCAGGTTGGACTGGGCTCGGGCTGTCTTTTAGCCAGATACTCGTTCTCTTGGCCCCCTTCACTTCTGCGTCACCAGCTCCTGGAGCCCTCCCTGTTAGCTGTTCTGTCACGACTTGGTTCTTGTTCTTGTCTCTCCCACTTTCTAACTCTTTGGGTACCTTTACACACGGCTACATTTGTAGCTTGTCACCAGGTAACTTACTGGTTGCAGTGAAATAATGGAGAAATTATTCCATTAGTACACAGAAACAAGATAGAACCTTGTATCCATGATTTCACTGCAACCAGTAAGTTACCTGGTGACAAGCTACAAATGTAGCCGTGTGTAAAGGTACCCTTTGGGTACCTTTACACGCGGCTACATTTCTAGGGTGGCTACAGGTAACTTACTGGTTGCAGTGAAATCATGGAGACAAGGTTCTATCTTGTTGTTGTGCACAAATGGAATAATCTCTCCATGACTTCACTGCAACCAGTAAGTTACCTGTAGCCACCCTAGAAATGTAGCCGCGTGTAAAGGTACCCTTTCTGCTCTTTCCCCACTGTTATGCATCAAACCCTCCTCCCACCAGGACCGGTTGCCCGAGAAACGGGTATCTAATTGGTCCTCTGCCTCTAGATGTTGCATGTGGTACATGGAGCCTTGGGATTAACCTGTTCACCACTGAGATGAAGAATACTGCACCTTCAGTCCGGGGTGCAGTACCCTCCTGTGACGCACTCGTTGCGGGGTGCCACACTCCCCTTGGGGAATTACACTTGTCCCCAATTGTCCACACAACCCAACCCAGTACAGAGTAAAACATTTTTATATTTGCAATTATCAACAGTGAACACTTTTATTAACAACATTTACGCTTTACTTTTTCTTCCCGTCCGGTAGGCACATTATCTTATAACGTTACTGACTCACCGTGGCCGGGACTCTGGTTTAGACAGGCGATGCTTCCTTCCTCCTTGTCACGGGTGGACCGCGCCTGCCGGTAGTGGGGCCCGGTGTAGTGCAGATCAAAAGTGTTGAAGACGTCTTGGTGGAACAGATGGGTACACCGCTGGTTAGACGACCGGAAGTTGGCTGGTGGTGGGGTGCTCCTGTGAAGCTGCTCCTCCACGCTTCTGGTTCGCGTAGCAGAGGTGAACTGCTGCCAGCTTCGGTACCAGTGAGCCAGCTGTGAAGTTGTGGGCACGGGAGTCTTTTGGGAACCCGTGGTTACGATGCCCAATCCCAGTTGTTAAGGCCTCAGGTGCTGACACCCGACCGGTGACGGCCCGAGGGCTGCACGGGGTGCGGAGCCCCCGCTCCTCTCCAAGTTCTAGACTGCTCAGGTCAAGTTCTAGATCCCTTCTCTACTCCTACTCACTAGACTAAGGGTCTGTTCTCCTACACACTTCCCTAGCACTCCACCCACCAGGACCTAGGATTGTCCCTCTGTTCTAGGTGATGCATGCAGGGTTGGATTTCTAAGTTAACCAGGTCACTGCTGTGTCAGAGAATATTGCGGCTGCATTTATGGCTGCAATACCCTCTTGTGACGCACTCGTTGCGGGGCGCCACACCTCCCCTTGGTTGAATACGCTTGTCCCCGAGCGTCACACTACCCACATTACAGAGATTTTTGTATTTTATAACAGGTATTACACTTTTATTAATGACAGGTCATTATATGGCATAAAAGTGAGGTAGATAATTAAACAGGTTAACACATTGCGCGGACCCAGCGGACGGTCGGCTGTCCTTAGGCAAAAGTTCAGGCTGTAGCCGCCAAGTCGCGGTGATATTTGCACACAGGAAGAAGTCTCTTAGCAGAAAAGTTCAAACAACAAGTCACTTATAGAGGGCAGTGTTCCGGACTCGTATGGCGAACCACCCGTCACAGCATACATGTCGCTCATAGGTTACAATGTCCCCTCTATACAAGTCTCGGTTTGGATGCCCTCGCGGTAGGTGCGATTCCACATCACGACGACCCACAAATACTTCGGTACTCACACCCTCCTCCCTTACGAATCCCCACCCGGTGGATAAGTTGAAGGTGCTTACCCGCCCGGTTTTACGGAATTGTTCAGGCAATGGAGATTGGCGTCGAGCTTCAGCGCGGGCCTGCATATTGGCGTGCAGCCGAGTGTGCCACTCCTCCCTTCGGATACGACGTACCTCTTCGTCGGAGTGGTGCGGCGTGTGGATACAGTCACTACGGCGTGATGGTTGTTGAACCACTTGAGTTTGGTGGACAGTCTGTAGAAAAGCCCGGTTCAACGGAACCGGAGAAGATGTTGTTGCGGCGGCACCCGACCAGTGTACCCGAGCTGATCGCCCGGCAGAAGGATTCTTGGTATCTCCCCAGGCGAACCCGGTGTAGAGGTCCTCAGCTGGGCTGTAGGTCTCGTCGTCATCCTCCTCGACCTCTCCTTCGATGACTACGTCGGGCTGCTCGGCTGACGGAGATGATGGAACGGAATCCTCTGGGTCGATGGGTGGCTGTGCTGCGAAGTTCTCCTCGGGGTCGTTGTGAAGGACTTCCAGGCAGCCTGCCTCTTCTTCTGTAGCAGCGGGAAGTGGTGTTTCGATCCCGGTCACCAGGTAGGCCTCGGTATTTGCAGAGGAGGCCTCCGGTTCAGGGGAGAAACAGGCGACAGTCTCAGTAGTGTGGAAACCAGTCGCGGGTTCCGCAGGTGGAACCAGGTATGTGTCGGCTTCTTCTGTGGAGCATATTGGAAGCTCCGGCTCAGGAACGGGGTCGGCTGCGGTTTCAACCGCTGGAACGGGTCGAGCCGTGGCCCTCACAGGAATGATACCGTCTATGGGCTCTGGTGACGAAGCAGGACAGGTGGTGGGCGACGGTGAGGCGGTTGAGAAGCTGGCGATGTCGTCTGGGCCTGGAGAAGCTGTACCCGGTCGGCTCTGCTGCATCGCATGATGGAGTCTTCTTCCTAGGGTCGCACTCCAGCTGCGAATCGTCCACTCCACAGTCTCTAGTAACCGCACCCGGAGGTCTTGTAGAGCCTCTAGCCAGAAGTCGGGGCTGCCGTCTATGGTAAGGGCAGGACCCGGACCCGGATGGCCTATGGCTGCTCTGGCCTCCGCCTCGACCTCCCGCATTAGGTCTTGGAGTCTCATGCTGGCCATTCTCTTCTTCGGAGGGAAACCACACCCGTTCAACCGGTAAGCGTTCTGGTAGAGCTGGTGAAGAAGGTCTGTGACACTCCCATTTCCTCTGGGCTTTTGTAGTCCAATGGTGGGAAAAGTCTTTGGGGTCCGCCCCCATGGTTGATTCGAGCAATCAGGGCGGACAAAGAGTTTGGCGCCTTTTGTCTTTAGCCCTCCCACGATGAGGGGGGGGGTTGACTCACTCCTGGGCTTGCACGTGGCGCATTCTTGTGGCGGGAACGCCATCTTGGGCCATCTTGGCCCACGGTGAAAAGGCGGGAAAGTTCTTTTAGGGACGAACAAAGTCCAATTTGTAGACAATAAAGTCATTTTTAAGCACATTATACCCGTTGGATAACGGGCCTGCTCGTATCCTGTTCGTGACGCCATTTTCTGACTCACCATGGCCAGGACTCCGGTTTAGACAGGCGATGCTTCCTTCCTCCTTGTCACGGGTGGACCGCGCCTGCCGGTAGTGGGGCCCGGTGTAGTGCAGATCAAAAGTGTTGAAGACGTCTTGGTGGAACAGATTAAAGGGGTTTTTAATTTATTCGTGACGCCACCTATGAGTAGTTTCGGTAAGGACTACCGACGCTGCGGAACCTCCGGGGGATGGATAGCAGCAAGATGGAACGCTCCCCACAGGCTGAGCGGTGATCCCCGGAGGCTGGAGCTGCTTAAGATGTTGTGCGGCAGCTGCGGTTACCTTGTAGTGCGGACGGACAGTTCATAAGGAAGCACGGACACAGAAAGTCTCTGCAACGGGTCTTTACTGTAACCAGCAGGCAGTGCATGGTATACAGTTCACAGGTAGTGGACCGGGTGGACTCAGCAGTGATGGTGTCCCTTAGAAATCCGCAGTGTTCCTCCATTCTAACTAAGTGATTGCCAGTGTCGCCCAGGAATACCAGATCGGGTACGGGGAGGCTGCTTCAATGCCCTATCCAAGGTGTACGTTGTGGATGTTTTGGGGAGCCTTGGATCCCTCGGTGGGTACACCGCTGGTTAGACGACTGGAAGTTGGCTGGTGGTGGGGTGCTCCTGTGAAGCTGCTCCTCCACGCTTCTGGTTCGCGTAGCAGAGGTGAACTGCTGCCAGCTTCGGTACCAGTGAACCGGCTGTGAAGTTGTGCGCACGGGAGTCTTTTGGGAACCCGTGGTTACGATGCCCAATCCCGGTTGTTAAGGCCTCAGGTGCTGACACCCGACCGGTGACGGCCCGGGGGCTGCACGGGGTGCGGAGCCCCCGCTCCTCTCCAAGTTCTAGACTGCTCAGGTCAAGTTCTAGATCCCTTCTCTACTCCTACTCACTAGACTAAGGGTCTGTTCTCCTACACACTTCCCTAGCACTCCACCCACCAGGACCTAGGATTGGCCCCCTGTTCTAGGTGATGCATGCAGGGTTGGATTTCTAAGTTAACCAGGTCACTGCTGTGTCAGAGAATATTGCTGCTGCATTTATGGCTGCAATACCCTCTTGTGACGCACTCGTTGCGGGGCGCCACATTACTGTTTAGCGGAACCGGTTTAACTTGTGCGGATCCGGCGGTTAGTCTCTCTTTCCTTTTGGCAATGTCCGGGTTACCGCCGGGCCGCATTGTACATTATCTTGTACATTAACGGGAACTAGAATGTCCTCACAAAAGTCTCATGAGTCCTTTTCAACATAACACAGGTTATACACGAAATCACTTTTTATATTAAGGTTCACATTTGCGGACCCCGAGGGCGTACCACCCTTGGGGCCCGGCATGTCGCTTGTACGACACGGTTTCTCCACGGTATAGGTCTCGATTGGGATGTCCTTTGGGCAGGTGGGACTCAACGTCCTGGCGGGAGATGAACACCTCCTCTTACAACCCCTCCTCCCGGGCAAAACCCCACCAGTTCTCCAAGTTAAAGGTGGTGACAATACCTTTTCTCCGGTGTTCAGTAGCCGTAGGTGGTTGGCGGCGGGCCTCCGCTCTCACTTGCAGGTTCTCCTGCTCCCGGGCCCACCACTCGGCTCTGCGTCGTTGTTGTTCGGCGTCGTCAACCCGGTGGACGGTTTGAACATAACCCCTCCGGTTTGCGGCGCTGTTTAAAGTTTGTGTCTGCCGGTAACTTTGTACCGGGGCACGGGTACTACCGCTGTTGTTGGCGGACACCGCCGCGACGCCCCACCATTCTACCCGAGCTGCTGCTGGCGGTTGCTCGGCGGGAATCTCCAACTCGCCCTCCTCCTCCGAGCTGGTCTGCCCTGGTTCTTCTTCTTCCTCTGGAACCTGGTCATCCTCTTCTTCTATGGCCTCGACCACTACGTCTACTCCTCAGCGGGCTGTTTCTCTCCTTCCTGGTTGGGGTTGTCTGGCTGGCTAGGCACCGGGGCTGCGGGGCCTTCCTCTGCTGTGGCTGTATTCTCCGGATCACCTTCCTCATCGGTCTCATCTTCGTCGGTCTCGTCCTGCGGGGCTTCAAGGCTGCCCGCTTCTTTCTCCTCTGTCTCTACCGCACCCGTAGACTGTGGCTGGTCTTCTCCTGTAACTGGGTAGGCCTCACTCTGTTCTGGCCTTGTCTCCGGTTCTGGAGCGGGGCGTGTCACTGGTCTCTCTTACACCGCATGGTGTAGCTGATTTTCTATGTTGGCGCTCCAGCGCCTTACTGTCCATTCTGCGCTCTCTATTAACTGCACCTGCAAGTCTCGCAGTGCAGTCTCCCAGAACGTGGGGTCCCCATCAATGGTGAGGACGGGACCTGGTTCGGGACCACTGAGGGCGGCTCGGGCCTCCTCTTCCACCTCTCGCATCAGATCTCTCAGTCTCATGGTCGCCATATCTCTGCTTCCAGGAACCACACCCGTCGCGGTTAGTACAGGTTCCCGTGGCAAGGCTTGCTGCAAAGACCCGGCCACACCTTCTTCTTTTTGTTTTATAGTCCATGGGCGTGCTAATGTCTCTGGCCCGCCCCCTTGGCTGTTTCCCAGCAATCGGGGCGGGCAAGTATTTTGGCACCTCTGCCATGGCCCTCCCACGACGAGGGGCGGAGGGACGCCCCTGGGCCAGCACATCATCTCTCACATGGCGGGACCCGCCATCTTAGTCCAGTAAAAATGGCGCGCAAAGTTCTTTTGGCCAGTAAAGTTCTGTAAAGCACACGGTACCCGTTGGAAACAGGTCTGTTCGAATCCTGTTCGTGACGCCAAATTGACTCACCGTAAGCCGGGTTCTCAGGTCTCAGGCGCTGGCTGTGCTCATGGTTCTGTGCCTGAGGCTGTGGAGGCCAGGTGGTCAATGAAGGGTTAAATAAGAATATATAGGAATAAAGTTACTGTTTCGTGACGCCACCTGTAGGGGTCCGGTGATGGTACCGGCGCTGCTTTGGATCTCCGGGGGATGGGCTGCAGCAAGATGGATCCACTCCCTACAGGATGAGCGGGAGTCCCCGGGGTCAGGAGCTGCGATGATGGAATACGGCAGCTCAGTTGATTCTGTAGGTAAATCAGTTAATAACAGTTCGGAAAGAATGCTCGGACACGATGCTCCTCTGCACGGGTCTTTACTTAGTTCTTACTCAGTACACTGGTATAACGGTTTTACTTTCAGGTAACGGACCGGGTGGTCCCTGTGGTAAACAGTGTCCCTCCAAGGCTCCACAGTGTCTCTCTTAATCTGACTGTCCCTTTTACTCTTCGCTGCCTTTCACGTACTAGGTCGGGATATAGAGGAACTTCTGTTGGGCACCCGAGCCGTTGGCCTGGCGACTCCCGATGGGTCCCTGGACCTCAATGGTGGGTACCCCTCCCGCTACAGCTGCGGTGATGGAAGTTTTTGTGTGTTGTGCTCCTATGAAGCCTGCAACCACTCCGGTTCTGTAGCGCAGCGGTAGATCATCTGCACTACCTCGGAGCCGGTACTCCGGGTTGGACTGGGCTTGGGCCGTCTTTTAGCCCATTACTCGTTCTCTTGGCCCCCTTCACTTCTGGGTCACTAGCTCCTGGTGCCCTCCCTGTTAGCTGTTCTGTCACGACTTGGTTCTTGTTCTTGTCTCTCCCACTTTCTAACTCTTTCTACTCTTTCCCCACTGCTATGCATCTAACTCTCCTCCCACCAGGACCAGTTGCCCAGGAAACAGGTATCTAATAGGTCCTCTGCCTCTAGATGTTGCATGTGGTACATGGGGCCTTGGGATTAACCTTTTCACCACTGAGACGGAGAATACTGCACCTTCAGTCCGGGGTGCAGTACCCTACTGTGACGCACTCGTTGCGGGGCGCCACATTTGCTCGTTTGTTGGGCGATTGTCGACCTGTTTACACCTAGGAACTCTCGTCTGTGCTGGTGGGATTTATAAATGTAGATGTTAGGCTGGGTTTACACTTGCGGACCCCTCCGCAGCGTTCTGCGGAGAGGATCCGCAAGCTGAGTGCAGCCCTATGCTTATAATGTGAGCGCACGGCGCTGCGATTGACTGCGCATGACTGTGCACTCTCATTCATTTGCCTTGTGATTTGTACACAGGCGGATGCCTGCGCACAAATCACAAACTCTCGTCCGCACCAGGAACGCGACATGTTGCATTTCTGGTGCGGACGAAAGTGTGTGATTTGTGCGCAGGCATTCACATGCGTACAAATCACACAGGCAAATGAATGGGAGCGCACAGTCATGCGCAGTCAAGCGCGGCACAGTGCGCTCACATTATAAACATAGGGGCTTGCGGAGGCTGCACTCAGCTTGCGGATCCTCTCCACAGAACGCTGCGGAGGGGTCCGCAAGTGTGAACCCAGCCTTACATACACACAACACACGGTATGTAACACAAACACTATATATTACATGTATACACCGAGCATACACATATAGACACATACACATCCTTTCCCATCATTGTCTGTCTGTGTCATACAGGACGGCTCCTCCAGGGAAAGTTGCTCTTTCTAACCTCTTAGGGCCCCTTTACACGCGGCTACATTTCTAGGGTGGCTACAGGTAACTTACTGGTTGCAGTGAAATCATGGAGAGATTATTCCATTTGTACACAGCAACAAGATAGAACCTTGTCTCCATGATTTCACTGCAACCAGTAAGTTACCTGTAGCCACCCTAGAAATGTAGCCGCGTGTAAAGGGGCCCTTATGGTACCTTTACACGCAGCTACAGGTAACAGGTTTTCCACAGGTAACTTACTGGCTGCAGTGAAATCATGGAGAAATTATTCCATTTGTACACAGCAACAAGATAGAACCTTGTCTCCATGATTTCACTGCAGCCAGTAAGTTACCTGTGGAAAACCTGTTACCTGTAGCTGCGTGTAAAGGTACCATTAGGGTGCCGTCACTCGCATCAATTTAGTGATTAATATTGTTAGCGATCACATGCACGCGTGATCGCTAACAATATTGTTCACATCGCTGGTGAGCTGTCACACAGGCAGACTCACCAACGATGTGGACTAGCGAGAACGCTGGTAACCATGGTACACTTCGGGTTACTAGGCGCCGCGTGGCGCTTAGTATCCAGTATGTTTACCATGGATACAAGCTCCCAGCATAGGCTGCGAGGCGCTGGGAGCTCGTTCACCGTTGCTCTGCCGGTGTCACACGCAGCAATGCTGCGTGTCCACCGGCCGACCAACGACAGATTTGTGAACATGTTCACAAATCTGCAATCAAACGATTTTTCAAAGAAAAATCGTTTGATTACACATAGCGACGCACAAACGATATCGCTTAAGCTATCGTGCAGGAAATTGACCCGTGTGACATGGCCCTTAATCTCTGACCAAGAGATGGGGATTGTAAACACAGGACTCCTTATATTGATTCAAAATTACCTACAAGTGTTTAATAAAATAGGATTTACAAACTGGAGATTCAGTAAGAAGACTGTTTCCATAGGATCATCTACTTAAATGTCATCTTTAACAAAGATCTGCTATATTCTTCATATTATAAAAAAAAAATACATTTGAATTGAGCCCCATCCTGGTGGTCTTGTGATGTTTTTTGGTCACTAGTGGAAATAGTAATTTTAAAGGAGTTATCCATAATTCTATAAACATAACTGATTTCTTTCAAAAACAGCGCCACCCCTGTCTACAGGTAGTGTGTGATATTGCAGCTCAGCTTAATTGAAGGGGATGGGCCTATGCTGTAATACTACATGCCACCTGTACACAGGGGTGGTGCTGTTTTTGAAAGAATGTAGTAATGTTTTATTAATCCTGGACATCCCCTTTAATGTTTTGTAAGTTCTGCCTGATAACTGTCTATAAATGTAGGAATTAAGGAGGTCCCCTAACTCTAATTACATGAACATGTGAAGATTGAAGCCTGCGGGGGGCGCTCCTGTTGCTATTATATGGTTATTACTTGAATTTTATAACTTTCACCACTGAGCGATTTTTCATTTTTGCTTTTTCCTCATCTTTTCCAAGAGCCATAACTTTTATATTCTTCCTTCCACATAGCAGTACGAGGGCTTGTTTTTTTGCGGGATGAGTTGTACTATTGAATTACATCATTCATTCTACCACAAAATGTACTGGAGAATGAGAAAAAATTCCAAGTGCTTTGAAATTTAAAAAAAAATGCAATTCCACAATTTTTTTGAGTTTTTTATTTATCATGTTAGCTATATGGTAAAAGTGACTTCATAAGTTGATTATCTAGGTCAGAATAAAAAGATACAGAACATTTTTTTATTTCAATCATAAAAAAAAAAATTGTAAAAAAAAATAATAAAATTTGCTATATTCACCATTTTCCAAGACCCATGATGTTTTAAATTTTGAACATACAAGCCTATGTGAGGGCTTACTTTATATGCCCTGAGCTGACATTTTTACTGATACCATTTTTAGTCAGATACAACATTTTGATTGCCTTTTATTGCAATTTATTGTAACAACGTGGTGGCCCAAAAAACATAATTCTGGCGTTTTTATTTTTTTCCCGTTACGCCATTTACCAATTGGATTAATTTACTTCATATATTGATAGCTTAGATTCTTACGAACGCAGCGATACCAAACGTGTATTTTTCAATTTATTTTACTGTTTTATTGCTATTTTCAGTTCAGCTCCTTTGGGGCCCCTGAGAGAGTGGGGGCCCTAGGCAACTGCCCAGTATGCCCCCCTAACACCGCCCCTGCCGCACTCCTCCACTCAAGTGCGGAAGTATCGCGAGATGTCGGCACTGAGTGGAGGAGTGCAGTCACCTCCAGTGGCTCCACTGCGCAGGCACGAGTGTTCCTGTCGCACACCACGCCGGCCAGAGGAGGGACGGGGAACTCCAAACTGCAGGGCGGGTTTTATAGCAGGGGGCCGACGAGGACTTTAAATAGCAGCCTCCCGGACTCAATAGGAGGTCAGCGTTGGACAGAATATAAATTCATATCTCAGGTATGAGGGGCACGTCTGGGCACATAGAGTGGTTGTAAGAACCCCATTTACATTACGTGTAAGCTGGTGGGCACAGTTTAAAATGCCGAGAGGGGTGACAGGTTCCCTTTAAATGAGGTTTTAGTACTCTAGAAAATAATACATACCGTTTGTGTCATTGTATTTCTATAGCCAAGCTTTTATTCTGTTGGTGACAGAATTGTGTGACACATTATTTTTGGGGGTACATACAACTGTTTGGGGATTTCCTATTTTATTTTTTGGGACGTGAGGTACCTGATTGTGCCGAGTGATTTGGGAAACTTGTAGTTTAAATGGCCAGAAGTTAGTCGGTGGGCTGGAGGTGGAGTTTGGTGTCGGTGGGTGGACTGGAGGCAGAGTTTGGTGTCGGTGGGTGGGCTGGAGGCAGAGTTTGGTGTTGGTGAGTGGGCTGGAGGTAGAGTTTAGTGTCGGTGGGTGGGCTGGAGGCAGAATTTGGTGTCGTTGTGTGGGCTGGAGGCAGAGTTTGGTGTTGGGGCGTGGAGCTCGATGTTTCCTTCTGTGAAACGTACCAAAAGAACTAAAAGAAAGAAAGGTGCAATAGGGTCTTATCAGAGATACAAAGGGGGTGATATCGGGCAAAGGCCACTCACCTTGTCAAATTGTGTTAGACACAATCACTATATGAGCCAAACTGCTGTGGAACACCCAGAAAGAAAGGAACCACGTCAGGAGATCGAGTAAAAAGAAAATCCACGCTGTTCAGCAAGAATGATCCAGATCAATTTAGGGAATAAATTTTATTGGCCTCAACGCGTTTCATGTGCCGACTGTGCACTTCCTCAGGAGATAAAATCTGTTCTGCAGGCACCATGAAATGCTGGCACATCAGATGGCCCTCATGGCTTAGTAGGGAGGAAGGAGTGCAAATGAAATGAATGAATCTGATGTGCCGCGATTTCATGGTGCCTGTAAGAACAAATTTTATCTCCGGAGGAAGTCGGTGCATGAAACGCGTTGAGTAGTGATGGGCGAGTCCTAAATTACTCGGAATCGCTTGACTCTAGCGAGTCCGAGCCCGGGACTCGCTACTCGTTGCGAGTCTAGCGAGTGCAATGTTAATGAATGGGGAAGCGAGTAATAGCGAGTAATGTGCGATTTACAAATCGCAGATGTGTCTCGGAAAGCGCTCGCATTGCCGTTTTGGAAACCCCACTCGCAACAGTTTTTTGCTGCTGTGTCCGAGGCCAAACTCGCATGTGTTTGTCTTATTTGGCGCCGATGAGGCTGGCGGGTTAAGTGCGTGCTAACACTTGGCAGTGAAGCAGCACACTAGTCCCTGCAAAAATTATTACGTGCGCACAGTCACCGAGATGGAGTTAGGTGGTGCTGTAGGCGTCACCTGCTGGCGGGTTAAGTACGTGCTAACACTTGGCAGTGAAGCAGCACACTAGTCCCTGCAAAAATTATTAAGTGCGCACAAGTAGTCGCACAAGCAGGTGGCGTACGTGCAATTTGCAGTTAGGAGAGCAGCAACACACTGGTCTGCCACAGAGAAAATAAAGCTGAAGGGGTTATTATGACCCAAAATCTATCAGGTGCAAAAAAATAAGAAATAGTACCTCAGCTAAGCCTCTGACTTCAGCTATTAGGAAAGCTGAGTGAGTAAGCTAAGCTATGAGGTCGGTCCTGTGTGCACTGTAAGGCTGCTCCTCCCTGCCTGCCTGCATGCCTGCCTACAGTCTTCTACACAGTACTCCTCTGTCCTCCTGGTAGCTCTCAGAAGAGCTGTTTGGGTTAAATATAAGGAATCTTGAAGTTTCCCTACACTGACTGACACTCCCTATGATCTGCTCCAGCATCTACCTCACCCTGTACTAGCTCAGATCGTCACAGGAATGTGGAGGAAATGGCGGTGGCAAGGCTTATATACAGCCTCGCCTCTCATACATGACATAGACATCACGATGGACAGAAGCCAATCATAGTCCTGCCACAACCAACATGGCTGTGGCATTACTGAATATGATTGGCTAACATGCTTGTCCATCTTCACAAGTTTTCTGACCTAACACGCTAGGCTGTCTCGGAAGCTTTGTCGGAACATAACAGATTCTGTATTCGCGAGTCCCGAATACAGTATACAGGACTCAGATTCGTAGACTCGCTCAGACTCACTCAAACTCGCTCAGACGCGCTGCTGACAGCGGGTATCCGTGAAGCTGTGCGATTGTTTAAACGATTTGGGGAGATTCAAGCTACATAGCGATGTGATATAGCGAGACTAGCGAGTGAGAAAAAGTAAACTCTGACAAAACTAGGATTGCCATTGACTTGCATTGGACTCATTACTGTGCGAGCAATCGCTGGGAAACTCGCAGAGTACCGAGTCATGCGAGTCCCTTACTACTTGCCGATTAACGAGTCCTAGCGAGTAGACTCGCCCATCCCTATGTATGACCTCTCGGCAACTATCTCCACTGGCCACATCAATGCCACCGTCACACAGTCCTGAACCAGACTATGTGCAGCCAGAAGCTGAAACACAAACCGTCACACTACTCCAACTACCAAACATGTCTTCTCATACAAAATACAAAAATGAAGATTAAATAAAAAAGGCCCAGGCACTACGTTAACTGACTTCAATAGATTTTTATTTGCATATATCAGATATAGTACAATTAAGACATTAGGTAACCAATGAAACATTACAAAAGGGAAAACAGAGAAACCGCACAAAGTGGATGGCACAAACGAATCATGTCTTCACACATCTCCTTTATATCGGAAGACGCTTTGTCCCTACTGTCTGGATTCAAAACTCAAATAAGATCCCAGGCAAAATTGCTTCAGGATGCAGGATGCAGGGCCACTGTCATACCCTGTATGTTGTGTCTATCTTGCATCCTCTAGTCGTGTTCGATAGGATACATTATTGTTACCATTGCCTAATCAGGCCTTGTTGCCTAATCAGGCCTTGTGAAGAAGTATAGGGAACAAGAGCCGACTTAATTATCCAGTCGGTAAGTAGGGTGTCTGAGCAACATGTTCAGAGTAATAGTGTCATATTAACATCTCCGACTACGGGCTAAATACAAGGCAAGACAAAAAAAAAAAAAAAACAAGGAGGAAAAGCGAGCAAAAATATGCAGGGAGCATAATGGGTATGAACGGGGTCAAGAATAGAATAGGGAGGGAAGACTGAGAGGACGAGACAAAAGACAAGAGGAATAGAGATGAAGAGAGCGAGAAGGGGAAAAAGAGAAAGGAAGTAAAAGGCCGAAAGGAGGGAATCCGCAGAGCAAGGGCAATCCCTAGGAGTGCCGTTGTACGAGGCCAGATGGTCAGAAAAGGATTTTGAGAGCCAGGGGGTGACCCGCCCAGCAAGACCAAGCTTCGGCCACATATCGCTTGGATTTGACCTCCATTGCCAAATAGAACTCATGACAGAAAATCGAGTTCAGTTTGTCAACGAGTTATTTCATGGATGGAGGGGATGGGTCCTTCCATTTTGCGGCAATACAGATCCTGGCTGCTGTCAGCACGAAGGTGAACAGAAGGCGAGGTATTGGAGGAAGGCCCTCCACCCCCACGTGGAGGACAGCGGTTTGGGGGGAAAGCGGACCCCTGATTCCCGTGAGGGTTTCCAGGAGTCCTGCAACCAGTTTCCAAAAAGGAGCCAGTCCCCGGCAGCCCCACCACATATGGGCCAGGTCGCCTTTACATCCGCACTGTCTCCAACACAAGGGCGAGGAGCCTGACCCAAACCTCGCCAACCTGGAAGGGGGTGTATACCAACGAAGGTGCACCTTCTTCAAGAGCTCTATGTGATTTATGCAGCTAGTAGCACCCATTGTACACCGAACCGCACCCTCCCAGTCGTCCGGATCTGCTGAAAAGGAGAAATCATTCTCCCATTTTTCCCATTGCGGCAATTTAGTCAGTGCTTCACTCTCAATTAAACCTCCATAGATGCTTGATAAACCCTTGACGACCTCTGGTCCAGTGAAAACGAACCGTAGTAAAGGGGACACACATAGAGGGCCTAGATCGTGGAAGCATGAATCCGACCTAAGGAAGTGCGTGATCTGGTGGAACTGTAAAAAGTAATGACCAAGTGAGGGGTGAGCCGACATAAACTCCCCTAAGGTCATCAATCTGCCCGAGATAAGTAGATCACTCAATTTCTCCAGGCCACATTCTCCTCAGCGGGACCAATTTATGTTTAGGGAGGGAATCAACAGTCTCAATGCCCTCAAAGGGATTTCAGTAGGCGAAATCTTCGACCAACTTCTCCGCAGTCCCCCCCAAACTTTCAGCACCGCCCTCACTGTTTTTAGTAAGCTACTCTTCTGAGTCGTTCCCAAGGATTCCGCCGCCAGAAGATCCCTCAATGAATTACCAGATGTTTCACTTTCCTCTATATGTAGCCACCTGTCGGATCCGTCCCCTCCCCACCAGGCCTTAGCAGCTTCCAACGTGGCCGCCTTAAGGTAGGCGACCACATCAGGGACCCCCATGCCTCCCCTAGATAGACGGAGATGCATGGTCCCTCTCCGGATCCTCGGGCGCGCACGGGCCCATACAAAATCATTAATCAAGGCCTGGAGGCGAGTGAGCAAGGCCGAGGGGTAGAACAAGGGAAGGCAGCGAAACAGATATATGATTTTAGGCAACCACAACATTCTCACCGCCTGCACCCTTGCCATCCAAGACAGGGACGAAAGTGGGTATGACCCCAGAGCTCCCCTTAAGTTTTCCATAAGGAGCGTGAGGTTATTACGTGCCACGGAGGCCGAAGGGCCCAAGGTAACCCCCAAGTAAGGTATACCCCCCGGACACCATTTGAAGGGGAAGCTCTGGGTCAAACGCTCCACCTCATCCTTCGGTACATGAACAGGGAGAACAACAGACTTCAACTTATAATAAGAGAGGCATGTAAACATCGTCAGGGACCTCATAATTCCCGAAAGTGAGGAACAAGGGCTCGCAGTGGACATGATCACGTCATCAGCGTAAAGGCCAACAACGTGTTTTTTCCCTCCCACCATGATACCCTCCACACTCGGGTCCGCCCGAAGTGAAGCCGCAAGAGGCTCCATGAGTAGGGCAAACACCAGGGGGGAAAGGGGACAGCCCTGTCTAGTGCCGTTTGTAATCCGGAAGACCCGAGACAGGAAACCAGCAGAGAATACTCTCGCACAAGGGTGCGAGTACAGACTCAGGACAGCCCTCAATATGGGACTCGAGAAACCAAAGGTGCTTAGTACCTCACGGAGGTAGCCCCAATGTACCCTGTCAAACGCCTTCTCAGCATGAAGGGACAGGAATACACAGGGGCCCCCTCTCTTTTCTGCAACTTCAATTAAATTTAGCATTCTCCTGGTGCCGTCCCGGGCTTGTCTCCGCGGCACAAACCCCACTTGGTCCGAGCACACTAATTGAGGAATCACTTCACTCAACCTACACGCTAAAAGTTTTGAATAAATTTTGAGGTCAGAGTTCAGGAGGGAGATCGTTTGGTAGTTATCAGGACGGTCCGGCTCCTTTCCTGGTTTAGGGATCGTTATAATCGTGGCCTCCAGGGCAGACTCCGGGATCGAGCCCTCATTTTGCCACACCAAAAAAATCGGAGTAAGAAAGGAGCAAGGACCGACCCGAAAGATTTGTAGTATTCATTAGCGAAGCCATCAGGCCCCAGGGCTGAATTTGCCTTCAAGGACCCGATGACCTCCAGAATTTCAGAAAGGGCTTATTTAGCACCTCTAGCTCCTCCGGACCAACAGTCAGGAGACCTAATCCCTCCAGAAAACTCCTTATGACGTATTCTATTGGTTGAGGGGTCTTGGAGTCATTTTTCAGGTTGTACAACTGTTCATAGTAAGTAGCAAATGACTCCACAATTTTTGCCGGATCCCGAACCACCACCCCCTCTGAGGTATTCATGGACGTGATCATTGACTTCGCCACTCTCTTTTTTAGTCTACGGGCCAAAGAGCACCTGCCCTATCCCCGGCTGCATAATACTTGGACTTCAATTTCCGGAGGCCAGATTCGTATTGGCGCAAGAGAAGTGCCCGGAGCTTATTCCTGATCTCTAGAATCCGGGAAAGGAGATGGGGTGCCGGGGCTGTTTTATTTTCAAGCTCGAGCCGTTGTAAGCTATCGAGCCATTCCGTTCGCAGACGTTCCCTTTTTCTTTTTGCTTGAGCCGCTTTTTGCAGGAGGAGGCCCCGGAGGACCGCCTTGTGGGAATACCACAGCGTGTCGTCCGGGACCTCCCCGTTATCGTTCAGGGAGAAGAAGTCTTGTAGCTTCCCTCCAATGTTATCTAACACTTGGGGATCTGCTAGTAGGCTGGGATTCAATCTCCAATGCCGGGGGGACCACCTCCCTCCACCCAGGTTGACTACTAACGTGACCGGAGCATGGTCCGACCATGTTATTACTCCTATCTCCGAAGCCGAACAGGTCTCCAGGATGGAGTCACTAACGAGGAAAAGATCAATCCTGGAGTAGGAGGCGTGACTATGCGAGAAGAAGGAGAAGTCCCTCTCCTCCGCATGTTGATATCGCCACATGTCATGGAGGTGGAACTCCCGGCAAAGTGGACCCAAGGTTCCTCCCCTCCTCGAGGAAGGGGATGAGGAATCCAGCCTGCTTTCAACAATGACATTGAAGTCAGCACAAATAATAACATTGCCCTCAGCTATCCCCCTTAACCTCCCAAACAGAGAGCGCAGGAATTTCAGCTGGCCCTGATTTGGGCCATAGACATTCACAATCGTATAGCTCGTTCCCGCTATGTCGCAAATCAATTTAAGAAATCTCCCACCCGGGTCCGGGATAGCCTGTTTAAGTTGAAATTGGACTGTGTTTCTCACCAGTATACAAACCCCCGCTCTCTTCTCTCTATGATTGGCAAAGAAGGCATTGGGGAATGCAGAGTGGTGAAGCCTATAGTTGTCACCCGCTAGTAGATGTGTTTCTTGTATGCATACAATGTCTGCCGCTGCTGACTTAACTTCACGCCATAGGAAGGACCTCTTCACAGGGAGTTGAGGCCCCTGACATTAAGCGAAAAGAGCTTTAGAGACGTCTATTACCCTATCAATACCACCCCCTCGAGGTGCCTCTCACCCTGCGGAAGTGGATTCTGGAGAGTGGGAATGGAGTGGAGGAGAGAGAGGAGAGGGGGAAAGAGGAAGGCAGAGAGAAGAGAAGTAAGACAGTCAGACGGAGGAAAGCAAGGAAAATGTGAGGAAGGGAAAACCACACTAGGGACTGGAGAGTTAAGGGGGGGGAACTGCTTACGGGGTAAGAAAACAGAAAGACTAACACAAATGTAAACAGTATCCCTAAAATTGGGATAAATAAGAACAACCGCCAATGAGGGGAAACACTGTGTACCTCCTCCCCAACCGGGTGCCAACAGGATCCGGCTGAAAGGGGCAGAGGGGCTTCAGTCCACGGAGGGACGAGATCACAAGGCCCACTCGGGAAAAAGTCAACAGTGTTCAATTAAAGAAAGAAAGAGGACCTGTCGTCCGGGACCAACTCCTTTCCATTTTCCAGGCAGTCAGCGGGTACCATCTTCCCCCTCAGGAGAGCCCACGTCGTGGTTAGAGTCAGACCTAGGCGAGGATCGATTGCCACCCGGGGAAGCCAAATTCCATGTCTTAAGGGTCTTGCGCAGCTGGGTTGGGGAGGCGAAGGAGAATCTCTTGCCTTTATGTCTGAAGTTGAGCGAAATCGGCGAGCCCCAGCTGTATAGGATACCTCTTTCCCTGAGGATCCTGCAGCTAGAGGCAAACTCTCTTCTGCGTGACAATGTGCCAGGAGACAAGTCAGGGAAGACCAGTACCTTTTGATATGGCTCAGGGAGCTGGGGCTTCTGTCTCAGCCTCTGTAGCAAGTGGTCTCTCAGTCCAGGTCGTATAAGGCACACCAGTATGTCTCTCGGTGTCTCAGGGGGAGGTGTGCAGGCTTGGGGATCCTAAAAGCTCTCTCTATAGCTAAGTCAGCCAATGGAGTCTCCGGGAGTGCTGTCACTAAAAATTCAGTGACTAAAGTAGTAAGATTAGAGTCCCCTGCACTCTCTTCCAACCCCCTTAGCTTAAAGGTATTTCTTCTAAGTTTGTCCTCCATGTGGTTTATAGTTGCTTGCACAGACCCCATTTCAGTGTCCAAGGCTGCATGACTATCAGCCAAACTATTGTGTGCAGTGGCAACATCTACCATTTTACCTTCCAGCTTTGCTGTCCTCTCCCCCAAGGCTCCTAAATCCTCTCTCAGGGTGCTGATAAGATCTCTTATGTCTTCTGTAAGGGTCTTCCTCATAGAGCTTAACATGAGCCTGAGAGCTCCCTGCATTACCAGTGCTTGGTCATCTCCCTCAGTGCCTCCAGAGTCCTGGCTGCGAGGAGAGCGGGCTTGTGCAGGAGAAGTGTGATTGTCTCTGTGTGGAGAGGGAGGGGGAGGGTGCCCGTGCCCAGGAGCTGGCACAATGTTTCCAGGAGCTGCTTTCAGCTTCTCTGCTCCAAAATAGTCTGTCACTCTGTTCTCAGTGACTCGGCGTCGGGAAGAGGCTCTAGGCATGTCGGGCTGCTCCAGGAGGGATCCGGTGCCAGTTGCAGGTATGCAGAAACCCGGTGGTGCCGTTAAATTGCCGCTTTTATCGGTCCAGGGTAAGGAGCTCTCCTAATGTGTGTCCAGTGCCATGAGCTGCAGGACACGCCCCTTAGGCACTACGTTAACAACAACACCGTGCTAATGAGACTCAACAAAAATGTCATTGTATATTCACAAACTCTGCATGTCAACGTAAACGTCTCGCTCAGGAGTTGCCTCACTCTAAGGAGAATATATTGCCTATTTGCCAGAAAAAATGCTGCAAAAATACTCATTTTCTCTCTACATTTGTACCACTATCACAAGATAATGCATCACAATCTGAACCCCACACTACAGATTCTACCACTGTAAGGTGTATGATCTCTCAGCAACTATCTCCTGTAGCCATAACTATGCTAGTGTTACACAATATAGCTCTAACAGAAACGATCACAGTACTGCAACTACAAAACAAAGGACTAATCAATATTTGGCGACAAACAAGATCCACTGACTCTTTAAGGCTGGCTTCACATTAGCGTTTGTAAGCGCAGCGCACTGAACGCAGCCAAACGCTTGCGCACATGCGTTCCTATGTTTAACATGGGAACGCATGTGCCTGCGTTCGGTTGCGTTTGCGTTCTGATGCGCATAATTTGTGAACCCCCGAGCGCACTCAGAACTCATCATGTTGCATTTTTTGTGCGTTCACGGGCGCTTGTTTTATCTGCAAGCGCCCGCAAGCGCACAAACCATGCATTGAAGTCAATGGATCCGCAGTGTCCTCCGCATGACAGCGCAGGAGAACGCTGCGGATCTCCTTGAAATCTCTCCCGGCGGCCACCGGGAGATCAGCTACAGCCGCCACTGATCTACCGCCGGGGAGAAACAGCTGATCTGACAGCTGTTTAAATCTCCCGCGCTGACACCGAACTGGTGATGTCGCGGGAGATTTGAAGCAGCGATCAGCTGTTTCTTATCTCCTGCACCGATATCACACTATTCGGTTTCAGCGTGGGAGATTTAAACAGCTGTCAGATCAGCTGTATCTTCAAATCTCCCGCACTGACACCGGCGGGAGATCAGCTGTGGCCGGGAGGAGGAGATCTCTGCTGCTGATCTCCTCCTCCCGGCCGCCCCCAAGACAGCTGATTGGCTGGCGGGCTGCATACTAATGTGAACGTATGCGGAGATTCTCCGCTGCGTTCACATCAGTATGTGCTGTGTTTGCACTGCGTTTGCATTTGCATGCCCTGCACATGCAGACACAAACGCCAGTGTGAAGCCAGCCTAAGTACTCTGCTACTACTACAACAACAACAACAACAATATTTTACTGAGGATGAAAATTCTATTCAAGAACACACCTGTGGTGAAATGACCCATGTATGTGAATATTGTCAAGCTTTGCATTTTGCAAAAGAGATGCCTATGGATAAAAAGTTTACCCAGTGTTGTCAGAAGGGTACAGCACATCTATTTATATAATCGGGAGTTTGGAATTCGGGCGTTGTAGCCGAATCCCAGACTCCTTTGCGCCACTGCGAGCGATGACGCATTACACGTCATCGCTCGCAGTGCTGCTGCACTACCTCACACCCCCGCCATCCCGGCAACCGTCAGCCCCGCTGCCCGGATGCCGGCGGTGCCTTCCGCCCCTCACCCCTCGCCCCTTTCACCGCTGGCGCCTCGGTGCTCATCCGACTTGCAGTGTAGGGGCTGTGGGCTGTGGGCGGGTGACGGCAGCCACTCACGTCTTCCTGTTGCCGGCGCCCACCAATGGGACTGAGAGGGGCGTGTCAGGCTGCAAATACTGACACACCCCGGCAGCCACTCACGTCCTCCTGTCGCCGCCGCCCGCCAATGGGAGTGAGCGGGGCGTGTCAGCCTGCAAAGCCTCACACGCCCCACTCACTCCCATTGCCCACCGCCGGTGACGTCGTACTGTCAGCGCCAGCGGCCAATGAGACTGTATGTATATGCCACACACGCCTGTATACTCTGCCACCACCACACGCCTGTATACTCTGCCACCACCACACGCCTGTATACTCTGCCACCACCACACGCCTGTATACTCTGCCACCACCACACACCTGTATACTCTGCCACCACCACACGCCTGTATACTCTGCCACCACCACATGCCTGTATACTCTGCCACCACCACACGCCTGTATACTCTGCCACCACCACACGCCTGTATACTCTGCCACCACCACAGACACCTGTATACTCTGCCACCACCACACGCCTGTATACTCTGCCACCACCACACGCCTGTATACTCTGCCACCACCACACGCCTGTATACTCTGCCGCCTGTATACTCTGCCACCACACGACTGTATACTCGGCCGCCTGTATACTCTGCCACCACCACACGCCTGTATACTCTGCCACCACATGCCTGTATACTCTGCCACCACCACATGCCTGTATACTCTGCCACACACGCCTGTATACTCTGCCACCACACGCCTGTATACTCTGCCACACAAGCCTGTATACTCTGCCACCACCACACGCCTCTATACTCTGCCACCACACGCCTGTATACTCTGCCAACACCACACGCCTGTATACTCTGCCACCACACGCTGTATACTCTGCCAACACCACACGCCTGTATGCTCTGCAACACCACACGCCTGTATACTCTGCCAACACCACACGCCTGTATACTCTGCCAACACCACACGCCTGTATGCCTGTATACTCTGCCAACACCACACGCCTGTATACTCTGCCAACACCACACACCTGTATACTCTGCCAACACCACACGCCTGTATACTCTGCCAACACCACACGCCTGTATGCTCTGCCACCCACAGACGCCTGTATGCTCTGCCACCGCCACAGACCCAGTATACTCTGCCACCGCCACAGACGCCTGTATGCTCTGCCACCGCCACAGACCCTGTATGCTCTGCACCGCCACAGACGCCTGTATGCTCTGCCACCGCACAGACGCCTGTATGCTCTGCCACCGCCACACGCCTGTATGCTCTGCCACCGCCACAGACGCCTGTATGCTCTGCCACCGCCACAGATGCCTGTATGCTCTGCCACCGCCACAGACGCCTGTATGCTCTTCCACCACCACAAGCCTGTATACTCTGCCACAGCCACAGACGCCTGTATGCTCTGCCACCCACGACGCTCTATACTTCGCCTAACGCTCTAGACTCTGCCACAGACGCCTGTATGCTCTGCCACCCCCACAGACACCTCTATACTCTGCCACCACCACAGACGCCTGTATACTCTGCCACCCCCACAGACACCTGTATACTCTGCCACCACCACACACGCCTGTATACTCTGCCACCACCACAGACGCCTCTATACTCTGCCACCACCACAGACGGCTTATACTCTGCCACCAGCCACAGACACCTGTATACTCTGCCACCACCACAGCCGCCTGTATACTCTGCCACCACCACATCCGCCTGTATACTCTACCACCACCACAGACGCCTGTATACTCTGCCCCACCACCACACACGCCTGTATACTCTGCCACCACCACAGATGCCTGTATACTCTGGCACCACCACAGATGCCTGTATACTCTGGCACCACCACACACGCCTGTATACTCTGCCATCACCACAGACGCCTCTATACTCTGGCACCACTACAGACGCCTGTATACTCTGCCACCACCACAGACACCTGTATACTCTGCCACCACCACCACAGACGCCTGTATACTCTGCCGCCACCACCACACACGCCTGTATACTCTGCCACCATCACAGACGCCTGTATACTCTGGCACCACCACACACGCCTGTATACTCTGCCACCACCATACTCTGCCACCACCACAGACGCCTGTATACTCTCTCACCACCACAGATGCCTGTATACTCTGTCACCACCACACACGCCTTTATGCTCTGCCACCACCACAGACGCCTGTATACTCTGCCACCACCACAGCAGCCTGTATACTCTGCCACCACCACAGCCGCCTGTATACTCTGCCACCACCACAGCCGCCTGTATACTCTGCCACCACCACAGCCGCCTGTATACTCTGCCACCACCACAGCCGCCTGTATACTCTGCCACCACCACAGTCTCCTGTATACTCTGCCACCACCACAGACACCTGTATACTCTGCCATCACCACAGACGCCTGTATACTCTCACCACCACAGCCGCCTGTATACTCTCACCACCACAGCCGCCTGTATACTCTGCCACCACCATACTCTGCCACCACCACAGCCGCCTGTATACTCTGCTACCACCACAGCCGCCTGTATACTCTGCCACCACCACAGCCGCCTGTATACTCTGTCACCACCACAGCCGCCTGTATACTCTGCCACCACCACAGACGCCTCTATACTCTCACCACCACAGCCGCCTGTATACTCTCACCACCACAGCCGCCTGTATACTCTGCCACCACCATACTCTGCCACCACCACAGACGCCTGTATACTCTGCCACCACCACAGCCGCCTGTATACTCTGCCACCACCACAGCCGCCTGTATACTCTGCCACCACCACAGACGCCTCTATACTCTGCCACCACCACAGCCACCTGTATACTCTGCCACCACCACAGCCGCCTGTATACTCTGCCACCACGACAGCCGCCTGTATACTCTCTCACCACCACACAAGCCTCTATACTCTGCCACCACCACAGCCGCCTGTATACTCTGCCACCAACACAGCCACCTCTATACTCTGCCACCACCACAGCCGCCTGTATACTCTGCCACCACAACAGCCGTCTCTATACTCTGCTACCCGCAGAGCCCCCTGGATACTCTGATACCCAAAGAGCCACCTGTATACTCTGATACCCACAGAGCCCTTTCTATACTCTGCTACCCACAAAGCCGCCTGTATACTCTGCTACCCACAGAGCCGCCTCTATACTCTGCTACCCATAGAGCCGCCTGTATACTCTGCTACCCACAGACCCACCTCTATACTCTGCTACTCACACAGCCGCCTCAATACTCTGCTACCCACACAGCCGCCTCTATACTCTGCTACCCACACAGCCGCCTCTATACTCTGCTACCCACACAGCCGCCTCTATACTCTGCTACCCACACAGCCGCCTCTATACTCTGCTACCCACACAGCCGCCTGTACAATCTGCTACCCACAGAGCCTTCTCTATACTCTGCTACCCACACAGCCGCCTGTATAATCTGCTACTCACAGACCCGCCTGTATACTCTGCTACCCACAGAGCCGCCTGTATATTCTGCTACCCACAGAGCCGCCTGTATAATCTCCTACCCTCAGAGCCGTCTGTATACTCTGCTACCCACAGACCCGCCTGTATACTCTGCTACCCACAGAGCCCCCTGTATACTCTGCTACCCACTGACCTGCCTGTATACACACAATGCATTTCACCCTGCTCCCGATGCAATTGCATCAGGCCTTTTTACTAGTTTACCTATAATACAGTATCTCCATGTGTTGACAATGTTGATGACAGGAAAACATGAATACAGCAAAAACTTTATGGACAATATTCGCTCTATCAACAGTTATTTCGCTTTTGCCTGCATGGGAGCAAGTCTTTCATCACCTCCTGGACATGACCCATACTGTTTTCGCATTCATGGACAGATCTATCATCGCACATGCACTACATCCAGCTGATGAAGAACCAGCTAAATTTGCATAACTTGACATCCTAGAGACCACACACGCTAATGAACGACTGCAATGTAAAGAAAATGAAAAATGTCATCCTACTTTAATGACCATTATTGCTGAGCTAATTCAAACACTTTTACTGCTGCCTATAGAATGCTACATGATGTGGAAGAACAAGAGACGATCAAAGCTCTACAAAATGGAACTGTCATGCCAAACATCACAATGGCTATTAACCCCTTCCCGACCTTTGACGTTATAAAACGTCATGGGTTTCCGTGCCTTCACGACCTATGACGTTGTACAATGTCATGGCGGATTTGCGGTCGTGCAGCTCCGGTGATTGGGTCAGCAAAAAGTTACCGGAGCTGCACGTAGGCAGGTACCTCCAGATGACTCCAGGGGAGGTGCCCCAACCCCAGATCTCATTGGAGCTAGCGTCCATGTGACACCAGCTGTCCAATGAGATCTGGAGGGGCGGTGTGATGTATGGGTTCCCCTCCCTCCTCAGCCTCATACCGTCCGAGGAGGCTGAAGAGGAAGGACCCCTGCTGCTGCCACGTACGACTGACTGCCATCCAACGACTGCCTGCCATCCGGTAACCCCCATGATCAGCGCGACCGCTTGTTCTGCAGCAGCAGCACCGCCGCTGCTGCAGAACCTCCTCCCCTAATCTCTGCTGCCGCCGCCCCCACTCCTTCTGCTACTGCAGCAGCAGCCGAAGAACCTACTGCCCCCATCTGTGTCCGTGCCTACTGCTCACCCCCCGCCCACACCCCCTATCCGCTGCTCACCACCCTGCCCGCTGCTCAGCCCCCCCGTGCTCGCTGCTCAGCCCTCCCGTGCCCACTACTCAGTCCCCCGTGCCCTCTGCTCAGCCCCCCCTTCCCACTGCACAGCACCCCCGGCTGCTGATCACCCCCCCTGCCCGCTGATCACCCACCTGCCCCCCATCTCTGCCGCCGCAACTGCTGCAGAACCTCACTGCCCCTGATCTCTGCCACCAGCCACCGCTGCAGCTCAATGTCCCCTGCTTGCCCCCCTTGCCCGCTGCTTGCCCCCCTGCCCACTAATCACCACCCCTGCCCGCTGATCACCCCCCCTGCCCCCGATCTCTGCTGCCACCACTGCTGCAGAACTCAGTGCCCCTTATCTCTGCCGCCAGCCGCAGCTCAGTGTCCTCTGCTTGCCCCCCCTGCCCGCTGATCACCTTCCTGCCCCCAATCTCTGCCGCCGCCACTGCTGCAGAATCTCTCTACCCCTGATCTTTGCCGCCAGCCGCTGCTGCAGCTCAGTGCCCCTGCTCGTCCCCCTGCCCACTGCTTGGCCCCCTGCCTGCTGCTCACCTCCCCCTGCTGGTCACCCCCCTGCCCGCTGATCACCCCCTGCCCTCGATCTCAGCTGCCGACACTGCTGCTACTGCAGCGCCGCCGCTGCTGCAGCACCTCAGTGTCCCCTGCTGCCTGTAATACTGCCCCCTGCCCCTGATCTCCACCGCAGCTCAGTGTCCCCTGCCTGCTGCTCACTCCCCCACCCCGCCTGCTGCTCACCCCCCCTTCCCACTGATCACCCCCCCGCCCTGTGACCTGCTGCCACTGACGACTCCAGCATTTTCCTCAGCCCCGCCTGCATCCCCCTGCACCTGACAGCCCCTGCCTTACACCCCTGCACCTGACAGCCCCTGCCTTACACCCCCTCACCTGACAGCCCCCGCCTTACACCCCCTCACCTGACAGCCCCTGCCTAAAAGTTACACCAATCACTTGCACATACACACACACTATAATAAAGTTTAATTTTTTCTACACACGCACTACTACGTCCCGCTCATCAGTCAGAAAGGGTGTACTCAGCTGAGAAGCCATATTCCATTATTGCCTCCAAAGCTGATAGTGAGGGAGAGGTCCCCACGTTACTCTATTCCTCCCATTCTTCCTCTTCCAGCGACACCGACTCTTTACCAAGAAGACGTCGGAGGACAAGAGTTCGTCTGGAGCCCAGGGGAGAAGAGTCCGGAGGCCGTGGAGGAGGAACCAGAGTCTGGGGAAGAGGAGCCAGAGGCCATGGAGGAAGACCCACAGCCAACTGTGAGTAACCCTCAACCTTGTGCTAGTCACGCCCAACCTAGCACCACTGCCCCTGTGTGGACCCCCGTCCCTGAAAACTACACTCCATGGATTCCTGATTTCCTTCCCCAATCAGGAATCCAGTTTGGACGGCAAACCTCAGGGAAATAGACTTTTTCAAAGTCTATTTCTCTGAGGCCATTGTGAGTCTCATGGTGGAGCAGACCAACATCTGCGTCCAACAATTTCTGGACGAAAACCCAAATTCATCATTTTCTTCTTGGGGTCTTGTTGACTCAGTATGTTGAAATATTGGGGACTGGTACTTCACATGGGGATTGTGAAGAAACCAGAAATCCACCAATACTGGAGTAAACATATTTTATATCAAACTCCAGTGTTTGGCATGGTGCCGACCCGAAAACGATTTGAGGTCATTCACAAATGTTTACATTTCAGGGACAATGTGGACAGCCTTCCCCGCGATGACCTGAATTTTGATAGGCTGTTCAAAATTCAGCCGGTCATCGAACACTTCAGCAACAAGTTTGCTGAAGTGTACGTTCCCCAAAGCGAAATTTGTGTGGATGAATCCCTCATCCACTTCAAAGGAGGCTTCAATTCCGACAATACATGCCCAATAAGAGGGCCAGGTACGGAATAAAACTCTACAAGCTGTGCAAGAGTACCTCAGGGTACCGTCACACCTGGAGATATCGCCGGCGATTTCTATGGCGACGCTAAGGCGTGGCCTGTCGCCGGCGACATCGCCAAAGCGTCGCCTAATGTGACTGGGCGAGGGCGACACACCTGAGTGGTCGCCTGGTTTCACATCACAGCTCTGAAACCAGGCGACTATTCTTGGGCGATGTGTGCTGATCGCCGTGTGTAACGTGTCAAGAGTGATGCCAAGAGCGACAGCACACATCGCCTAAACCATTCCGGTAGGCGTTTCTGGGCGTATTTACTACCTCTGCCGGTCTGCGTGGATTGGTGGCAGCTTGAGCGTTCCGATTGATCATCTTGTTCCTCGGCGCCATATTTGATGATATGTGCGTCCAAAGGTGTATTACCCAGGAGCGTACATGCTATAAAGTAGCGCATTGATGTGGCCTCTGTGTTTGCGGCTGTGTTCAAAAGTGCAGAGATATGCGACGGGCAAAAATGTGTGTTAACATCAACACAATTGTCATTACATGTCAACTAATGTCTGCATCAGAGCGCTGTCATGGCAGCCTTCCTGTTTAAAGTATACGACGCAAAAGCATACAGTGTATCCTGTGGCTTTTGCGCCTCTGGGCCCCCGTCAACATGTGACATCTCTCCCGTGCGTTCATACGCCATAACGTTGTCAATCTTTTGGCGCTGCCTTCCTGGTGTTTTCCCTTCCCCTGCAGAATACTAAAATGGCGGCACCCAGGCGAGCTGCAGTGTGGGGGGAGCCTGAGCTCCTTATCCTTGTTGATCTATGTGACACCAGGGATTACTGGTGTCACCAGCAGCACACCCATCCACGTCTCCAGAAGCAGGCTGTCCTGCTGAAGGTGCAGAGGCGGCTGGAGAGGAGGTTGGGTGTTTTGCGCAGCCCAAAGCAGATCTGTAAAAAAATTGCAGATCTGAAATATAAGACGCCTGGACGCATCACCAGACTGCGTGCTTGGATTGCCAAGATAAGTGGTGAGTATTTAGCATGACAACATACACATACCCTTCTGTGTAAACAAACATATATGAAGGGCAGCACATGCCACTGTACACCCCAACATATATAGGGGCAATGTATGTGAGAGCTTCTTCATGACTCTGCAGTTGCAGGATCATCTACCTGCAACATCCACATACACAATACACTTCTGTGGGTCATCTGTCACAACACACTTGTATGCACACACAATAACCACAGGCCTACAATATGTGTGTGAATATGCATAGAGCAGTCTCAGCATGTAGGGCATTATCTCACAGCACTCATGTCACACACTGTAAACCTGTGTATTTGAGTTGACCTTTTGGATTTTGCAGACATGAAACATGGTCATCTTCACATACACAATATGTTGCCTTCACAGAACCTGACAACATTGTGCCACATTGGCCAATAAGGCCTGTCATATGTCAGCCATTGTGTAGGCTGATTTTGTAATGTCAGGCTACTAATGGGTTATTTGTGAGATAAATAGTGAATTATTTACATGTGTACAAAATGACAATGCAAGAAACAACTGTATGTACCACAGCTCACACACACTTATATAATTGCCCATATTTAGGTAACTCCTACAACCTTGCATGTGTAGGAGGAGAAACCCTTTTTTTTGCCATGTAAACTATATGTCTACTTTACCTAGCCACATATTTTCATACTAGCTGTGAGCCCGATGCAAATGCATCGGGATTCTAGAACGTGCATTAATTTGATTATAGTAGTTATAGCTGTTAGCCTGATGCAAATGCATCGGGTATCTAAAATATGTTTATTGTTTTTTTAAACATTTTTAAATAATAATCGCATCATCAATAGCAATAATATAAGCCATAGCATTATTATTAGCAGTAATAGCAGTATTAATAGCATTATTAGCAGTATTATGAGCATTAATAACAGTATTAATAGCATTAATAGCATTATTATTAGCATTAATAGCATTATTAATAGCATTATTAGCATTAATAATAGCATTAATAACATTATTAATAGCATTAATAGCATTATTATTAGCATTAATAGCATTAATAATAGCATTATTAGCATTAATAATAGCATTAATAACATTATTAATAGCATTAATAGCATTATTATTAGCATTAATAGCATTAATAATAACATTATTAGCATTAATAATAGCATTAATAACATTATTAATAGCATTAATATTATTATTATTAGCATTAATAGCATTAATAATAGCATTATTAGCATTAATAATAGGATTAATAACATTATTAATAGCATTAATAGCATTATTATTAGCATTAATAGCATTAATAATAGCATTATTAGCATTAATAATAGCATTAATAACATTATTAATAGCATTAATAGCATTATTATTAGCATTAATAGCAATATTAATAGCATTAATAGGATAAATATTAGCAATAATAGCATTAATAGCATAATTAATAGCATTAATAGCATTATTAATAGCATTAATAGCATTATTATTAGCATTAATAGCATTAATAATAGCATTAATAACATTATTAATAGCATTAATAGCATTATTATTAGCATTAATAGCATTAATAATGCCATTAATAGGATAAATATTAGCATTGATAGCATTAATAACATAATTAATAGCATTAATAGCATTATTAATATCATTAATAGCATTATTATTAGCATTAATAGCATTAATAGGATAAATATTAGCATTAATAGCATTAATAGCATTATTAATAGCATTATTATTGGCATTAATAGCATTAATAATAGCATTATTAGCATTAATAATAACATTAATAACATTATTAATAGCATTAATGCATTATTATTAGCATTAATAGCATTTAAATTAGCATTAATAGCATTAATAATACATTAATAAATATAATATAGCATTAATAGCATTAATAGCATTAATTAATAGCATTAATAGCATTAATATTAGCATAAATAGCATTAATAATAGCATTTATTAGCAAATTAATAATAGCATTAATAACATTATTAATAGCATTAATAAGCATTATTAATAGCATTAATAGCATTATTATAGCATTAATAGCATTAATATATATATGCATTAATAGCATTATTAATAGCATTAAATATATGATTATTAATAGCATTAATAGCATAAATAATAGCATTAATAGCATAAATAAATAGCATTAATAAGCATTAGTATTAGCATTAAAGAGCTAATAGCAATATTATTAGCATGAATAGCATTATTATTAGCATAATAGCATTATATAGAATTTTATTAGCATTAATAGCATTTAATGCATATTAATTACTTAATAGCATTATTATTACATTATGCATTATTATTAGATTAATAGCTTTAATATTATGCTTTTTACATTAATAATACATTAATTATTTAATATAGCATCTATTGCTTCATTCAGTAGCATAATGCATTAAGCATTTATTATTACATATTAATAGATTAATTATTACTTATAATAGTATTTATTAGATTAATAGCATTATATATTTATTTATATGCATTAATTGCATTATTATTAGATAATTACATTAATAATAGCTTTTTAGCATTAATTATAGCTTATTACTTATAATGCATTATACATTATCTAGCGATTAATTAGCATAATAATAGCATTATTATTTAATATTACATTATTATCATTATTAATGCATTTATTCATTATTTTTAGCATTAATTGCATTATAATCATTTTGCTTAATAATTGCATTAAAACTTATTATTAGCGAATTCATGCATTTATAGCATATAATTTGCATATATTATTAGCATATTATTATTATTAGATGTTTTTTTAAATTATTATTTTTATGTATTATTTATTATTTTTTTATTATTTTTTAATTATTTTTTAATTATTTTTTTTTATTATTAAATTTATTATTTAGGATGAGACACCAGTTCTCATTCAGGTCCGCTAGGAAGGGCTGATATAATTATCATATATTTATTTTTTTTATTATTATTTTTATTGAATTATTTATTATTTTTTATTTATTTTTTTATTATTTTTAATTATTTTTTAATTATTTTTTTATTATTAAATTTATTATTTAGGCTGAGACCCAGTTCTCATTCAGGTCCGCTGGAAGGGCTGATATAATTAGCATATATTTATATTTTTTATTATTATTTTTATTGAATTATTATTATTTTTTATTTATTTTTTTATTATTTTTTAATTATTTTTAATTATTTTTTTTATAATTAATTTATTTTAGCTGAGACATTCTCATTGTCGTAGAAGTGATTATTCATATTTATTTTTATTATATTTATTGATTATTAACCATTTTTATTTATTTTTATTTTTTTTATTATTTTTTATTATTTTTTTATTTTTAATTTTTATTTAGCTAGCACAGTTTCATTCAGTCGCTGAAGGTATAGAATTAGCATATTTATTTTTTTTATTATTATTTTTTTGAATTATTATTTTTTTAATTTATTTTTTTATTATTTTTTAATTATTTTTTAATTTTTTTTTTTTAATGTTATATTAGGTGAGACACAGTTCTCATTCAGGTCCGCGAAGGTGATTAATTGCATATTGTTTTTTTTTTATTATTATTTTTATTTGAATTATTTCATTATTTTTTATTTATTTTTTTATTATTTTTTAATTATTTTTATTAATTATTTTTTTATTATTTAATTTATTTATTTTTTTAAGTCAGACTGAGACGCAGTTCTCATTCAGGTCCGCCTTTTTTTTTTTTCCATTATCATTTATTTAGTGATTTTTTATTGTTATTTTTTTTTTATTATGTTCCAATTATTTTTAATAATTTTTTGATTATTAATTATTATTTTTAGTGAGTGAGACACCGTCTATTCAGTCGCATTTTTTTTTTTTTTATTATGTTTTATTAATTATTCATAATATTTGTATTTTTGATTATTTTAGTTTTTAAATATTCGTTTTATTATTATGTTTATTTTTAAGTCAGAGTGAGACCGTTTCATTCAGGTCGCCTTTGTTCACCATGAATACATTACCGGTGTATCGGATTTAGGCGGCCACTGTTCTATTGTCGGCTAAAATCGCGGGACTACCGCTATTGCATTCTAATGGCAGTCAGCTGAATTTGGCCGTTCAATCGAACTGGTCCAGTTGAGCTCTTCTGATTTGGTGAGGCAGTATACAGCGACCAATAGAAGAGGTCAGATTGAGTAGAATGGGGATTTTTCGTCCCTTCTATCTAATGAGAGGAGAGAGTCGAGGTGGAAGTTTGCGAAGAAGAAGAGATCCGGGGCCGGACGAAGAGGCGAGAGCGAAAGAAGAAAGACCCCCGGGGCCGGAGGAAGAGGACGCCTGGCCGGACGGAGGAGTTGTGGATCGGACGGACGATCAGATGACTTGAAGGCATGTAAGTGATCGACGGGGACGTTAGGTTAGGGGACGGCGGGGGCTTAGGGTGTAGGGCCTTAGGTGACAGCGGCGTTAGGTTAGGGGACGGCGGGGGGTTAGGGTGTAGGGCTTTAGCGAGAGGGGCAGGGGACAGCGGCGGGAGCTTAGGGGCGGCGATGGCTTAGGGGGTAGACGGCGGGGCTTAGGGGGTATCGGTGGGGGCTTAGGATGCTGCGGGTCGGGGGTTAGGTGGTCGGGGCTGCTGCGGGGCTTAGGGGATAGGGGCTTAGGGGCGGCGGTGCCTTAGGGGATAGGCGTCGGGGCTTAGGGGGTATCGGCGGGGGCCTAGGATGCTACGGGGCTTAGGGGGTAGGGGCTTAGGGGCGGCGGTGCCTTAGGGGGTAGGCGGCATAGCTTAGGGGGTATCGGCGGGGGCCTAGGATGCTACGGGGCTTAGGGGGTAGGGGCTTAGGGGCTGCTGCGGGGCTTAGGGGGTAGGGCTTAGGGGCGGCGGTGGCTTAGGGGGTAGACGGCGGGGCTTAGGGGTTATCGGCGGGGGCTTAGAATGCTGCTGGTCGGGGGTTAGGGTGTAGGGGTGCGGCGGTGTTAGCGACAGCGGCGGGCATAGGTGCGGCGGGTCGGGGCTTAGGGTGTAGGGATGCGGCGGTGTTAGCGACAGCGGCGGGCATAGGTGCGGCGGGTGCGGGCATAGGTGCGGCGGGTCGGGGCTTAGGGTGTAGGGGTGCGGCGGTGTTAGCGACAGCGGCGGGGTAGTGTGTTAGAGCGGCAGCGGCGGGGTAGTGTGTTAGAGCGGCAGGGGGCTGTAGTGTACAGCGCGATGGTATACTACAGTCCCATGCCGCTTATGAGCATGGGACTGTAGTATACTATAGCGGTGTACAGGACAGTAGTATGGGCTTCTGTGGCTTGGTTAGTGGTGGGTGTCAGCGACTCGCAATGCCCGCTTCGCGGGCATTGCTTCGCTAGGCTGCAACGACTCGCAATGCCCGCTTTGCGGGCATTGCTTCGGGAGTCGCCGTGGCCGCTACGCGGCCACGGGGAGAGTCCAGGACAAGCAGCTCGGACTCGCTAACCAAGCCACCGGAAGCAGCGCCGCTCCGACGGAAGTCAGTTACGGCAATTATATAATAGATGTGTACCCTACCCACATATTACATAATGTTGGCCTCTCCTGCCCTTTTTTCAATCGCATTCAACGTGACCTAATGAACTGCAAACAGCACTGTTTAATAAGTCCCCACATATCTGGCCATGCTGTTATTGTGATTAAGTATGTTGTTGCCTCAACAGGTAGGGACAGAAGGCGTGACCATCCCCCATCACCAGATGTAGGAGCACCACCCAGCCAACCAGGCTCGCCGGCCCAACCGCCAGCAGGAACGCCAGCTGCCTCACCCACACAAGCATTGCCAGCAATGCCATCCCCAAAGAATAACGGGCAAACACCCCCGACACCACCACATCTCCAAGGGCCCACATCACCCCACAGTCCTATACCATCAGCCTCGGAAGGGACACCAAGGGCTGGACCAACCCCACCTTTGGAAGGAGAGATATCCAGTGGTGGGAATTCTGCACAGTGGTCCCCTGAGGACCCCACAAACGTGCAAGAAGGTGTGTGTAATGTCAATATTACTCATATATACTGTGCACTATATCTGTCTTTCTGTTTTTTTTGGCGTTAATGTGTATGTAGGGACCTTTGTTATGTCCAAAACAAATACACAAATGCTGATCTCATTACAGATGACACAATCAATGCGGTGGACTGGGTAATAAGCCCCTCAACATCACCAACCCCCCCAATGGTGGGTCTCCAGCCCCCTGACAAGTGCAAACACTTCTAAGAAAACACACCTGCTATGTGTTCAAAACATGTTGCTGATGTTGATGTTATGTTTACTCTGTAGGTGGCCCATCCCTGCAGGACCTGCTGGTGGCCCATGAAGAAGCTGCTTTGAAGCTCACCCAATTAGGTCATCTGATTGGCGAATACACACGTGCCCATCCCAGCTTTGCCCCTCAAGAAGGGCAGCCTCTTCCTCGCCTTTGAAGTGTGTTTCAAATTGGACCCTAGTTTATGGGTTTATCTAGTGACTTATTGAATTAATGGACCCTGTTGGTCAAGTGTTTTATTAAAAACCACTGTGTTTGTAAGCATGGACCCTTGATAATTGTTTTTGTGAATGTATGTGTGGCGCCCCTGCGTCCAGGAGGCCACAAAAGGGAACTGCAGCCAGGCAGGTAGGACAATTGTTGCACATCAACACCCTCACAGCCCATACAACCCACGTACAGTAGATGGCAGCATCCAGCCCTGAGATTGGAGACTCTAGGCAAGCGAGGGGTGGTGGATTTAGAGGAGTGGGTTGGGCACACACGTAGTCAGGTGACTTGACAGTAGAAATAGTGAAGGGGGAGGAGGCAGGAGTCAGTAGGCTCTAGATGCCGAGCAGCAAAGACCAAGAGTAGGCCGTAGTGAGCCGAGCAGAACAGACCAGCAGCAGGCTGAGAAACACGGCACAGGCCAAGAGACAGCAGAAGGTCGAGCTAAGCTGAGCAGGAGAAGGAAGTACACGTCCTGGCAAAGTGGGGTGTAAGGAGCACAGAATCTGTACCAAGCCAGTGTGAGCAAGAGGAGAGAGAAAGCCTATCGGGAGCCAGTACCCCCAGGAGTGTGCAAGGAAGTGAGGGACGGTGATACCCGGGCCCTAGAACTACAGCGGAAGCAACCGACTGCAGGCGGAGTAGCCCTCCTATCATACTGAAAGACGCAGAGGGAAAGAGCCTTGTAGAGCCTCACACGGAGGACTGCTGGAGGCTGGGCTGAGTAGAGTGTCGGCTCTAGAGGGGACCGTTGTTTTACCCGGGATTCCCAAACAACACGACGGGGGACCACAATTACACGCTAGGGTCCCTACCCCAAAGGACAGGCAGCTCAGTGACGAACAGGAGGACCCACAGGGGCCCGAGTCACCGCCATACTGTCCGGCGTCACACACAACAAGTGAACCCAGAGAACGTAAACAGCCCGGAAAGGACATGGAGACAGTGTGAGGGGTCACAGAGAGAGAGACCTGGCTGCAGAGATTAAGGGAACCCCGAAGGGGAGAGTGAGCCCGTGTACTTGAACTGAGACATGTAAGAACTGTAACTGAACTGTAAGCTGTGCTGAGAACTTTGAAAGTAAACACGGAAAACCCTGAATCTGCTTCACTTGTGTCCCTGCGTGAATGCTATTCTTTTCATACAGGATTACAGCAAGCGCTCCACCTGCAGAGCCACAGCCTGTCAGCTCCAGTGTGGCGCCCCGCAGCGAGTGCGTCACAGGAGGGTATTGCAGCCATAAATGCAGCAGCAATATTCTCCGTGTTTATGTGAGAGAGGGGCGGGTGTAAAGCGATTTCCTGTTTCCTCCGTCTGGAACGCAGGAATCGCTCCGGAACGCAAGCCGCGCATGCGCGTTAGTGCCGCTGTACTGCCTATCGTCTATCAGCCTGTCAGACCTATGTAATGGAGCGTGGAAGACCGCAGACTGTATCAATAGATCTGCGGAAAAGAGGAAAAAAGGAAAACAGACACAAGCATTAGTGGCATACAATGATAAACATCTTGTAATAGGAATACTTATCCACTAGAATGATGGAATATAATGTAAAATTATGAGTAATAATGGATAGATCATAGTATTAATGTCCAACTTGGATATATCAAATCTTTCAGCAGGATTGATATATATGTATACATATGTGATGAATTATATATGTGTGTAGGATTGCAGCAGCACCAAACCCTCGGAAAATACAGAAATTTACGTTAAATGGGAAAATAATAGTTATAGTTAATCTTCTTTATTATACAACAAATAAACTCCAAGAGTATATATTAACAGGCAAGGCAGACCTCAAGGTTCTGTGTAAATGGAATTTTTTAATATACCTCTGATTTCAGTATTTAGGGTCATACTCCCTATTCAGACCTAATGGAGATAACGTCTGTAGGGTATGTATCCAATATAGTTCTCTCTCCTTTAACCTGGCTATACGGTCACCCCCCCGTCGGCTGGCAGGAACGTGGTCAATGACTTGAAATCTCAATTGTGCCACATTGTGATTATGGGTCATGAAATGGTGTGGTAAAGGTAGGAGATTCTGCCCACATCTAATGGTGGATTTATGTTTACTTATCCGGTCTCGGATATGTTGGATAGTTTCTCCAACATATCCGAGACCACAAGGACATTTAATCAAGTAAATCACGTAGCTCGAATTACAAGTAAAAAATTCTTTAATGGTATATCTCTTGCCAGTCCTAGGGTGGGTGAATGTTTCACCCTTAGTCATGTGCGAACATTGGAGGCAACCCAAGCATGGAAAGTTGCCCTGTTTCGGTGTTGCCAAAAAAGTCTGCCTTGGGATTATTTTGGAAGAACCTATGTCGGCTCTAATTAATTTATTCTTAAGATTAGCTGCTTTTTTATAGCAGAAAAGTGGAGGTCTGCTAAACTCTGGGACAGTGGGATAAGATAGGCCCAGCAGCGGCCAATGTTTATTGATTATCTTTTTAAAAACTGTCGAAAAGGGATGATGTGTTGACACAAGTCACGTAGGGACCAGTCCGTTTGGTGCGTGGGACAGCGTCAGTGCGGGGTATTGAAATGAATCTAGGATAACCTCTTTCTCTAAATTTATTCTCCATCTCTAAATGTCTAATTGTTCGCTTCTCTGGATCTGAAACAATTCTCGTTACCCTCATATGTTGTGAATGTGGGAGGGCCTCCTTCAAAGGACGTGGATGGCAGCTGTCAAATCTAAGTAGGCTATTTTTATCTGTAGGTTTAACATATAAGTCCGTTTCAACAATACCCATTATGTCAACACTGACCAGCGTGTCCAAAAAATTGACTTCCCTTGGTCCTACATGTTTGGTGAAAGTCAACCCCGGAGTTCTAGAATTAATGTATTCAAAAAAGATATCAAAATCAATCAATGAACCCTTCCAAATCAAAAAGACATCATCAATATATCTTCTCCAGAGTTTCACGTGTGTCTCCATCATAATATGTGTATAAATATGTCTATGTTCAAAATAAGACATAAATATATTGGCGTAAGGGGGTGCCACATTTGAACCCATAGCAGTCCCCTTTCGTTGCATATAGAACTGGTCCTGAAACAGAAAATAGTTCTGTCCAAGTATTAGTTCTAAGGACTCTAAACAGAATTCTTTGCCTGAATGTGTCAGGTTGCCATACTCATTAAGGAACCAGTCTACCGCCTCTAGTCCCAATACATGATTTATACTGGTATACAGACTATTAACATCTAGTGTAACTAGCGAACAGTCCGATGTTAATGTGCCGACATTTCTAAGGCAATCAAGGAAATCTGATGTGTCTTTGAGATAAGCTGGGGTTTTCTGTACTAAAGGTGAGAGTATTTTCTCCAAGGTGATAGCAATGGGGGAAAGCAGTGAATCAGTTGATGCGACTATAGGTCTGCCAGGTGGATTCCTCAGATCTTTATGGATCTTCGGAAGTATGTAAAAGACTGGAATAGTCGGATGGGGGTTCTTCAAGTAGCCGGCCAATTTTTCATCAATATTCCCCATTTGAAAATGCCTCTGTATGTATGTGTCAATTAATTTTGAAATTCTATGTGTCGGATCCTGTGATACTGCAGTGTATGTCTCTGTATCAGCGAGTTGTCTCTTAATCTCGTTCACATAGTAGACACGATCGAGGACCACTATCGCACCACCTTTGTCAGCTGGTTTTATAATAATATCCCCATTACTTTTCAAACTCTCAATAGCTTGAGACTCAATACTTCTACATAGATTTGCACGTTCCTGAGGACCTTGATTCCTCAGGTAGATACCTTATTAATAAATGGATTGTCACTGACTTATTTTCTATTACATTATTTTCATTACAATGTTATGCATGTAATTGTTGCGGCTTCCTTTAGAAGTGACGATTGCTCACAGTGGGATATTATTCTTCTGTTGAATTCCATTTGTGTGGGTTTTTGCCTTTTGTTACATATGTAATGATATGTTTACTCTATGAGATATGTCAGTATGACATTTGTTTTCATTTGTCGCTGTATTTTTTTCATTATGTTCTATATATGATTGGCCTGAACCGTCATCATATACATCATGTATATTTATTTTCTCATTATATGTAAATATATGTATATGTTTTTTCATTTAGTGTCAGTTGGCTGAAGAAGGTTCTGCGAAACCGAAACGTTCCATATTACTGACAAGATAATAAAAACAGGAATTGATGCAAAAAATCTCTTTTTCTTTGTTGTGTGCCTGAGATACCATTTTTACATTACGATATTTTCTCAAGAGCACCATATCCCAGTGAGCCAGGTTACTTTTTGACTAGTCACTTAGCATAGAGGGCCAATCAAGGTCCTGGTGGGCGGAGTGCAAGGGAAGTGTGTAGTGGAAGTTTAAGTTCAGACTTAGTGTAGTCTGGAGGAGTGAGTCTGCAAGGAACAGCAACCTAGAAGACCTCTGCAGAACCCCAGCTCTGCAACGTAGGAGAGGGGGCTCGCACAGTCCCGTGCGGCCCCCTGGCCACCTTCTACCGGCCATTTCCCTACCAATCACGGGCATCATTATGCGGGCTAAAAACCATCCCGTGCCCTTATACAGCCGGTTTACTGGTACCGAAGCTAGCAGCAGTTCAGCTCTGCTATGCGAACCAGAAGCGTGGAGGAGCTGTCTTACAGGAGCACCCCACCACCGCCAAATCCAGTCGTCTAACCAGCGGTGTACCCACCAAGGGACCCAAGGCTCCCCAAAACATCCGGAACATATACCCCGGATAGGGCATTCAAGCAGCCTCCCTGTCCCCGACCTGGTATTCCCGGGCGACAACGGCAACTTAGTTAGAATGGAGGAACACCGCGGATCTCTGAGGGACACCTATCACTGCTGAGTCCACCCGGTCTACTATCTACAAACTGTATGCCATGTACTGCTTGCTGGTTACAGTAAAGACCCGTTACAGAGACTTACAGTGTCCGTGCTTCCTTATGAACTGTCTGTCCGCACCTCAAGGTAACCGCAGCTGCCGCACAACATCTTAAGCAGCTCCAGCCTCCGGGGGCCTTGCAGCGTCGGTAAGACTTACCGAACTACTCATAGGTGGCGTCACGAATAAATTAACCCCTTAATCTGTTCCCACAAGACGTCTTCAACTCTTTGATCTGCACTCAACCGGGCCCCACTACCGGCAGGCGCGGTCCACCCGTGACAAGGAGGAAGGAGCTACTGCCTGTCTAAACCGGAGTCCCCGGCCACGGTGAGTCACCAGCACCGAGGAGAGATTTCTGCAGCATCTGGCTAGTAAGTGAATTGCACCCTGCCTGCACACTTCACCATAGACTTTAACCCTTACTGCCCCGGGAAACACAGTTCTACCCACTGGAACTATCCCATCTACGCTGCTATTCCAACATCTCCGGAGGTTCTGCAGCAGCGGCGGCCCCATCACTGGCTGCATATAGTGGGTGGGGTCACAACTGACAATCCCCTGTAAATATTCCCCATTCCATTGTCGAGCCAGGGACACGGTCCGGACCAGAACCACCCGTGACTTCCCCGGTAGCAGACCCGGTCCGGTACCGAGTACCCCCGTCCCAGTGGGCCCGACATATGTATATGTTTAATATTTGTTACCCCTGTAACGGGGTTTTACCCCATACCATTATTACGTAAGAAAGGTTGACACAATACCACAACTACATATTTGTGTCCTCAAATGTGTTTATTTGTCACAAGCATTTGGGACACTAAAAATCAGGCTCAATACAAAAACACATCCCACACATGGAATGCCATTCACCAAATGTTTTTGGTTAGAGAAAAAAACATAATAAATAAGAAAAAAATTGCTGACGCCCCAAGCGGAACACAGTTAAGAAATTATAAGCAAAACAAAAAAACAACCATATGGCTGAGTGGCAACGCCATATACATAGATCATTTTAGTGGTACCGGGGCCCAGTACGATGTCTAGAGTGGCTCCTGGAATGTGAGGGCCCTGCCTCCTCCTCCTCCGACCGGTGGTGATGTTGGCGACGGTGTCTGTAGGGACTCCCTTGAACACTTTCAAGCTCATGGCTATGAGACGCCCTATATCTCCCATGCCTTCGGGAGGGGAGCCTCCAGTCTGCTGGGAACGAAGAGGAGCCAGGTCCCATCTTCGACGGCATCCAGGGCATGGTGGATCACCCTCTCCACAGCCAACCGTGTGTCCCTGTCCATCCGAGCCAGGCGCTCACTGACCAGATGGCCAATGGCACTGCTCGGTTGATTCTCCAGATGGTTCAGGACCCTGGCCGCCCAAGTGCCCAGCTCGGATTGGGTTTGAGTCCGTTGAAGTCTTCTCCGCCTGACCACAGTGGGTGCCGTTTTGGGCTGATCCCTACTGGCAGCTGCCATCACTTCCTCTGCCACTGTAGAGGACTGGGTGTCCTCAATGGGGGCCTCCGGCTGGCTCTGTTCCGGGTCAGGAGTGTCCAGTAAAGTCACAATACAACATGTGTCACAAATAGCAGATCTAGCCCTCAAATTGCCTACACTACATCATTATGTGTTGTGAAACATGTTTGTAAGCCTTCAAAAAGAAGTGTGTCCTGCTTTAGCCAGCACTATTTAAATATGTGGGGCAAAACAATTTACACGGTCCTCACATAATATTTCTGTGTGGTGGCCCATATGTGTTTCCCAAACTTCCAACATGATAATGGCCAAGTCCTCTGGCCCCTACAGTGCTACCCATTGTGTAGTTAAAGCTGGGGGACCCCAAGCTGCTTTGCTATATGTTAACACAACTACACCCCTAAAATGAATCACAACATTGTTGTAGTCATCCCAACTTGTCAATTGCAACGTACCTCTTGTGGCGGAGCCGTGCCTTGGGGAGTAGCCGAGGAAAGTTGTGCACTTCGCCTGCTGGATAGTGTTCGCAAAGGCCGACCTTGGTCCAGAGTGAACAGGAGGAGGTCATAGTGCCACAGCTGTGGTCGTCTGGCCTCCTCCGTGCCCATCTCTGCCTGTCGGTCCAGGAGTTTTTTGTGCTCCTTTCTGAACACTGTCCGCAGGCTTTTAATTTTGGTTTTAACAAATTTCATGTCGACATCCAAATCTGGCAGCATACGCTGCGATAGTGCCAGCAACTCTCTATAGGCCACCCTCTTCACCGTCCGGTTGCGATATTCCGGTATTGTGGTCCGCCACAGACACTCCTTCTCCTCGTACAGCGCAATGAACGCACGAACAAATTTCTGTTCATCAGCCATCTGAAACAGCAACAAACACTATGTCACCTACACAGACAGATGTTTGATCATGTACAGCCTGCAGCAATTACACATGTCATTGATGATGAAAGCCATATCAAAACCCCCTGGACTCCACAACACTAGCATATTTAACCATGCACTCCAGCTACACGTGTCTCCTGGCTTTGGAGTCCAGGAACACAATATTCACTATGTCCTACAAGATGTTGGCTGGTTATTGTAACATTATAAAGCACACTATATAAAGGTCTGCTGGCCAAACACTGGCAAGCCACAATTGTATCCACAGAGATTTTGCTGGGTTCAGATAGTGGACCACAGTGCTGCAGACACAATCTGAAACGCTTAATAAATTGCCAAAGCTGGAGACGAGGCAATTCCAAACGGATGCTCAAGGTGGCTTGGAACATTACTTTAATTATAAACATTATGACACATATTAAAGTGATCCTGAACCCACAAACTGACCACCCCGCATCTTTATACCTGTCCCTGCACCCCCTCTTATCATTTCTAGCCATCCCTTTTGCAGAAAAAAATCGATTTTGTAAAGTAGAGAAAAAGTTATATTACTTTGTCCTGTGTGAGTTCTCTGTTTCTAAAGAAGCCGCAATAGACACGCCTGTGTGCTGCCTTGTAATTATGCACGCCCCTCTCTGCTTGCTGCCTTGCATAGAGCCTGGCCGCATCGTGAAAGGGGGCGGGGCTCCGGTATGACGCTATTTAGCCCCACCTCTTTCATGACGCGGCCAGGGTCTTAGCAAGCAGAGAGGGGCGTGCATAATTACAAGGGGCAGCAGACAGGCCTGTCTATTGTGGCTTCCTCAGAAAGAGAGAACTCACACAGGACGAAGTAAATATAACTTTTTATCTACTTTACAAAATCGATTTTTTCTGCAAAAGGGATGGCTAGAAATTATAAGAGGGGGTGCAGGGACAGGTCTAAAGATGCAGGGGGGGTCAGTTTGTGGGTTCAGGATCACTTTAATGATTGGCCAACACATGTATGAGGCCCTTTATGAAAGCCATTTGAATCTACAAGCCCAAAATGAAGCAGACAGACATATATTTTGCCACTACATGAGCACATGATGTCAATCTTCCCCCAATGCTACAGAGTAAAGTTTGCCCATAATAACAATCATAAAAAAACCTACCATAATACTGGCCAGACACTGAAGAGGTGTTCACAGTGCAGAGGTATCAGTGCAGAGGGATCACTGGCGCTGTGTCCTATACTGCACTTGGAAACACAGTGAAGGAGTTTCAGGCAGGTGTTTATTAAGCATCCTTAATCAGAACGCAGGTGAGATCAGAAGCCTCATCAGTGTGTGACGCCATCGAGGAGGCCGATTGTGCACATGGGTAAGATGCGCCATGATTGGCTGTGTGAGTGTTAACAATCATCGATGCATCTGCGTCATGCGTGTTCCCAGCACACACTGTGGAGGTAGGTATGACTACAACGTCACACTTCTGTAGCGCCATCTAGCATGAATACTGCAATTATGTCTTTCTGAGCTGTTGCGTTGTGAAACATAGCGGAATTGACTAGCTTTGTTTGACGCACATGCGTTTACTAACGCAGCAGCACATTGTGATCTCAGCTAATGTATTGACAAAGTTTTTGTGTGTCCTGTTGGCAGTGCAAATACTGTGACCAACACTGTTGGCTTCAGCAGAGGAGGGGTTGGTGTCCGCAGTCGTGCCATCATCACATCACCATACACCAAGACAGTATGTATACATGTGCTACAGTTCATTATTCCGCCAAACAACTCAAGGTACACGTGTTTGTATCCTGCTTGGCCAAATGACCTGCCTTGTCCCCCACAGCCTCGCCTGGTTGTCACTATCTCAGTGGTCAAGAACACAGTGACCGCTGTAGTGTTGTAGTGCAGATGACGATAGATCCAGAAGCACACACAGATATGCTGGACTGCTAAGTCGAGCGACCATACTTTAATGAATCTCTTCCCTTTCCCAGCTCCCCCTTCTCCTGCCACAGCTCCTCCTCTATCTTACATCACTGTTACTAGGCAGAAAAACAAACAGGGGAGACACAAGCAAACTACAGAAGATATAACAACATTACATCTCTTATCATCTTACAAAAAAACCCCAAAGTAAATAGTTAACCGTTCAAAAGTTCGCGTTGTAGTAAATTTTTTTTCTTCTTCTACTGCAGAACATAGTCCGCAGGGTGGACTGGTGGCCCTCGATTTGTTCTCCCAGGATAACGTTGAGACATCTCATTTCCAGATAAACACGGGGGGTCTTCTGAGGTATCTCCTATGGGAACAGCTGAGTTCATTGTCTCTGGCAGTATGTCGTCGCTATCTACTTCCTCTGCATGCGTCGTCTCTGGGACGTAGCCACGAAGTTTTTTAAAATGGGACACATTTCTAGTGACCTGATGATTTTGGTTTTTAGCAGTAATCATGGTGCCTCTGATCTGTGTGGCCTGAAAGGGCTCAGAATAGTATGGCGATGCAAACTTGTCGCTAGGTCTCAGTCTCTTTACAAGAACCCAATCACCCACCTTTATTTCTGGATGCTTGTAAAGGCGGCTACTTTTGTCTGCATACTGCTTCATTTTATTCTTAGAGACGGAATCATTAATAGCAATTGGGGTTTGGACAGGAACTGACGGAATGCATGGGATTTTGACGCGCAAGGGCCTGCCGAACAATGCCATTGCTGGTGGTATCCCAGTAGTGGATTGTGGTGTGGCTCGGTACTGTCTAAGGAATCTATGTAATTCTTGTTGCGAGTCCTTGTGCTCCATGGTAGCAATCCTCAGGGTCTTGTTGATTGATTGCATGAATCGTTCCACTTCTCCATTGGCTTGAGGCCAGTACGGAGTTACTTTCCTGTGGGAGAAGCCAAGATAAGTTGCAAATGACTGAAAGTCTGTGCTATTGAATGGAGGTCCATTGTCCGTCTTCACTGTCTCGGGTATGCCATAAGCCGAGAAAATCTTGTCTAATTTTGGTATAACCGCCCTGGCCGATGTTGTCGAAACATGTTCAATGACTGGAAACCGAGAATAGTCATCCATGACCACCAACAGGAAGGTGCGGTCCGGTAAAACACAAAAATCAACACTGACAGCAGTCCATGGGCTCTTTGGCAGGGGTGTCATTTGTAGAGGTGCACGCCTATGGTTAACTATAGTTGCTTGACAAGGAATGCATGTTTGGATCAATGCCTCTACTCTTTTGTCCAGTCCTGGAAACCATACTTTTTCTCGAAGTAGTTGCTTTGTTTTTACCACCCCTTGATGAGCCTCGTGGGCCAGATCAAGTACACGGTCCTCCAGTTTCTGAGGTATCACCAGGCGATTGTCCCGCAACAGCAGATTTGAGTCCGACACTGAGAGTGAATGTCGTGCATTAAAGAAAGCCTCCAAGTAACCTACTCGATCTGGGGGTTGAAGGTGAGCCTCAGCAAGAAAACAGCTCCATTTCTTAGACCGAACAGAGTCTATAACCAACTGAAGTTGGGGATCAGAGTCCACCGCCTGTTGTATTTCCTCCATAGTCATAGCTCTTGGCACTGAATGTGCAGCAGCGAAATTTACATGTTCCTCCGCTAGAATAGTTGCTGGAATGTTGTCCTTAGTAGGTTGTGGTATTGGGTGTCTTGAGAAATATTTCGCCGGGTTTCCAGCTCCTGCCTCATATCTCAGTTGAAGATGGTAGTTCTGTAAGCGGAGCAACCAGCGTTCAATTCTTGGAGGGGGTTTGGAAGAGTGTTTGTTGAAAATGGGAACAAGCGGTTTGTGGTCACTTATGACTGTGAACTTGTGTCCGAAGAGGTACAGATGAAAGTGAAGGCATCCCCACACAACTGCAAGAGCTTCCCTTTCAGTTTGTGAGTAACGCTGTTCTGTATCTGTTAATTTCTTGCTTGCATAGGAAATTGTAGAAATGTTGCCATTGTTGGACACTTGTGTGAGAATTGCACCCAGGCCTACCGGGCTAGCGTCTACAATCAGTTCTGTGGACTTTAATGGGTCAAAGTAAGCCATGACAGTGTCACCAGTTAGGCTGGACTTCAACGCGTCAAACGATGCTTGATGCTCAGTACCCCATGACCAAGGAATATCTTTCTTTGTGAGTTGTCTCAGGGGTTCAGAAATAGTGGCTAGGTCGGGTATGAATCGACCACAGTATGTGACCAGTCCTAGAAAGCTGCGAACCTCTGAGGCATTTTGAGGTTGACCAGCAGATTTGATGGCAGTGACTTTCTGAGGATCTGCTGACACACCTTGTCCTGAAAAGATGTATCCAAAAAAGTTAATGACATTTGGTTGAACTCACATTTTGATGGATTGACAGTTAGATTTCAGGCTTGCAGTCTCTGAAACACTTGCTCCAGGCGACTGTCATGTTCTTCTTGGGTTGTTCCGTATATGAGAATGTCATCACTGAGGTTGAGGACTCCCGCTATTCCAGACAGAACCTGACTGATAACATTTTGAAAAATTTCCACGGCTGATGAGATACCAAAGTTCAACCTCTTGAACCTACGCCGGCCCATATGAGTACTAAAAGTTGTGATGTACCTGGATGCAACTCAAGTTGATGATAGCCAGATTTTAGATCAATTTTTGAAAATACCTTTGCACCGTTCAGATCTGTGAGAATGTCATCAATAGTAGGCGTGATGTGCCTTTCTCTTTGAATAGCTAGATTGGCATGCCGCATATCCACACAAAGCCGTATTTTACCAGGCTGTTTTGGTTTAGGCGCAACAACGATTGGCGAGACCCAGGGAGTTGGGCCTTCAACCCGTTCAATAACATCAGATGCCTCCAGGTCTTGCAATTCTTGCTCCACAAGTTTGCGGACATGAAAGGGAATGCGCCTGTGAGGTTGGATGAAGGGCTGTATCGACTGATCAATATGTAACTTTATCTGAACGTCTTTTAGCTTACCAAGGCCTTTAAAGAGACTGGGGTACCTCTGCATAATATGTGGGACTGAAGAACCTGTAATGCTGTTGACCAGGTTCACTAGGCCTAGAGACACTGCGCTGCTGCAGCTGAGAAGCGTATCTGCAGAGCACTCCACTACGTAAAAAGTGTCCATGATGGATTTCCCTTCAGCTGTGAGTTCTGACTGAAATTTGCCACACAGGGGCAACGCAGCTGTGGAACCATAAGGGAAGATCTGTAGGCTGGTATTTTGTAGAGCAGGTCTGTTCAAGAGTTGATTATAGATTGTATGACTGATGACATTGACTGACGCCCCTGTGTCCACCAGGACTTCCACTGGATTGCCATTTATGAGGATGACTCATTTTGGATTGTTAATCATGTGCACAGCCCGAGATCCTTCCTCAGTCACTGAGAATAAGTAAGTGCTTTGAGCCTCGTCATTAAGCTGCAGTGCTTGGACCTTCTGTGACCTGGGCTGTACTGTGGGACGAGCAGATTGCTGCGGTGTAGATCTGCACACTTTTGCAAAATGGTTTCGTTTTCCACAATTATGGCAGGTTGTCCCTTTGCTGGACAAACGTTCTGGTGAGGATACGACCCACCGCAGCTGTAACAAGTGGCCGCCTGTACTTGTGGTTTCTGTGTAAGCTTTGCTATAGAAGATGGTGCTTCTGGCTCACTGCTCTCTATGAGTTTTGCCTGTTTCTCTGCAGTATCATTTATACGTGCTGTGTCTAATAGTTTTGCAAGGGTCATAGTAGGGTCTCTGAGTGCTTGTCTTCTTAACTTTGAAGAAACACATCCTTGTAATATCTGCATTTGGATTTCTTTGTCTACATCTGTAAACTCACAGTAAGCTGCAAGGTGCCGTAGCCGGACATGATATTCATCAATGCTTTCTGTGGCTGATTGCTTTGATTGTCTAAATTTGAAGATTTCAAATGCTGCATTTCTGTGTGGGGAGAAGTGTTTGCTCAATGCTGCTTTGCTGAGCTCATAGTCCTTGTCCTCCCCTGTGTTAGGCAGAGTAGTGAAGATATAGACTTGCTCCCCTGCATAGTGTAATAACATGGCTTTCTTCCTTGTATCATCGGCTATGTTCATGGCTTGCAGAAATATCTCAAAGCGCTTCAGCCATTTATCCCAACATGCTGCTAGGTTTGCTTTTGACTGATGCACATCAAAAGCTGGGAATACAGGTAGACAAGCCATGATGAGCACTGATGATCTTGTGGCACTGAAATACCTTTAGCTGATGAATGAACGCTTCCTCGTCGCCAATTGTAGTGTTGTAGTGCAGATGACGATAGATCCAGAAGCACACACAGATATGCTGAACTGCTCAGTCGAGCGGCCATACTTTAATGAATCTCTTCCCTTTCCCAGCTCCCCCTTCTCCTGCCACAGCTCCTCCTCTATCTTACATCACTGTTACTAGGCAGAAAAACAAACAGGGGAGACACAAGCAAACTACAGAAGATATAACAACATTACAATCGTGTGCTGTCGAGGCTACAGGGTGTGGCTGCTACGACACTGCAGGTTAGTAATGTATTACAATGTCTTTGTTGGTATAAACACATGTAAATGCAATGCTGAATTCAATAATGCATGTGCCCAAAGGACCACAGAATGTAGACATGTCATGGTGTCCTGTGGACTGGCTGAACACATGAATAAATACCGTATATACTCGTGTATAAGCCGACCCGTGTATAAGCCGACCCCCCTACTTTTGCCCCCAAAACCTGGGAAAACCTATTGACTCGTGTATAAGCCGAGGGTGGACCCCAGCACAGGTATACAGACCCCATCAGTGTGGTATACAGGCCCCCCCAGTGGTAGTATACAGCAGCCTCCCCAGTGGCATATACAGGCCCCAGTAGTATATACAGCAGCCCCAGTGGTATATACAGACCCCACCAGTATATACAGCAGCCCCAGTGGGATACAGGCCCCAGCAGTATATACAGCAGCCCCGGGGGTGTACAGCAGCCTCCGGGGGCATACAAAAGCCCCAGCAGTACACAGCAGCCCCAGTGGTACACAGCCGCCCCCAGGGGTACACAGCCGCCCCCAGGGGTACACAGCAGCCCCCAGGGGTACACAGGAGCCCCCAGGGGTACACAGCCGCCCCCAGGGGTACACAGCAGCCCCCAGGGGTACACAGCCGCCCCCAGGGGTACACAGCCGCTCCCAGGGGTACACAGCCGCCTCCAGGGGTACACAGCAGCCCCCAGGGGTACACAGCCGCCCCCAGGAGTACACAGCCACCCCAGGGGTATATAGCAGCCCCCAGGGGTACACAGCCACCCCCAGGGGTATATAGCCGCCCCCAGGGGTACACAGCCGTCCCCAGGGGTATATAGCCGCCCCCAGGGGTATATAGCAGCCCCCAGGGGTACACAGCCGCCCCCAGGGGTATATAGCAGCCCCCAGGGGTACACAGCCGCCCCCAGGGGTATATAGCAGCCCCCAGGGGTACACAGCCGTCCCCAGGGGTATATAGCCGCCCCCAGGGGTATATAGCAGCCCCCAGGGGTACACAGCCGTCCCCAGGGGTATATAGCCGCCCCCAGGGGTATATAGCAGCCCCCAGTGGTACACAGCCGTCCCCAGGGGTATACAGCCGTCCCCAGGGGTATATAGCAGCCCCCAGGGGTACACAGCTGCCCCCAGGGGTATATAGCTGCCCCCAGGGGTATATAGCTGCCCCAAGGGGTACACAGCCGTCCCCAGGGGTATACAGCCGCCCCCAGGGGTACACAGCTGTCCCCAAATGCTGGCACTCGCCCCCCCTGCTGCTTAACTTACCATCCGGTCTTCTGATCAGCGCTGCTCCCGTCCTCGCTGCATCCGGGATCCCCGGCCGTCGCACGATGACGTCATATACCTGCGACGGCCGGGGATCCCGGATGTAGCAGGACGGAGCACCAAGGGGCAGCGCTGATCAGAAGACCGGATGGTAAGATAAGCAGCGGGGGGGCCCTTACAGCAGTGGGGGGGGGCCCTTACACAGAGGGGGGGGCGAGTGGCAGCGTTTGGGGGCCATATGCACTGCTTCCCCCTGCCGCTGATTGACAGGGGGAAGCAGTGCATATATAATGAGCGGCCCCACGTGACGGGGCCGCTCATACAGCAGCCTCCCCCCGCCTCCTCCAGCCTCCACAGCCCCGGGACACAGCCCCCGCCACTCCATGCCGTATATGACCCGTGTATAAGCCGAGGGGTAGACTTTTCAGCCCAATTTTTGGGCTGAAAAACTCGGCTTATACACGAGTATATACGGTATAAGCATTATATGTAGCATGAATGTATTTAACAATTTGGAAAGTAATCAATGTGCTGCATCCATGTGTCAGCTGCTTCACAGGGCTCTTGGCACAGAGCCCTCTGGTATGGTGTAGTGTTTAATGTGTGATCTAGAAACGTCATAATACGGCCAGTCCAGCCCTTGATCGTGGCACATAGAACAGCTTTACAAAACTGTACCCAATCTGGTAGCCCCACACACAATAATTATTGGCACGTTTGTTAATGCAGAGCTACATGAGTAAGATGTCTTATATATGTGACATATACTGGTTTATTACACAGCCACAAGGTAGTTAGTGGCCCCAACTCCAGTTGCCGGTATATTGTGTGTGGACACATGACAGACAGGTGTCACCTAATCGTACTCCAAAAATAAAAATTTGGACGTATCTGGCTGGCATAGTGCATGTAGTTGTGTGTCTGCATTTGTAGATGTGCTTATATCAATGTTTATTTGTCTGTTTAGATCTCCGGACACGTTGGAGGCTCAAAATCACAGGATGGAATTGCACCACATGCTTGTTGTGGGGGCCGCATTGTGGGAGGAGGCCTTGATAAGGGATGAGAGGGCTGAGAGACTGCGGAGGCGTAGACGACGGCGTGTGTGGTCTCGGGATTGGTTCCTGCAAAGGGACAACCTGACCCACATGCGCCTAGTCCGTCAGCTGGAGGACAGGAATCCGCATGATTTCCAGAACTATCTCCGTATGTCTGAGGACTGCTTCAAATTCCTGTTGGAATTGGTGCTCCCACATATTTTGTATGAGGACACTGTGATGCGTCAAGCTGTGCCATCAGAGGAGCGGTTAGCTGTGACTCTGCATTTTTTGGCTTCAGGGTTCAAGATGACCGACCTGCAGTATACTGCTGCAGTCTCACGCCCACTGCTGAGCCGCCTAATCCCCAAGACATGTGAGGCCATTGTGAGGTGTCTCTTGCCAACCTATCTGCATTTTCCAGAAACCCCTGTGGAATGGTTGCAAGTTGCCACTGGCTTCCAGGAGAGGTGGCAATTCCCAAACTGCTGGGGGGCCTTGGATGGCAAGCATGTAAGGATCACACAACCCCCCAACAGCGGGTCTTTTTATTTTAATTATAAAGGGTTCTTCAGTGTGGTCCTCATGGCCCTCGTCAATGCCAACTATGAGTTCCTCTGCGTGGATGTTGGGATGAACGGGCGTGTGTCTGATGGGGGAGTTTTGGCCAACATCTCCTTTGGTAAAGACCTTAGGAGGGGACGCCTCAATTTACCCACAAATGATGTCACCACTGAGCATCTCATCTTTGCGTTTCTGGGGGATGAGGGCTTTCCACTTCAGGCCAACCTCCTACAGCCATATTCCCAGAGGACTCTGACCCCTGAGCAACGCCTTTCCAATTACCGGCTATCCCGGGCCCGTCGTGTGGTTGAAAACGCGTTCGGGATCATGGCCAATACATTCCGCCTGTTTCATACTCCTTTAAATATGAAACTGGAATCTATCCAATTAGTAGTGATGGCGTGTTGTGTGCTACATAACTTCTTGCGTCGTAGGGATACTCAATCATGCACGCCTGGAGTTTATGTGGATTCAGTGGACCCTGCAACGGGGGAACTCAGGTCGGGTGAGTGGCGTGCTGACGACCCAGGACTACCGTCACTCCAGCCGGTGCTCCAGGGCCGCTCACAGCAGGATGCCAGAAGCAACAAGGACAGCTACTGCTCCTACTTTAATGGGCCTGGGGCAGTGTTGTGGCAGCATAACATAGAGTAGCCTCAATGAACTCAACAATGAAGAAGATGATGTGGATGGGATCTGGATATGTCTCCCTGCAACCACAGGATTTTTTTTTTTGAGGACTCCAGTATTTTGTGTTTGGATTTTGCGCACACATTGCATATGGACATTGGGCCTTTTGGGGCCACCCGGACACCAAATATGCAAAATAATCTTGACCTACACAACCATACACCTGTGTTTAGTGTTTGTTTCATTATTATGAACCTTGGGTTTTTTATATCTTGAATGCAGAGTTGCTTCCAAGGCCGTGACTGAATTACATTAATTATGTTACTTATACTGTGTGTTTATTTGTCCCAGGAATGAGTTGCATGTACCACAAACGTATGGTGACATAATGTCTGATTTGTAGGGTACATAAGCATTGGGGACATATGTACGGCACCCAGGGACAGGCCTTTGTGGTGACACTGTATGGTGCCTGTGTGTGTTTGCCTCCATATACATGTATTTCATTACACATATTCTGTACACACACATGGACAAGAAAATGTTAGGTGAACAATACATATGGCCCACATAACTGCAAACACACAAATATATGTGCACACAGGCTCGCCAATACGGCCTTAAAAGCCATACAGCTGTATGGGGCCCGAAGATAAGTGGAGGGGGCGTGGCCCGGGCAAGCTGGCTGTGGGCGGGGCCATTTGGAGCAATGAGGCCCGCCCCATTTGGCCAGCAGCAGCAGTGGCACAGTCACTGTCTAGACTACAGTAGTTCATACGCGCTGCTGCCTGTGCAGCTGACCTGAGTCTCATCGAGTCGTCGTGACTCGTTATCATCATCACACCAGCCAGGGGCGGGGCGGGGCCGTCCGTCACACACACACAGGCTGGGGCTGGCTGGGCAGGCCAGCAAGCACAGGGAACTGCCCAGCCGCCGCCCAGGCACGCCCACCACCATCTATTATCCTGTGGGGGCCCGCCCATCCACGCTCACCCCGGGCCCAGAGGCCTCAATGCACAGAGCCCAGGGAACCGCCCAGCCGCCGCCCAGCCACTGTTATCCTCTGGGGGCCTGGCCCGCCCACACCATGCCTTAAAGCACAGAGCGCCCGCCCAGCCTCTATTAGCCTGTGGGGGCCCGGGATCCCCCCCATTGTTCTCCACCTGCAGAGCAGCACGCTACATAGCTGCTCTGTTCTTACAGGACCTGTGATGACGTCACTTGGAGGGGAGAAGTCAGGGGTCACATGATCAGCTCCTCAGTTGTCATGGTGCTGGATGAGGTAAAGTGTATCTGTGGTCAGGATGGATTTACAGTGTGGATGTAGCAGAGCCGAATGTATATTAGGTGTACGGAGCTGAGCCACGTATGTACGAGGTGTACAGAGCTGAGCCGCGTGCGTGTGAGGTGTACGGAGCTGAGCCGCGTGCGTACGAGGTGTACGGAGCTGAGTCGCATGCGTACGAGGTGTACGGAGCTGAGTTGCGTGCGTACGAGGTGTACGGAGCGGAGCCGCGTGCATACGAGGTGTACGGAGCTGAGTCGCATGCGTACGAGGTGTACGGAGCTGAGTTGCGTGCATACGAGGTGTACGGAGCGGAGCCGAGTGCATACGAGGTGTACGGAGCTGAGCCGCGTGCGTATGAAGTGTACGGAGCTGAGCCGCGTGCGTATGAAGTGTATGGAGCTGAGCCGCGTGCGTATGAGGTGTACGGAGCTGAGCCGCGTGCGTACAAGGTGTACGGAGCTGAGTCGCATGCGTACGATGCGTACGAGGTGTACAGAGCTGAGTTGCGTGCGTACGAGGTGTACGGAGCGGAGCCGAGTGTGTCCGAGGTGTACGGAGCGGAGCCGAGTGTGTCCGAGGTGTACGGAGCTGAGCAGAGTGTGTACGAGGTGTACGGAGCGGAGCCGAGTGTGTACGAGGTGTACGGAGCAGAGCCGTGTGTGTACGAGGTGTACGGAGCGGAGCCGAGTGTGTACGAGGTGTACAGAGTGGAGCCGAGTGTGTACGAGGTGTACAGAGTGGAGCCGAGTGTGTACGAGGTGTACAGAGCAGAGCTGTGTGTGTACGAGGTGTACGGAGCGGAGCCGCGTGTGTACGAGGTGTACGGAGCTGAGCCGCGTGTGTACGAGGTGTACGGAGCTGAGCCGCGTGTGTACGAGGTGTACGGAGCCGAGCTGCGTGTGTACGAGGTGTACAGAGCAGAGCCGCGTGTGTACGAGGTGTACGGAGCAGAGCCGCGTGTGTACAAGGTGTACGGAGTGGAGCCACGTGCGTACGAGGTGTGTACCAGTGGTAACCCCCAGCGGATGCCGCTCCCACTCTTATAGTCTCGGCTGCCTTTGTTGGCAGCATTCTTCTCCAGAGTCTCTGATAATAATAAGTAATCGAGATCCGCTGCCATTTTCTGGAAGCTTGTGACCCCTGGCTCCAGAGCTCACTTCACCCCCTCAATGGGTGGGGGTTCGGGGAGAGATCATACATCTCTGTGGCTTCTGCAGAGCTCAGCTCACCCCTAGTCTGTGTCCCCTAGCCTTCTGCAGTGCTGTATATACTTTGTCCTGTATATTGTATATATAACAATTTCCTATGTGATGTATTTGATTTACAAAACTTATTGTCACAGAGTCGACTGCGCTCCAGACCAACACAAGCCTGGAAGATCAGATATCACCGAACATCGCAGGACACAGAGAAGCAGCTGCAGCCATCAAATTAGGTGAGTTAATTAATTTAATGTAGCCGGTAATTTTCATTGTGATGTGCGGCCCCTGAATGATGGTAGAAATTTCCAAATGTCCCTCCAGCAGCAAAAAGGTTCCCCACCCCTGTACAAGGTGATGAATAACACTCCCAGTATTATTCTGCCTCATGTGGCATTTATTGTTCACATCCCTCCACAGCTCTGATAAAGAACAATGTATAGAAAGAGATTAATGAGTGATTGGCGAGGACGTGGTGCAGAAAGGGAGTTTTTCCAATAGTGGGTGGTGAAACTATGGAAGGTTTGATGGGTGGAGGCGGAGCGTGGGTGGAGGCGGAACGTGGATGGAGGTGGAGCTTGGTGGAGGTGGAGTTGGGGTGGAGTCTCGGGGGGCCCCAAAATTTTGCTAGTAAGGGGCCCCAAAATTTCTAGTGGCAGCCCTGTGTGCACACACATACTTGGTCAAGGCTCCAATATTCTCCTGACCAACAAAGCAAGAGTGATTTTATTAGCCAACGTACTAGCACAACACACATTACATAAAAGCACCATACGGCTTCACTATACAATTACTCGACACGCGAGCGCCGTGTTTTGCCTTCTTGCCCACGCCAATGCCTATAGCAATAATCCGCAACACATCACACGAGAGTTGACTGAGCACCGAGCCAATACGCACATGCATGCTTACATTTTACGATGTGGCGCTGCGAACAAGGACACAGTAATTGGTGTTTATTTGCAACCAATCACACTTCTTCGAGGCGTCACACAACATAATGTTAACGCCTACCTCCGAGACGCGGGACAAAACAACTCCCACATCGCTAATGTGTTTGCTCTGTGTGACGTGGAAGCGTCCACCACCGACTTGATCCCCTGTGGGGCTTGGGCGACGCACAGGCAACTTCTGGCCAGGCTCATCGCCTAAGCGTCGGCTGAGTTGTCGCCACGTGTAAATAGGCGACGGCGACGTTGGTCGACTGGCAAAAACGTGCTCGCGCACGTGTGTCGCCATAGAAATTGCCGGCGATATCTCCAGGTGTGACGGTACCCTCAGCTTTAGAGTTTATGAAGGGAAGGATTCGAGGATCCAGCCCCCAGAATGTCCACCTGCTCTGGGGGTAAGTGGGAAAAAAATAGTGTGGGATTTGGTCCACCCACTGCTTGATAAAGGTTACCATCTGTACGCTGATGACTTTTATACAAGCATCCCACTTTTTCAATCCCTCTCTGCCAGAGGCACCGCAGCATGCGGTACTGTGCGCAGAAACCAGAGGGGTCTCCCTATGCCGCTAATTGGGCAGCCTCTCCCAAGAGGTGAGAGCCGAGCCCAATGTAGCGGCAACATGGTTGTGGTCAAATTCAAAGACAAAAGGGACATCTTTTTCTTGACCACAATCCATGGTCCTGGCACCACGGCAACCACCACTAGAGGTACCCCAGCACAGGTCCGCACACCGGACTGTGCCCTGGGGTACAACAAGCACATGGGGGGATCTTTCTGATCAAGTCCTCCAGCCGTAGTGCCATGCGGAAGGCCAAGGTGTGGTACAAAAAACTGGATGTGCACATTGTTTAAATGGCAATGTATAACGCATATGTGCTATCACGATGTGCAGGCCAGACCACTAACACGTCCTTCAGTTTCAGGAGGTGGTGATAAAGACCCTGATGTTTGGAGGTGAAGAAGAAGCGGGCCCCAGCACCCCTGGAACTCAAGGTTCCCATATGGTACCAGAGCTACATTTTCCCTTTGAGGTGCCGCACAGTGCTTTTTTTGTAAAAAAATATTTCCTGGTATGCCTCTCGGAGCTGAAAGGGGGGGGGGTGCGGGGCATGGGGGCGGGGTTGGAGGCGGACTGCCATTAGGGGCCGGACGAGATTAATATATTTAATATATTAATATATTTGCTCCGAACGTTGCACCCGGTCTTATTTTCAGGGGGGAGGCATACACTCACAGGGACATACACTCAAAGGGGCATACACTCACAGGGGCATACACTCACAGGGGCATGCACTCACAAGGGCATACACTCACAGTACGGTGGCTCAGTGGTTAGCACTGTACGGTGGCTCAGTGGTTAGCATTGTACGGTGGCTCAGTGGTTAGCACTGCGCGATGTCTCTGTGGTTAGCAAAGTATGATGGCTCAGTGGTTAGCAGCACAGTATATGGTGGGCAGGCGGTTAGACCAGGATGAAGGCTGGGGGGGTGAGCGCAGGAGGACGGAGGCTGGAGGGGTGAGTGCAGGATGACAGAGGCTGGTGAGATGAGGGCAGGAGGACAGAGGTTGGAGGGGTGAGCGCAGGAGGACGGAGGCTGGAGGGGTGAGGGCAGGAGGATGGAGGCTGGAGGGGTGAGGGCAGGAGGACAGAGGCTGGAGGCCCCCATCACAAGTACAGTGCAGCTAACTTTATCTTTATTTACATTACATTTATTTTACACTCACTGTGATCCTCCCGGCTGCTCTGTCTCTGCACACACAGCCACACACACTGCACACACACTGCACACACATACACAAAAAGCCACACACATTGCACAAACAGCCACACACATTGCACACACAACCTGGCTGCACAGCACACTGCACCTTCTTTCCTCCGGGCCACTCACCACCTGCTCTCTTCTGCTGTCCTCTCTTCATCTCCTCTGCCGTCTGTTCACCTGACAGTGCTGTGCCGCTGGCCCCCGCCCGCTCCTCCGGAGTCCACTCTCAGCACTGAGTCTGACTCCTCACTCAGACAGTGCTGCTCCTAACTCCCAAAGAGGTCCTGGCCCTGACCGGCAGAAACCGCACCGCTGCCATCAGCGGTGTTTGCTGGGCCGGAAGTGCGCGATTGGCCACGCCCACAGTGAAGACACACAGACAGCAGCCAGGTCCTGGCTGGTTGCTGCTACCTCTGTGGTGCCCCGCAACGAGTGCGTCACAGGAGGGTATTGCATCCTAGATTGCAGATGTAATATTCTCTGATGAAGTAATGACATGGTTAAAACTCAGAGCTCCATACCCTACATGCACATCAGAATAGAGGGCCAATAAGGTCCTGGTGGGCGGAGTGTGTTAGAGGAGAATGTAGGAGAAGGAGAGAAAGAAGAAGTGGTCGGGAGGAACGTAGGAGAAGGGGGCTCTGCACAGTCCCATGCAGCCCCTAGATAACCTCCGGTTGGCGCCAATGCTTGGTGCCCTGAAACCGGACTCTGGGCGAACATCCATGGGTCAAAATACACCCGCGCCCATCTACCACCGGATCACTAGTTTCGAAGCTAGCAAGTCGTTTATCACTGCTATGCAAACCAGGAGTGGAGGGACCGCTCTACAGGAGTACAACACTGCCGCCGCAAACAGAGCGGTCTTGCCAGCGGAGTACCCACCAAAAGGACCCAGGTGACCCCTCACACCGGAACGTACACACCGGCAGGGAAATTTAAGTAACCCCTTGTACCCGTCGCCCGACCTTGGCACACAAAGGTGACATCGGCAACTCATCTAGAACAAGCTTAGATTGGAGGAACACCGCAGAGCTATGAGACAATACCGGTCATTGCTAAGTCCACCCGGTCCGTTATCCGTTATCTGTATACCATGTATCACCTGCTGGTTACAGTAAAATACCCGTTACAGAGACTATCAGTGTCCGTGTTTCTTCAGAACTGTTTCATTCCGCGTATTAAGAGTAACTGAGCTGCCTCACAACATCTTGTGCAGCTCCTGGCTCCGGGGACTCCCGCTCGTCCTGTGGGGAGTGTTCCATCTTGCTGCATCACATCCCCTGGAGGCCCAAGCAGCGCCGGTGAAATCACCGGAATTCCCGCACGTGGCGTCACGACAAGAATTAACCCCTTATCTGTTCGGCCAACTTTATTGATCTGGACCACCAGGCCCACACAGCCTCGGGCGCGGTACTGTGACAGGGAGCAGCGACAGCCCGAGACGTGCACACCCCGGCTACGGTGAGTCACCACCACGGCGCATTTCTCCCACAGAGGAGAGGGATTACTGGGCTGCACAGATGGGGGGGCGGCGGCAGGCAGCAGATATTCCGGTATGCCGTACCGGATCGCACTGGGTTTTCCCGGATTTTCCGGTACGGCGTACCGGCCCGTTCCGGTACAAAAAAAGCCCTGGTGCCGCAAACAGCTAAGGCAGCAAGATCACAAAAAGGGTGCCGGGTCTGCTACAAAAGGGGGATAAGGGACTCCTGTTTCAAATGTGAAAACTGTCCTGACAAACCTAGACTATGCATGAAAGACTGCTTCAAAATCTATCACACGTCCATGGACTGAACACATTGATATTCCCTACAGAACCCACACACTCCAGCCTGATGCACACACACACCAACCTGACATACACTACACACACATCAACCTGACGTACACTACACCACACACATCAACCTGACGTACACTAAGTCAGGTTGATGTGTGGTGCGGTTGTGTAGTGTACGTCAGGTTGGTGTGTGTGTGGTGTAGTGTACGTCAGGTTGGTGTGTGTATGGTGTAGTGTACGTCAGGTTGGTCTGTGTATGGTGTAGTGTACGTCAGGTTGGTGTGTGGTGTAGTATTCATCAGGTTGGCATGTGTTGTGTATAATAAACCACACGTACACTACACCACACACACACCATCCTGACGTAGTGTTTGTCAGGTTAGTGTGTTTGTGGTGTAGTATACATCACACACACCAACCTGACATATACTACACCACACACACCAACCTGACATACACTACATACTCTCCATATGCGACATGGTGTCCGCTAACAATTGGCATTGTTAATGGACACCATGTCACGTATGGAGAGCCCCTGTGCGCCTAAACATTGGAGCTCCCCCACAAGTGACCCCATTTTGGAAACTAGACCCCCAAGGAACATATCTAGATGCATAGTGAGTACTTTGAACCCCCAGGTGCTTCACAAATTGATCCATAAAAATGAAAAAGTACTTTGTTTCCACAAAATGTTTCTTTTTTATGGATTCATTTGTGAAGCACCTGAGGGTTCAAAGTGCTCACCACCTATCTAGAAAAGTTCCTTGGGGGGGTCTAGTTTCCAAAATGGGGTCACTTATAGGGGAGCTCCAATGTTTGGGCGCACAGGGGCTCTCCAAACGCGACATGGTGTTCGCTAACAATTTGAATGGAAAATGTGAACATTTTTGTTGGAAAAATTAAAATGTCAATTTTTTCCTTCCTCGTTGCTAGTTCCTGAGTGCAGTTTTGAGTAGCTTGAGGGGTGCAGTGTTTGGAATGGTGTCACTTTTGGGTGTTTTCTGTCATGTACACCCCTCAAAGGGACTTCAAATGTGATGTCACAAAAAAAAATAGTTTTGTAAATTTCGCAGGAAAAATAAAAAATTGCTGATGAACTTTGAACCCTTATAACTTTATACCAAAAAAATTTTTATTTTCCAAAATTGTGCTCATGTAAGGCAGGCATGTGGGAAATGTTATTCATTAACTATTTTGTGTCACATAACTCTCTGGTTTAACAGAATAAAAATTCTAAATTTGAAAGTTACGAAATTTTCAACATTTTTGCCAAATTTTCAATTTTTTCACAAATAAACGTAAAAATTATATACCTAAATTTACTACTAACATGAAGCCCAATATGTCACGATAAAACAGTCTCAGAATCGCTATGATGCGTTGAAGTGCACCAGAGTTATTACCTCATAAAGGGACACTGGTCAGAATTGCAAAAAAATGGCAAGGTCAGGAAGGCCAAAATAAAAAAACAGATATTGCGCCACACTGCAACTGGAGGAATTTAATACGCGGTTTTACTATGTTTGCACTAACCTTTACTGGTTGTGCAACACCCCGCACAACCAGACTGATGGCTTAATGTGGGTCACTGTAGTGACAGGGGCCAATATTCCCTCCTCCTCTGATACTCCGGGCCTGGTGGTCGGCTCCTTAGTTCCTCCGGAGATGGAGGTGGGCTCCTTCACTCCTCCACCTGAAGAGGCAGACTCGATGCACTGGCTTCCGTCCCAGCTCCACACTGTGTATCAGTTGATCATTCAAGGGTGGGTCGTTATGATGTATTGCCAGGTCCTGTGGATCTTAGAGCAGCTCACACACCGCACTCCCAACAAGGGAGAAAGAGATTAGCAGATAGAAAACAAGCGGTGTCAGAGGTTTGGAGCGCTAAAGAAACCACAGGTTGGTGATTATATTACCAATAATTTATTGCACGAACAGCAGGGGTTCAGTATGCCACAACGCGTTTCGACGCACAGATGCGTCTTTCTCAAGTGGATCTGCTGTTCGTGCAATAAATTATTGGTAATATAATCACCAAACCGTGGTTTCTTTAGCACTCCAACCTCTGACACCGCTTCTTTTCTATCTGCTAAGGAAGGCCAAAATAGGCAGGGTCATGAAGGGGTTAAACAAGATCATACTCAAGGACTTCCGGTTCCGGCCCCTTCATGTGCGGACGCACCTGAGCCTGCTCCGCTCCCCGCCTTGGCAATCCGCCGCCATCCACAACGCTCCAGGGCTGCCCCCGGAACAACCGGCAGCACGGAAGACGCCAACGCGATCCCGGTAAGGCCCGCCATGGCCACGATGGATCGCTACATAACAAGAGGAGGGGGGGGAGAGAGAGGCGGGACGCCATGTGCTGACCGCAATAATGGCGCGGTCGGCACACAAAACGCACAGGGGAAGGTGCAGGAGAGAGGACCGGATCAAATGGCTGAGAGGGGGCAGAGTGAATCAGAGGGTGAAGGAGCAGGAGAGAGACCGGAGGGATCCCAGGAGAAGGTCCCAGAGAGCAATACTGAAACCCCCCCAGAACACAGGCCACAGGCAGGGGAAGCCCTCTGTGATCGGCATCAGCCCCAGCTTTCAGCACAGTCACAGACGCAGGCTGTAGCCATAAGAAAAGTGCAATGCCAACACAATTCTGATACCTGGGGAGAGGATCCAGGGGATAGCTGGGGATTCCAGCCCTTGAATTATAAAACATTGGCCAAGGAAATGGCTGTACACCTAGCTGAACAATTCAAAGCCACAGTGGCAGAGATGGTGACAGCTTCAACTAAAGACCTGTCTGTGAAAGTGGAGACACATGCACAGCAGCTTCTTGAGGCTGAATCCAGAATTGGAACAGCAGAGGACAGGATTCAGGAGCTTGAGGATCAGTGAATGGCCCTGCAAAAACATGCTGAATATACACATAACAAGCTAGAGGACATTGAAAATAGAACAAGACGGAGTAACTTAAAAATTGTGGGTCTCCCAGAGTCTGTCCCGGTGAGTCAATTAGAGGAAATTTTTGAGGTGGAACTGCCAAAAGCCCTGGGTCTTACCCATAGATGCAAGACAGAGCGTGCCCATAGAATAGGACCACCTAGAGACGTACAGGAGACGACTGAAACCACGAGACACCTAGCCCCTAACGCAGCCTCCAGGGATCCCAACAAATCCAGACATGCCATAGCTAAATTTTTGAATCATCGAGACAAAGAAGAGATTCTTCGAGCATATAAAGCAAAAAAGCATCCCCTAATAATACAGGGACATAGAGCGTTGGTTTTTGCAGATTATTCCGTTGAAGTCACACGTCGCAGAAGGGCATTCAGTGAGACATGTTCACTGCTACATAAGAAAAACATCCGCTTCCAGTTGAACTTCCCTGCAACCTTGAAATTTAGATCTAGAGAGGGTGTCATGTTGACCTTCTCTGATCCAGAGGAAGCAATGGCTGCTGCCAGAGATAATGTAGCCTCCCCAAGAAGAACCGAGTCACCGCCCCGTACTCGTAAGGGATCACCTGCGAAACCTACTTCTACTCTAGATTCAGACACTGAAATAGACAGAACCTCTGTGAGATCTTATAGACTCAGGTCATACTCTACATTGGATGATGAGACACAGAGGGGAACAACCCCAGGCAACCCTCTCTTCCTCTTTCTTTCTCTCTTTCTCTGTTTGGCTTCTCTCTTCTTCCCTTCCTTTTCTTTCTTTGTGCTCTTATCTCTCTTTAATTAGGTTTACTCTACAGAACCTTGGCAGCACAGATGCTAGCGAGTTCAGAAGGTCCATATTCAACACTGAACTATGGGTGGACATTCGACCATGGATACCTTAAGGTGGATTTCACTCATACCCTTATACAAACTCTTTGATAACCCAGGACCGCGGTGGACGTGAGAAGGGTTGCGGGTAGTGGGATGTTTATTTGATGTACCCTAAAAGGATTACCCTGGGACAGTTTGCTTAACTAGTTTAAGATAGATGATAGTCAATTGTTGATTTATGTTATTTGGGCAGAATGTTGGAGCTATGATCCTGCTTTACCAAATGTTAACAGAGGTGGCGGGGGCCGAGGCGGGGTGGAGCTGACTATGTAGACCGCACTTTAGGACATAAGCGAAGTCAGCGACTCTTCGGAGATGAAAGGTGTTGGAGTGATTTGGGGGTGGGAGGGTGGGAAAAAAGGGGGGAGGAAAAATGGAAATTATCCTTGGAAATGAGTGTCTAAAAAGTTACACCATCAATGTATGTCACATATCATTCAGAGTCATATCAGGCAGTATCAACCACAGGGAGATGTTCAATATGAAGAAATTCTGGGCCCCGTGCGGGGAGGTTTCCGATGGTTAGGTGGGCCTCCTGGAATGTTAAGGGTCTACGTTCCCCGGCAAAGCGCATGATGGTCTTGCGCCATCTTAAGAGATTACATGTAGATATAGCTTTGCTCCAGGAGACCCACCTGGCCGCGGAGGACTTCTTCCGCCTCAAAAAACTATGGGTAGGCGAAGTCTATGGTTCGGGGGCAGTAGATAAAAAGGCGGGAGTTCTAATTCTGATAAATAGGTCAATAGCCCACTCAGTACTGTCCACTTCAAAAGACAAAGAGGGTAGAATGATACAACTAACAATACAAATTCAAAACGATTCCTTTAATGTTTACAATATATATGCCCCTAACGGGAAACAAAAACCCTTCTATCAACACCTACAAAATATATTACTCCTAGACAACGGGAATAATAGAATAATTGGTGGAGACTTTAACACGGTCATGAAAGAGGAGGAAGATAGACGCACTACATCCCAAACTCAGTTGAAAAGGCAGACGGGGGGTAGATCAGGAGAATATAGTCTATTGGAAGGCTTAGTGCAGGAGGCTGGGTTATTGGATGCTTGGAGGCTAGTGAACCCACTTGGTAGAGAATTTACCCACTTCTCGCACCCCCATGGGTCGTGGTCCAGATTGGATATGTTCTTTGTCTCAACTAAAATAATCCAACAAATGACAGACATTAAGATCGAGGATATGCTGATCTCGGACCATAGCCCATTGGTGTTAGAAACCAGAGACAAATTTGAGAAAGGTACCGATTATTTATGGAGATTCCCCGACACGTTTGTTAGAGAAGAAAACTTTACTAAACTACTGGGAGAATGGTGGTCGCACTTCTCTACCGACAATCAGGAACATAGACCAGACCCAGCCTTATATTGGAAAACAGCAAAAACAGTGATGCGAGGGCACATCATGGCGCATAGCATGAGGATTAAACGACAAATCAAAGACAAATTTGTCCAAACCAGTCTTGAGGTAAGAGAGGCGTTTACACGTTATCAATCTACAATGGCGGCTCCTGACAGAGATAAGTGGTTGCAGGCAAAGAGAGAATTCGATGTGTGGGCGGGAAAAAGAGAAGACATTTATAAAAACCGTCTGGAACTAGAACTTCAGAAATTTGGAGATAAGGCGGGGCGCCTATTAGCGAGGTTAGTCAAGGGTAGGCATAAGCCCTCCCCTATACAAGCGATAGTGGATACACATGGTACCACTTGGCATGACCCAAAGAGCATCTCCCAAGTTCTGGGCAAGTATTATGCTTCTCTCTACACGGAGGTTAGCACTAACGAATCAGATGGCCTTGCCTGGTTGGGGGAATTACGCTGCCAACTGTTTCCCAGGAGGACGCTCAATTTTTAAACAATCCAGTCACGACCGACGAAGTCGAGACAGCTATAAAGCATTTAAATTCGGGTAAAGCGCCCGGCCCAGATGGCTATAACGGTGCTTTCTTCAAGACCTTGAGGGAGCAGATCTCTCCGGTATTGTGTGATCTATATAATTCAATACTAGGTGGGACTCCAATCCCGGAGAGAATGAATCTAGCTTATATCAAATTGATACCTAAACCAGGAAAAGACCCCACAGACCCAGCAAATTATAGACCGATTTCTTTAATAAATCAAGATTTGAAGCTCCTCTCCAAAATTCTGGCTGACAGATTGGCGGTGGTCCTACCCAAAATAGTTCCCCCACATCAGGCGGGATTTTTAAAGGGGAGGTCAACCACGACAAATATAAGGAAAGCAATGCTGATGATAGATGTTATGGGACGGAAAATAAAGATGAAAGGGGGCAACCCAGCCATGATCACTCTTGACGCTGGAAAAGCATTCGACAATGTCAGATGGTCATGGCTGGGTAAAGTGCTTGACTCCATAGGTATACTAGGCCCCTTCAGGCAATATATTAATGCACTATACAATAACCCCAAAGCTAGTATTAGTACGCCTGGGTTCCTGTCAGATTCCTTCACTCTCCAAAAGGGTACGAGACAAGGATGCCCACTATCGCCCCTTCTTTTTAATCTGGCTATAGAACCTCTGGCACTATATCTGGAACGTCATAACGCCTATGAGGGTTTTAAGATAGGAGAGGCTGAAGTTAAACTGTCACTTTTTGCTGATGACATTATTCTATATGTTCAAGACCCAGAGAGGGACCTTCCAGATATATTGTCAGACATAGAGAAATGGGGTAGATATTCAGGTTTCTCATTAAACAAAGGCAAATGTGAAATCCTCTTTATAAATCCAGAAGAAGGTGCAAGGAAAGGGGAAAAATTTTGCGGACTACCTATAGCGAAAAACAGTCTTAAATATCTAGGAATACACTTGGCCAGAACGAGTGGATTGACATATAAACTTAACTTTTTACCAATCATTATAAAGATAGAACAGGAGTTGGCAAGATGGGAAGGGTTGCCGCTGTCTCTGCTAGGACGCTGCCATCTACTCAAAATGATGAGCTTTTCAAAACTACTCTACCCTCTCCAGACAATTCCTATGCTAATGAAACATACTGACATTTCAAGAATCAATAAAGCTTTCACCAAATTTCTATGGAAAGGTAGAAGAGCTAGACTAGCCTTTAGAACTTTAATACAGCCCAAGCAGGAAGGGGGGTTGCAGCTCCCAGATGTTAGAGGATATAATTTAGCATGCATTTTACGAAATGTGTTGGACTGGACTAAAGGAACAAGCAAATTTTCAGATCTAGAATTAGAGGGAGAATGGGCTAAGCCATGGGACTTGTCCGCTTTACTGCATTCTCCGTTGTCCTGCCTTCCGGCCACCCTGAAAAATACAGTAATATATAGAGATACCATCATAACGTGGAGAGAGACTAGGAAAAAACTTAAACTGGCATGGAAAGTCTCCAAACGTCTTAATCCGTGGAGATGCCCGGCTTTTAGATTGGGCCGTGAAAACTCCCTATTTAAAATCTGGAAAGAAAAAGGCGTCCATACACTAGAGGACCTTATAAATTTTGTCGAAAGGAGGTGGATGACGGAGAAGGAAGTGCTAACTACTTTTAATTTACCCCAATTTCAGGCGATACAATACCGTCAGTTAGATCATCATCTCCTCTCACACCTGCGGAATCTCTCTGGGAGGTTGACAACAATTTATGGACCGAAATACTTAATATAAATGAAGGTGATGTGTCCATTACAACATTATATGCCAAATTACACAACAAATCCTGCGCCCACACAGGAGGGGAAGGTTTTTCAACAAATGGCGAAAACACATTAAAGACCCTGACCTTACTCAGAAAATCCTGGAGGGATGGGGACTTATGAGACGATATATTGGTAATGAAAGGTGGAGGGATTCCCAATTCAGAATTATGCATGGGACTATCCAGGGTTTTAATATTCCCCTTCCCAGACCAACCAAGGAAGATGGACTCAATGCCCAAAATGCAAAATTGAAATGACTGACCTGGAGCATGGTCTTTGGTCCTGCCCGGTTTCACAAGAGTACTGGAGGAGGGTGGTAGGTTGGGCGAAGGAAGTATGTGGAGTTATGGGAGGTCTAGACCCGTTACGTTGGATTTTCCATTATCAGACGGAGTCTGGGGCGCACGGACAACCACATGTCTTATGGCACTATATTGCGATAATAGCCAAGAGACTCCTTCTCCAGCACTGGCTTAATGACAGACCTCCAGACCTGAACCAGATCAAAATGTTGATGCGCCATACTTTGTCTCTTGAATCGATGGATGCAATACGCAACCCAAATAAATTAAACAAGAAATTTTTCTTCAAATGGAAAATATTCATTGAAAAAGAATTCACGGAAAGTGAAATAATTAATTTCATGTTACCCTTTCGTTCGTCGGTGTGGTATGCAGAGGGAGAATTGGGAGGAACGCTTGGTAGATTGAGATGTAGTGTTTAGCAGACTATAATGAGTTTGGATTTGACATCTTTATAACACAATTTTATTCTTTTCAGAGAATGTGACAAAACAGGAGTATTGGATAATTTCCAGGGTGGGGTGGGAGGTGGGATATTGAGATTTATGGCACGTAAATGTGTTTATATATGTACTGTAAACTTCAGAAACCGATGTTCATATTGTATAAATTAATGTTGGATATGCTTATCCTAATATTTTGGAATTGTTATACTATATAAAACCCAATAAAAATATGGTTCAAAAAAAAAAAGATCGTACTCAAGATCCTAGACCATGCAATAAACCATTTGGGTGGGTTTTTGGTGAACAGCTGAAGATATGGGTGGGACGGCTGTTCACCATATCTCCTCCTCTGGCTCTAATCCATATGGATATAGAGCCATCGCTACATAGATATATATTCATATATATCTCTCCAATATTAGAGGTTACTGGGCACTATATGGTGTAACTAGGTGTAGCCACTATATTTATGACCTTTTCGGTGCCATTTACAGGTGTTGCACACTGATCCCACAATAATCACATGCATTCAAGAGACTAGTCAGCGGCACTCACCATAGAAGATCTTTATGAATTTATTCAGAGTCCAACAAAATCCATGGACAATTCAGATGGGAGAGGGGGAGTGCAGGGACGCCGACCCTGCACTCCCCATCCCCCATCTGAATTGTCCAAGGATTTTGCTGGACTCTGAAATAAGAGCACAAAGATCTTTTATGGTGAGTGCCGTTGACTAGTTTCTCATATATATCTCTATACCTTAAAAATTGTAGATTTTAGACATACAGGGGTTGGACAAAATAATTGAAACACCTGGAAAAATCAGCAAAAGTTAGTTTAATATGGTGTAGGTCCACCTTTTGCAGCAATTACAGCTTCAATTCTCCGAGGTATGGATTTATACAAGGTGATATCATTGGCCCAGCAGATCTCCACGAAATAGCACCCCAGATCATCACAGAACCTCCGTCATGTTTTACGGTTGGGAGAAGGCAGTCTGGATGGAATGATTCTTTCGGCTGTCTCCAAACATAACACTCGGCCGAAGGTCGGAAAATGGGGTAAATGATGATTCGTCTGAGAATATCACATTTCCACTGCTCGAGGGACCAATTCTGGAGGTTTCTACACCACTCTAAAGGTACCTTTACACGCCGTTACAACAGGATGGATACAACCCGCTACTTCACGTGCACGAGCACGCTCCAACGGTTACAAACGGTAATCGCATCTCCTTTAGACGCCGCCACAAGGTGCGCTACGCTACATCTGTAACTAGCTACATCGCCGGGTGTCTCAAGTAGCCATCTGTAGCTCAGCGTACCAGCTTTACACGCCGCCACCACAGAGTGATCTTGGAGGAACAAAGGCAGGACGTAAAACAAATAGGCGTGCCACAGTCCTGTACGCCGCGCCCAAACCACAACCATTGGCCAACAGTACGGAGTTGTGATTGGGCACGACGGAAAGGGCGGATGGCCGAGACGTGCCGTGCTAGTGATCGGAGTGAAGCACGGAATAAGCGGTTGTGACATGGCGGAGCATGGCGAATGCATCGAAATCGATGGTAAAGCGTCACGCTGGAGCGGTGGCCAGTCACATACCCCGTGTGTATCAAAGTAGCGGTCCTGAGCTATGTGTGCGTAGTAGAAGTGTTTGCCTGGTCACGCACGATAAGCGCTTGTGACAGCGGCGTCTGGCGATTGCACTGAAGGTGCGTTTGTGCAACACACAGTAGCGGCTTCCAACACACAGTATGTGCGTTTTCTGTAGAAATTGTATCTGTGTCAACTCTGGCGAACTATGTGTGAATACAGGCTGAATGGTGTTAATATATCTGCTCACAGATGTGAATGTAGTGGAACAGGTCACAAGGCAACATGCCAAAGAACTGTGTGACACTGTATTTGAAAACACCTGAGAAGAATATGTGCTGCATCAATGTGCTGTGTGCAGGGGACCCTCTGCCGACAACAAAATAAAGGCTCATGTACGCACAATGGCCACAAACACTGTTGGGCAAAAGACTTGTAAAAAACATGGCAACCCACACATATTGTCTGCACAATCCCAGCCAATAGGTGTCTATGACATCCCTGGCCCCCACCAAAACCTTCATCACATTGCCCTCCTCCACCAAGTAATCAGGCTCACACAGATGATTTTGGATCCAACATAATAATTTTTATTAAAATTCATTAATCTTGACCTTGGATTGTAATTAAAAAAGAAACAGAAAGTAAAAACAATGTACAATTAAAGTGCATGTCACATTCTTGACCCACATTAAAGGGATAACCAATTGACCACACATTGAAACCTGTGCAGCCAAAAAAACAAAAAAAAAACATACCTAAACTAACTAACTAACTAACGAAACCTTATGCACATAATGAAACCCAAGATCCTGAAAATGGTCAAACAAAAAGAAAAGGGGCGCAGCTATCCTGCTGTCACCTCCATTGCAAACTCAAAAAAAAATCCCAGAGCCAGCCACATTACATGGCCTGGTTCTGCCAGCTCACTGCACCAGACCCATTGAAGTAAGAGCAGTAAGCTTCTCTCCTGTCCCTGTCCTCCTGCCGAGTGCGGCCATGGCTCTGCGGCTGGAGTGGCACAATCACATGGCCCTCATCACGCCAAGACCCTGGACGGAGCTCCCCTGTAGTAGCGTCTGCATGATCTACATAACCTCCTGGCGTGTATGATGCTTGATCCCTACGACGCAGGAAGTTATGCAGCACACAGCAGGCCACCACTACCACATCAATAGACTCCGGTTTCATATGCATAGGTGTATGAAAAATCCGGAATCTATTCGCCATTATCCCAAACGCATTTTCAACTACACGGCGGGCCCGGGATAGCCGGTAGTTGAAAATGCGTCTCTCAGAAGTAAGGGCCCTCTGTGGATATGGCCGCAGTAGGTGCTCCTGAAGTGGGAATGCTTCATCCGCCACAAACGCAAAGTTGAGATGTTCGGTCGTGTCCTCATTTGTGGGTAAGTTTAGCCCACCACTCCCTAGTAGTGTTGCCAGGGAGCTTTGGGCAAACAACCCCCCATCTGAGTTGCGACCGGGCATTCCAACATCCACGTAGAGGAACTCATAGTGTGCATCCACTACAGCCATGAGGATTATACTACAATACCCTTTGTAATTGAAAAACAAAGAGCCAGAGTTGGCAGGTTTGGTAATCCTCACGTGCTTACCATCCAATGCCCCGCCACAGTTGGGGAAGTTCCACCGGGTTTCAAAGCCTCGGGCTACTTCCAGCCATTCTGCGGCGGTTAGAGGCATTTTCATGTAGGCTGGCTGCAGAGCTCTCCAGATGGCCCAACACGTTTCAGGGATCAGGTGGCTCAGCAGGGGCAGGGAGACACGTGACAAGTATGTGAGGGATTTCATGGACTGCCCTGTAGCCAGGAACCGCAAAGTGATAGCCAACCGCTCAGCAGCTGATACTGATGGTCGCATTATAGTGTCCTGACGCGCTATCATTGGCCCAACACGCTCCAATAGGAAGGTGAAACAGTCCTCGGACATACGGAGATAGTTTCGGTAATCATCAGGACTGTTAAGCTCCAGCTGCCGCAACAGCTGCATGTGGCCCCGGGTTTCCCGCCTGCGAAGCCAATCCCGGGTCCACAACCGCCGCTGTCTGCGCCTCATCAACCTTTCATACTGATCCTGAAGCCACATTTGCTCTTCCACCACTGCGGCAGCCACGATAACATTGCAGTCATGGATATTCTGCATCCTCAATATCAGCACCTGTAGATGACAATACACAACATGAGTACATATAACCATATGTGGCCATGTGAGCAGGTTTAGCAAGCCACACAATATGGCCCAATGCCCTCAGAGCAGGACCACCATCGGTTCCTTTGTAATGTGTTTGCACTTTCACAAAGGGATGTGGTGATGTGGCTAACATAGTTACCTCATGGTGAGGTTTAGGCACCAAATATTAGTAAGGTCACATGAAGGAGCGTACAAAACACTTACACCATCATTGTATTGAAAACATACATGTGTCACAGCCATTTGGCACAATACACAGAATTCTTAGGGCAGATAGGGCTAGGCAGTCCACACTCATGATGGTCCCAATGTGGGACAGTATAGGTCAAGAAGGCAAAGGGCTAGGCAGTCCACACTCATGATGGTCCCAATGTGGGACAGTATAGGTCAAGAAGGCAAAGGGCTAGGCAGTCCACAATCGTGATGGTCCCAATGTGGGACACTATAAGAAAAGAGCCCAACGGGGGCAAAAACAAAAACAAACATTATCACATTTTCAAGCCAACAAGGCAAGGTGTGTAAATTTTTGGGTCCAACTAGGACAACAGTTTTTGGGGCCATGTTTGGCCAGAATAAATTGCAGCCATCAACTTCATGGCTGTGATCCATGTTCTGGCTGTAGGCCCTCCAGCATTTGACCCAGCCGAGCAAGGTCCTGCAGGCCACGCTGTAAAGCCCTGGTCATGCGGGCGACAAACGCCTGATGGGCAAGGATGAATGCCTCCATGGTAGGGGCACCTGTATTGGGAGTAAACACACACTTTAGTACACAGCAGTCGCTGGTGATGGCTACTCAGGACTGGCCACAACCATCCCCTTACCCTGTTCCTCCAACTCCACATCACCATCAGACGGGGAGAGAGATGGGGTCAAGCTCCATCCTGATGCACCCGCACGTTCACCATCTGCAGAAATGGTTAAACAACATTCTTAACTTTGTTTACAGAAATCTTGTTGGCCAAGATAAAATTTAAGGAACAGTGTGCAGGGTGTATGTGGCAACATAACACACTTACCACCATAGTCACTGTGTGGGGACATGGTCACCCCAGGACTCGCCACTGAGCTGGAGACAGTGGGAGGTGGTGTTACTCCCGGGCTGGGGCTCCGTGGCCACATTACGTGGTTTAGGGGCAAAAGGGGTCCTGGGCTACGGGGCAAACCCTCCTCTGGCCCGGCAGGTGCTTCCAGCTCCTCGGCATCCTGTGGGGAGGTGATGTCGTCCTCCTCCAGCCAACCAGATGAGGACAGCTCGTCACACTCCAGCAGCCTTGCAGGTGGTGACAGCTCCTCCAGGTCCTCTGTCCCAGTAGGTGAGGGCAGGTCTGGCTCCTGAGGCCCTGGGGAAGGTGTGGAGCTTGGGGCCAAGGGTGGCACTTCAGCCTGATGTGGCGGTGGTGTGGGTGGGCCACCTGGGGGTGGGGCATGGTGCCTTTCTTCAGATGACGATTCGGCATCTATTTTTAAATTAAAAAACAAAACACGTTATAAATTCGTACCTACACATTGTTCCCCTACATATAGCTTGTGTGGCTATGTATCTGACGGCTAACTTAGCATCAACCAGGTGATGCTGGATGCATACACTCATGTTGTATGCATGTACTGTGCGTGTAAAAAATATTTTTGTGCTGACTGGAGGACCACAACACTGTGAAGATGTGTTTGATTGTGTAGGCCACACTGTCCCTTGTCATATGTTACCATCCATTTTTGTGTATTGTGGGACATGCACATGTGGCGGTGTGTGTTTTGGGCCAACTATTACTCACCACGCAGCCTGCCAATCCTGGCACGGATGTCCAGTATGCGACCCGGGCACTTTTGTTTTAAGTCAGCGATCTTTTTCTGGATCGCTTTGAATGTCCTCTCTACCCCCAGTTGGCGGATCAGGGACCGCTGGATGCGCCGAACGGTGCGCCGATTGCGCAACCTGGGGTGCCGGTGGTGATGGTGGCCCCAATAGTCATGACGGTCACACTGATCAATGAGGATGATCAGCTCCGCCATCCCCCACGTTGCAGCGCGGTGAACGGCTGCCATGACTGCTATGGTGTGTGCAGAGGCGGGGCTGGCACCTTGCAGGCAGAGTGAAAATGAAACCAACGTCATGACGTCATTACGGCCGCTGTCGGGGTCACGCACCTTTTGAAGTAGCCCAACGCGCAGTGACACGGCCGACACACTTATGCGGCACCTACTACAGGACACCCACAGTGCATGCGTACAACACGCCTATGATCTGTGTGCTGAGTACTAACTTTCGATGTGGTATGGGTTTGTGTGCATCTGTGTGCGCGCTGCGCGCTGTGCCATACATGGAACACTTCTACGGTAGCTGCTGTACAATAAGCCAGAGCGGTACGTAACACACACTTGTGCGCTGTGTACAGCATTATTCGTTATCATGTGTTGAGAGGATGTGCACACTGTATGAAGATCATGAGGCATTTGCTAATTTTCTTTCAAGTCTGTGTCCGCGTAATTGTACTACTATATGATCGTGCATACGGCGCGTATGTGTAGTGCTGAAGGGACAGCTCATCCAAGATGGAGGGCTGTGAGGCAAGGGCCAATCGTAACGCAGCATCTTCCACCAATGATCGCAGATGGGGCGCGGTAACACGGAGCCTGGGTCACGCCTTAGCTACATTGCAGCTACATCGCCGGGTGTCCAGTGTTCCCTTCTGTGGGTTCTTTACACGCCGATACAGCTCGCTACAATCGGCTTTGTAGCCATCTGTTTTCGAGCAGTGCTCGGAAACAGATTTATCTGTTGCCGGCTGTCACGTCACGTCTTCACACGCCGCTACTACGGGCTATATTGGCGCTACAAGCTACATTTGTAGCCTGTAGCGGGTTGTATCCATCCTGTTGTAGCGGCGTGTAAAGGTACCTTAAGGGTACCTTTACACGCGGCTACATTTCTAGGGTGGCTACCGGTAACTTACTGGTTGCAGTGAAATCATGGAGACAAGGTTCTATCTTGTTGCTGTGTACAAATGGAATAATCTCTCCGTGATTTCACTGCAACCAGTAAGTTACCTGTAGCCACCCAAGAAATGTAGCCGCGTGTAAAGGGGCCCTAAGGGTGCCGTTACACCTGGCGACGCTGGCGGAGATGTCGGCGGCGACTGCCGAGTGCGCGCACATTTTTGGCGCCCCTCCAGCGTCGCCGTCCCTCATTTACATGGGGTGACACCTCCGGCAGCGCACCGGCGAGTTGACAGGCGGCATCGCCACCGGGGTGTCTCAAAACCCCAGCGGCGATGCAGGACAATGGGAGCCTATGGCTCCCATCGCCTGTTACGTTGCTGGCGGCCGTTTACATGGGGCGATGTGTACACATCGCCCCATATTGGCCGCCTGGTTTCACATCACTGATGTGAAACCAGGCGACCTCTCGGAGGCGCCGACATCGCCCCTTAACATTAGGCGACGTAGGGGCGATGTCGCAAGGTGTGACGGCATCTTAACCGCTTGGAAACATTTGTAATTGAGAGCAGCGGTTTTCTAATTGCAGCTTTTCCGTGGAATCCAGATTTGTGCAGCTCCCGATGAACAGTTTTCATGGAAAATGGGCCCTGTAGGTGTTTATTGAGCTCAGCAGTGATTTTCGGAGCCATGGTCTTGCAATCCTCTCTCAGAATTCGCTTTAGAGTCCAACGGTCTCTCTCAGTCAACTTCGACTTTCGGCCGGACCTGTGCTTTGCTGCGGACTTTTTTCCTTCTCTTTCAAACGCAGTCATTACTTTGGAGAGACAGTACCTCTTGACACGCCAAGCATTCGGGCACTTTCTGTTACACTAGCGCCTGCCATACGAGCACCAACAATTTGGCCTTCTTGAAAATCCGAAAGGTCTGCCATTGGTATCAGGTTCTCATCAATGTTCTTACAATTCGGCAAAACAAACAGATATGGTACCTTTACACGCCGCGACGGCAGGCTGGATACATCGCGCTACTTCACGTGCACGAGCACGCTCAAACGGCTACAAACGGTGAACGCATCTCCTTTACACGCCGCGACAAGGTGCGCTACGCCACGCTACATCTATAGCTAGCTACATCACCGGGTGTCTCAAGTAGCCAGCTGTAGCTTAGCGTACCCGCTTCACACGCCGCCACCACAGGGTGAGTGGGAGCAACAAAGGCAGGACGTAAAACACAATAGGCGTGCCACAGTCCTGTACGCCGCGCCCAAACCACAACCATTGGCCAACACTACGGAGTTGTGATTGGGCACGACAGAAAGGGCGGATGGCCGAGACGTGACGTACCAGTGAGGGGAGTGAAGCACGGAATAAGCGGTTGTGACATGGTGGAGTGTGGCGAATGCATCTAAACCGATGGTAAAGCGTCACCCAGGAGCGGTGGCAAGTCATCTACCCAGTGTGCATAAAAGTAGCGGTGCCGGGGCTATGTGTACGTAGTACAAGTGTTTGCCCTGTCACGCACGATCAGCGCTTGTGACAGCGGCGTGTGTAGATAGCGGCGAGGTGCGTTTCTGCGACACACATGAGCGGCTTACAACACACAGTAATGGTACCTTTACACGCCGCCACAACAGGATGGATACAACCCGCTACAGGCTACAAAAGTAGCTTGTCGCGCCAATATCGCCCGTAGTAGCGGCGTCTGAAGACGGGACGACACAGCCGGCTACAGATACCTCTGCATCCGTGCACTGCCCATAAACAGATGGCTACATCGCCGATTGTAGCGAGCTGTATCGGCGTGTAAAGAAGCTACAGAAGGGAACTCGGGACACCCGGCGATGTAGCTGCAATGTGGCTAAGGCGTCACCCATGCTCCGTGATACCGCGCCCCTTCAGCGATCATTGGTGGAAGATGCTGCGTTACGATTGGCCCTTGCCTCACAGCCCTCCATCTTGGATGAGCTGTCCCTTCAGCACTACACATACGCGCCGTATGCACGATCATATAGTAGTACAATTACGCGGACACACACTTGAACGTAAAATCATAAATGGCCCATGATCTACATACAGTGTGCACATCCTATCAACATGATAACGAATAATGCGGTACACAGCGCACAAGTGTGTGTTACGTACCGCTCTGGCTTATTGCACAGCAGCTGCCGTAGAAGTGTTCCGGGTCTGGCACTGCGCGCAGCGCGCACACAGATGCACACAATCCCATAGCACATCGGAGGAGATTACTCAGTAGACAGATCAGAGCCGTGTTGTACGGACTGCACTGTGGGTCTTCTGCAGTAGGGGCCGCATAAGTGTGTCGGGCGAGTCACTGCGCGTTGGGCTACTTATAAAGGTGCGTCACCCCCACAGCGGTCGTAATGACGTCATGACGTTGGTTTCATTTTCACTCTGCCTGCAAGGTGCCAGCCCCGCCTCTGCACACACCATAGCAGTCATGGCAGCCGTGCACCGCGCCGCAACATGGGGGATGGCGGAGCTGATCATCCTCATTGATCAGTGCGACCGTCGGGACTATTGGGGCCAACATCAACACCGGCACCCCAGGCTGCGCAATCGGTGCACCGTGCGGCGGATCCAGCGGGCCCTGCTCTGCCAACTGGGGGTACAGAGGACAGTCAAAGCGATCCAAAAAAAGATCGCTGACTTGAAGCATAAGTGCCCAGGTCGCATACTGGACATCCGTGCCAGGATTGCCAGGCTGCGTGGTGAGTAATTGTTGCCCCAAAACACACACCGCCACATGTGCATGTCCCACAATACACAAAAAATGATGGAAACATATGACAAGGGACAGTGTGGCCTACACAATAAAACACATCTTCACAGTGTTGTGCTCATCCAGTCAGGCCTAAAAATGTCTCACACGCACAGTCCATGCATACAACATGAGTGTATGCATCCAGCATCACCTGGTTGATGCTAAGTAAGGCTGGGGTCACACACACAGATATCTGCCCACATATTGTTTGCAGATCTCTGTTTGCAGTGAAATCATGGTCACATGTTGACATTTGGAGACAGCCTCAAAATGGAACAATGTGTCCATGCTTTCACTGCAACCAGAGATCTGTGAACAATATCTGGCCACATATCTGTGTGTGTGTGACCCCAGGCTTAGCCGTCAAATACATACCCACACAAGCTCTTTGTAGGACAACAATGTGTAGGCATGATCTTATTACGTCTTTTATGTTCAAATTTCAAACTAGATGCTGAATCCTCATCAGAAGAAGGGCCCCATGCCCCACCCCCAGGTGGCCCATCAAGAACCCCACCACATCAGGCTCAAGTGGCACCCTTGTCCCCAGGGTCAACACCTTCCCCCGGGCCTCAGGAGCCAGACGTCCCGTCACCCACCGGGACAGAGGACGTGGAGGACCAGTCCGCACCTGGCAGCCCGCTGGAGTGTGACCAGCTGTCCCCATCTGCCTGGCTGCTGGAGGAACACATCAACTCCCCACAGGAGGGCGAGGAGCTGCAAGTACCTGGCGGCCCAGAGGAGTCTTTGCCCCGTAGCCCAGGACCACTATTACCCCTGAACCACATAATGTGGCCACGGAGCCCCAGCCCGGGAGTAACACCACCTCCCACTGTCTCCAGCTCATTGGCGAGTCCTGGGGTGACCATGTCCCACACACAGTGACTATGGTGGTAAGTGTGTTATGTTGCCACAGACACCCTGCACACTGTTGCTTAAATTTCATCTGGGGCAAAACAATTTATGTAAACAAAGTAAACCATGTTGGTTCACCATTTTTCCAGATGGTGAACGTGCGGGCTCATATGGATGGAGCTTGACCCCATCTCCCTCCCCGTCTGATGGTGAACTGGATTTGGAGGAACAGGGTAAGTGGATGGTTGTGGCCAGTCATGACTAACCATCAGCAGTGACGACTGTGTACTAAAGTGTGTGTTTACTCCCAATACAGGTGGCCCTACCATGGAGGAATTCATCCAGGCCCATCAGGCATTTGTGGCCCGTTTGACCACGGCTCTACAGCGTGGCCTGCAGGACCTTGCCCGCCTGGCTCAAATGCTGGCGGCCCTACACCCACACCATGGATCACACCCATGAATTTGAGGGATGCATTGTATCCTGGCCAAACATGGCCCCACAAACAGTTGTCCTTGTTGGACCCTAAAATTTTCACACGTTGGCTTGTTGCCTTGCAAAAGTGAAAATATTGGTTTTTTTTTTTTTTTGCCCCCGTTGGGCTCTTTTCTTATAGTGTCCCACATTGGGACCATCACAAGTGTGGACTGGCTAGCCCCATCTGGCCTACAATCCCTATACTGTCCCACATTGGGACCATCACAAGTGTGGACTGGCTAGCCCCATCTGGCCTACAATCCCTATACTGTCCCACATTGGGACCATCACAAGTGTGGACTGGCTAGCCCCATCTGGCCTACAATCCCTATACTGTCCCACATTGGGACCATCACAAGTGTGGACTGGCTAGCCCCATCTGGCCTAAGCATTCCTTGTATGATGGCAAATGTCTGTGACACATGTATGTTTACAATACAATGCTGTTCTAACTTTGTTATACGCTCCTTCATGTGACCTTACTAATATTTGGTGACCAAACCTCACCATAACCTAACTATGTGAGGCACATCACAACATCCCTTTGTGAATGTGCTAAGACATTCCAAATGAACCGATGGTGATCCTGCTCAGCGAGCACTGGCCCATATTGTGTGGCTTGGGGAAACCTATTATTGGCCACAATTACATTCACCCCCAAAAACCCCCACAATCCTTATTCTTAAATGAATACACAATTGTGTTAATAAAAAAATTTTAATCCAGCCTGGATATAAAAATAAAGTACAAAGAATATAATTTTTGGGGAAAAAAAACATAAAAAACCACAAATTTGGCCAAAACTCATACCACAAAATATACATATCAAAGGCGATTCCTGAAATTATAAAGTCCAGACTGCCAATTCTGTGCATTGGCTACTAGTGTCCAAATTACTCCTCTTCTGTCGGCTCTGACAATGCCGCATCCCCCCTCCTCTGAGGGCAGCCCCGACCTGCCCCCGAACGTCTGGTTGAACGACGACGTGTTGAGGGGGGATGGGGTGACTGTGGCGGGGCCGGTCTTCTCACGGGCCGAGATGGGGCAGCTGGTGAAAGGGGCCACAAGGTGTGTTGCATGGGGGGGGGGATGTGGCAGCCCCATTGAAGGGCCCCATCATTGGCAGCATCAGCGGCATTGTGGAAGACCCTCAGAAGGATCTTTTTCTGGAGCGGCTCCATCCCTCGCATTCTGTTGCTCATGTAGAGGGCGTCGCTGTCGATGTGGGTCCGCTGTTCATCCAACAGCACGCGTCGGGCCCAGGTCGCCAGCTCCGTCTCTGGTGGTGCCGGACGTCGGCGGCGACGGATCCCGGAGCTGGGACCTGGGCCTGGACCCACATCACTCGCCCCGCCCTCCTGCTCAGCCCCAGATGTCATGGGCTGAGCATCATCAGCAACAGAATCCTCGGCAATGGAGCCGTCCTCTTCTGGGGCCTGTGGGTGGGGAAAAAAAAAAACAAACCATTAGTGGAGGCACTATCAACTGTATACATTCACAACAGGACTCTAGATACCACTCCCACACACACCAAGGCCAACTACCAGAATGGAAAATGATGAATAACACAGTAAAGCAAATAAGGTTCAAGACCCCAACACCAGTGGTTCTCCTGTACACTCACCTCGACCATTCCAGGAGCTCAGCTCAATACATAATTAGTTGTTTGTCACGTAGCCGTAATACAATATTAGGACATGTCACCACAACACCTTGATACTGGGGGCTGTGCTGGCCAATGACACATATTGGCCACCTTCCCATTAGGACTCCTTTATGGTCAGAATCCACCCCTCACTCAATTACCTTTAACCCACTGGCAACAAAGCCAACACACATGTGAGCCAGCACCATTTACTACATGGTACTATGTGGCTGTTTGAGAACAAACCACCTGCTATCTTGAAACCCTTAAATAACTAACCTAAACATACCAAGATGTTGTGGAAGAAGCAAAATTGCAATACGGCTGGAAGCATAGAATAGAAAAGTCTGGCAAGTCATGGAAGGAGGGCAGATAGATTGACACCCCAAGGTGTGCCGCAGCAAGGAGGAAAATATGCCAACACATTTGGTGTGAAGGATTTATAGAAGCACACATGTGAAGGAAACATTGTGGGCCACCACTGTCACACAATTACCCACCTCCTGTGGCGCAGATGGTGATGCAGCCGGGCCTACATGGGACGCAGCAACGGGGCAGTTGGTGGTCGTTCGATGCGGGCGAACCTCGCCCAGGATGAAGGTGAAGAGGGGATAGTACCATAGGGTAGGTGATGGTACCTCCTCAGCTCCAGCCCCTGAGCGACGACGCTGGTACAGAATGTGAGCCCGCATGAACGCCGACCTCATGTTTTTGATCTTAAGTGCCACCATATGCTGGTCCCACGTCTTGCCTACCCTTGGCTCCAAGCGATTTGCCAGAGCCACAAGACTCCTGTAGGCCTCGGCCCTCGCTGCCCGATTTTTATATTCTGGCAGCGAGCTGCGCCACAAACATTCGTGCCGCTGATACTCCGTGAGAAGCTGGGATTCCAATTCCACAGTACCCGTCGGCATCTGCCGATGACAAAATACACAAAAAAAACACAGTCACAACACAAGCCATACCGACATTTCAAAACTTGCCACAATTATACACATAATCATTAACTTTCTACAGTGATCATCTATGCAGCTATTTTGTGGAGTGAAACTGGGCATGAGTGTGCCATTTTCTCAATCTCAGACCGCTACTAACTCAAACACATGTATGCTGCCAATATCAAGCCCCGGATATCGGTGTCCACCTACAGATGTTTCAAACATGATTTCAGTCCCCAATGTACCTATTGCAACACACCTTGACACGGTGTGTGCGTACATACCTGTAGAGGGCAACATGTGACCTAACACGTTGTGTGCTAACTAGTACCTGGCCAGTGTCCACAATGGTAAGGGGTCACTATTTGAGAAAGGCGGGCTGGGTGTGTGCCAACACTGCACATACTACATGTAATGTGCACCCAGATGATCATGTAGGTGTTCCTCCAGACGTGGAAGTACCATTTTAACACATGTACCCAACATCCCTGGAATGTCCGCCACAATTCTACCACCCCTGAAATGTTGATGTGAAGTACCAGCCAAAGAAATAACACCGTGCTCTTTTACCATTGCCAAAAAGCAGAAGGTGCAATACATACTTACACTATATGAGTAGAGGCACTACCTGGCTACTGGGCGACACAGAATAAGGTACACATATTTAATATTACGTGTTCAATATTTGCATGCCGCTTCAAACATGGCCATACACACATCGCCTAAGCTGCCTGTGCCAGAACCAGCTGCGTTCATTACATTTTCTTACAAACCGCTAAAGAGGCTTACCGTCAGAGCAACAGAAGTCAAACAGGACACTAGTAGCTCAATGCACATCGACGTCTGGACACGGAGCAGTGGCCATTGACCTGCCTTTATAGTCCGGGACACCAATCACAGCGGACACAATTATGCACATCCTGATGGGGCACCTGGGTGCGGATTTGCCTTCCGCTAATTGGTGGAGATCGCTGAATCGTGATAGGTTGGCGGCCCTTTAAAAGTTGCCCATCCCGCCAAACATTACGCTTGCTGGCCAGACCCATTAGGTAAGTTTTTGTGGACACACATGGAATTAGCGCAGGGTGGGGTGCATATGTTGATGTTCTTGGAGAGCGCCGGAGACTGGTGTAGCGGCCGATATAGGGGTTTGTATTGTTGGGGACGAGATATAGTGTAGTGTGTGGGTTAGGATACGGCATTTTGTGTGGGCCTTGACACTTTTGTTGAGATACATTGCTGTGTTTGTTTGCAGACAACATACAGGAGAATGGATGCATGACTGTAGACGGAACTGTGTCACTCATGTCGACTGGATCGATTTCTGCATACTGGTTGTGGCCAATGGAGACTGTGTTCAACGGGAATGGGATGACACAGGGCTTTGAGGTGTTGGGCGCCAGACATGGCATAGATGTGTATTTAAAATGACACCTTCAAAAGCCAATTAAACCATGGGTAACCATCCGCAGTCATGTGCAATGTTGTTTGGTTCATGTAGCCTTCCTCAACCTTCCATATCGGGGTACGTCACATTCGTTATTCTTCTCATTTTTACTGTAATCAATTGACATTATGGGCTGTGTAATGGATTATGGGACCTGTTTGACCAACATTATTGGTGACACATGTCCCTTTCTAACTCACCTAGGTGCAGATGTGTGAATTTTGGGAGCTCCCATTGACGTTGATGTAGAGGAGGCCACTCTCAATCGCCGTGTGCCATGTTGTTTGGGGTGACTACTGGGTGTTTGCCGTCCTTGCTTCAGGGTTGTGTTTTGGGCCCACACAAGAGATCCCATCCTCTTGGCTATAGTGTGTAATGGAAAAGAGGTGTGGCTTGCTGAACCTGCTGACTTGCACACATTTTGGTCTATGTACTCATGTTGTGCTTTCTCATCTACAGGTGCTGATATTGAGGATGCAGAATATCCATGACCGCAATGTTATCGTGGCTCTTGCGTTGGTGGAAGAGCAAATGTGGTATCAGGATCGGTATGAAAGGTTGATGAGGCGCAGACAGCGGCGGATGTGGACCCGTGATTGGCTTCTGAGGCGGGAAACCCGGGGCCACATGCAGCTGTTGCGGGAGCTGGAGCTTAACTGTCCTGATGATTACCGAAACTATCTCCGTATGCCCGAGGACTGTTTCACCTTCCTATTGGAGCGTGTAGGGCCAATGATAGCGCGTCAGGACACTATAATGCGCCCATCAGTATCAGCTGCTGAGCGGTTGGCGATCACTTTGCGGTTCCTGGCTACAGGGCAGTCCATGACATCCCTCACATACGTGTCACGTGTCTCCCTGCCCCTGCTGAGCCGCCTGATCCCTGAAACGTGTTGGGCCATCTGGAGAGCTCTGCAGCCAGCCTACATGAAAATGCCTTTAACCGCCGCAGAATGGCTGGAAGTGGCCCGAGGGTTTGAAACCCGGTGGAACTTCCCCAACTGTGGCGGGGCATTGGATGGTAAGCACGTGAGGATTACCAAACCTGCCCACTCTGGCTCTTTGTATTACAATTACAAAGGGTATTGTAGTATAATCCTCATGGCTGTAGTAGATGCCAACTATGAGTTCCTCTACGTGGATGTTGGAATGCCCGGTCGCAACTCAGATGGGGGGGTGTTTGCCCTAAGCTCCTTGGCAACACTACTAGGGAATGGTGGGCTAAACTTACCCTCAAATGAGGTCACGACCGAACATCTCAACTTTGCGTTTGTGGCGGATGAAGCATTTCCACTTCAGGAGCACCTACTGCGGCCATATCCACAGAGGGCCCTTACTTCTGAGAGACGCATTTTCAACTACCGGCTATCCCGGGCCCGCCGTGTAGTTGAAAATGCGTTTGGGATAATGGCGAATAGATTCCGGATTTTTCATACACCTATACATATGAAACCGGAGTCTATTGACGCGGTAGTGGTGGCCTGCTGTGTGTGCTGCACAACTTCCTGCGTCGTAGGGATAGAGCATCATACACGCCAGGAGGTTATGTAGATAATGCCGACGCTACAACAGGGGAGCTCCGTCCAGGGTCTTGGCGTGATGAGGCCCATGTGATTGTGCCACTCCAGCCGCAGAGCCATGGCCGCACTCGGCAGGAGGCCAGGGACAGTAGAGAAGCTTACTGCTCCTACTTCAATGGGTCTGGTGCAGTGAGCTGGCAGGACCAGGCCATATAATGTGGCTGGCTCTGGGAGTTGCTTTTTGTGTTTTCAATGGAGGTGACAGCAGGTTAGCTGCACCCCTTTAATGTTTGGTTGACCTTTTCCATTATCTTTGTTTTCATTATGTGCATGAGTTTTCATTATGTAGTTAGTTAGTTAGTTTAGGTTATTTTGGTATTTTTTCCATGCACAGTTTGCAATGTGTGGTGATTTGCTTATCCCTTGAATTTGGCTGATTAATGTCACCTGCTCTTGAATTCTACAATGTTTTTACTTTATGTATATTTTGTTTGCACAAGACAAGGTCAAGATTCATGCAATATATTAAACCTTTTTCTGTTGGATCCAACATAATCTGTGTGAGCCTGATTACTTGGTGGAGGAGGGCAATGTGATGCAGGGTTGGGTGGGGGCCTGGGATGTCATAGCCACCTATTGGCTGGGATTGTGCACACAATATGTGTGGGTAGCCATGTTTTTCTGAAAGTCTTTTGCCCAACAGTGTTTGTGGCCATTGTGCGTACATGATCCTTTATTTTGTTGTAGGCAGAGGGTCCCCTGCACACAGCACATTGATGCAGGACATATTCTTGTCAGGTGTTTGCTAATACACTGTCACACAGATCTTTGACTTGGTGCCTTGGAAGCTGTTCCACTACATTCACATCTGTCAGCACATATATTAAACCCCATTCAGCCTGTATACATACACATACTTCGCCACAGTTGTCACAGATTTTTGACAGAAAACGCACATACTGTCTTTTGTAAGGCGCTAATGTGTGGCACACAAACGCACCTCAGTGCAATCGGCACACGCGGCTGTCACAAGCGCTGATCGTGCGTGACAAGGCAAACACTTGTACTACGCACACATAGCCCCGGACCGCTACTTTAATACACACGGGATATGTGACTGGCCACCGCTCTAGCGTGACCCATTACCATCGATTTCGATGCATTCGCCAGGCTCCGCCATGTCACAAGCGCTTATTCCGTGCCACACTCCGCTCACTAGTACGGCACGTCTCGGCCATCCGCCCTTTCCGTCGTGCCCAATCACAACTCCGTACTGTTGGCCAATGGTTGTGGTTTGGGCGCGGCGTACAGGTCTGTGGCACGCCTATTTGTTTTACGTCCTGCCTTTGTTGCTCCCAGATCACTCTGTGGTGGCGGTGTGTAAAGCTGGTACGCTGAGCTACAGACGGCTACTTGCGACACCCGGCGATGTATCTAGCTGTAGATGTAGCGTAGCGTAGCGCACCTTGTGGCGGCGTGTAAAGAGGGTGCGGTTCCCGTTGGTAACCGTTCGGCCGTGCTCGTGCACGTGAAGTTGCCGTTGGTATCCATCCTGTTGTGGCGGCGTGTAAAGGTACCATATGTGTGTTCTCTGTGTACACTGTATGTATCTATCTCTGGCAACAGATGTGAATGTAGTGGAACTGCTCCGTAGCAAACCTGTGAAAGATCTGTGTGACAGTGTATTAGAAAACACCTGAGAAGAATATGTCCTGCATCAATGTGCTGTCTGCAGGTGACCCTCTGCCTAGAACAAAATAAAGGCTCATGTACGCACAATGGCCACAAACACTGTTAGCCAAAAGACTGGGAAAAAAACATGGCTACCCACACATATTGTCTGCACAATCCCAGCCAATAGGTGGCTATGACATCCCAGGCCCCCCACCATAAACTTCATCACATTTCCCTCCTCCACCAAGTAAACAGGCTCACACATTTGTTTGGATCCAAAAAAGTATTTAATAAATCAAAATCATTCATCGTGACCTTGGATTACAAATTGTAACCAAAAAAACATCCAAATAAAAACAACAAATAAAGTGCATGTCACAATCTGCCAACACATTTCAGAGAGAGCAAATTGAACCCACATTGGAACCTGTGGAGCATCAAAAAAAAAAATCAAACAACATAAACTAACTAACTAACTAACTAAACATCATGCACATTAGGAAAAAAAAAAAAAAAAACATAATTGCTGAACACAAAAGAAAAGGGGTGCAGCCACCCTGCTGTCACCTCCATTGCAAAGTTAAATAAACCTCCCAGAACCAGCCAAACTACATGGCCTGGTCCTGCCAGCTCACTGCACCAGACCCATTGAAGTAGGAGCAGTAAGCGTCTCTACTGTCCCTGGCCTCCTGCCGAGTGCGGCCATGGCTCTGCGGCTGGAGTGGCACAATCACATGGCCCTCATCACGCCAAGACCCTGGACGGAGCTCCCCTGTTGTAGCGTCTGCATGATCTACATAACCTCCTGGCGTGTATGATGGCCTATCCCTACGACGCAGGAAGTTATGCAGCACACAGCAGGCCACCACTACCGCGTCAATAGACTCCGGTTTCATATGCATAGCCGTATGAAAAATCCGGAATCTATTCACCATTATCCCAAACGCATTTTCAACTACACGGCGGGCCCGGGATAGCCGGTAGTTGAAAATGCGTCTCTCAGAAGTAAGGGCCCTCTGTGGATATGGCCGCAGTAGGTGCTCCTGAAGTGGGAATGCTTCATCCGCCACAAACGCAAAGTTGAGATGTTCGGTCGCGTGGTCATTTGAGGGTAAGTTTAGCCCACCATTCCCTAGTAGTGTTGCCAAGGAGCTTCGGGCAAACACACCCCCATCTGAGTTGCGACCGTTCATTCCAACATCCACGTAGAGGAACTCATAGTTGGCATCTACTACAGCCATGAGGATTATACTACAATACCCTTTGTAATTGAAAAACAAAGAGCCAGAGTTGGCAGGTTTGGTAATCCTCACGTGCTTACCATCCAATGCCCCGCCACAGTTGGGGAAGTTCCACCGGGTTTCAAACCCTCGGGCTACTTCCAGCCATTCTGCGGCTGTTTCTGGCATTTTCATGTAGGCTGGCTGCAGAGCTCTCCAGATGGCCCAACACGTTTCAGGGATCAGGCGGCTCAGCAGGGGCAGGGAGACACGTGACATGTATGTGAGTGATGTCATGGACTGCCCTGTAGCCAGGAACCGCAAAGTGATCGCCAACCGCTCAGCAGGTGATACTGATGGGCGCATTATAGTGTCCTGACGCGCTATCATTGGCCCTACACGCTCCAATAGGAAGGTGAAACAGTCCTCGGGCATACGGAGATAGTTTCGGTAATCATCAGGACAGTTAATCTCCAGCTCCCGCAACAGCTGCATGTGGCCCCGGGTTTCCCGCCTGAGAAGCCAATCACGGGTCCATAACCGCCGCTGTCTGCGCCTCATCAACCTTTCATACCGATCCTGATACCACATTTGCTCTTCCACCAACGCAAGAGCCACGATAACATTGCGGTCATGGATATTCTGCATCCTCAATATCAGCACCTGTAGATGAGAAACCACAACATGAGTACATAGAACAATATGTGCCAGTGTCAGCAGGTTCAGCAAGGCACACCTATTTTTGAGGACACACTATAGCCAACTGGAGGGGAACTTGCGTCAGGCCCCGAAACACATCCCTGAAGCCAGGAAAGGCAAACACCCAGTAGTCACCCCAAACAAAATGGAAGACGCCCAATGATAATGGCCTCCTCTACATCAACTTCTATGGGAGTTTGTCAAAGTAAAAATCTGCACCTAGGTGAGTTAGAAAGGGACATGTGTCATCAATAATGTATGATAACAAATTTGCAGATGCCATTACACAGACCATAATGAAAATGTGGCCATTTACTATTCTGGGAGGTAAAACACACAATACGTACCCCGATAGGCTGGTCAAGTAAGCTTACAAGAAGCCAACAACTGAGCACATGAGTGAGTGAGGTTGGGTACCCATGGTTACATATGTTTTTGCTGGTGGCATTTGTCCGAAACATCTATGTTATGTCTTGAGTGCCACACCTCCAAGCCATGTCTCATCCTATCCCCGTTCGACCCAGTTTCCATTGGCCACAACCAGTATGCAGACATTGATCCAGGTGACAGGAGTAACACATTTCTGTCTACAGTCCTGCAGCCAATCTCCTGTATGGTGTCTGGAAACAAACACAGCAATGTATATGTTCAAATATTCATAAGCACAAACCAAATGCCTACTCCAAGTCCACACAGTACACTATATCTTCCCCAGCAATACAGACCCCTATACACTACGCTAAAACAGTGTCCTGCGGCCGCAAATAACAACAACATATGCACCCACACCCCGCCATTTCCATGTGTGTCCACAGATACTTACTTAATGGGTCTGGCCAGCAAGCGTAATGTTTGCCGGCATGCGGACCTTTTAAAGGGCCGTCAACCTATCACGATTCAGCGATCTCCACCAATTAGCGGACGTTAATTGCGGCCCCAGGTGTCCCATTACGCTGTGCGTCATTGTGTCCGTTGTGATTGGTTTAGCGGACTATAAAGGCAGGCCAATGGCCACTACACCTTGTCCAGAGGTCCATGTGCATTGAGCTACTAGTGTCCTGCCTATCTTCTGCTGCTCTGACGGTAAGCCTCTTTAGCGGTTTCTATGAAAGTGCACGGGACGCTGATGCTTGTATTGGCGGCCGCTTAGGCATTGTGTGTATGGGCATCTTTGATACGGCCTTTAATTGTGGCCCTCTAATTAGACAGATGGGTCAGTTTTTCTAGTGTATGGTAATAGCCAGGTATAGCCTCAACTGGTATTGTGTGCGTATACATTTGGCCTTTGATGTAATTTGTGAGTCAAACATATAAAATAGATATTTAGAACTGTCAGGCACATCAGCATTTGATGCCTGCAATTATTGGTCCCTTCATTGCTGGGATTCTTGTTACCTCTGTTACAATTGTAGTCCCATGGATGGCCACACAACTACATGATGATGTGTTTGCACATTACATGTAGTATGTGCAGTCTTGGCACAAACCACGCCCTCCTTTGTCATCTGCTTAATGTTATCCATTTTGCTCATTACAAAGGTAGTAGCTACCACACAATGTCTTTGCTCACATGTTGGCCTACAGGTTGGTACGCACACACCGTCTCCAGGTGTTGTTTTCATATGGACAGTGGGGTCTTACATCAGGTTTCACACATGTTTAGGGGGCCACAGAGTACCTGACATGTGTAATTGTGTCACATATGTCTTTTACTTTGGACCGGTGTGACATTGTGCAAATGCCACACATAGGCCAAGTTGTAATAACAGTTATTGCTGCCTATAATGTACATATGAGAACCTTATGAGCATGTAAATAATGTTCACAAGGTTTTGACAGATCGATATGGCTTGTGTCGTGACGGTCTGGATTGGCTGTGTTTTGTCTTCCCCAGATGCCGAGGTGTACTGTGGAATTTGAAACCCAGCTTCTCACGGAGTATCAGCGGCACGAATGTTTGTGGCGCAGCTCGCTGCCTCAATATAAAAACCAGGCAGCGAGGTCCGAGGCCTACAGGACTCTTGTGGCTCTAGCCAATCGCTTGGAGTCAAGGGTAGGCAAGAGTTGGGACCAGCATGCGGTGGCCTTAAAAATCAAAAACATGCGGCAGTCGTTCATGCAGGCTCACAATGACTACCTGCGCCGTCGCTCAGGAGCTGGAGCTGAGGAGGTACCATCACCTACCCTATGGTACTATCCCCTCTTCACCTTCATCCTGGGCGAGGGGAGCTCGCGTCGAACGACCACCAACCGCCCCGTTGCTGCGTCCCATGTAGGCCCGGATGAATCACCATCTGCGCCACAGGAGGTGGGTAATCGTGTTACAGTGTTGCCCCACAATGTTGCCTTCACATGTGTGGCTTGGCCAAACCAGAACTAGCACACTTTTGACACATTTTCGGCCTTGGTGTGGGAACCCTTTTTCTGTCTGTGAATCTGGCCTCCTTCCATGATTGTGGATTATATGAATTTTACGCAGAGAGCCGCATTCCAAAATAGCATTTTCACCAAATATGGGTACCGGAAAAATGACATGTCTAATGTTGTTAAAATTATTATTGGATGAAAATGAAAGAGGCACATAGTGCCATCTACTAAATTTGGCTGCCACACATGTGTGTTGGCTCTGGTGCAAGTGGGTTTTAGTTCTTTGAAGGTTTGATGGTTTTACATCATATTAGTATTACAAATGGGAAGGTGCCCAACTTCTGTGTTTGGCCAGCCCAGCCCCCAGTATCAAGGTGTTGTGGTGACATGTACTCATTGGGTTACGGCTCTCTGACTGACACCAAAATCTGTATTGTGCTGAGTACCGGGAATTGTAGAGGTGAGTGTCCAGGCGCAATACAGGTTTTGTTGTTGTAAAAGTTTGGTGGGTTGCTGTTTGTAGATTCCTTCCATATATTTAGTTAGTGCCTTTACTTTAGTGGGAGTGGTATATTGTGTCCTGTGTCCATGGTATGGTGTGGTCCTTGCCGTCACTAATGTTTTCTTTTGTTTCCTCTCCCTCCCACAGGCCCCAGAAGAGGACGGCTCCATTGCGGAGCATTCTGTCGCTGATGATGCTCAGACCATGACATCTGGGGCTGAGCAGGAGGGCGGGGCGAGTGATGTGGGTCCGGGCCCAGGGCCCAGCTCCAGGATCCGTCGTCGCCGACGTCCTGCACCACCAGAGACGGAGCTGGGCACCTGGGCCCGACGCGTGCTGTTGGATGAACAGCGGACCCACATCGACAGCAACGCCCTCTACATGAGCGACAGAATGCGAGGGATGGAGCCGCTCCAGAAAAAGATCCTTCTGAGGGTCTTCAACAATGCCGCTGATGCTGCCGATGATGGGGCCCTTCAATGGGGCTGCCACGTCCCCCCCCCCATGCAACACACCTTGTGGCCCCTTTCCCCATCTGCCCCATCTCGGCCCGTGAGAAGACCGGCCCCGCCACAGTCACCCCATCCCCCCTCAACACGTGCTCGTCGAACCAGACGTTCTCAGGCAGGTCGGGGCTGCCGTCAGAGGAGGGGGGATGCGGCATTGTCAGAGCCGACAGAGGATGATGAAGTTGGACACTAGTAGCCAATGCACCCAATTGGCACTCTGGACTATTTCATGTGGAGGCACCTTTTTGTTTTTGCCTTATGTTTTTGTTCGACTTTTAAGCAGAATTGCTTCTTATGATTTGTGTTTGAGTTCCAAAATCTTATGTTATTAAATATTTGAACAAACTCAATTGTGTTTTTCTTTTGGGTTATGGCTTGGGGGGGAAGCCTGGGTGAATGGTGTTGTTCACAATATAGTTTGGGCCAAGACACCCAATATGGGCCAATGGCCTCAGTGTAGGACGACCATAGGTTCCTTTGTACTGTGGTAGGACATTGACAAAGAGCTGTAGTAATGTGTGTGAGATATTAACCTGTAGAACATTTGCCCCCCCCATATTCTTGTTGTGACATGAGTGAGGCAAAGTAAAACTTACAAAGACATTTTATTTGCTACATACATGTGTGGAAGTCATTTGCCACAAAACACAGAATGCAGCTTTCTGATAGGTGTAGCCATCCCACACTCCTGATGGTCCCAATGTGGGACAGGATAGGTCCATGAGGTAAAGGGCTGGTTAATCCACACTCCTGATGGTCCCAATGTGGGACAGGATAGGTCCATGAGGTAAAGGGCTGGTTAATCCACACTCCTGATGGTCCCAATGTAGGACAGGATAGGTCCATGAGGTAAAGGGCTGGTTAATCCACACTCCTGATGGTCCCAATGTGGGACAGGATAGGTCCATGAGGTAAAGGGCTGGTTAATCCACACTCCTGATGGTCCCAATGTAAGACAGGATAGGTCCATGAGGTAAAGGGCTGGTTAATCCACACTCCTGATGGTCCCAATGTGGGACAGGATAGGTCCATGAGGTAAAGGGCTGGTTAATCCACACTCCTGATGGTCCCAATGTGGGACAGGATAGGTGCAAGGGCCAAAGCCCTGGCCATCCCACAATCCCCCTTTTGTGATAGTGGAACACTATAAGAAAAGAGCCCAACGGGGGCCAAAAATAACAAAAAATAAAATCCACATCAAAAGCCTAACAGGCAACGTCTGTAAGTTCAAGGTCCAACTAGGACAACACATTTGGGGGTCAGGGGGGCAAATTTGTTTACGGGGGGTTCCATCTTAATGTTGGCCATCTTGATGGTTCAGGACGGTATCCACCATGTTAGACAGGCGGGTAAGATCCTGTATTCCCTGGTGCAGGGCCCGTTGCAGTCGGTGTGCAAACTGGTGGTGAGCCCTCACGACGTCCTCCATGGTGGGTACACCTGTATTGTGTGTGGGGAAAAAACATCATTACTTCAGAATCCTACCTCTGGTGTTTGTGTCAGGTTCACACAAGCAATATTGTCCTTACCCTCGGGCGCAACATCATCCTGACTATCAGGGGGTGATGGGGAGGCACTGACACTCCAGCCGGCAGCTCCAGCACGTTCTCCATCTGCAAGAGTGTGTGAAGGACATTATGTCAGAAATGCCTAGCTTTTCCATTTCCCAAGTAACAACAACAATGCTTACAGTGTTCGGCCCCTCTAATCAAACTGAAATCACTTACCGCCAACAGCATCAGGTTGGCGACCAGGCGAGCCCACCTCTGCCTCCACCAACGCAGGCTCAGCAGGGTCCTCCTCCTCCTCATGCCCTGGTGAGGGGCTATTCCCTGGTGGGGATGGTGGCCCAGGTGGCTGCTGCCCCGGTGGTGTGTGGGCTCCAGCTGCCTCTTGCGGCGGTGGGGTTGGTGGGCCACCTGCAGCCAGTTGTGGGGGAGCCTCATCGGCTGACACTTCCGCATCTGCAGATTATCTATTATATAATCGCGAATCGGAAAAGCGCCCCTCCGCGCGCACTTTCCGATGTCGTCATGTGGATACGAATTTAACATTGGGCGTGAAGCGCCCAATGCTGCGCGAGCAATGGCCGCGAGGCCATTGCGAGTCGCTGGCCCAAAATCGATCCACAGGCTCGGCCATAACCTTAGCGATTTACCGCTCAGGTAGCGCGAGCAATGGCCGCGAGGCCATTGCGAGTCGCTGCCTGAGCCGCAACTCGCTCCCCGCAACTCGCCACCCCAATGTCCGCACAGCCTCCCCCAGGTCCAAACAGGCCCCCCATGTCCGCACAGGCCCCCCCCCCCATGTCCGCACAGGCCCCCCCCCCCATGTCCGCACAGGCCCCACCCCCCATGTCCGCACAGGCCCCCCCCCCCATGTCCGCACAGGCCCCCCCCCCCCATGTCCGCACAGGCCCCCCCCCATGTCCGCACAGGCCCCCCCCCCCATGTCCGCACAGGCCCCCCCCCTGTCCGCACAGGCCCCCCCCCCATGTCCGCACAGCCCCCCCATGTCCGCACACCCACCCCCAACCAGGCCACAGAAGCCCATAATACTGTAGTGTACACCGCTATAGTATACTACAGTCCCATGCCCATAAGCGCCATGGGACTGTAGTATACCATCGCGCTGTACACTACAGCCCCCTGCCGCCGCACCCCTACACGCTAAGCCCCGACCGCCCATACTACTGTAGTGTACACCGCTATAGTATACTACAGTCCCATGCCCATAAGCGCCATGGGACTGTAGTATACCATCGCACTGTACACTACAGCCCCCTGCCGCTCTAAGCGCTTAGTGTACACCGCTATAGTATACTACAGTCCCATGCCCATAAGCGCCATGGGACTGTAGTATACCATCGCGCTGTACACTACAGCCCCCTGCCGCCGCACCCCTACACGCTAAGCCCCGACCGCCCATACGACTGTAGTGTACACCGCTATAGTATACTACAGTCCCATGCCCATAAGCGCCATGGGACTGTAGTATACCATCGCGCTGTACACTACAGCCCCCTGCCGCCGCACCCCTACACGCTAAGCCCCGACCACCTAACCCCCGACCCGCAGCATACTAAGCCCCCGCCGATACCTCCTAAGCCCCGCCGTCTACCCCCTAAGCCACCGCCGCCCTTAAGCTCCTACCCCCTAAGCCCCGCAGCAGCCCCTAAGCCCCTACCCCCTAAGCCCCGTAGCATCCTAGGCCCCCGCCGATACCCCTTAAGCCATGCCGCCTACCCCCTAAGCCCCTACCCCCTAACCCCCGTAGCATCCTAGGCCCCCGCCGATACCCCCTAAGTCCGCCGCACCCGTACACGCTAAGCCCCTACCCCCTAACCCCCGCAGCATCCTAAGCCCCCGCCGATACCCCCTAAGCCCCGCCGTCTACCCCCTGCCCCTATCGCTAAAGCCCTACACCCTAAGCCCCCAAAGTCCCCTAACCTAACGCCGCTCTCACCTAAGGCCCTACACCCGAAGCCCCCGCCGTCCCCTAACCTAACGTCCCCGTCTTTCACTTACATGCCTTCAAGTCATCTGATCGTCCGTCCGATCCACAAGTCCTCCGTCCGGCCAGGCGTCCTCTTCCTCCGGCCCCGGGGGTCTTCTCTCTTCCTTCCGCCATCTCCGCCTCTTCGTCCGGCCCCGGGGATCTTCTGTCTTCTTTTCGCAAACTTCCATCTCCGACGTCCTCTTCCTTCTCATTAACATAGAATGGACGAAAAATCCGCCATTCTACCTTAATGAGATCTGAGGCCCTCTTCTGATTGGTCGCTGTATACTGCCCTCAGCCAATCAGAAGAGCCCCTCATTTATTTATTATTTTTTAATTATTTTTAAATTATTTTTTTTATTATTTAATTTATTTATTTTTTTTAAGTCAGACTGAGACACAGTTCTCATTCAGGTCCGCCTTTTTTTTTTTTTTAAATTATTATTTTTATTTAATTATTTATTATTTTTTATTTATTTATTTTATTCTTTTTTAATTATTTTTAAATCATTTTTTTTATTATTTAATTTATTTATTTTTTTTAAGTCAGACTGAGACACAGTTCTCATTCCGGTCCGCCTTTTTTTTTTTTTTAATTATTATTTTTATTTAATTATTTATTATTTTTTATTATTTTTTTTTTATTATTTTTTAATTATTTTTAAATCATTATTTTTATTATTTAATTTATTTATTTTTTTACTTGCGACAGTGAGACACAGTTCTCATTCCGGTCCGCCTTTTTTTTTTCCCATTGACATACATTAGCGGTGTGTCGGCGATTTTATGGCCGTCCACCTGGTTCTATTTGTCGGCCCTAAAATCGCGGACACACCGCTAATGCATCTCTATGGGCAGTCAGCTCGATTTCGGATTGAACGCCGACCAATCAGAATTCGAGCTGTGACTGCCCATAGAGATGCATTAGCGGTGTGTCCGCGATTTTAGGGCCGACACATAGAACCAGGTGGCCGGCCATAAAATCGCCGACACACCGCTAATGTATGTCAATGGGAAAAAAAAAGGCGGACCGGAATGAGAACTGTGTCTCACTGTCGCAAGTAAAAAAATAAATAAATTAAATAATAAAAATAATGATTTAAAAATAATTAAAAAATAATAAAAAAAAATAATAAAAAATAATAAATAATTAAATAAAAATAATAATTAAAAAAAAAAAAAAGGCGGACCGGAATGAGAACTGTGTCTCAGTCTGACTTAAAAAAAATAAATAAATTAAATAATAAAAATAATGATTTAAAAATAATTAAAAATTAATAAAAAAAATTAATAAAAAATAATAAATAATTAAATAAAAATAATAATTAAAAAAAAAAAAAAGGCGGACCGGAATGAGAACTGTGTCTCAGTCTGACTTAAAAAAAATAAATAAATTAAATAATAAAAATAATGATTTAAAAATAATTAAAAATTAATAAAAAAAATAAATAAAAAATAATAAATAATTAAATAAAAATAATAATTAAAAAAAATAAAAAGGCAGACCAGAATGAGAACTGTGTCTCAGTCTGAGTTAAAAAAAATAAATAAATTAAATAATAAAAAAAGTTATTTAAAAATAATTAAAAAATAATAAACAACAACAAAAAAAAAAATAAATAAATAATTAAATAAAAATAATAATTAAAAAAAAAAAAAAAAAAGGCGGACCTGAATGGAGACTCTTTGGAAAGAGTGTCCATTCAACGCCCAATCAGCACTCACGTTACGCCCCCCCGCCATTTTGTGCTTTCAAACGCCCAATCAGCACTCACTTTACGCCCCCCCCCGCCATTTTGTGGTTTCAAATTTCACAGCCCAGTTTATAAGGCGCGAAATTTGAAATCACAAATCATTTCGCCTACCCGCTACCTCGAAGACGGACTGCCGGATTCCGAGGCCGCAAGAAGACTCGCTTCTGGATTTACCGAAGCAAGCTTCAAGACGACCGCTACTACCCTACAGCTAAGATATCCTTTCTGAGCTAAAACCTTTCTTTATTTTCTTTCTTTTACCTTTTCTACCGCTCCCCAGCCCACTCACTACCACTAACCGCCGCCGCTCCCCAGCCCTCACAGCACCGTCTCCCCGCCGCCGCCGTTGCTGCTCCCCAGCCCCCGCCAATAGCTACTCTCCGGACCATGGAGCGAGTCGCTGCCTGAGCCGCAACTCGCTCCCCCATGTCCGCACACCCCGCCGCCGCCGCATGTCCGCACACCCACCGTCGCCGCCATGTCCGCACACACGCCGCCGCTGCCATGTCCGCACACCGCCGCCATGCCGCCACCGCCGCCATGTCCGCACACCCGCCGCCATGTCCGCACACCCCGCCGCCATGTCCGCACACTCGCCGCCATGTCCGCAACACCGCCGCCCATGTCCGCACACTCGCCGCCATGTCCGCACACCCCGCCGCCGCCATGTCCGCACACCCGCCGCCATGTCCGCACACCCGCCGCCATGTCCGCACACCCGCCGCCATGTCCGCACACCCCGCCGCCAGCCGCCATGTCCGCACCACCCGCCGCCGCCATGTCCGCACACCCGCCGCCGCATGTCCGCACACCCGCCGCCATGTCCGCCACCCGCCGCATGTCCGCACACCCGCCGCCCGCCGCCATGTCCGCACACCCGCCGCCGCCATGTCCGCACACCCGCCGCCGCCATGTCCGCACACCCCGCCGCCGCCATGTCCGCAACCCGCGCCGCCGCCATCCGCACCACCGCCGCCGCCATGTCCGCACACCCGCCGCCATGTCCGCACACCCGCCGCCGCCATGTCCGCACACACCGCCGCCATGTCCGCACACCCGCCGCCATGTCCGCACACCCCGCCGCCAGCCGCCATGTCCCACACCCGCCGCCGCCATGTCCGCACACCCGCGCCATGTCCGCACACCCGCCGCCCATGTCCGCACACCCGCCGCCGCCATGTCCGCACACCCGCCGCCGCCATGTCCGCACACCCGCCGCCGCCATGTCCGCACACCCGCCGCCGCCATGTCCGCACACCCGCCGCCATGTCCGCACACCCGCCGCCATGTCCGCACACCCGCCGCCATGTCCGCACACCCGCGCCATGTCCGCCAGCCCGCCCATGTCCGCACACCCGCCGCCGCCATGTCCGCACACCCGCCGCCGCCATGTCCGCACACACCGCCGCCGCCATGTCCGCACACCCGCCTCCGCCATGTCCGCACACCCCGCCGCCATGTCCGCACACCCGCCGCCGCCGCCATGTCCGCACACACCGCCGCCGCCCGCCATGTCCGCACACCCGCCGCCGCCATGTCCGCACACCCGCCGCCGCCGCCAGTCCGCACACACCCGCTCCCGCCGCTGTCCCCTGCCCCTCTCGCTAAAGCCCTAAACCCTAACCCCCCCGCCGTCCCCTAACCTAACGCCGCTGTCACCTAAGGCCCTACACCCGAAGCCCCCGCCGTCCCCTAACCTAACGCCGCTGTCACCTAAGGCCCTACACCCGAAGCCCCCGCCGTCCCCTAACCTAACGTCGCTGTCACCTAAGGCCCTACACCCGAAGCCCCCGCCGTCCCCTAACCTAACGTCCCCGTCGATCACTTACATGCCTTCAAGTCATCTGATCGTCCGTCCGGCGAGGCGTCCTCTTCCTCCGGCCCCGGGGGTCTTCTCTCTTCTTTCCGCCATCTCCTGCCTCTTCGTCCGGCCCGGGGATCTTCTGTCTTCTTTTCGCTAACTTCCACCTCCGACGTCCTCTTCCTCTTCTGATTGGTCGCTGTATACTGCCCTCAGCCAATCAGAAGAGCCCCTCTTTTTTTATTATTTTTAAATTATTTTTAAATCATTTTTTTTATTATTTAATTTATTTATTTTTTTAAAGTCAGACTGAGACACAGTTCTCATTCCGGTCCGCCTTTTTTTTTTTTTTTAATTATTATTTTTATTTAATTATTTATTATTTTTTATTAATTTTTTTTATTATTTTTAAATTATTTTTAAATCATTATTTTTATTATTTAATTTATTTATTTTTTTACTTGCGAGTGAGACACAGTTCTCACTGCGGTCCGCCTTTTTTTTCCCATTGACATACATTAGCGGTGTGTCGGCGATTTTATGGCCGCCCACCTGGTTCTATTTCTCGGCCTTAACATCGCGGACACACCGCTAATGCATCTCTATGGGCAGTCAGCCCGATTTCGGATTGAACGCCGACCAATCAGAATTCGAGCTGACTGCCCATAGAGATGCATTAGCGGTGTGTCCGCGATTTTAGGGCCGACGAATAGAACCAGGTGGCCGGCCATAAAATCGCCGACACACCGGTAATGTATGTCAATGGGTAAAAAAAGGCGGACCGCAATGAAACTGTCTCATTGAAGTAAAAAATAAATAAATTAAATAATAAAAAAGATTAAAATAATTAAAAAATAATAAAAAAATAAATAAAAAAAAATAATTAAATAAAAATAAAAATAAATAAAAAAAAATAAAAATAATTAAAATAAAAAAATTATTTAATAATACAAAAAAATTTAAAAAAAAAAAAATTACAAAAATAATTAAAAAAAAAATAATACTAATATACGTAATAATAATGCTATTAATCCTAATATGTATCTATATAAGTAATAATTATCATAATGTAATAATTATCTATTAATGTAAAATTATGCTATAATAATAATTATGCTATTAATGTAATAATTATGCTATTAATCTAATAATTATGCTATTAATGGTAATAATTGCATTAATGCTATATTATCATAGTGCTAATAATTATGCTATTAATGGTAATAATTTTTAATGGTAATTAATTATAAATTAATATGCTATTAATGGTAATAATTATGCTATTAATGGTAATTATTATGCTATTAATGGTAATAATTATGCTATTAATGCTAATAATTATGCTATTAATGGTAATAATTATGCTATTAATGCTAATAATATTTATTAATGCTAATAATTATTCATTATGTAAATTTATGCTATATGCAATAATTATGGTATTAATGTAATAATTATGGTATTATGCTAATTATGGTATTAAGTTTATGCTATTAATGCTAATATGATTAATGCTAATTATGGTATTAATAATATTTATGCTATTATTGGTAATAATTATGCTATTAATGCTATATTATTGTTATTATGAGCTATATAATTATTGATGATGTTTGATGATGGTTTTGATGATGCTTTTGATATGGTTATGATATCTTTGATGTGATTATGATGCTATATATTTTTGATATGTTTGATATTTTGATATGTTTTAATTATGGTATTGTATTATGATGCTAATAATTATGCTATTAATGTACTAATTATGCTATTAATGCTAAATTATGTATTAATGGTAATTATCTATTAATGCAATAATTATGGTATAATGCTAATAATTATGTATTAATGCTAATATATTATGCTATTAATGTAATATTAAGTATAATGCTAATATTATGCATAATGTATTATGCTATTAATGGATGAATTATTTGTATAATGTCTAATTATGTATTAATGCCAATTTATGTATTAATGCTAATAATTATGGTATTAATGCTAATAATTATGGTATTAATGCTAATTTATGGTTTAATGCTAATTATGCTATTAATGTATAGGTTATGATATTTATGGATATTAGATAAATGCTAATATGCTATAGCTAATAATATGCTATTAATGGTAATAATATGCGATTAATGCTAATAATTATGCTATTAATGCTAATAATTATGCTATTATAATGCTAATTATGTTATTAATGGTAATAATTATGCTATTAATGGCAATAATTATGCTATTAATGGTAATAATATGGTATTAATGGTAATAGTTATGCTATTAATGGTAATAATATGCTATAATGTAATAATTATGCTATTAATGCTAATAATTATCTATTAATGCTAATAATTATTCTATTAATGGTAATATTATGCTATTAATGCTAATAATTATGCTATTAATGCTAATAATTATGGTATTAAATGCTAATAATTATGGTATTAATGCTAATAATTAAGGTATTAATGCTAATTATGCTATTATGCTAATTATGCATAAGCTAATTATGGTATTAATGGTAATAATTATGCTATTAATGCTACTATTATTGTTATTGATGATGCTATGATGATGTTTTGATGATGGTTTTGATGATGGTTTTGATGATGCTATTGATGATGCTATTAGATGATGCTATTATGAGATGGTTTTGATGAGGGTTTTGATGATGGTTTTGATATTAAGGTATTGGTATATGTAATGCACATAATTATGCTATTAATGTTAATAATTATGCTATTAATGCTATAATTATGCTATTAATGGTAATATGCATTAATGCTAATAATTATGTATTAATGCTAATAATTAAGTATTAATGCTAATAATTATGCTATTAATGTAATATTATGCTATTAATGCTAATAATTATGCTATTAATGGTAATAATTATGCTATTAATGTCAATAATTAGGTATTATGCAATAATTATGGTATTAATGCTAATAATTATGGTATTAATGCTAATAATTATGGTATTAATGCTAATTATGTATTAATGCTAATTATTGCTATTAATGGTAATAATTATGGTATTATGGTAATAATTATGGTATTAATGCTAATAATTATGCTATTAATGCTAATAATGATTATTAATGCTAAAAATTATGCTATAATGCTAATAATTATGGTATTAATGATAATAATATGGTATTAATGCTAATATTATGTATTAATGCTAATATTATTGTTATTGATGATGGTATTGATGATGGTATTGATGATGCTATTGATGAGGTTTGAATGATGGTTTTGATGATGTTTTGATGATGTTTGATGATGGTTTTGATATTTATGATTGTATTATGTATGCACATAATAATTATGTATTAATGTTAATAATTATGCTATTAATGTTAATAAGTATGCTATTAATGCTAATAATTATGCTATTAATGGTAATTATGCTATTAATGCTAATAATTATGTATTAATGCTAATAATTATGGTATTAATGCTAATAATTATGCTATTATGGTAATATTTATGCTATTAATGCTAATAATTATGCTAAATGTAATAATTTAATGCTATTAATGCCAATAATTATGGTATTAATGCTAATAATTATGGTATTAATGCTAATAATTATGGTATTAATGCTAATTATGGTATTAATGGTAATAATTATGTACTTATGGTAATAATTATGGTATTAATGCTAATAATTATGGTATTAATGCTAATAATATGCTTTTAGCTAATAATAATGCTATTGCTAATATTATTGTTATTGATGATGCTATTGATGATGCTTGATGATGCTATTGATGATGTTTTGAGTGTTTTGATGATGCTATTGATGATGGTTTTGATGATGGTTTTGATGATGGTTTTGATGATGGTTTTTATTATGTATGCACATAATAATTATGCTATTAATGTTAATAATTATGCTATTAATGCTAATAATTATGCTATTAATGGTAATTATGCTATTAATGCTAATAATTATGGTATTAATGCTAATAATTATGCTATTAATGGTAATATTTATGCTATTAATGCTAATAATTATGCTATTAATGGTAATAATTATGCTATTAATGCCAATAATTATGGTATTAATGACAATAATTATGGTATTAATGCTAATAATTATGGTATTAATGCTAATTATGGTATTAATGCTAATTATGGTATTAATGCTAATTATGCTATTAATGGTAATAATTATGGTATTTATGGTAATAATTATGGTATTAATACTAATAATTATGCTATTAATTCTAATAATTATGCTATTAATGATAATAATTATGCTATTAATGCTAATAATAATGCTATTGCTAATATTATTGTTATTGATGATGGTATTGATGATGCTATTGATGATGCTATTGATGATGGTTTTGATGATGCTATTGATGATGGTTTTGATGATGGTTTTGATGATGGTTTTGATGATGGTTTTGATGATGGTTTTGATATTTATGGTATTGGTATTATGTATGCACATAATAATTATGCTATTAATGTTAATAATTATGCTATTAATGTTAATAATTATGCTATTAATGCTAATAATTATGCTATTAATGGTAATTATGCTATTAATGCTAATAATTATGGTATTAATGCTAATAATTATGGTATTAATGCTAATAATTATGCTATTAATGGTAATATTTATGCTATTAATGCTAATAATTACGCTATTAATGGTAATAATTATGCTATTAATGGTAATAATTATGCTATTAATGCCAATAATTATGGTATTAATGCTAATAATTATGGTATTAATGCTAATAATTATGGTATTAATGCTAATTATGGTATTAATGGTAATAATTATGGTATTAATGGTAATAATTATGGTATTTATGGTAATAATTATGCTATTAATGCTAATAATTATGCTATTAATGCTAATAATAATGCTATTGCTAATATTATTGTTATTGATGATGCTATTGATGATGCTATTGATGATGCTATTGATGATGGTTTTGATGATGGTTTTGATGATGGTTTTGATATTTATGGTATTGGTATTATGTATGCACATTCAATGTCCTTAAGTATTCAGTGACCTCTTACTATTATTGATATGAATGAGAAACATGTTTATATATTTGTAATACGTTGTAGGGTAAATTAAAGGACATACAAAACATGATATTTAAATATGTTCATTGTCTATCTGGAACTTATTATTTTCCTTAATAATTTATTCTATACTTTTCAAGAATTCTTTTCTCCCAAAAAGCTTTTGTAAAAGCTCTTGCGTACCTATACATCTCCAAGCATAGTATTACCTTTGTATGTTCTAACATGACTTCAAAGGATACTAGCAAGGATGTTGGCGGGTACAAAGCCGCATGGATGCGTAAGACACGTGCTAAAGAAACTGAAGAAGAGCGACAATGTCGTTTGGATAAGTCTAAAGCTGAGTATAAGCAACGCATTGCAACGGAGTCGCTGGAAGAAAAACAACTACGGTTGGCCAAAAATGCTCAGAAGCTACATCAACGGCGTCAAAAAAAAAAAGCGACACCACCAGTACATCACTCTGCTGATCAGACAGTAACCTCCTCAGTACAACAGTCTGCTGATCAAACTACAAGCTCACCTGTACAATACTCTGCTGATGTAACTCAGTGTGCTGATCAAACAGTAACCTCATCAGTACTACAGTCTGCTGATCCAACTGTAAGCTCACCAGTACTACAGTTTGCTCTAGCTCTTTCTAGCAGTTCACCGGATGAAAGGAGCACAATTCCTCAAGTTTCATCACCGCGCAAAGCAACAGCAAAGCGTAAACATTGTGCTGAGGAGACGTCACGCACAAAACGTTTTCGCCTTGAACAACAACAAACTCCTTTGGAGGCACAAATTGCTCAGGAGTCTTCACTATCCAAACAGAGCCGCTTACGTAAAAGTGGTGCCTCCCGTCGTCAACACCGCAAAAAGACGTCTTCTACTGTTACACAAGTGGATCCTGACTCTTTTTCTGCTTTATTACTTCAACGTCTCATCTATGTCGGTTTGTAGAAAGAAAATCGTATTTACCTACCTACACCTCCCTCTTCATATCCACCTGGATTTACAGATAGTGATTTTGGCATTGTGGAACATACCTGTGGCTCTATGATATTCATATGTAAGCATTGTGAAGCTCGACATTTCATGGATGAGATGCCATCGGATAAACTGTATACTCTCTGTTGTCACAAGGGGAAGGTCAAGGTTCCGTTACCTCAGTATCCAGAGATGTTGGAATGTATTCTTAAAGGTCAGAGTCCATACAGTCGGAATATGATGAATAACATCAGAAGTATTAATAGTTCATTTGGTTTTGCTTCTATGGGTGCAAGTATTGCTCCCCCACCTGGACATGGCCCTTATTGCTTCCGGATTCATGGCCAAATTTATCACCGTACTGGAACACTACATCCTGCTCCAGATCAAGCTCCTGCTTATGCCCAACTCTACATTTTAGATACTGCCACTGCTAATGACCAACGTTTACAGTGTGATGAAAATAAGAAATGTCATCCTAAATTGATGCGGCTCATTGCTAACTTATTAGATCGCATTAATCCTTTTGTTTCCGCATACAAAATGTTACGTTTTGTTGAACAAGAGGAACAGGAGAAGGCAATTGAAAATGGTACTGTCATGCCTAATATCATCATGGCTCTTAAACAGGATCGAGAACAAGACCCAAGACGTTATAATAAGCCAATTGTTAATGAAGTTGCTGTGGTCTTTGAAAATGCTGATGGAGAGCCACCTTTCAATAGAGACATTTTAATTCATCTGAAACCTGACCCAAACAATCCTTTAGCTCCAAAAACACAGCAAGTTAGTATTCTCCACAGTAATTTGGATGCTTTACTGTATCCGTTATTTTTTCCGCATGGTGAACAAGGCTGGCATGAGGGACTGAAGCATCAAGGTGAAAATCCACGGAGAATTACACAATTGCAGTATTACTGTTATTTGCTATCTGTACGTCCTGGGTTCAATCCTATTTTAAATGGTGGAAAACTAACGCAACAGTATTTAGTAGATGCGTATATAAAAATTGAGGCTAATCGCTTAAATTTTATACGTCAACATCAAAAAGACTTAAAAGTGGAAGACTATTGCGTACTACAGGAACATCTGCAAAGAAAATCTTTTGAAAAAGGAATTCCTATTGGCAAGACGGTCATTTTACCATCGTCATTTGAAGGCAGTCCCAGAAACATGCAGCAGAGGTATCAAGATGCCATGGCTATTGTTACAAAATTTGGACGGCCAGATCTTTTTATAACAATGACCTGTAATCCCAAATGGAGCGAGATTATCCACAATTTAGAACCATGGCAAAGGGTGGAACACAGACCGGATTTAGTCGCCAGTGTCTTCAAAATAAAATTAGAAGCCCTATTAAAAGATATAAACAGTGGATTATTTGGCAAGATTTGTGCAATGATTCATGTAATAGAATTCCAAAAGCGAGGACTACCACATGCTCACATTTTGGTTATTCTGGATAGCAATTCCAAATTACGCACTGAGGTAGATGTCGATCGTACTGTTTGGGCAGAAATTCCTGACCCATCCGAGTATCCTGTGCTCCATCAAATTGTGATGCAACATATGATTCATGGACCCTGTGGACAATTGAACCCCAATTCTCCATGTATGGATATTGGAAAGTGTAAAAAAGGATTCCCAAAAGATTTCCAACCAAAAACTCTAATAGCACACGATGCCTACCCAACTTATCAACGCAATGCAGGACCTTCATTTACACAACGTTCTCACATGGTTGATAATTCTTGGGTTGTTCCCTATAACCCTTTCTTACTATTAAAGTATAAGTGTCATATAAATGTGGAAATCTGTGCATCCATTCAAAGTGTCAAGTATCTATTCAAATATGTTTACAAGGGGCATGATAAAGCCAATCTGGAAATTTCTCAAACAAACATACAACATGAAGAACCTCACCAATTTATGGACTCAAGATACGTCAGTGCACCGGAGGCAGCTTGGAGAATTTTTGCCTATCCAATGCATAAACAATCACACAGCATTGTTCGCCTTGCCGTACATCTGCCACAGTCACAACCCCTTTATTTTCATGAAGATGCTTCTGTTGAGAACATTGCTGCCATGACACATAAAAAATCAACTCTTATGGCCTACTTTGAACTGAATGAGAATGACCCACGTGCTCATGAATACTTCTACCGCCAAATTCCTGAGCACTATGTCTGGAAAGCTGGTGCATGGGAAATTAGGCAGAAACGTGGAACAGTAGTCATTGGAAGAATGTATACGGTCAGTATGAAAGATGAAGAACGCTACTATTTACGGTTGTTGTTACTACATGTAAAAGGAGCAACAAGATTTGAGCACATTAAGACCGTTAATGAAGTCGAGTACCCAACTTTTAAACAGGCAGCAATAGCCCTTGGATTACTTTTGGATGACAGTGTTTGGCGAAATACCTTACTGGATGGCTGTGTTCTAAACATGCCTGCACAGCTTCGGGATATGTTTGCTTACATATGTATCTTTGGTCCTCCTGCTCATCCATTGGAGTTGTGGCAAGAATTTAAAAAAGATTTTATTGAAGACTACTGCCGTGCATATCACCCTAACAATGAGGACTGTGAGCATTGTGAAGGCTATGCAATGACAGATGTTCAAAATGTGTTAAAATTTCATGGCAAAAGCTTTACGGATTTTAATCTACCACGCCCCAAAAGAAAACAACAACTACAACCACAATACGACAAAGAGGAGGAGTTTAGAAGAGCCCAAGAAATGAAAGAAACTTTAAATCAACAACAACTTTTGGCCTATAATGCCATAAATGAAGCATTACAGGATACAAGTCAGCAAGCTAAGTGTTTTTTCATTGATGGCCCAGGTGGCAGTGGGAAAACATATTTGTATGATTTGTTAATTCGTCAAATAAGAGGAGAAGGAGAAACTGTGTCACCTGCTGCCAGTACTGGGATTGCAGCCAACTTATTGGAAGGAGGAAGAACCATCCATTCACTTTACGGGATACCTATTCCAATCAATGAAACGTCTGTGTCAAGAATCAAAAATGATACTGATGCTGCACACCATTTGAAGAATACTAAACTTTTCATTATTGATGAATCCACTATGCTATCTAAATACGCACTGCATGTCATTGACCAACTATTAAAGGATGTTATGACCAAAGATATCTCGAAGAAAAATAAAACACCCTTTGGAGGGAAAGTCATTGTTCTGGGAGGAGACTTTCGTCAGTGTCTTCCTATTATTCCTCATGGAACACGAACTGATATCGTAGAGAGCTGCATTAAATATTCCAGACAATGGCAGATTTTCACTCAATTGCCACTACTTGACAACATGCGCTCTGTTGATCCAGAATACAGCAATTGGATACTTCAGCTGGGAAATGGACAATTGACCAATTCTTATAACCTTGGAGATGATGTTATAGAAATCCCTGAAGATATGATTTGCACAGGTTCACTAATATTTGACATTTTTGGTGAAAACATTGTAATTGATGTCAATGACAATGAAAGCATTCATACAGCAGCATCACATGCCATTCTTTGCCCCAAAAATGATGATGTGGATCAGGTCAACTCTAAGATCATGGATTGCATTGCTGGAGAGTATACAGAATACATTAGTGATGATTCCATTGATCCGGATGAGACAGAGGACCCAGAGCAATACCCTGTTGAGTTTTTAAATTCACTTACACCCACGGGGATGCCATCTCATCGTCTGAAATTAAAAATCGGCACCATTGTAATGCTTTTGAGGAACTTCAACAGCAGAAAAGGTCTTTGCAATGGGACTCGCTTAATTGTCACCGGTTTGTTTGCCAACATGATTCGAGCAAGAGTCATTACTGGGTCTGCTGGAGGAAATGTGGTTTTCATTCCCAGGATTGATTTGTGCCCATCAGAAACCGGCTTGCCTTTTAAGTTAAGACGATTTCCTCTGAAGCCAGCTTTTGCCATGACAATAAACAAATCCCAAGGACAAACACTTGAGAAAGTAGGGATTTTTTTGCCAGAACCTGTTTTTGGACATGGACAATTGTATGTGGCTTTTTCAAGAGTGAGAAGACGATCCAATGTAAAAGTGAAAGTGGTGGACACTCCAATCCAAGGAAAATTGCTGCCTAACAGTGACAAAGTATTTACCAAAAATATTGTCTACAAGAATATTTTGCACTGAACTCTTCCCTATGACTATTCTTCTGTTTATTTATCTTTTGAAAAAAAAAAAAAAAAAAAAAAAAAAATTTTACTGTTTTACATTTTATTCTTTTATATACTGATTTCTACTATATTTTTGTGAACACACATTTAAAATAATATGAGAGATGTGTATCATCCACATTTCTACAGTGGGTGATAGAAACCACTATTTCAAGCTCCAGCACTATATGTGCTGAGAGATTTCATTGTCACTCTTTACAGGGAGAGGTTTTTGTGAACAGCTAAGAGACGGGTGGGATGGCTGTTCACACACATCTCATTAGCAAGGTGTGTTCCACATGTTTAGATAGATAGGGACAAACATAAATTATTAATTAGATTCTACCACGACATTTTTCTTAGATTTTTTCAGTTTGTTGAGGAATATACTAAATGATAATAATTGATCATGAAGGACTCACCAACAATATACTTGCTGTAATTTTCATAATTGCATATATGTAATTTGTACTTAACTTGCGGTTTGTGCAGACAACATAGTTGCGGCAGTGTCATCCACATCAACTGCAGTCACCTGTGGTTAGTTAGTCGATGCATCTTATGCACCTGCTGAAGCTACGTTAACTCCATTTACCGTAGGTTAACTACAAGTTTTTTTGTTATTGCATGGATATTGCTGCAAGTCTGTAGCTGGTAACTCCTTCTGTATCAATTTACAAAATTTTATTATTTACATCACAATCCTCAAAAAATCTAAGAAAAATTCAGGTATAAAAAATATTTAAATTATATCAATTCGGATTTAGTTAGATTAGGACTCACCAGGCGTAAGGGCATCTTGACGCGATTGGTGGGCTGACACAAACTGGCTGATACACCTATTACTGTTAATTCATCAATTTTAATGATTGATGCATTAAGAAGTATTGCTACTTTGTGTTCTAAGACCCTTACAACATAATTATTCAATTTTCCTTATATGATATCAACAATACAAATATATGTAGTTGCTGTAAAGATGTCATTGGAATAATTGGATTATTTAAAAATCTTTAAAAAAACAATAAACATATTCTAGACAACCAATGCATTTGCATTAGTCTAACAGCTATAACTACTATAATCAAATTAACGTACGTTCTAGAATCCCGATGCATTTGCATCGGGCTCACAGCTAGTGAAACAATAATTGATGTGTCAGCATACTGTTTAGGCTCTGAGATGTATTGACAGTAGGGCTGGGCGATTTTGGAAAAAATCAAAATCTCGATTTTTTTTAAACCTATAGACGATTTTCGATTTAAATCTCGATTTTTTTTTTATATATGTATACAGCATACACAGTGTATACAGCATACACAGTGTATACAGCATACACACAGTATATACATCATACACACAGTATATATATCATACACACAGTATATACTATATATATATCATACACACAGTATATACAGTATCATACACACAGTATATACACACAGTATATACAGTATCATACACACAGTATATACAGTATCATACACACAGTATATACAGTATCATACACACAGTATATACAGTATCATACACAGTATATACAGTATCATACACACAGTATATACAGTATCATACACACAGTATATACACACAGTATATACAGTATCATACACACAGTATATACAGTATCATACACACAGTATATACAGTATCATACACACAGTATATACAGTATCATACACAGTATATACAGTATCATACACACAATATATACAGTATCATACACACAGTATATACACACAGTATATACAGTATCATACACAGTATATACAGTATCATACACACAGTATATACAGTATCATACACACAGTATATACAGTATCATACACACAGTATATACAGTATCATACACACAGTATATACAGCATCATACACACAGTATATACAGCATCATACACAGTATATACAGCATATATCATACACACAGTATATATCATACACACAGCACACACAGTATATATCATACACACAGTATATATCATACACACAGTATACACAGTGCACTGGGCTGTATATAGAGCACGCACAGGCTGCACACACAGCACAGCTGTATATAGATGACAGTCATCTATATACAGCTGTGCTCTGTGTATTATGTGTTTCACTGATGTATACATATATACACCTCAAAGTGTGCCTGACTGAGGTGTGTGTGTGTGTGTGTGTGTGTGTATGTATGTATGTGTGATATAAATATAAATATATATATATATATATATATATTTATATTTATACCTCAGGCAGGCACACTATGAGGTGTATATATGTATACATCAGACAGGCACACACACTATGAGGTGTATATATCATATATACACCTCATAGTGTGCCTGCACCTGCCCTGATGTAGATATATATACACCTCATAACTCCCACAGGCACCCACCCACCCCCCTCCACATAAACCCCCCCTCCCACGCCTGTTTAGCGTTACTTTATTAGGAGTAGGACCGGGACCCGGACGACTCAATCTGAGTCAGGAGTCGGGACTCAGGAGGAGGAGGCAGGCCACACCGGTCAGCAGCTGCTAACCTCGGCTCCTCTTCTCCTCTCCATGACTCCGGGTGACGGCGCACCGGGTGACGTCAGCCACAGCGCGACGTGCCCGGGGGGTGTTAACTGCTGCCAGGGGGCGGGGCGGACCAGCACCGGAGCCATGCTGCGCTCTGCTGTGCTGCTTGTCACCGCCGGCCGGGGAGGAGGCGGAGGTCGGCGGCCCCCAGTGTCCGGGCCAGTCCAGCGCCGGCCGGGGAGGAGGAAGAGCGCACCGCAGTGTGCCAGGTGACGCCGGACCGGAAATGCCGCCATTTTAAATCGAATTTCACGATTTGTAAGAAAACTACAATCGTGGCCACAGCAGGGGGCGAATTAATCGAATTAATTCGATTAATCGCCCAGCCCTAATTGACAGTTCAATATTTGTGATATGTGTTTGGTGTTTTTCATATATGGGATGATCTCATGTATTCTGTATGGCGTAGGTATGTGGCATGAGTGTGTTAATTGGTTGGAGGGCATGTAACACTGTAGAGTAATCTTGGGTGGCACATGAACATTATTTTTAGCCAGATGTGTAGTCAGTCTATCTATAATGTGCGGCCTATATTGTCCCCCATTGCATGTCTGCCGGTGTCCCTCTCACTATACCTAGGATGTGTGTCAACGGATTTTTATGTTTTTGTTGTGCTTACATACAATACAAATCATGTGTGGCCCTCTGAAGTACTCACCACGCAGCCTGGCAATCCTGCCACGGATATCGAGTATGCGGCCTGGGCATTTGTGCTTCAGGTCCGCTATCTTCTTCTGGACGGCTTTAGCGGTCCTCTGCACCCCCAGTTGGTTGAGCAGAGCCCGCTGAATCCGCCGAATAGTGGCGCGATTGCGCAGCCTAGGGTGACGGTGGTGCCGATTACCCCAGTAATCATACCGGTCACAGTGGTCAATTAAGATGATGAGCTCTGCCATCCCCCACGTAGCAGCGCGGTGAACGGCCGCCATGACTGCAATGGTGTGTGCAGAGGAGGGGCTGGCACCTTGCAGGCAGAGTGAAAACGAAACTATCGTAATTACGTCATTACGGCCACGTTCCAGGTCACGCACCCTTTGAACTAGTCCTACGCGCAGTGACACGGGCGAAGCACTTCTGCGGCACCTACTGTACAACACCCACAGAGCGATGCGTACAGCAAGCCTGTGCGCTGTGTACTGACTACTCGACTTCAATGCGGTGTCTGTATACGTGCATCAGTGTTTCAGTTGCGCGCAGACACTTAAGGGACACTTTTATGCGGCATCTGCAGTTCAATAAAAAGGCAGGCCGGTCCGTAACACATTGTTCACCGCTGTGTCCAGCATTATTCATTATGTGTTCACAGGATGTGCACACTGTATATGAGAATCATGGGCCATTTGGTTTGTTTTCCCGTAAGTTGTGGGCCGCGTAATTGTACTAAGGTATGATCGTGCATACGGCGCGTATGTGTAGTGCTGAAGGGACAGCTCATCCAAGATGGAGGCCTGTGCGCCAAGGGCCAATCGGCACGCAGAGGCTTCCACCAATGATCGCACATGGGGCGCGGTAAGACGGAGCCGAGGTGACGCCTTAGCTACATTGCAGCTACAGCGCATGGTGTCCAGAGTTCCCTTCCGTTGCTTCTTTACACGCCGATACAGCTCGCTACCATCGGCGATATAGCCATCTGTTTTCGAGCAGAACCCATAAACAGATGTATCTGTCGCCGGCTGTAGCGTCGCGTCTTCAGACGCCGCTACGACGGGCTACATTGACGCTACAAGCTACATTTGTAGCCTGTAGCGGGATGTATCCAGCCTGCCGTCGCGGCGTGTAAAGGTACCATTAATTACATACACATATCACTTAACACAAATAATCAATGACAAAACATTAACATATGTCACGGTTTGCATGTTTATAACATGTTCGAAGATTATGATGCCAAAACGTTAGGTGTTTCCATTATTTTGTCCAACCCCTGTATATTATACATAGATATATGATAGATATTATATACTTTGTTTGTTAATATGATAAACATAGTTAATAGATATATACACACATAGATTTAGGACACATTATAGATACATACTTACATAGTTTAAGCATATATACATAAATAATATATCTACTATATAATTGTCTAGCGGTCACTTCCATCTGAGGCCAAAATCGCGCCCCAGTGGTCATTGGTCGCCGGCAACCGCGGCGGCCAATGAGCGCCGCGTATGCAAAAGAGCTGCGCGTGCAGGTCCGCGGCGATCCAGCCGGAAGATGACCAGCGTCAGCCGGTCATCTCCCAGCTGGCGAGCCGCTGACCTCTGTGCAGCAGTAGCTGAGCTGCGCTAAACTGCCGCACAGAGGTCTGTGGCGAGGCAGCCAGGAGATGTCCCGGCTTCTTGCTGAGGTAGTGCCCCGAGCGGGATTCAAATTCCCCGCCAAGCCGTGCTACGTCCCTGATTGGTCACCGCGGCCGTGGCGACCAATCAGCGAAGCGGCACGGCTTGGTGCGCGGTTTTGAATGCGACCAATCAGTGGCGTGGCATTCAAATCGCGCACAAAGCCGCGCGGCGTGCTTCTCATTGGTCGCCGCGGCGAACAATGTGAGACGCAGCATTCAAACCGCGTGTCAAGCTCAATCTGATTGGTCAGCGCTAAGCGCGGCAACCAATCAGAGAAGCAGCGCGCGCCATGGAGCCATATTTAAAATATGTAGCGGCGCACAGTGTATTTTAAATATGGCGCCATGGCGCGCGCCGCTTCTCTGATTGGTCGGCGCTGAACGTGGCGACCAATCAGATTGAGCGCTGCCGCGCGGGATGCCTGTTTCAGTCTTCACAGGATGGCCAGCGCTCATTGCCTGAGCCAATCCTGAGTCTCCTGTTTCATGAATAAAATGCAAGTGAACACTGATACAGGCATCCCACGCAGCAGTGCTCAATCTGATTGGTTGACGCGTTCAGTGCCGACCAATCAGAGAAGCGGCACGCGCCCAGGCGCCATATTTGAAATACACCATGCGCCGCTGTGTATTTTAAATATGGCGCCAAGGCACGCGCCGCTTCTCTGATTGGTCGGCGCTGAACGCGGTGACCAGATACGCGGCATTCAAACCGCGCGCCAAGCCGCGCGCCACGTCTCTCATTGGTCACCGTAGCGGCCAATGACAATGAAAGACATGGCATTCAAACCGCTTGGTGGGAAATATGAATCCCACGCCGCTGATTGGTTGCCACTCTCAGCAGCGACGAATCAGCAGTGTGGGATTCATTTTTCCCGCCAAGCCGTGCCGCTTCGCTAATTGGTCACTGCAGCGACCAGAGTAGCGCGGCTTGGCGCGCTGTTTGAATTCCGAGTCATAGTGTGACGCAGTTCACTCTTGTTTACAAGGCTGTCGGTTACTGTGACGCAATTCAATCCTGTCTACAAGGCTGTTAGTCAGTGTGACGAACTTCTCTCCTGTCTACAAGGCTGTCAGTCAGTGTGACGAAGTTCACTCCTGTCTACAAGGCTGTCAGTCAGTATGACGTCCTTCACTACTGTCTACAAGGCTGTCAGTCATAGTCTGATGAACTTTACTCCTGTCTACAAGGTCTGTCAGTCAGTGTGACGAACTTCACTCCTGTCTACAAGGCTGTCAGTCAGTATGAAGTCCTTCACTACTGTCTACAAGGCTGTCAGTCATAGTCTGATGAACTTTACTCCTGTCTACAAGGTCTGTCAGTCAGTGTGACGAACTTCACTCCTGTCTACAAGCCTTTCAGTCAGTGTGGATTCCTAAACGCCTTCAAACCAGTTGTGGGGACCACAACTGGACCAGGTGAGTGGCTCCATAGCACTACCATATTACACTATTGTCACTAGTGATAGGGCACTATTGCGCCTCTTGTCCCCCCCCTTTTATATTTTTCAGTCAGTGTGACGCAGTTCACTCCTGTCTACAAGGCTGTCAGTCAGTGTGACGAAGTTCACTCCTGTCTATAAGGCTTGTCAGTCATAGTGTGCTGTTCTTCAGTCATATATACATGTTTTAGAATACCCGATGCGTTAGAATCGGGCGACCATCTAGTATTTATATAATATAATAATGTATATAATAATATTTATTCATTTATATCGCACTAATAATTCCATAGTGCTTTACATACATTTGCAACATTGTCCCCTTTGGGGCTCACAATCTAAACATCCTATCAGTATGTCTTTCAAGTTTCATAGTTACATCTATCTACTATATAAAAATAGAATATAACAACATTTCTTTGGATTGTCTTTCTGTTACTATTATGTAAAAGTATGAAGCTTTGTCATCTTTTGTTTACATGTTAATACATTGTGTTCTTTCACTTCCTTTCTGTTTTGCTGCTCCACTTTGGAAACGGACAATCACACACACATCAAACTGCATAAAACAATGTACCACATCCAATTATAGTCACAACAGATTACAAGAGACCGTATAGCAGGCGCGTATCTAGGGGGGTGCAGCCGGACTTTTTGCCCCGGGCGCCAGTCAGTGGAGGGCGCAGCGCCGCCGCCGGCGGAACTAATCTCCTCGCCGCATATTGTGCACGGTCACGGGCGGCCGCGGAGCTGTGTGCACACAACCATCCCCTGCTGCTGGTCCGCCCCGCCCCTTGGCAGCAGTTAACACCCACATACCACCCCCCCCCTCGGGCACGTCGCGCTGTGGCTGACGTGACGTCACCCGGCGCGCCGCACAGACGGAATCACGGAGAGGAGAAGAAGAGGAGCCGAAGGTAGGAGCTGCTGACCGCTGTGGCCTGCCTCCTCCTCCTGAGTCCCCACTTCTGACTCAGATTGAGACGTCCGGGTCCCGGTCCGTCCTCCTAGGCAACCGCCCCCCGTCCTCACCTACCTTGGGGGGAAGAAGGGGGCGCCGAAATAAAAGTTTGCCCCGGGAGCCATCACACCTAGGTACACCTCTGCCGTATAGTGTAACCACACATCAAACAGAGGAGACACCACATAGTGAACATCGCTCAAGAAACACAACCCCACATACCAAGATACAGCACACAACAAGGAAAAGACGTCAAATCATGCAACAAATACAACACACAAATGCGGAAGGATGACATACAACAGGTACGTTGGAAAGCACAAACAGTGTGACACATGTCCACTGCTCCTGTTAGCACCACTAAGGATACACAGATGTTCATTTTACCGCACTCCAGATGCAATAGCATCGGGCCTATTTCTAGTAGAGTATAATATCCAACAGCAGAAACGGAATATTCCAAAACACTCATTGCCTCACAAGGCCTTATACCCCAGGCTCCACACATTTAACCAATGATTTTCCAGTCATAATCTAAGGGGCCTTTCACACTTGCGGTTTTTTCCTGATTTGGAAGATCAGGAAAAAACCTGATTCTTAAGGCCGCTTTACACACACAAATATCTGTGACCAACTTCTGAACAGATCTCTGGTTGCAGTGAAATCATGGACACATTGTTCTATTTGTACACAGCCACAAAATGGAACAATGTGTCCATGATTTCACTGCAACCAGAGATCTGTTCAGAAGTTGGTCACAGATATCTGTGTGTGTAAAGTGGCCTTTACAGTATTTTGCCCATTCACTTTAATTTTGTCAGATAGAATCTTGTTGCTTCTTGTTTTTGCCTGAAATCATTAAAGAGAATTGGCAAAAAAAATTAATCCTGTAAGGGCTTGGACACACTTTCCTAGTTACATCAGAGTTTCACAGAGGAGACTCTGAAAGGACTTGAGAAAGACGCATCTGTGCGTCGAAACGCGTTGTGGCATACTGGACCCCTGCTGTTCGTGCAATAAATTATTGGTAATTTAATCACCAACCCGTGGTTTCTTTAGCGCTCCAAACCTCTGACACTGCTTGTTTTCTATCTGAAAGGGCTGGAGCAGTGACCCTGAACAGCCTTTCCCACTCTGGACGGGGATTCTGGAGCTGCACAAAAACATAAGCAGCTGACAGTCCAGTCCAGATAGGGAGAAGCCGTTCAGGGTCACTGCTCCAGCCTTTTCAGAGTCTCCTCAGTGAAACTCTGATGAGTGTGTCCGAGCCCTGAATGCCACGTTACACACACAGATATCTGTTCAGATATTGGTCACAGATCTCTGGTTGCAGTGAAATCATGGACACATTGCTCCATTTGTTTACAGCCACAAAATGGAACAATGTGTCCATGATTTCACTGCAACCAGAGATCTGTGACCAATATATCTGTGTGTGTAACGTGGCCTTAACAATAATCCAAATAAATATGAATTATTCTAAAGCCATATCATATTGATATATGAGTGTGTAGGATATTCCTGTTAGTGCAATAGTACCTTACATAGCTACATAATAGCAATAGGGATAATAATCTTTATTGATATAGCACCAACATATTTGGCAGCGCTTCACAATTCAGAGGTTTATATTCAATCATAAGAAACAGTTACCAGAAATACAAAAACAATACAAAATACAATACAAAGCATAATACAATCATTAAAGCAAAATAATGACAGCCCTGCTCATAAGAGCTTACAATCTAAGGGGATGAGCGAGTAGTCAAACATTCAGACTCTCTATACTCGTACCGAGTAGATTGTAATACTGTTATGGTTAATATTTCATAATGATATTAACAACAAGTTGCATGCCCTTGTCCTAATTTATATAGACCAAGTGCCGGCAATGAAAAGTAGACACCAGACACACAGAGTCAGATGTTCACCCTTCCTTGGTCAGTTCCAAGCTCCAAGTGTGGTTTATTATAAGAGACATGAGGTTTTGTTCAGTAAGGGGCTTGGCCAGCCCTACTCAGATGTATTCATTGGTCAGTGGGTTAGTCCATGGGCGTATTCATGAGGTCATCAGGGGTGTGGTATTGATCGAGTATGTCCAGGTAATGTGGCATTCTGTGATTGGTCAGTCTTCTCTGGACTCTAGCTTCGGTGATTGGTCAGTCTTCCCTGGACTCCAGCTTCGGTGATTGGTCAGTCTTCTTTGGACTCCATCTTGCTCTCAGAGAGCATGGTGTGATGTGGCAGGAAATGGCAGCCATGTTTAAATCACAACTTATACGATGTAAAATAATACACTCTATAGATCGTTTCCCCCATGCAGGGCTGCACCTATCATGAGGCAAGTTGAGTACACTGCCTCAGGCGCGGCACCTATTGATAAAATGGGGGCGGCATCTGCGGGACCCGTTGTATCAGATGCCGCCTGGTGCCTGTAATGAGCCTCCCTTCTCTCACCGACACCCTATTGTCTCCTGCGCTGCCGCTTCTTACTAGTGGACCGTGCACTGATTAGGAATCTGTGGCTGCTTTCACCCGCCGGGTTCAGCAATCAGATAGGGGGCGTGTCCTGCAGAGGAGAACACTGGCCAATGAACGCTCTCATATCAGAATGATAGAAGAGCTGATTGGCCAGTGTTCTGCTCCTGCAGGGCGGGAAGAAGTGAGAGCAGGCAAAGAAGATTAGAGAAGACACCTGGCTGTGCTGGAGCTGGAAGAGGAGGAGGAGAAGTGGCCCGGTCACAAGGTGACAGTGTTTCCCTACACTGACTGACACTCCCTATGATCTGCTCCAGCATCTACCTCACCCTGCACTAGCTCAGATCTTCACAGGAATGTGGAGAAAATGGCGGTGGCAAGGCTTATATACAGCCTCGCCTCTCATAGATGACATAGGCATCACGATGGACAGAACCAATCATAGTCCTGCCACAACCAACATGGCTGTGGCATTACTGAATATGATTGGCTAACATGCTTGTCCATCTTCACAAGTTTTCTGACCTAACACGCTAGGCTGTCTCGGAAGCTTTGTCGGAACATAACAGATTCTGTATTCGCGAGTCCCGAATACAGTATACAGGACTCGGATTCGTAGACTCGCTCAGACTCGCTCAGACTCGCTGCTGACAGCGGGTATCCGTGAAGCGGTGCGATTGTTTAAACAATTTGGGGAGATTCAAGCTACATAGCGATGTGATATAGCGAGTCTAGCGAGTGAGAAAAAGTAAACTCTGACAAAACTAGGATTGCCATTGACTTGCATTGGACTCGTTACTGTGCGAGTAATTGCTGGGAAACTCGCCGAGTACCGAGTCCTGCGAGTCCCTTACTACTCGCCGAGTAACGAGTCCTAGCAAGTAGACTCGCCCATCCCTAATATTGGCACAATGAAAGTAAAAAGACAGATCACATTAACAGGCGACAAAAGAACGGGAAGCTATCCCTGCGTAAATTGCACCAATTGTTCACTTATGATAAAAGGCAACAAATTTAGTCATCCATGAACAGGCGTAGAATACAGGATTAAACATTTCCTGACCTGTAATTCAGATCATGTTATCTACCTCCTTGAATGTCCCTGTCATTTATGGTATATAGGGGAAACAACCCGAATTTAAGGTCAGAATTAGCCATCATCGTTACACCATACGCAAGAAAATCATGAATTTACCCGTGTCCAAACACTTCACGGAAGCAAATCACAAAGAAAAAGATCTGAGATTCACATTGGTAGATACTGTACCTATGCCTAGAAGGGGTGGAGATAGAGTGAGCTTGTTAAAAACCAAAGAGTTACAATGGATTCATAGGTTACAAACCTTAAAACGAGAGGGCCTCAACGTAGACTTCAAATCACACACAGCCCTTTGAGTGATAAGCCTTGTCCTGACACTGTGTATTTTAGTCAATGTAATGCACTGTCACGAATCCAATGAAATTGTTATATTATATTTTGGTAATTTCAATTTACATGGTTCTCACCTTAATTTTTTCTACTTTACATAGGTGATACAAAAAGGATATGAAGAGTGGAACAATTATACGTGGGGGGTCTTTCTTAAAAAAAGATTCTTTCTTAAAAAAAGATTTTTTTTTAAATTTTTTACACCAGTATTCACTATATCAATGCACTAAAAATGCACTTTTTGGCAAAAAATTCACAAGTAAATAAATCTCTTTGAAAGCATTTTCTTTATTTGCCTTATATGAATAGAATAATTATGGATTACTAAATCAAAACAATTATACACCAATAACTAATGAAAAAGCACTCATAATTCACTGGCTTCCAGGGCAGGTAGTGTAAAGGGGGAAAAGCATCTCCCTGGACACTGTACTGACAGGGGAGTGCTTTAACCCAGGAATGGGAAGCACTTTCAATGTGAATAAATTGAGTGAAAAAAACACAAGGTTGAGGTGTATATATGCATATCTTCTAATCAACTGAAAGTGGTATGTAACATGAAAGAAATGTAATCCATACATAAGAAAAGAACTTTTTTATATTTTATATGAACAAATCATAAGGCACAACAAAGTAAGGGATTTGAATCATTAAAACAAACACTGTCACTTTAATAGCAGCATTTTAGTATAGTAAGATAAAATGCACGAAATGCACAAAAAACACTATTTATAACAGTAGCTACAAGGATAGAGTTACTAATAACTTAATTCGCCACTTAATAGGTAAAAATTATGCAATTTTAATGATAGATAATCAGAGGAAGGGAACAATTAAAATGTGACACCGCCGGGCATAGAAACGCTGGTGCACATGCACGGGATTTCTAACATGGCGCTGAATGTATTTCCTGTAGTTAAGTGTGTCTAGGGTAGCAGAGGCACCAGCGCATGTGCAATAGAATGTAAACAACGCCGTTATGGCGGCGAACAGTCTAAGACAGGCTGGATATGGAGTGCAATAGTTCGTGTATGATTCTTGTAATAATGAAGCTTAATTAAGCAGGCACCTGAGTGGTAATTGGCACACTCATCAGTATCTACAGTAAGTAGAAATGCTAATAGCACTATAATGCAATTATTAGATGTAATTATATAAAGTTAACACAGCACAATATGTAATATAGCTGGAAAATGTTTTAAGCACTTTATAAACTGTTTGGAAAATGATAATTGGATAATAACTGTTATTGGAGGATGTATAAGATACCCAGCATTAGCCATAAGTGACTGCTGGAAGAAGGTCACAAGCTGATCAAAACGTCTCTGTACCATGCCTGAAGGCCATTAAAGGCTAGAAACATCCTGAATTTGAGTGCTGCAGTCTTCATTTTGCAAACATATGGTCTGTATAGTGGTGGTTGATCCCCATCCAAGGACTGATAGAAGCACCTAGCATATTGCTAAAAAAAGAACCGCTGCTGAAAATGTCTTTTTTTTTTATTCTATTTTTATCTATACCACCTTGGAAGATCATGAGAATTGCGAGTGCTGTAACAACATAAGAATTAAGGGCTTGCCCGAGTCTGTGGCCTTTGAAGCCTTGGGTTAAGCTACTACTGAGTTTTTCCACTCTCTACTCCTAGATCAAGATCTCCAATAAATTGAGATTATCCGCGTACACACAGCTCTACGACCCAAACCAATCCAAGGAGATCCACCCTGTGACATACCATGTAGATTCCTAGACTATAGCGTTAAAGAACTACTATTGAAATGAACCAGGGAAGCACAAGACATCCAATACGAAGGGTCACCGACAAAAATTGTTCCAACACATCTCAGCTATAACACTTCATAAATGCAGATTGCTCAAACCCTTTACAGAAGCCGTTCTACAGAAAAAGATGAGATATAGATGGCTCTTCCCTTTTGAGGTCCAGGTCTTTTCAGAAGGTAAGAGGTATCAAGCAAGAACATCAGCTGATATTATCAGCTGATAACACCAACTGATATCCATGATCTCTGCAAAACTATAGACATCACCCTGGAACATTACCCCTGGAGTCCTTTCATGCGGCCTCAATAGTGCCACTAATATCTCTGCTGACCCCTTGGCAGGTTTCTCTGACACCTAAATCACAAAAAAACAAATGCAAGGCGGTGAAGGCGACACCTACCAAGAACCCAGATACATGATTGTTTTAAAATTTTCCAGCCTTGCCAATTTCCAGGTAATCCTACCTTGCACTATTGTTGAAACCTAATAGGTGTTTGGTACATCTATAAATATAATAATAATAATAAATCTTTATATAGCGCCAATATGTTCTGCAGCGCTTTAAAATACAGTGATTTGTTTACGAGCGGTCATAGGTGTGGAGACACGGGGGTCAGTGGGTGTTCTCCTCCGCTGGCCCAGCCGCCTTTAGCTAAACAGCCTGGACTAGGACTCATCCCCAAACTGAACACCTGAGCTCCTTAACCGTGGGTGGAACACTACTCAGACAACACAGGGTGAGAGAACCACAATATTTAGGCTTTATTGGTTCCCCAAACAGTTAACTGCATATAACACATAACCAGCAAAACACAAAATGTAACAGGCAACAGAGTCTCACCCTTCCGCTGGCTCACCAGGGTTTAGAATATAGCACAGCAAAGTCTGTAGATCGTCCCAACCTGGATTGCTTCCTTATGCAGTCTTTGTCATCCCAGCCGAATCCAAACATTCGATGCTGAAGTCCTTGTAGAATTATAATCCAGGTTCTGATCCCCTCGGTCGGCACCGTAATGCCTAGCCCTGGGGTTATGGCCAGCTAATCGGGTCCATAGATCCTAGATTAGCTGCCTATATCAAGTCCAGTGCACCTCTAGCTGGGACTGAAATCCCTAGACTGAGGTCACTAGACAGAATCAAAATCACCCTGGTTAATCAACAGGTCTCCTTATATACCGCCATCCCTCATTGCAGGATATTGGGGACTTCATGATTGGTGGAATAAAACTGTCTTCTCACTGGCTGGATCTCAAGCCTAAAACATTTCTAGTAGTATTGCAGTCCTGTCAAAGGAGAGCCACATACTGATTGACATAGCACCTAGCAAGATACATTTAGTCTGCAATCCTTGACATTAAAAATGGTGGCTGAGGCTATTTACATAGTCAACAATCCACATAGTAATACACTGGCATTCTAACAGGATTAAGTTCCTCTGACCTTCTATGACAAACAAGTGAGATAATTGCATTACACATGTTAAACACTAACAGTAATCTACAAGACTTGTAGGAACAATGAGTGAGCCATCACAAGGTAGATAATTACATTACCCACTTTAAATACTAGCAGACTCCTAGAAATCTTGTGTAACCCATGAGTGGCATAGTACAAGTTTGCAAACCAAAATACAATATTGTCTCGATAAATAAGATATCTTCATAGGTTATACATTAAAAGGGTCCATTTTGTCACAATACGTAACAATAAAAAATATAGAATACAGTAAGTAATTAAAGTAGAGAATCAATGTAACAAATCCAATACACTAAGTAGAGAATCAATGTAAAATTACATATTTCCCTTGTATATAGTTTAATCAGGGAGTCATTGGTGCCATCAGAGCCAGGCAAATTATTTACACAATGGGCAACATTCCTTCTTAGGGAAGATGCAGAAGGGATTATCTTGTAAGGGTGGGGAAGAGTTAGAAAACGCATTGTAAACGAACTATGGAGAGATAGCTTCTTCTGTATAATGCACGGGAAGATCTGTGGTTTCAACATTCCCCCTAATAAGTCTCAACCAGAAAGATCTCTGACATGTCCAAAGTGCAAAAAGGAAACTGACATGATACATGGCCTTTGGAGTTGCCCCCAAACCCAGGTGTTCTGGAAAATGGTACAGACATTGACAAATGATATCTGTGCACATAGGTTAGCACTTGACCCTATATGCTGGATTTTCCATCATGTGGCCGATGTACTGGGAGGTGGAGGATTATAGGGGATAATCCATGTTATAGCACTTTTAGCAAAACGTTTGCTTCTTAGAAACTGGCTCTTGACTGCGTTACCAGATGTAAATGAGATGATATCAGGTCTGAAGTCTGCTCTAAATGTTGGCAATGCAGAAATCTGAAAAAGAAACCAGACGCTACCATAGGGCGTAACCAACACAAATGAAACTTTTTCCGTTTAAAGGAATATGCTCACCTGGTATGGTTGTGAAAGTCACAACCACTATAATCGTCAATACTTTTACTTTGGCTGCTGCAGTCTCCCCTTTAATAAAAGATTTTCTTAAAAATATAAAAATATAAAAGTTGGGGTTTTTAAGCTGCGCTGCCAATCATTCCAATAATATTAAAATTCAGAGTTGGCATGAAGGTGATTTTTATTCTACGCGTTTCAAGGTTCACAGACCTCTTCATCAGGAAAACCACCGATGTACATCATTTTCCCACCATCTACAAAACATTTTTATAGACATTCTTGCAAAATCCGTTAATTAGGGTGGGGCGTAGTTACCCTGTGTCAGCCATGCAAATACTAATTCTATTGTAGCAGCTCCTTTCAAATGAAGTTGCACTTCCCTTGTAATAGGTATAAGGTAGAAATACATAGAAAATCTTATATTCAAAAAAACCTTTTCATGCTTTATATACACAAAAATACATGTATCAACAACATCTCATAGAAACATCAATAATGCATGCCTAAAATAATTTTATTACGTAAAATATTCTAAATAATTTTTTTTAAACTTTTTTTCTTAAAAGCTCAATATCTCAATCATAAAAATATGTCCACATATGTATGCTCAATGTATATATAATGTATCCCTATAAATCGATACCATCATTATTTAGCTGTTATTTTTTAACATCTCTATTTCAATTTTTTTTTAATCGTCTCCATATCTTGCTCATTTCCATTCCTGTTTTGTATATGTGTATGTCTTAATATTCCTCTGTCAATCACTAAAAAAACTACATGAATATCCTCTATGTGTATGTGCATATATATGAGTCAATATAAATAAATAACTACATAAATATTCTCTATTTGCATATGTATAAGTAAATATAAATCTTCATCTTTATTGTTCCTCATTTATCATATAATATTCTTGTGCTAATTTTATTATCACGTTTTCTCCATTTTTATGTATAACCCACATTCTTATTATAACTGGTGATATAAATCCCCTTGTATTCATATCCCTATCCCCATAAAACTAAGAAAAAAAAGTGCACAGACAACGAGAAAAATTTATATGGAAAGGATTTTTTTCAAAAATTATTAACCCATAACAGATTATGATAACAATATTATCCCCTTCACTGTTTTCCATCTAGCTCTAATTTTTGATGTCCGCAAGAAAAAACTCCTAAAATCCTAAAAGAAATTTGAGTGTAAATTCATCCACTATCATCCTATATAATAATTCCCCTAAGCCAGCTTCCGTCACTATGTAACATTTATGATGTCACATCCTACTGAAGCTGGCTTAGGGGATGAATTGTCCCTAACTAACATGGCCACTTACTTGGTAGTGGGGACTTTCAAAGCCCCACTACCGATGCTCCTCTGCCCCTCCACGGTATGTCCAGCTCTGGGCCCCTCTGGTATTATACTTACCACTCCATCGCACCCGCACCCGCCTCCGTCTTCTTTCTTCTTCCGTCCTTCGTCCTCCGTCTGCCGCTGCTCCATGTCGCCGCCCTCTAAATAGCGAAACCAAGATGGCTGCCGGGAATTCTCGGAAGAGTTCCCGGCCGGCCGGAAACTCTCGCGAGAGTTCCTGGCCGCCATCTTGGTTTCGCCCTGTGCACAGCGGCGACATGCAAGATGGCGGCCGCAAAGTCACGCCTCGCGAGAGTTCCCGGCCGCCATCTTGGTTTCGCCCTCTGCACAGCGGCGACATGCAAGATGGCGGCCGCGAAGTCACGCCTCGCGAGATTTCCCGGCTGCCATCTTTAATGTCGCCGCTCTGCACAGCCCGAAACCAAGATGGCGGCCGGGAACTCTTGCGACACTTCCCGGCCGCCATTTTGAGTTACCTCACAACGCTGCTGCGCCGCCCTCACTCTTCCCGGCCGCCATTTTGACTCCTGGCATTGTTACCTCACAACTCAGTATATATATATATATATATAAAAAATAGAAAAAAGAAAATCAGCACAAACTTCCACTCAAAGATGGGTGCAATATATCCTGTGAACTTGCAATGTCCAATGCAGTCTATTATACTTCCCAGAAAAAACAGGCCGCCACTTTGACTCCTGGCATTGTTACCTCACAACTCAGTATATATATATATATATATATATATATATATATATATATATATATATATATATATATAAAAATAGAAAAAAGAAATCAGCACAAACTTCCACTCAAAGATGGGTGCAATATATCCTGTGAACTTGCAATGTCCAATGCAGTGTATTATACTTCCCAGAAAAAACAGGCAGCACTCCAGCGTCTTATCAACAACCGACAGGTTTAATGTAGCCCCAAGTGGTGCGACGTTTCGACCTATAACAGGTCTTTCTCAAGCAATGCTTGAGAAAGACCTGTTATAGGTCGAAACGTCGCACCACTTGGGGCTACATTAAACCTGTCGGTTGTTGATAAGACGCTGGAGTGCTGCCTGTTTTTTCTGGGATATATATATATATATATATATATATATATATACACAGTGTTGGCCAAAAGTATTGACACCCCTGCTATTCTGTTAGATAATACTCAGTTTCTTCCTGAAAATGATTTGCAATCACAAATTCTTTGGTATTATTATCTTCATTTAATTTGTCTTCAATGAAAAAAATACAAAAAGAATTGTCCTAAAGCCAAATTGGATATAATTTCACACCAAACATTAAAAAGGGGGTGGACAAAAGTATTGGCACCCTTAGAAAAATCTTGTGATGCTTCTCTAATTTGTGTAATTAACAGCACCTGTAATTTACCTGTGGCACCTAACAGGTGTTGGCAATAATTAAATCACACTTGCAGCCAGTTGACATGGATTAAAGTTGACTCAACCTCTGTCCTGTGTCCTTGTGTGTACCACATTGAGCATGGAGAAAAGAAAGAAGACCAAAGAACTGTCTGAGGACTTGAGAAACCAAATTGTGAGGAAGCATGCGCAATCTCAAGGCTACAAGTCCATCTCCAAAGACCTGAATGTTCCTGTGCCTACCGTGCGCAGTGTCATCAAGAAGTTTAAAGCCCATGGCACTGTGGCTAACCTCCCTATATGTGGGCGAAAAAGAAAAATTGACGAGAGATTTAAATGCAAGATTGTGCGGATGGTGGATAAAGAACCTCGACTAACATCCAAACAAGTTCAGGCTGCCCTGCAGTCCGATGGTACAACAGTGTCAACCCGTACTGTCCGTCGGCGTCTGAATGAAAAGGGACTGTATGGTAGGAGACCCAGGAAGACCCCACTTCTTACCCCGAGACATAAAAAAGCCAGGCTGGAGTTTGCCAAAACTTACCTGAGAAAGCCTAAAACGTTTTGTAAGAATGTTCTCTCTTTTTGGGCAAAGGCATCAACATAGAGTTTACTAGAGAAAAAAAGATGCATTCAAAGAAAAGAACACGGTTCCTACAGTCAAACATGGCGGAGGTTCCCTGATGTTTTAGGGTTGCTTTGCTGCCTCTGGCACTGGACTGCTTGACCGTGTGCATGGCATTATGAAGTCTGAAGACTACCAACAAATTTTGCAGCATAATGTAGGGCCCAGTGTGAGAAAGCTGGGTCTCCCTCAGAGGTCATGGGTCTTCCAGCAGGACAATGACCCAAAACACACTTCAAAAAGCACTAGAAAATGGGTTGAGAGAAAGCACTGGAGACTTCTAAGGTGGCCAGTAATGAGTCCAGACCTGAATCCCATAGAACACCTGTGGAGAGATCTAAAAATGGCAGTTTGGAGAAGGCACCCTTCAAATATCAGGGACCTGGAGCAGTTTGCTAAAGAAGAATGGTCTAAAATTCCTGCAGAGCATTGTAAGAAACTCATTGATGGTTACCGGAAGCGGTTGATCGCAGTTATTTTGGCTAAAGGTTGTGCAACCAAGTATTAGGCTGAGGGTGCCAATACTTTTGTCCAGCCCATTTTTGGAGATTTGTGTGAAATGATCAATGTTTTGCTTTTTGCTTCATTCTCTTTTGTGTTTTTTCATTGAAGACAAATTAAATGAAGATAATAATACCAAAGAATTTGTGATTGCAATCATTTTCAGGAAGAAACTGAGTATTATCTGACAGAATTGTAGGGGTGTCAATACTTTTGGCCAACACTGTATATATATACGTATTTATAGATATAAACTTGCTACTGGTTGCATTTTGTGCCTGCTGCAATACCCTGCAGTCTGACCTCCCTATTTATATATATACCATTGCTACTGCCTGCATTTGTCGCCTGCTACAACAACTTGGGGTCTGACCTCCGTATTTATATATATACCATTGCTACTGGCCGCATTTGGTGCCTGCTACAATAGCCTGGAGTCTGACCTCCCTATTTATATATATACCATTGCTACTGGCCGCATTTGTCGCCTACTACAATAGCATGGAGTCTGACCTCCGTATTTATATATATACCATTACTACTGGGCGCATTTGTCGCCTACTACAATAGCCTGGAGTCTGACCTCCGTATTTATATATATATATATATATATATATATATATATATATATATATATATATATATACCATTTCTACTGCCCGCATTTGTCGCCTACTACAACAGCCTGGAGTCTGACCTCCGTATTTATATATATACCACTGGCCGCATTTGTCGCCTACTACAACAGTCTCGAGTCTAACCTCCCTATTTATATATATACCATTGCTACTGGCCGCATTTGGTGCCTGCTACAATAGCCTGGAGTCTGACCTCCGTATTTATATATATACACCATTGCTACTGACCGCATTTGTTGCCTACTACAACAGCCTCGAGCCTGACCTCCGTATTTATATATATATACCATTTCTACTGGCCGCATTTGTCGCCTGCTACAACAGCCTGGACTCTGACCTCCGTATTTATATATATACCATTGCTACTGGCCGCATTTGTCGCCTGCTACAACAGCCTGGACTCTGACCTCCGTATTTATATATATACCATTGCTACTGGCCGCATTTGGTGCCTGCTACAATAGCCTGGAGTCTGACCTCCGTATTTATATATATATACCATTTCTACTGCCTGCATTTGTCGCCTACTCCAACAGACTCAAAGTCTGACCTTCCTATTTATCTATATATACCATTGCTACTGCCCGCATTTGGTGCCTGCTACAATAGCCTGGAGTCTGACCTCCGTATTTATATATATATACCATTTCTACTGGCCGCATTTGTCGCCTGCTACAACAGACTCAAGTCTGACCTCCCTATTGATATATAACATTGCTACTGGCCGCATTTGGTGCCTGCTACAATAGCCTGCAGTCTGACCTCCATATTTATATATATATCAACGCTACTGGCTGCATTTGGTGCCTGCTACAATAGCCTGGAGTCTGACCTCCGTATTTATATATATATACCATTGCTACTGGCCGCATTTGGTGCCTGCTACACCTGCCTGGAGTCTAACCTCCGTATTTATATATATAATAATTTATTTAAGAAAAAATGAGCGGCACTCACCATGTTGAAATCTTCTGTCTTTTATTTGCCAAAGTGTAGGCACGACATGGCTGCTGTAGGGGAGGGAGTGTGGAGGAGTGACGACGGGCCGTTTCGCGGTGCTGTACCGCTTCTTCCGGTGGAGATCTGACCAGGCGCAAGGGCGCATGCTTGATACGATCACTAACACAAACAGGTACTGAACTATGATGTAGTAGCCCTGTATGGAGTAACTGTATAAACTGCAGTGTATAATAGATCCTGAGGGTTTTGGGTGGTTGATTGTTTTACTTAATGATGTATCACGGGTTCTTAGGATGATAGCAGCAGACATCCTCTCCTATAACATGGAGAGGCTGTTTAAGTCTGCTTGCACAGGTGATTCTCATTTTGTGTAGTTCATATATATTGGATGTTATTAGACCACACGCAATTGCTGTGTGACTGCACTTATATGGGAAGGATTGTGAACTTTTATGCATGTTAATATCCTCTCCTATAACACTGAGGCCGGCTTCAGACTGCGTCTGAGATCCGATCCGTAGCTGTCCGCTTGAAGCAGACAGCCGCGGACCGGATCAGCACACAGGACTGGGGATGCCCTCCGATCCTGTGTGCCGCCGCACGCAGTTCCTGCTGCTGATAGGTGAGGACCGCGGGCGCCGCGGTCCTAACCTGTCAGCGGCTGCGGCTGCACACAGGATCGGCGGGCATAATAGCCCCCCAGTCCTGTGTGCTGATCCGGTCTGCGGCTGTCTGCTTCAAGCGGACAGCTACGGATCGGATCTCAGACGCAGTCTGAAGCCGGCCTGAGAGGTTGTCTAAATCTGTATACACAGGTGATTCTCATGTTGTAGAGTGCATATATATTGGATATTATTAGACCACATGCAATTGCTGTGTGATTATACGCGATCAATGTGTGACTGCACTTATATGGGAAGGACTGTGAATTGCTATGCAGGATAATATAATGACATGCCATTCTGAACCAATTGATTACATCCTTAATATTCTATATTTGTAAAAAAAAACAACCCTGAAATCATATTGCTATGAATAGGCAATATATACTGCATGAAAATATGCAGGACTTTGGGTACTAATTAAGTTTAGATTGCTCTTTACCTTAAATTGACATATATATGCCTTTGACTGATAGGTAATGATTAATTATAGCCATATATTATGAGTATGCATATGGGATGAAATTGTGAAATCAATTTGTATCACTGCTGATTTTCTACCTTGCTCCCACCCCTTGTTCCGCACAATCTTTGATTAATAATAAAAAAATGTATATTTTCATACAAATGACCATATGATCATTTTTCTTCCCTTTGGGAAATCTTTTTACATTAAATTCTGCGCGATCGGTCATGTTCGATCATAAGTCCATATTTATTCCAGTATTATTAGTCATATGCGTTGTAACGTATCAGCTCGCCGGCGACGTCAGGAAGCACGAGGAGGCAGCTTTGCATAGGTGAGACCAGAAGGGTTTATTTGCTCATAAACCAGTCCACAGGGAAAACACACAGCAAACACAGAATCCTAATCACCTTCCCCCTGTGCCTAAGTCCAACCTCCCTTACATAGCTGGACACCACGCCCCTGGGAGGGGGTATGTGAGTCCTGGACCCGCCCATCACTCTCAGGACTCATAAGCCGGCCCCTTGGTTACTAACAACTCCCTCAGTGTTGCTCTACACTAAGAGATGCTAATGCCGGCTTACATCACAGACCTCAGGTGGGCCTGTGACACATACCTGCCATCCACTATGCGCCCCCTTGCCCTCTTACACACCTCCCCCCTCTGCCGAAAGCCGTCGGGCTCGGCACCGCGGACAACCAAACAAGGGATACGGGAGAGAGCGTCAGCGTTGCCATGGAGCTTTCCCGCCCGGTGCTCCACTCGGAAACGAAAGTCTTGTAGGGCCAAAAACCAACGTGTGACCCTGGCGTTTTTCCCCTTTGAGTTCCTCAACCACCGGAGAGGGGCATGATCAGACACCAACCGGAACTGTCGCCCCAACAAATAGTAACGTAGTGTGTCCACCGCCCACTTTATGGCCAGGCACTCCTTCTCAATCACGGAATAACGCATTTCACTAGGGGACAGCTTCCTACTCAGGTAGAGGACCGGGTGTTCCTCCCCCTGTATCTCCTGGGACAGGACTGCCCCCAAACCGTTATCTGAGGCATCCGTTTGGAGAACGAATTCCCTCTTGAAGTTGGGAGCGAGCAAGACCGGTTGCCTACAAAGAGCATCTTTCAATCCCGAAAAGGCCGCTTCCGCCTCCGTCGTCCACTCCGCCATAGACGACTTGGTCCCCTTCAAGAGGTCAGTCAAGGGTGCAGCCATTACAGCAAAGTCAGGGATGAACCGCCTGTAGTATCCGACTATACCCAGGAAGCCTCGGACTTGTCTCTTAGACGAGGGTCTCGGCCACTGCTGGATCGCTGCGACCTTTGTGATTTGGGGCTTGATCATGCCTCTGCCTACAACATATCCCAGGTATTTGGCCTCGGACTTCCCCAGGGCACATTTCTTTGGGTTTACCGTAAACCCCGCCGTCCTCAGAGCATCCAGCACCGCCTGGAGCTTCAGCAGATGGCTCTGCCAGTCGAGGCTGAAAACCACAATATCGTCCAGATAGGCAGCGGCGTAGTCTTTATGCGGTGTGAGGATCCGATCCATGGCCCTTTGAAAAGTGGCTGGGGCCCCCTGCAATCCAAACGGCATCCGGACGTAGTGAAAACACCCATCCGGCGTAGAGAACGCGGTCTTCTCTTTGGCTCCCGGTGCCATAGGGATCTGCCAATACCCTTTGGTGAGGTCTAGGGTAGTGATGTACCTGGCGGGTCCCAGGCGCTCGATCAGCTCGTCGACCCGCGGCATGGGATATGCGTCAAAGTTGGAGACCTCGTTTAGTTTTCGATAATCGTTGCAGAATCTCCATTCGCCGTCGGGTTTCGGTACCAATACTATGGGGCTTGACCAACCACTCTTGGATTCCTCTATCACACCCAATTTCAGCATCCGGGCCACCTCTTTGGAGATCACCTTCCGTCGGGCCTCGGGTATCCTATATGGCTTCAGGTTCACCCGCACCTGTGGTTCCGTCAGAATGTCATGTTCTACCACGGAGGTGCGCCCTGGCAGCTCCGTGAACAACCTCCTGTTCTGCTGTAACAGCTCTCTACATTGCTGTTTCTGGCTTTCGGAGAGGGTGTCCGCTATGGTCACGGCTTCAACGTCGTTCACCGGCCTGCCCACCGAGCAGGGCACATCTCGGGCCTCCCGATCTCGCCATGCCTTGAGGAGGTTGATATGATAGATTTGGTACGGCTTCCTTCGTCCCGGCTGGTGGACCTTGTAGTTCACTTCGCCGACCTTCTCAACGACTTCATATGGCCCTTGCCATTTGGCGAGGAACTTGCTTTCCACTGTGGGTATCAGGACCAGGACCCGGTCCCCGGGATGAAACTGCCGGATTCTGGCGGAGCGGTTGTAGACACGGGCCTGAGCCTCCTGGGCCCGCAGGAGATGTCCCCTTAGGATCGGCATCACTTTCTCCATTCTCTCCTGCATCATGGCGACGTGCTCGATGACACTCCGATGAGGTGTGACTTCGGCTTCCCAGGTTTCCTTGGCTACATCTAGGAGGCCGCGGGGATGTCGTCCATACAGGAGCTCGAATGGTGAGAAACCCGTGGAAGCCTGCGGAACCTCCCGAACGGAAAACAGCAGATACGGTAAGAGACAGTCCCAGTCCTTCCCATCCTTCTCTACCACTTTCCTTAACATGCCTTTGAGGGTTTTGTTGAACCTCTCGACAAGGCCGTCTGTTTGAGGATGGTATACAGAAGTCCTCAGCTGGGTGATCTGTAGGACCCGGCACAACTCGCTCATCACCTTACTCATGAAGGGGGTACCCTGATCCGTCAGAATTTCTTTTGGTAACCCCGTGCGAGAAAACACCTGAACCAGCTCCTTGGCTATGCTCTTCGCCGAGGAGTTGCGTAAGGGTATCGCTTCGGGGTACCGGGTGGCATAGTCCAGTATAACTAAGATATACTGATGGCCCCGAGCTGATTTCACCAGGGGCCCCACCAAGTCCATAGCTATTCTCTCAAAGGGGATTTCGATGATGGGTAATGGTACCAGGGGACTACGAAAGTGCCTGGTAGGGGTGGTTATTTGACAGGTAGGGCAAGATTGGCAATATCTCGCTATCTCCCGGTGACACCCAGGCCAATAGAACCGTTGCAGTATCCGGTCCTGTGTTTTCTCTACCCCTAGATGACCCCCTAAGATATGGGAATGGGCCATGTTGAGTACTTGCTGCCGATACGGCCCCGGTACTAACAACTGTTCCACCCGGTCGTCCTTCACCTTCGTCACCCGGTATAACAGTTCCTCACTTAGCATAAAATGGGGGAACCTATTGTCGCTCCCTGGCTCCTGTGGGACCCCGTTGACGACCGTGACACTATTGAATGCTTCCCTTAGAGTCAGGTCCCTATGTTGGGCTGTCCCGAAGTTCTCCCTGGTCGCCCCCAAGTTCAGTACCGTGGTCTCGGGCGGTGCTTCCTCCTCGTCCCCTACGAGGACACCAACCGGGAACTCAGCCATGTCTGAGTGGGGAGAGGTCGTTTCCACGGGCCCCACTCCCGGACCCTGCCCCCACAGCTCCCAAAATAAACAAAAGTCCCGGCCGATAATGATGGGGTGTAGCAAGTCCTGGACGACTCCGACTTCATGAGTCCTCACCCCATGTGCCGTCTCAATGTCCACTCGAGCTACTGGATAGTCCTTGGCGTCACCGTGGATACACCGCACTCCGACCCTTTTCCCCGGGACCAGGACAATGGACGGGAAGTCCCTCACCAGAGTAACGAGGCTCCCGGAGTCCAACAGCCCGACCACCCTCCTCCCGTTTACTTTCACCGGACACGCTGGAGGCCCTTCGCAGGATATACTGGTCATACTGCAGACCGAGTATGCAAAATAAGAACAGCGGCGACCCATGCTGCAATCCATCTGTTCAGGGGTCAAGGGACACCGTGCCGCAATGTGGCCTGGACCATGGCATCTCCAACATATGATCTCGCCCGTAGGGACCTTGGGCACCGCCTCCCCCGCCCTTAGGGACCTTGGACGCCCCACCCCCTTTTGGGCCTCGGCCCGTGGCTGGGACCCCCAGTAAGGAGCGGGCAATCTGGCCCCAGGCCCTTCCATCCCCTGGTATCTCTCCACCAGCCCAATAAGGTCATCCGCGTTCTGGGGATCACCCTGGGCAACCCAGGTCTGGACGGATCGTGGCAGGGAGTGTACAAACCGGTCCATCACGACTCGCTCCACCATCTGCGCTGGCGTAGAGCTCTCCGGCTGCAGCCATTTCTGGACCAAGTGCAACAAGTCAAACATTTGGGAGCGTGGCGGTCTGTCTCGATGATACGCCCATTGGTGAACCCGTTGCGCCCGCACAGTCATTGTCACCCCAGGCGGGCTAGTATCTCCGTTTTTAACTTGCTATATTCCTTAGCGTCTTGCAGGGCCAAATCATAATAAGCCTTCTGGGGCTCCCCGGATAGATATGGCGCCAGCACCTCTGCCCACTGTGCTGGTGGGAGCCCCTCTCTCTCTGCAACCCGCTCAAAAACAGTCAAAAAAGCCTCTATGTCATCTCCTGGAGTCATTTTCTGCAGGGCTCCTCTCACAGCTTTTCTAATAGAAAAATCGCCCACTGACCTTGTCTCTGCTGACGTGCTCCGGACCGCCTCCGCCAGAATATCGATCTGCTGCTGCTGCTGCTGATGCTGGTCTTGCTGTTGCTGACGTTGGAGTTGGATCTGCTGTGTCAGCAGCTTGGTGGTCTCTTGCTGGGCCGCCTGTTGCTGTTGTAAGAGCTGGAGATGTTGAGCCTGCTGCGCTTGCTGGGCTTGTACCAAGTGTCTCATCAGCTCCTCCATGATCTCTGGAGGCTGTGCCTGAGTCAGTACAGACGTCACCCAGGACATAAACACCAAAGCCCACCGGTCTCACGTCTTCTGCTGGGAGCGCTGCCCGCATTCAACTCCACCAATTGTAACGTATCAGCTCGCCGGCGACGTCAGGAAGCACGAGGAGGCAGCTTTGCATAGGTGAGACCAGAAGGGTTTATTTGCTCATAAACCAGTCCACAGGGAAAACACACAGCAAACACAGAATCCTAATCACCTTCCCCCTGTGCCTAAGTCCAACCTCCCTTACATAGCTGGACACCACGCCCCTGGGAGGGGGTATGTGAGTCCTGGACCCGCCCATCACTCTCAGGACTCATAAGCCGGCCCCTTGGTTACTAACAACTCCCTCAGTGTTGCTCTCCACTAAGAGATGCTAATGCCGGCTTACATCACAGACCTCAGGTGGGCCTGTGACACATACCTGCCATCCACTATGCGCACCCTTGCCCTCTTACAGCGTATATGCATTATTGATGGTATGGTATAGCTAGCCACAATGCACTGGATACAAAAACTGTGGGGTTTTCTAATCTACAATAGCCTGGAGTCTGACCTCCCTATTTATATATATATACCACTTCTACTTGCCTTATTTGTCGCCTGCTACAATAGCCTGGAGTCTGATCTCCGTATATATATATACAGGGGCGGACTGTCCCGGGTTCCTGGGGGGCAACTGCCCTCCAGGCCGCCGGTATAGTGATAGTTTAGGGCCGCCCGGTACTGCTGGCAGCCGCCTGAAATAGTGAAAGGATCTGACTGAGCGCCCGGCTGTCAGTGCGGTGCGGCCGCAGTGGGACCGCCCGGGCTTCAAATCGCAGCAAGGGCTGCGTCGTCCTGGCAACCGGCGGAACGCCGGGCGCGATTAAGTCGCTGACTGAGTCAGTGCTAGCGGGTGGCCGTCTGTCGGCTCGGCGCGGCCGCAACCGCCGCAGCCGCACTCACCTCTGAGCAGAGCTCTCAGCTCTCTCAGCAGGCTGCGCCATCGCGGGGCCGGTCCGGGCTTCCGGCAGCAGCGGGTGCGTTGTCATGGCACCTGGCTGGCCTGCGGGATGCAGGGATTGGATGAGAGGGCGCCTGCGCAACTGCGCCAGCCAGGCCAGGCCAGCCCAGCAAAGATAGGGAGGAGGGAGGGTTCAGAGCGGTGTGTATGTGTAGCCTGCGTGCTACGTCAGCACGCAGGCAGTGAACCTTGTGTGAACCCACCCAGTCCCTCCAGAGCGGAGCGCAGACAGTGACGGCCGCCATACTGTTTCAAATTTCATTGTGCAGCTCTGGCTGCTCAGATCATGATCAGCTGCAGCAGCTGGTGGTGGTGAGTAGTGTGTGTGTGTCTTTCTGTCTATGTGTCTGTGTATGGCTGGGGCTGTGTCTGTGTGGCTGACTATTTGTATGTGGCTGGTTGTGTGTGGCTGGGGCTTTGTGTGGCTGGGGCTTTCTGGCTGACTGTATGTGGCTGGCTGTGTGTGGCTGGGGCTTTGTGGCTGGCTGTATGTGGCTGGTTGTGTGTGGCTGGGGCTGTGTGTGGCTGGGGCTTTGTGTGGCTGGGGCTTTCTGGCTGACTGTATGTGGCTGGCTGTGTGTGGCTGGGGCTTTGTGGCTGGCTGTATGTGGCTGGTTGTGTGTGGCTGGGGCTGTGTGTGGCTGGGGCTTTGTGTGGCTGGGGCTTTGTGTGGCTGGGGCTTTGTGGCTGGTTGTGTGTGGCTGGGGCTTTGTGGCTGGCTTTATGTGGCTGGTTGTGTGTGGCTGGGGCTTTGTGGCTGGTTGTGTGTGGCTGGGGCTGCGTGGCTGCGGCTGACTATGTGTCTGTGTTGCTGGGGCTGTCTGTGGCTGACTGTGTGGCTGAGGCTGCGTGGCTGGCTGTGTGTGGCAAAATTTGTCTGCGTGGCTGACTGTGTCTTTGTGTGGCTAGGGCTGCATGGCTGAATGTGGCTGTCTGTGTGTCTGACTGTGTCTTTATGTGGCTGTGGCTGGCTGTGTGTGCCTAACTATGTCTGTGTGTGGCTGGGGCTGCGTGGTTGTGGCTGGCTGGGGTTGGCTGTGGCTGCATGGCTGTGGCTGAGGCTGCGTGGCTGGCTGGGGCTGTTTGGCTGTGTGTGCTGACTGTGTGTGTGTGGCTGGGGCTGCTTGGCTGTGTGTGGATGACTGTGTGTGTGGCTGGCTGTATGTCTGTGTGTGGCTGGCTATGGATGTCTATATTGCTCGCTGTGTGTGTGGCTGGCTGTGTCTGTGTGTGTGGGTATCTGCGCTGTAGTGCGTGGCTGTGTGTGTGGCTGGCTGGCTTTGGCTGTGGCTGGCTGTGTTTGTGTGGCTAGCTATGTGTGTGGCTGATTGTGTGTGTGGCTGATATTGTGTGTGTAGCTGGCTGTGTCTGTGTTTGGCTGGCTGTGTCTGTGTGTGCTTGTGTGTGGCTGGCTATGGCTGTCTATGTTGCTGGCTGTGGCTCTGTGTGTGGCTGGCTGTGGCTATGTGTGTGGCTGTCTATGTGGCTGTGTCTCTCTGTGTGGCTCTCTGCGTCTGTGTAGCTGTCTATGTGGCTGGCTGTTTATGTGGCTGACTGTTTTTGTGTGGTTGTGGCTCTGTGTGTGGCTGTGGCGGGCTGTCTGTGTAGCTGGCCACTGGGACATCCAAATGCTGTGCGAGTGTCAGTGTTCCAGGTTTTCCGGCCTGCCGTTTGACCATTTTGCCCTCAGTCAGCATGGAGATCATTGTTTTGTTTGCCCTTCTTCCTGTCTCGTTTACATAAAGACCTGGCTCAGGTGAGCATTCATTGCTTGAGTATACTGGTTCCTGGTTTGCTCCTGCTCACCTGTTCTCCTTATTCCACTCACTTCTCTGGAGCTCTGTGAGATCCTGGTTCACCTTACAGCATCCTGCATCGTGCTTCTGGTGCCGCTGCTTCTACCTTCAGGCTCGGACATTCAAGTGTGTAAGCAACTACTCGGTCTTACTCTATGTACTGTGTGCTTTTGGAACTTGTGTTACTTTATCTCCTTGGAACTTTGTTTGGACTTGTTACCCGGTCATCCGGGGTGGGGGACCTTTTGCAACGGACTATATCTTCCGGTCGTTCCAGTACCAGGAACCGTGCTACGGACTGCATGCATCTGGTTTTGCTTGCTTTGGACTATTGGTTTTTTGGACTGTTTCCTTAAAGGACTGTGCTCAACGATACATATATATATTGGGGTCGTGTTATGTTATGTGCTTTGGCTGTGTACTGCATTCACATTGTTTTGCTGTGTGTATATATAAATACCTTGCACCTAAGAACCCGTCTCTGCTCTTCATTGCCCTTAAGCGATCAGACTCCTCAAACCCTATACAATAGTATTACAGCGAGTGTCCGACAGTTTTCTTAGATCACATCCATGTGCAATCTGTTTTGTTTCTCAGCAGCTATTACTGTAGAATTATTTACAGGAGCATTTTACAGTTGTCTCAGCAGAAGAATGATAATGTATCAGTGAAAAAAACAGATGCCTCTCGGATGGTCCGTGTGCTGTCAGTGTGCGGTATGTGATATTGTCAGACCCATAGACTTGCATTGGCGAGTCTCGCACATGAATCGCATACTGTCGCAGCATGTTGTGACTTTTTTCCCATCCAGAATCTGGATGAGAAAAAAGCGTCCGACACTCACCAATGTGTTTCAGAGATTGATTAACTGACTGCACTGCAATAAAATCACACATTGCACTCATCCGAGTTTTACGCCAGTGTGTCCGTGCCCTAATAATAAAATCCATATAGTAATCCTACAATGTCTGCTGGATATGGTATGGGGAGGGTGTATGGCTCAGTTAGTACACACCATACTTCTTGTTATTAACCAGTTAATGCCCTCTTGTCCACCGCACTGCAGTGTCAAAAGAGGAAGACAGCGAGACAGGCAGCGACATGGCATCAGAGAGCCCCTGACCTCGAAATAGAAGATCCTCAGATCCCGGTATTGTGACGATATATGAAGAAATATTTTTTTACATTTATATTACACTATGAACTCCACAGCACTTTACATACATCATCAACACTGTCCCCATTGGGCTCACAATGAAAACATCCTACCAGTATGTCTCATATTGTATATCGCCTTTCTTTGTTATCACCTTCACAAATATTTCATTTATTGAACTTGTTAGGTTTTGGATGTTTTAAGATTGGATTTGTTTGCAGGATGTCAGAATTGACTCCCAGAGCTGCTGGTTTGACGGTTAATGTCTTGCAGCATCTTAGATTTTTTTGCTTAAAGGTACTTCCAAGTTTCTCAATAGGGCTGAGATCAGGGGAGACTGGTAGCCACACCATGGTTTTCTCTACTTTTATGTCCATAGCAGCCAATTACTCAGGGCTATGCTCTGTACCAAGAGATGGTGCATTGTCATGCATGGGGATTATTTTGTACGATGAAAAAAAGTGGTCAGTCTAAAAGTATATATACTTTGCCGTGGTCTTTTTCACGCCTTCATGGACCCTATAGGGGCAAACTAGCTCTCTCCACATGATTACAACCCAAAACATGACTGCCACCTCCTTGCTGATGTCACAACCTTGTTGTCACATGGTGGCGGTCATCTAGCAACCATCCACCACTCCAACCATAATGGGAACCTCTAGGCTCCTTTTAGCTACTCCTCTGTCTGCAGGGAGGGGTGGCGCGATGGGGGGCGCACCGCTGACAGTGCCTAGGGCCTGGCCTTGCTGGAGGGACTGACATGGGCCGCCGAGAATTCTCGACAGCACCCCCCCGCCCCGACCCCCCCGGTCCTCACCCAAGGGCTGCCGGAAAAATTTTGCCACCCAGGGTTTGCGTCGCCAGTCAGCCCCTATATATATATATATATATATATATATATATATATATATATACACCATTTCTACTGGCCGCATTTGCTGCCTGCTACAATAGGTTGGGGTCTGACCTTCCTATTTATATATATACCATTTCTACTGGCCGCATTTGTCCCCTGTTACAACACCCTGGAGTCTGACCTCCCTATTTTTATATATTTATACTGCTACTCACGTTTATAACGACGTTCAGCACACCATTGTGCAGCTCATACTTATAAAACGTTTTCTTGGACTGGTCTCCCTGAGATCAGTGAATACTTTGCAATCTTGGTCTACTAGGCCTTGCTCCCACCTAGCCAGAATCCTACTCCACACTGATGAGGGGCAACACCCCGAAACAGCTGTATGTGGATGGATACCTGGCCTTGGTATTCCCTTGTCATATCTGTAAACTTGTAAAAGAGTTGGATATTGACTTAAAGGGCCACTTCATTTGGTGGTTATGGTGTTCTCCACAAGGAGCCACCCCTTGGCTGGGTCCTTCCCTGGAGGGATATATGGCTAGTCCTGTGTTTGAGACTCCTAACCGAGGCTCCACAGACTCTATTTGCATATTCATACTTATAAAACGACCTACCCGATCTGTCATCAGTACCGCTGCATATGTTGAACAACAAATAACACTACAACAAACCTTTCTAAAAAACCTTCTATTCTACACTCCAGTATTTGTATAAGGATCAAAACCACGATAATAAATAATTTTATTAACCACTGCTTTATATATATAAGGACCAATAAGACTTGAAAACAACTTTTTTCTCTATTGCTCAAAATCTCTACAAAAACCAATACACCAACATGGGTCGTAACAAAAAGTATGCCAATGACACAGACAAGAAAGCTGCTATAGCACAACGTCAACGAAAACGACGTGCTAACGAGACCCCTGAGGCAAATAAGCACCGTCTGGACACTATGAAGGCTTATTTTCAACATCGCCTTACCTACGAGTCACCTACATGTAAATCTATTCGCTTAGCACAAACTGCCTCTTCACGCCAAAAACAACGACAACATACACCTTCTACCTCTTCATTGATAGTCTCCTCACACCTAGATGCTTCCACTTCTGCATGTGACACTTCATCGTCTACAACCTTCTCCTATATGCCTTCTCAACGCTCTATTTCCTCACTACCAATCCCACTACCGCTCTATACAGACCCACACTTTCTTCAATCTCAAGCTCTGACTCTAAGCCACAATCAAGTGACACCACAACCCCCATGACTCCTATACATTGCTCTCCACAAAAACTCCCTTACACCTTTACCACATACACTTCCACTACATGCTACATATTACACTCATGATGAAAGTACTATTCCTGAACATAGCTGTGGTGAAATGAACCATCTTTGTCAACATTGCCAAGCTTTGCATTTCATAGCTGAGATACCTACTGATAACAATTTTACCCTCTGCTGTCATAAGGGTAAAGTCTATGTACCCATACCACAATATCCACATGTCTTTACACGTTTGCTTAAAGGTGAAAGTGAATTTAGCAAAAATTTTATGGACAATATTCGATGCATTAACAGTTCCTTTGCTCTTGCCTCCATGTTTGCAAATATTTCCCCACCTCCAGGATATGGCCCATACTGTTTCCGCATACATGGCCAGATCTATCACAGAACAGGCACACTACATCCCTCTGATGACCAAAACCCTGCATATGCTCAACTTTACATTCTCGATACCGCTACCGCTAACGTACAACGCTTACAATGTAAAGAAAATCAAAAATGTCATCCCACATTGATGAACATTATTGCTCTTCAATTACAAAATGTGAACCCTTTTGTAGCAGCTTATCAAATGTTACGCGATGTCGAACACCAGGAACATATCAAAGCTCAACAAAATGGCACTGTCATGCCAAATATCACCATGGCTCTTAAACAGGATCTGACTCAAGACCCACGACGCTACAATAATCCCACTGTTAGTGAAGTCGCCGTTGTCTTTAAAAATGACAATGGGGAGCCGCCATTCAGTAGAGACATATTAATACATTTGAAGCCTGATCCCAACAACCCTTTAGCACCAAAAACCCAACAAATCAGCATTCTCCATAGCAATTTGGATGCTCTCCTCTATCCACTATTTATCCCTTATGGAGACCAAGGCTGGCATGATAGACTCAAGCAACAAGGCACCGGTACACGCAGGATCACACAACTCAAATACTATTACTATATGCTATCTGTTCGACATCACTTTAATCCAGTACTGAATGGTGGGAAACTAACACAACAGTACATTGTTGATGCTTATGTCAAAATCGAGGCTAATCGCCTACATTTCATCCGCAAACACCAAAAGGAATTACAAGTGGAGGATTACTGCGTACTCCAAGAACATCTACTCAAAAAATCCATTCAAAAGGGCATCCCCATAGGCAAAACCGTCATTTTACCATCTTCCTTTGAAGGCAGTCCCAGAAACATGCAGCAACGCTACCAGGATGCCATGGCTATTGTTACTAAGTATGGTCGACCTGATCTTTTCATCACCATGACCTGTAATCCTAAATGGAGTGAGATTACTAATAATTTAGAACCATGGCAGCATGTTGAACACAGACCTGATTTGGTGGCACGCGTTTTCAAAATTAAACTGGAAGCTCTCTTAAAAGACATTAGCCATGGATTGTTTGGAAAGGTTTGTGCTATGGTTCATGTCATAGAATTTCAAAAACGTGGTCTCCCACACGCTCACATTTTGCTAATTCTGGATAGCCTGTCTAAATTAAGGACTGAGGAGGACGTAGACAATATAGTCAGGGCTGAAATTCCTGATGCTACTTACTACCCTCAGCTCCATAACATTGTTCTGCAACACATGATTCATGGTCACTGTGGAGAACACAACCCCAATTCTCCCTGTATGGATCTTGGAAAGTGTACTAAAGGTTTCCCTAAACAATTTCAACCATCTACCGTCATACCAAAGGATGCCTATCCTACTTACCGCAGACTCATTGGCCAATCATATCAACACCATTCTAAGATGATTGACAATTCCTGGGTAGTTCCATACAATCCTTTTTAACTATGCAAATACAAGTGCCATATTAATGTTGAGATATGTGCTTCCATTCAAAGTGTAAAATATTTATTTAAATACGTTTACAAAGGACATGACAAAGCCAATCTTGAAATTTCCCAGACGAACATCCAACATGATGAAACACACCAATTCGTGGATTCCAGATATGTTAGTGCACCGGAGGCAGCTTGGCGAATTTTTGCTTATCCAATGCATAAACAATCTCATACCATCATTCGCCTTGCCATACATCTGCCTCATTCTCAACCCCTATATTTTCATGAGGATGACTCCATTGCCAACATTAAACAAAAGCTCCATACCAATTCAACCCTTATGGCATACTTCACCCTTAATAAGAACAATCTACATGCTCATAACTATCTTTACCGTCAAATTCCCGAATACTATGTTTGGAAAGAAGGCTCTTGGGAACTTAGAAAACGAGGGGGTAGCTCGGTTATTGGTAGAATCTATACTGTAAGTGTGAAAGATGAAGAACGATACTATTTACGGTTGTTGTTATTGCATGTCAAAGGTGCCACCAGTTTTGACAGCATCAAAATCGTCAATGGAGTCACACATGAAACCTTCAAAGACGCTGCATTAGCACTAGGATTATTATTCGATGATAGTCTTTGGAAAAATACTTTACTAGATGCCTGCATTCTCAACATGCCTGCACAGCTTCACGACATGTTTGCTTACATCTGTATTTTTGGCCCTCCAACAAATCCGCTTCAGTTATGGAATGAATTTAAGGAACACTTTGTAGAAGACTACTGCCATTCATATCACTCCAACACTCAGGAGTATGTCAACTGTGAAGGATATGCTATTACAGATGTCCAAGATGTTCTCAAAGGTCACGGCAAAACTTATGCTGATTTCAATTTACCACACCCAATTAAGATACAACAACAACTGCTCCCGCAGTATGATAAGGATTATGAGTTAAGAACAGCTGCTGAGATGAAAGGTACTCTAAATCAAGAACAACTTTTTGCCTACGATGTCATTACTAAAGCTTTACAAGACACTACTTTAACACCTAAGTGCTTTTTCATTGACGGTCCTGGTGGCAGTGGAAAAACCTACCTATACCATCTACTTCTACATCATCTTAGGGGACAAGGTGACATTGTGTCACCTGCTGCCACTACAGGAATTGCCGCTAACTTGCTACAAGGAGGACGAACAATCCACTCTCTCTATGGCATACCAATACCTATCAATGAAACATCTGTGTCCAGGATTAAAAATTATACAGATGCGGTCAAACATTTAGAGAGTAGTAAACTATTGATTATTGATGAGTGCACAATGCTATCAAAATATGCCTTGCATGTCATCGATAGACTTCTGGGGGACATCATGACAACAAATGTGGCTAAGAAACATAAAACACCGTTTGGAGCTAAAGTTATTGTTCTTGGAGGAGACTTTAGGCAATGCCTTCCCGTCATCGCTCATGGAAAAAGAACAGATATTGTGGAAAGCTTCATTAAATATTCCCAACACTGGCAACATTTTACTCGACTGCCGCTGTTGAACAACATGCGCTCCTCTGATTCTGAATACAGCAATTGGTTGCTTCAACTGGGAAATGGTGAGCTCTCTAATGATTTCAACCTTGGAGAGGATGTCATAGAAATTCCACCAGACATGGTGTGCACTGGCTCTATAATAACTGACATCTTTGGAGACAAGATTTGCATTGATGTTAATAACAACGACAGTATAAGTATTGCTGCATCACATGCCATTCTATGTCCAAAAAATGAGAACGTTCATTATGTTAACTCTAAAGTCATGGATCGACTGAGTGGCGAGTATACTGAATATACCAGTGATGATTCTATCGATGCTGATGACACTGATGAATGTGACAACTACCCATTGGAATTTTTAAACTCACTTACACCAACTGGAATGCCTTCACATCGGCTACAACTTAAAATTGGTACCATTGTTATGCTATTACGCAACCTAAACACCAAGAAAGGTCTCTGCAACGGTACTCGGCTGATTGTCACTGTCTTACTCGCCAACATCATACAGGCTAAAGTAATTACTGCAGCAGGAAATATTGTATTTATTCCACGCATCGATTTGTGTCCATCAGAGACTGGATTACCTTTTAAATTAAGACGTCGACAGTTTCCTGTTGCAATGACCATTAACAAATCACAAGAGCAGACACTCAATCGAGTTGGCATTTTTCTACCAGAACCAGCATTTGCCCATGGTCAATTGTATGTAGCATTTTCCCGAGTTAAGCAACGCTGCAATGTTAGGGTTAAAGTGGTGGATACACCAGTTCAAGGAAAATTAATCCCGAATAGTCCTAAAGTATTTACTAGAAATATTGTTTACAAAAATATTTAAATTTAAACTTATTTCACTTATATACATAGTCAGTTTAAAAAAAAATAACCAAAAAAATTAGTTTAGCCATAGACATATAGCAAGACAAAAACAAAAAAAATAAAAAATTAGTTTCGCTATAGATATGTAGATTTCAACTACTTATATAGGAAATAGGTATATAACATACGTAGTCTTTATTATATTATTTTCATTCATTCTTTTATATAGTACTATTAATTTAATAGCACTTTACATACATCAGTAATGCTGGCCCTCTTGAAGGATTAATAACTATATCCTATGTACATAAATACATAGGTATGATATATCAGCATACATTTTTACATCTAAGTTCAACACACATTAAGTAGAAGATTGTAGATGTGTATCATCCAAATTCCTTTATTTGGTGATATGAACCCGCATGTTAAGCTCCAACAGTATAGCTGCTGAGAAATTTGCTTCTCTTTTTAAACAGGGAGGGGTTTTTGTGAACAGCTAAAGAGATGGGCGGGATGGCTGTTCACACACATCTCCATCTCAAGGTGTGTTCTGTACACATAGATAGATAGGTAAATAAATAGTTAGACATGAAAAATAGATATTTAGCTTTTACATCACCGTTTTTCTGCTATTTGCGTAAGTTGCGGTGAAAAAAACCCAATTTCCGCCCTTGCTACCTAAGGGCTGACCTACAGCACACTTGCGGCAACTCGCATGCAATGTATATAGCATTTGTGGTTCACTTGCAGCAGGTGCAGCAAACATGGTTTCGGCAGTTTCCGCCGCAAAAAATGCACTTACCAGCGGATTTTTAGTGGCCGCAGGTGCTGCAACTGCTGAAACCGCGTTTGCCGCATCTACAGCAAGTTAACCGCAAGTCCCATATACATTGCATGGGACTTGCTGCAAGTGTGCCGCAGTTAGGCCCTTAGGTAGCAAGTGCAGAAGTTGTATTTTTTTCATCCCCACATTCTCCAAATAGCTGAAAAACACTGATATGAAAGGAGTCTAAGTGTTAATAAATAGTAATAAGATAGATTAGGCACCCATCAGATCTAAGGCTACCGTGAAGTGGTTGATGAGCAAACACACACTGGCGAATCTGTAGACTTTGAACATTGATTTCTGAAATGAAGCTACTTTATGGGTACACAAGTATTGGCCAGTATGTGTACCAAGCGCCTTAGCATATAACAATTCAAGTTACAAAAATTACATAGACCATACAAACATAGGTAGTTGATGGATAGATATCATGTCTTAATTGCATTATTGTTAACTCTTACTAAATAAACTATATATGGATTCTAGACTACCCGATTCTTTAGAATCGGGCCGACATCTAGCATTCTTTATAATGCTGTTATAACAAATTCACACAGCTTCCAGGGATATATATTATTGCAATACGATACCTTACTAGAACATTATTATAATAAGGGATAGTTCACGTATTACTTCTAACAAATTTATGTCAAAATCATGTTCCCATATTGAAGTAATCAACATCCTCCATATAAACTAACTGATTTTCAGGAAGAAAATCTGCTTCGGAATCTCTCAGAAAAAAAGGTCAGTCATTTCATTTATTCCACTTGGCTTCAGGGATCGTATGATGAGCGAGTATGCTCTGCGCTGCTCGGTACTCGCACGAGTATCACTGTACTCGGGCTACTCGGCGAGCACCGAGTAATCTCGCGATACTCGTGCTGTGCTCGTGGTCCTCATCCCTGCATGTTGGCGCTCTTTAGAGAGCCAGCCCACATGCAGGGATTGGCTGGCAGACCACTGCAATGCCACAGCCCTGTTAGTTGTGGCATTGCAGTGATTGGCCGGCCTGCACAGCGTGACCGAGCCTTTATAAGACCCGGCCGTGCTGTGCTCTGCACACATCCATCCAGACAGTGAGTGTAGGGAGAGTGTCTGCTGCTGCTTAGGGACAGATTTGCGGCCCTCATAGGTAGATCCGGAGCAGGGCTGCAAACTGCTGCTGACCACAACAGTCCTTCTCAGGACTAATCTAGGAGGATATTGGCAGGGTGATCCAGATCGAAATCCAAGCTTTTCTGTGACCATAACAGTCACCAGACTGTTGTACTTACTAGCTTGATACAGGTTAGGGACTAAAATCCTACTCTCATGTGACCATTACAGTCACCAGACTGTTGTACTTACTACCTTGATACAGGCTAGGGACTAAAATCCTTCTCTCCTGTGACCATAACAGTCACCAGACTGTTGTACTTACTACCTTGATACAGGTTAGGGACTAAAATCCTACTCTCCTGTGACCATTACAGTCACCAGACTGTTGTACTTACTACCTTGATACAGGTTAGGGACTAAAATCCTACTCTCCTGTGACCATAACAGTCATCAGACTGTTGTACTTACTACCTTGATACAGGTTAGGGACTAAAATCCTTCTCTCCTGTGACCATAACAGTCACCAAACTGTTGTACTTACTACCTTGATACAGGTTAGGGACTAAAATCCTACTCTCCTGTGACCATTACAGTCACCAGACTGTTGTACTTACTACCTTGATACAGGTTAGGGACTAAAATCCTTCTCTCCTGTGACCATAACAGTCACCAGACTGTTGTACTTACTTCCTTGATACAGGTGAGGGACTAAAATCCTACTCTCCTGTGACCATTACAGTCACCAGACTGTTGTACTTACTACCTTGATACAGGTTAGGGACTAAAATCCTTCTCTCCTGTGACCTGAACAGTCACCAGACTGTTGTACTTACTACCTTGATACAGGTTAGGGACTAAAATCCTTCTCTCCTGTGACCTGAACAGTCACCAGACTGTTGTACTTACTACCTTGATACAGGTTAGGGACTAAAATCCTTCTCTCCTGTGACCTGAACAGTCACCAGACTGTTGTACTTACTACCTTGATACAGGTTAGGGACTAAAATTGTCGAGGTCGTTGCGACAATACACTCCTTCACCAGTCACTCCAAATTAGACTATGAACATATGGTACCAGATAAGAGTAAATCAGACGGAAAATCTGGTTCAAACTTATAATATGTTCGTTGCTTTATTAAGCAATGGCAATGGTCACAGCAACTGACTTTTATTTCCGGTTACACAGCATTTTATACTCTAGGGACTAGGCGTGAAATGGCCAGGACAAGGTGGGATTAGATGGGGGTTAGGTGGGGTTAGGCTAATATATCTATCTCTGTTAGTAATAATTAGTCTTTTGTCTTCTCTGCTGAGTCCATCCTTCTTCTTGACACGGTGCCATCTCTGGGCTCCTGGCATGTAGGACATCTCAGGTTTCTCCTGATACTCCTTGACACAGGCATCCAGAGAACAGCTTATCTTCTCAGTTCTCATCCATCTCAACACAACAGTATCTTCTTTTCAGCAGACAGATATATCTATTGGATACTAGATTAAGGGAAAAACTTATTGTTTCTCATGTAGAGCATTAGTAAAAATATATACCGTATATACTCGTGTATAAGCCGACCCATGTATAAGCCGACCCCCCTACTTTTGCCCCCAAAACCTGGGAAAACCCATTGACTCGTGTATAAGCCGAGGGTGGACCCCAGCACAGGTATACAGCCCCCAGCAGTGTGGTATACAGCAGCCTCCCCAGCAGTGTGGTATACAGCAGCCTCCCCAGCAGTGTGGTATATACAGCACCCTCCCCAGCAGTGTGGTATACACAGCACCCTCCCCAGCAGTGTGGTATATACAGCACCCTCCCCAGCAGTGTGGTATATACAGCAGCCTCCCCAGCAGTGTGGTATATGCAGCACCCTCCCCAGCAGTGTGGTATATACAGCACCCTCCCCAGCAGTGTGGTATATACAGCACCCTCCCCAGCAGTGTGGTATATACAGCACCCTCCCCAGCAGTGTGTTATATACAGCACCATCCCCAGCAGTGTGGTATATACAGCACCCTCCCCAGCAGTGTGGTATATACAGCACCCTCCCCAGCAGTGTGGTATATACAGCACCCTCCCCAGCAGTGTGGTATATACAGCCCCCTCCCCAGCAGTGTGGTATATACAGCACCCTCCCCAGCAGTGTGGTATATACAGCACCCTCCCCAGCAGTGTGGTATATACAGCACCCTCCCCAGCAGTGTGGTATATACAGGCCCCCCGATACCCCACCCCTGTAGTTTATACAGGCCCCCCGATCCCCCCCCCGCCCCGTAGTATATACAGGCCCCCCGTAGTTTATACAGGCCACCCGATCCCCCCCCCCCCGTAGTATATACAGGCCCCCCGATTCACACCCTCCCTGTAGTATATACAGGCCCCCCGCGCTCTATATACAGGCCCCCGGTTGCAGCCACAGACCTGTAAGAGAATTGCTTTCATACTTACCCTCCTCGCTGTCATCGCGCGTCCTCGTCTCCCTCCCGCTTCTACCCGGCGTCATGTGACCGCGCACAATGACGTCATAGAAGCGGGAAGGAGACCGGAGGAGCGCAGGTAACAGCGAGGAGGGTAAGTATGAAAGCGATTCTCTTACAGGTCTGTGGCTGCAACCGGGGGGCCTGTATATACTACAGGGAGGGTGGGAATCGGGGGCCTGTATATACTACGGGGGGGGGATCGGGTGGCCTGTATAAATTACGGAGGGCCTGTATATACTACGGGCGGGGGTGATCGGGGGCCTGTATAAACTACGGGGGGGGGGGGATTGGGGGGCCTGTATAAACTACTGGGGGGAGGGCAATGTAATATGCACGACTCCCCCTGCCGCTGATGGACAGGGGGATGCCGTGCATATTGCATTGCACTAATGAGCGGCCCCACGTGCCCGGCCGCTCATAGTGCAGCCTCCCCCTGCCTCCTCCAGCCCCCGGACACCGGCCCCACACAGTCAGCCGTATAGTGACTCGTGTATAAGCCGAGGGGGGCACTTTTCAGCACAATTTTTGTGCTGAAAAACTCGGCTTATACACGAGTATATACGATAATATAAAAGTATATAAAGAAAATATAAATATAGTGGAAAAGCGTATTTTCTACCTTGACAGTCCTCCCTAAACAAAAAGTTTTTCCCTAAAGTCCTTCGAGACTGTCCATGTGATGGGAAGGGGAAGTGGATTTCTTCATCCAGACACCTTAGAGACTCCTTTCTTGTAAAGGGCCCCCAGGTATCCGAACCCTACACTAGCCTCACATGGAGTTCTCCCATTGTCCCTAAATCAGCTCCCTTAATCTCATTGACTTCATCTGAAAATAAGAGGGGGAATTGTAGAACAGTCAACATAACATATTCAGACATTGCTACAAGGAAAAAGGTTGTGTCATATGATTCTACAGTTAGTATAGAAGAAATTAATTTCGCTATTCATTGGCTGTTTTCAGAGTCCAATCCGTTGAAGGGGAAAGAAACCTCAAACATATTAGAAACGGCCTGGGGAATTGTGTATCAGTTTTACACTATTAGTAACATATAACCTTAAAGGTACAAGACTCATCCTCCCTTGAACATTTTACCATATACCACTATCATTATGGAGGGTACACAAAAAGATATGAACTTCTTAAATATCTGCAAATAAGCACAGTAATCCACAAGAGAAATATACACAACAAAATCATACAAGAACCATGTTATGTACTCCTGTACTTACTTATTCTAAAAACATTTTAACCAGGGTATGTTTTTCATTCTATAATACTTTGGATAGGAGAAAGAGATTTACACATATTGGAATAATTTTATACAGTTTTCTTGGTTTCCTTATCCGCTCACTACTTGCAATTTCCAAAACCCATGGAGCGATCGCCGCTCGAAGCCCGTACCTTTCTGAGTTGTGTTGTGCGCAAGAATAATGCAGGATAGTATACACAGCTTACCTGTACCAGGAGCGAACTAGGAGGTACTCACCTGATCTCACCCGTGACCTATTTTGAGGCGTAAAGTGAGGCCAAGCAGAAACCAGTCTAACCTTTGCTGATAAAAGACATCATGGCCTGCCCTGTCCCCTCTCACGACTCCTAGTTTAACACTGTTAGTGGTTCAGTCAGTCCCTATAATGCAGTCGACTATAGAGAGGGCTCAGGCCGCCAGACGCAACCCGGCTGGGATGGGGCAACCACCCGCCACTACCTTTCCTACCTTTTGTTGTAGCTTGCCTTCTACCTCCGAGAGGACAGGACACCTGTGGTGATTGTCAGTATAATTATACATCCTAGACTGATAACATGGTGTCTACCTCACCGTAATATACCAATACTGCAATTAGTAGGCTTACCGTGTTGTTAAGGAATTCTTCAACCGGAAATCGCTCCATTCGCTCAGAAAGTGCAAATCAGAACCAAATATTCTGATTACCTCATATGAGCATTCTACTTGCGTCCAATGTAAGAAATCATATCTCCTATACCTGAAAAACAACTCAAAAATCTATTAATGTCAAAGATCAGAAAATTCTTATTCAACATTATAATTGCAATTTTCTACTAATTATTTTGAATATATTTTTATTACTAGATAATAAATGGTAGAACACTACAGAATATATGGGCGCTGTACATCAGAGCAGACGTGTTTAACATCACCAGCATCTTCTCCAGAAAGCCTCCTCACCCCTCCCATATGGGAAAAAGATAACGGACTACAAGAAATATTTTCACACAGCAAAGAACAAAGACTGCTCTGATAGAAAAATTTTAAGGAGGTGTGGGGGAGTGGTTCACTCCCTTCCATGTTTTCAAACCCTTTGGCCTTGATATGCCTACAAGATGTCCACAACCCTGACAAAGGACCTAACTATAATACTTCAGGAGTAGGGGGAATAAAATTACAGGGAGAGGGTCAAGAATTCTCAGACACAGGTTTAGCTACTTGAATCCAAGGGCAAGCCAGGCATCCCCAGGGACTCCTCAGCACGTATTCTACAGATCACCAGCCGCTCCCACGTCTGCCATCACAGGTCCAGACCTCCATAACAGCGACTGCACTAGAACACACCATCGCAAGTAACTTCAGGTTTAACCCGTCTTCCCCATTGGAAGGGCTGCAAGACCCTCTGTCTTCTAACCTCATATCTCTATACACACGAGCTAGGCACTACTTTTAGTACACATGCATATAAACTGAATACTTTAGGATCTCTTTTTCATTCACACACATCTAAGAACATATTGAAACACACAACAACCATAAATGAGGGAAAGTTTCTCCCTGCCATAACTACATCTCTAGCTAAATTATCCCTGTGCTGCAGGTGGCTATTGGCAACATTCACTCATATAAATCAATAAAAATCTGATTACTATTATTGTATTCAATATTAGGCATTATTATTAGTACCCAAGTACCATAAATATGAAAAATCCGTCCTTGCCATTCAGAATCCCTGGAAAGACGGATAAAATTCCAGTGTGCATGTCAGGCACCTGCAGATTTCCCCTTTCTCTCACCCCCTTGCTCTCTCCCTCCCCTCCTTCCAACACAAGCAGGCTTCCACAAGGTCATACACACAGCTGTTTAGATAAAGAATTCTGAGACTCACACAATAGAAGAAAGAAATCCTTCTCTCCCAAACAGGGCTCACAAATTTGATTAACTGTTTCACACTTGTAGCTATATACAACTAACAACTCCAGCCATTATCTGAGACCCCGTGGCTTAATATCTAACTCTTCATTTACTTTTTATAACTTCAAGAACTTTCCATGACAGAAAAAAATAGTAAAATATATTGATAGACGGACCGTGAACAGAGTGTAGTGAAAGTCGGCATGACTTCAATGAAACAGAATAATCTCCATAAGATTATATACACCTTACCCTAATTTACCCTAACCACTCTGGAGCTAGGAACTGCTTAATAAACCTCAAATAAACCCTAACTTACCCTGACTATTCCAAGTCAGAAAACTTGTCCCTGATTTCTTTACTGCTGCCTTTTTCTTTCTGAATAAGATCATGCCACACGGATGGCTGTAATCTCCCTGACAAAGGCAACCCTACATACTTGTACAACCTATTCACATTCTTAACTGCCTCTTACCCTCCCGTGACGCCACCAATGTCTTAACTTCCACAATATCCTCGTCTAGCCTGTGTGGGGCACGGACTTCTTCTGCTTTAAGAGACGCAATATGACTCACAGAATACTACGCCCTGCTGCAGCTCAGGCCGCTGACAACGACAATCAACACTGTGCCCCTATAGTACGGAGTCTCCTACTCCACGTACTATGAATATAGAGCCTCGTGCTCAATATACTCGGAATACGGAGCCTCGTGCTCAACGTACTCTGTCCCTAACCTGGACCAACTGCGTCCCTGTAGTACAGAACTAAAACAGAACTTACGCCAGGGGCGTATCTAGGGGGGGGCAGCCGGACTTTTTGCACCGGGCGCCGCTCAGTGGGGGGCGCCGGTGCCATCATCAAGTGACCAGGCATCCGGCGCTTGCACTGCAGCGCCGCTGCCGGAACTAATCTCCTCCTCGCCGCATATTAGCACGGGCGGCAGTGGAGAACACACACAAGCCCTGCTGCTGGTCCGCCCCCTGGCAGTTACCACCCCCCCCCCGGCTGACGTCACCCGGCACCGCACAGTGGGACAGAGAGGACTGGAGAAGAAGTCCTAAGCAGGCGAGAGGGGAGGGGGGATGGTGGCTGACCCGGCTGGGAGTGATGAGGTGTATATATGTATACATCAGGCGCAGGCACACACTATGAGGTATAATATTATACCTCATAGTGTGTGCCTGCCTGGTGATGTATACATATATACACCTCATAGTGTGTGCCTAATATATATACAGTATGTATACACCCCATAGTGTGTGCCTAATATATATACAGTATATATACACCCCATAGTGTGTGCCTAATATATATACAGTATGTATACACCCCATAGTGTGTGCCTAATATATATACAGTATATATACACCCCATAGTGTGTGCCTAATATATATACAGTATATATACACCCCATAGTGTGTGCCTAATATATATACAGTATATATACACCCCATAGTGTGTGCCTGATGTATACATATATATACCTGAGGTATATATATGTATACATCAGGCACACACTATGGGGTGTATATATACTGTATATATATTAGGCACACACTATGGGGTGTATATATACTGTATATATATTAGGCACACACTATGGGGTGTATATATACTGTATATATATTAGGCACACACTATGGGGTGTATATATACTGTATATATATTAGGCACACACTATGGGGTGTATATATACTGTATATATATTAGGCACACACTATGAGGTGTATATACTGTATATATGACACACTGTATATATAATGTGTATATATATATATATATAGAACTGACTGCACACAGAGCACAGCTGTATATAGAGGACAGGCTGCACACAAGACACAGCACAGCTGTATATAGATGACAGTCATCTATATACAGCTGTGCTCTGTGTGTGCAGCCTGTCCTCTATATACAGCTGTGCTCTGTGTATTATGTGTTTCACTGCTTAGTGTCCCCCCCTTCTCCGGAAATAGTCTGTGGTCACCACCTGCAGAACCGCTACTTTGATGGGGCCGTTACACGGGACGACATCACCGGATTTATCGCCGGATTTATCACGGGGGGGCGCCAAAATAAATCCTTGCCCCGGGTGCCAGAAAACCTAGTTACACCTCTGACTTACGCTCACTATAGCCTGTCACTACCCTGGACCAATGCCTACAGATTGTCCTGTCACAATATTCTAGGCGATCTCCACATGGAGACCCCTCATCAGGGATGAAACAGTCCTCCCTCGGGACACCACAATCACCTGGAAATATGTTATTACAAAGCTATGTGCGTCTCTTGTCTCTCTCTCTCTCCCTCAGCCGTCCCCAATCTATGAAACCTGAGATCTCTTCAACTTCTCGCTCTAGTTCACAATTAAACAACAGTCACGGGCAGGGTTAATGAGTGAGGTATGATGACCGGTGGAGGAGGCGTGGTGTACACGAGGACGCGCAGGAGTTGACGTCTCTCACAGTTGCTGGTCCAGAGCGTGGCGCTGGATCGCGCTTGGTCTCACCACTCGACCAGTCACCCTCCTGGACCCAAAAGACACCTTCAGATTAACCAATAACGGCTGAGACACAGTAAGGGCGACACACATATGAATGTGATCTCCACTTACCGTGCCTTGAAGGGTGATCAGTCCTTGAGGTCAGCCGATACGGGTATCATCCAGGGGCATCCGGGCACGGGTCCGTGGGGGTCGCGAATCGCTGGACACGCCCCACGTTGGGCGCCAAATTGTCGGGGTCGTTGCGACAGTACACTCCTTAATAGTCACTCCAAATTAGACTATGAACATATGGTACCAGATACGAGTAAATCAGACGGAGAATCTGGTTCAAACTTATAATATGTTCATTGCTTTATTAAGCAATGGCAATGGTCACAGCAACTGACTTTTATTTCCGGTTACACAGCATTTTATACTCTAGGGACTAGGCGTGAAATGGCCAGGACAAGGTGGGATTAGATGGGGGTTAGGTGGGGTTAGGCTAATATATCTATCTCTGTTAGTAATAATTAGTCTTTTGTCTTCTCTGCTGAGTCCATCCTTCTTCTTGACACGGTGCCATCTCTGGGCTCCTGGCATGTAGGACATCTCAGGTTTCTCCTGATACTCCTTGACACAGGCATCCAGAGAACAGCTTATTTTCTCAGTTCTCATCCATCTCAACACAACAGTATCTTCTTTTCAGCAGACAGATAGATCTATTGGATACTAGATTAAGGGAAAAACTTATTGTTTCTCATCTAGAGTATTAGTAAAAATATATAATATAAAAGTATATAAAGAAAATATAAATATAGTGGAAAAGCGTATTTTCTACCATGACAAAATCCTACTCTCCTGTGACCTGAACAGTCACCAGACTGTTGTACTTACTACCTTGATACAGGTTAGGGACTAAAATCCTTCTCTCCTGTGACCTGAACAGTCACCAGACTGTTGTACTTACTACCTTGATACAGGTTAGGGACTAAAATCATTCTCTCCTGTGACCTGAACAGTCACCAGACTGTTGTACTTACTACCTTGATACAGGTTAGGGACTAAAATCCTACTCTCCTGTGACCATTACAGTCACCAGACTGTTGTACTTACTACCTTGATACAGGTTAGGGACTAAAATCCTTCTCTCCTGTGACAATTACAGTCACCAGACTGTTGTACTTACTACCTTGATACAGGTTAGGGACTAAAATCCTACTCTCCTGTGACCATTACAGTCACCAGACTGTTGTACTTACTACCTTGATACAGGTTAGGGACTAAAATCCTACTCTCCTGTGACCATAACAGTCATCGGACTGTTGTACTTACTACCTTGATACAGGTTAGGGACTAAAATCCTTCTCTCCTGTGACCTGAACAGTCACCAGACTGTTGTACTTACTAGCTTGATACAGGTTAGGGACTAAAATCCTACTCTTCTGTGACCTGAACAGTCACCAGATTGTTGTCGCTGTATACAGGCAAAATGCGCAAGGGCGTTGGCAAGGGCGTTGGCAAGGGCGTTGGCAAGGAACAAGGAAGTGGACGTGATGGTGGTGCAGGCAGAGGCCGAGGTTGTGTGCAAGCACTAATTTCGCAACAACAAAGTGGCACATCTACTCGCTCGCACGTCCTGTCCCAAATTCTTGGGGCCCGCAGCAGTACACCGCTCTTGAACCAAGACCGGTGTCAACAGGTTGTTACTTGGATAGCGGATAATGCTTCAAGTCAGATGGGCACCTCCACACGGTCAAGTGTCAGTACCCGTGATACTGCACCGCACATTTCCCAACCTGATCCTCCTTCCTACCACCAGGCCGAGTACACGTCCACGGACATTACTGATCCCATAGTTGGACACTCGGAAGAGCTGTTCACGTATCCATTCGCAGAATCTGGCCTCTCGCCAGCTCCTGTTGAAGTGGGTGATGAGGAGATCGTATGTACAGATGCCCAAATATTTGAGCAGCCACGTTCTCACGAACGGAACGTTGGCAACGTGTCTCAACAAGGGGTGGACGATGATGAGACACAATTTCCAGGAAGTCAGGAGGAGGATCAGGGTGCGGAAGAGGAAGACGACGTGGTGGATGATCCAGTAGCTGACCCAACTTGGCAGGAGGATATGCAGAGCGAGGACAGCAGTGCACAGGGGGAGAGAGGCGTAGCATCCCAACAGGCAGTACGAAGCAGGGTCGTGTCCGCAGGCAGAAGGCAGGCAACCATTCCCCGGAACAACAACATGACTCAAGGTGCCTGTGCAAATGTTAGGTCTTCCCGAGTCTGGGAGTTTTTTAAGTTGGCTCCAGATGACTCTAAAAAGGCCATTTGCAACACCTGCCATGCCAGCATCAGCAGGGGTATGAAAACTAGCAGCCTGACCACCACCAGCATGATCAGGCACATGTCAGCCAAGCACCCGACTTTGTGGGAAGTACAACAGAGTCGAGGAGCGGTGCTTGCTGATGTCACTGCTACGTCTTCGCGTGTTGTGCGTGCGAGCCAATCCCCTGTCCATGCTGGCCGCGAACAAGCCTCCGGCCCTGCACCTGAAGTTGCCCACGCACAAATAACACCACCATCAAGCACGTCCTTGTCCCAGCGCAGCGTTCAATTATCCATTCAGCAAACCTATGAACGCAGGCGCAAATACGCTGCCAACGCCCCACATGCCACTGTCCTCAATTCTCACATTTTGCGACTCATAGCGCTAGAAATGTTGCCTTTCCGGCTGGTGGAGACGGAAGCATTCCGTGACCTGATGGGGGCTGCTGTCCCACGTTACTCGGTCCCCAGCCACCACTATTTCTCCAGATGTGCCGTCCCCGCATTGCATAACCACGTGTCCCAAAGCATCACACGTGCCCTGAACAACGCTGTTTCAGCCAAAGTCCACCTAACCACAGACACGTGGACAAGTGCTTGTGGGCAAGGCCACTACATCTCCTTGACGGCACACTGGGTTAATATTCTGGAGGCTGGGACCCAGTCTGAGCGAGGGACGGAACACGTCCTTCCCACACCAAGGATAGAAGGCCCTACCTCTGTCAGGGTTTCACCGACACTCTACAGCTCCGGAATGTCATGCTCCTCAGCCTCCTCCTCCTTCTCCTGCGCATCCTCATCCACTGTACCCTCCACACCAGTCCCAAGCTGGAAGCACTGCAGCACTGCCTCTGCGAAGCGGCAACAGGCTGTGCTGAAGCTAGTCTGCATAGGTGACAAACCTCACAATGCAGAAGAGGTGTGGACAGCTCTGAAACAGCAGGCAGATCACTGGCTCACACCTCTGAACCTAAAGCCAGGAAAGGTCGTGTGTGACAATGGCCGGAACCTGGTGGCAGCTTTGAGGCGAGGCCAGCTGACGCATGTTCCATGCGTGGCCCATGTGCTCAACCTGGTGGTTCAGAGGTTTATAAAGTCATACCCAGAGCTGTCTGAACTGCTGGTAAAAGTTCGTCGTCTGTCTGCACATTTTCGCAAGTCACCTGCTGCTTCAGCCGGCCTTGCAAGCTTTCAGCGCCGTTTGCGTCTTCCGGCCCACAGACTGGTGTGTGATGTCCCCACGCATTGGAATTCAACTCTGCGCATGTTTGTCAGGATATGTGAGCAGAAGAGGGCAGTTGTTGACTACCTGCATCACCTAAGCCGTCGGGAAATGGGTCAAACTCCACACATAACACCTGAGGAGTGGAGATGGATGTCCGACCTATGTACCGTCCTCCAAAACTTTGAGGACTCGACCAAGATGGTGAGCGGCGATGACGCCATTATTAGCGTCACCATACCACTACTCTGCCTTCTAAAACGGTCTCTGCTGAAAAACAAAGAGGATGCATTGCAGGCGGAGCGCGATGACTTGGAGCAAGAAACAGTAGTGGGTGTGGATGATAACACATAGCCCAGCCTCATCTCATCACAACGTGCAGTGGAGGACAATGACGAGGCGGAGGAGGATGAAGTCATGGAGCAACTCTCTGGCCAAATTGAGGATATGACATGCACACCAGTCATACCCTCGATTCAGCGTGGCTGGCCAGAGGACAGGGGAGATGAGGAGGAGGAGGAGGAGGAGGACAGCATGTTCAGTCATCGTGTTGGTCTGGATACTGAAGTGATGGCTGTTAAGAGTCTGGCGCACATGGCTGACTTTATGGTAAGCTGCCTGGCTCGTGACCCTCACGTTCAGAACATCTTGGCAGACAATCAGTACTGGTTGGCAACACTGTTAGACCCACGCTAAAAGGAGAACTTTATGTCTCTCATTCCTGAGGCGGAGAGGTCAGCCAAAATGCAGCAGTTCCAGAAGGCCATAGTCACGGAAGTAGGCAAATCAATCCCCTCACAAAACGCTAGCGGCATAGGTCAGGAATCGGTGGACAACCAAGGCGTACGGCCGAGAGGGGCACAAGTCCAATCCGCCAGAGGTAGGGGAACAGTCTTTACGATGTGGGACAGTTTTCCCAGCCCCTCACGTACCACAGCCCCTGAGGTGCGGGGTAGTGCCACAAGAAATGCTAAGTTTGGCCAGATGCTGAAGGAGTACCTTGCAGATCGAACAACTGTACTGCGAGATTCCTCTGTGCCTTACAATTATTGGGTCTCCTAGCTGGACACGTGGCATGAATTGGCTCTCTACGCTTTGGAAGTCCTGGCTTGCCCTGCCGCTAGCGTTTTGTCAGAGCGTGTTTTCAGTGCCGCAGATGGAATCATTACTGATAAACGCACCCGCCTGTCAACTGAAAATGCTGACAGGCTGACTCTAATCAAGATGAACAAGGGTTGGATTGGGCCAGACTTCACCACACCACCAACAAATGACAACTGAATTTAAATTTTGTTATGGGAATTTGCCATGTACCTCCACTCACCCATGGGTACACAGTTCTGCACTTTGGCTAATCGCTGGACTGCTCCTCCTTCTCCTCATGTGCCACCATGATGACCATTACAATAGTTAGGCTGTTGTTTCAGGTATACCCCCAGTGGTAAATTTTTTCGCCCATTCTTTTAGAATGGGCATTACAACGACGGGAGACCCGCTCCTTTTCAATGGGAAAAATGTTTTGAGGCCCTCCTGCACGTCTCTATCCAGGGACAATGTGGAGCCTCCCAATTTTTGGCTGCCCTGCTAAAGGGCTATACTACAATACACCCACTTGAGGTTTACAGGCCCTACTGCACGTCTGTATGCATGGGTCATTGTTGAACCTCCCAATTTTTCCTGCCCTGCCAAAGGGCTATACTACAATACACCCAATTGAGGTTTACAGGCCCTCATGCATGTCTGTATGCATGGGTCATTGTGGAGCCTCCCAATTTTTGGCTGCCCTGCCAAAGGGCTATACTACAATACACCCACTTCAGGTTTACAGGCCCTCCTGCACGTCTCTATCCTGGGACAATATGGAGCCTCCCAATTTTTGGCTGCCCTGCCAAAGGGCTATACTACAATACACCCAATTGAGGTTTACAGGCCCTCATGCATGTCTGTATGCATGGGTCATTGTGGAGCCTCCCAATTTTTGGCTGCCCTGCCAAAGGGCTATACTACAATACACCCACTTCAGGTTTACAGGCCCTCCTGCACGTCTCTATCCTGGGACAATGTGGAGCCTCCCAATTTTTGGCTGCCCTGCCAAAGGGCTATACTACAATACACCCACTTCAGGTTTACAGGCCCTCATGCACGTCTCTATCCAGGGGCATTGGTGAACCTCCCAATTTTGGACTGCCCTGGCAAAGGAAAATACTATAATAGACCCAGTTCCTCAAAATGGGCACATTATGTCAAGACAGGGCTTCATGTACGTCTCTTCTCAGGGTCATCGGAGTGCCGCACAATGTTTTCACGTAAAATCTTTCATGTAATCACAAAAAGTAACATACACCAGCTGTATCTCACTATTGGGTATGTGCCCTTAACATTTCCACCCTAAATATTCATTTTGGTGTCATTTTGGAAGGTTTTCTGGTGACTCCGTAAAATTGGCGTGAAACTCGGACAAGATTGTTCACAGCTATGAATTTTGAGTGAGAAATGCTTCCAGGGGTCTTCCCCATGGTGTTGCCATGTCATTTGAGCACTCTTCTGAGACTTTTGTGACATTTTTAGGGTTTCTACATGCTGCCGGCAGTCATTTCATAAAAATACTCGGGTCTCCCACAGGATAACATTGGGCTCGGTACTCGGGCCAAGTACACGAGTATCTCGGGATGCTCGGCCCGAGCTTCGAGCACCCGAGCATTTTAGTACTCGCTCATCACTAATCGTAATTTAAAAATCCAGTATGTTTCCTTCTTAGAAAGCAAATCATCCCTATTGGTTTCATGAGCAGGTATTTGTTCAATAGGCAAGACCACCATATCCCATGGATTCTTATTATGGTGAATAGCAAAGTGTCTGGATAGACCATGGAGCTCGTAGCCTTTCCTTATATTATGCTTATGTGACTTTAGACGATCATGTAATGCCTGAGAGGTCTTTCCAATATATTGTTTATGACATGGGCACTCGATCATGTAGATCACATAATCAGACTGACATGTCATCCAATCTTTAATGTCATATACAATCTCTGATTCATTAGATGATGAAAACTGTTTAGTATTAGGCATGACCTCTTATTACATTTAAAGGATCCATTTGTCTTATTCTCCTTATTAATAACATATTTTTTAACCTCTTTCAATTTACTTGGGGCTATCAATTCACGTATAGTCGGCGCTCTACAAAATGTAATTACTAGTGGATTTGGCATACGGTATGTTTTCCTAATATTGGATCATTGGCTATTATCTCCCATCTATTCTTTATGATGTCTTTAATTTTTTCATTTTCCCGACAGTATGTGGTGATGAAATTACACTTAAGAGTAGAGGATTGGGAAACAATATCCTTCTTTTTATGTGGTAAATCAGATTTTATTGTATCAATTCAGGATAATACAACTTTATGATAGAAATAAACAAGTTCTTTGTTATCACTGTAACATGTTATTATTTGTCTTTAACATCGAAACTAAGACCAGTATGCAAAATTCTAATAAGGAAGAAAGAGAACGAAAGGAGATGACTGGGAGAAGAAGAGGAAGAATCAGGAATGGGAAAACTGGGCAGGAGAAAAGTGTGGACATTACCAGTATATGTTGGGTGAGATAGGAGGACTAGTAGAAAGGATGGGGTCGGGCGCTAGGCAGGGGAAAAGGAGTGTTCAGGGGGTTCGCAGAATACATTAATGCCCAATTAGGAAGTCAACCAGGATGTGAGAGAAGGAGAATCTCTAAAGAGGAGCCATGGCGTCCAAGTCTTGTAAAATCTGTCAGTGCTAGACTCAGAGGGATCAGATTGGTGATGAAGGTCTTCCACTTTACAGATGTCGTGCAATTCAGTAACCAGTTCTTCCCGGGATGGGTTTTGGGATTGCCTCCAGTATCTCAGAATAAGACGTCTGGCAGCAGTCAAGAAATGCCGGAACAACCCCCGCTTGAAGCTGGTAGTCGAGCCCTGTGACAGGTTCAAAAGAGCTAAATCCGGGGTAGGAACTATCCGGTCATGCATCACCAATCCATAGAGGTCAAAAACCTGTTGCCAAAACTGCTGGATCTGGGGACATGACCACCACACGTGCAGGTATGAGCCTGTAGCAGCCGAACATCTCCAGCAGGAGGTGGAAACTGAAGGAAAGATTCTGTGTATATCCTCGGGGCACCTGTACCACCTTGCCACCACCCTATAAATCCGTTCTTGGGAAACGGCATAAACGGAGGCTCTATGGGTATTTTGTAGGAATTTATCTACTTCAGTGGGCGAGAAGATTTTATTGAGGTCCTTTTCCCATTTGCCTACGTAAGGTGTAATGGTCACCGCTGGAGAAAGGACAATCTCTTGGAAGAGCTTATACAGCGTCGAAACGGTGTGCGATTGTGGCTGAGGGTCCAGGCATAGTTGTTCGAAGGGGGATGGTGCTCGGAATACACAAGAGCGTGGGAGGGTTTAATATAACTATGAAGTTGGCGTAATTGAAACCAAGCGTGTGGAGGGACCGGGGAGGATGGAAATATATCTGACAGAGAACGTATCCCGGATAAAGTTGTGTAGTGAATGAGAGTTGGGTCCCTGTGTTTATGGAGGAACCGCCTTTGGCTAGGGTCCAGCGGGAGCTTACGGTTGTCAAAGATCGGGGTCAACGGTCCCGGGATAGTCGTCAGGTTATAGATCAGTATCGCCTGCTTCAAGAAAAGTTGTAGGTTGAGTAAAATATAAGGCAGTGACCTGCTTCTCCTGTGACTCCCAAATCCAGATCCCGGCAAGGGGGCTCCCGGAGCAGTTGGATGTCTCAACCTCCACCCATCTCCTCCCAGACGATGAATGGAACAAATCTAATATACAGGAACCTAGTGCAGCGTGATGAGATTTCTGAAAATCAGGTAAACCGATGCCTCCCCTCTCAATCCGTCTGGACAGAAGCGCATAAGAGATTCTCGATCTGTCATGCGTCCATTGAATTTTATGATGGAACTCTTTAATCTGGAGAAAAAGGAGGCAGGCAGCAGTGTTGGTATCATCTGAAAGAAATAGAACAGGTGCGGGAGAAGGTCCAAACGGATGGTGTTGATCCTACCCAACCACGTGAGGTGGAGCTTATTCCACCTATGTCAGTCGCCCTCAACTTTTCATTGAAGCTGCGTAAAGTTAGAGCATAGCAGGCGAGAGGGATCAGCAGTTATGCTAATACCCAGGTACCTGAGGCAGTCTGTTCTCCATTCAAATGGAAATATAGCTTTCAGCTCAGTGACCATGTCTTGTGGAAATGTCACATTCAGGATTTCTGACTTGTCAGAATTCATTTTAAAGTTGCTCAGAGAGCCAAACAAGTTGAGAGTAGAGATAATGTTGGTTAAGCTGTTCGCTGGCTGTGTTACGTAGAGCAGCAAGTCATCAGCATACAGAGCTAATTTGTGTTCTCTTTTGAGAGTGGAGATACCATGAATGGCTGGCTTTCGTCTTAAGGCAATAAGCGAGGTGTTCCATAGTCAAAATGTACAGAATCGGGGATAGGGGGCAACCCTGGCGTGTATCGTTGCGGATGTGAAAGGAGTCCGACAACGATCCATTTATTCTAATGCGGGCCGAGGGACAAGTGTACAATGCACCAATCCTACGGAGCATGGCTTGCCTCAGACCCCACGACTCCAGGACCTGAAACATGAAGCCCCAGTGCACCCTGTCAAACGCTTTCTCTGCGTCTATCGACAGGATGCACATGGGCACTCCAATGCGCCCAGCCCTATTGATCAGAGCGACCGAACGTATGGTGTTGGCCCTGGCTTCCCTACCCAGGACAAACCCAACCTGATCCAGATCTATGGTGTCCAACTTAGCGAACAGCTTAATGTCCAAATTTATGAGCGATATTGGTCGGTAATTGCAGCAACTATTCGTGTCTTTACCAGTCTTAGGGATAACGACGATGTGTGCCATCAAGGCCTGTGGTGGGAAAGATCCACCCAACGAAACATGGTCAAAGGCTTTCAGCAGGAGTGGATTTAACGATTCTGAGAGGAGCTTATAGAAGCCAGCTGAGTAGCCGTCAGGGTCGGGGCTTTTTCCTGTCTTTAGATCTTTAATTGTAGCCGATAATTCGTCCGGGGTAAACGGGGCATCTAGATCGGATGCTATTGATGATGGTAGGAGTGGTAAACGGTTTGTCCTCAAAAATGCGGAGATCTCATCAGTTAGAGGAGGGTCAGTGGGGTTTCGCTGCTGACGTTCAATGTTGTACAGTGAGGAGTAGTATGTGTGGAAGGAGGACAGAATGTCCTTCGTTCTGTAGACTGTGGTCTTAGAATCTTTTTTGATAGAGGAAATATAAGTACGAGCAGTGCGGGGATGAAGCGCTCTAGAGAGCATCTGTCCACACTTGTTCCCGTACCTATAAAAGCGTGCTCTGAATCTATCTCTCTGACTCCTATCCTTCTGATCTAATATGGAAAGGAGAGTATGCCTGAGAGATGTCAGCTGGATGAATTGTTGCGGTGTGGGACCTTATTTGTGTTTAGATTCTAGAGTCAAAATCTGAGACAGTAAGGAGGTGATATCTGCGAACCTGGCCTTTTTCAGCCGTGTGCTGTGGGATATTAGCACCCCTCTAAGAACACATTTAAGTGTTTCCCATTGATTAGTTGGGGACGTCTCGTCCGTTAAGTGATCTGAGATAAAATTGTGTATAGCTTCTTTGATGGCCCGTAGGCAGCTGGGGTCGTGCAATAAATTTTCATTGAGGCGCCAGGTGAAGGAGGGTCGGGATCCATCACCTAGTAGTATGGACAAGAACACAGGGGCATGATCTGACCATAGAAGCGTGCCTATGTCGACCTCCACCTGATGGTCCAATAGTTCATGGGAGATCAAGAATCTGTCTATTCTGCTGTAAACATTAAAAGCCGGGGCGTAGAATGTGTAATCTTTGGTGTCAGGATGGAGGGTGCGCCAAACGTCAACCAAATGTAAGGACTCCCATTGCCGTCTAAGGTGGTGGAGAGATGGCGCGGGATGATACGACTTACCCGAGGATACGTCTATAGCCGCATGCATTGGGAAGTTAAAGTCTCCTCCAGCAATGATGGGACAGGATCCCGCAAACTCATCCAGCCTCCTGCGGCAGTCCGCTCCAAACCGTCTTAAGGCACTGGTGGGGAAGTAAAGATTAGCTATCACAAAGGTATAAAGATTCCACGACAACTGGAGGAAGATATACCGTCCCTGCGGATCAATTAGGTACCTGAGTACTGTTGGCGTGAAAGACTTGTGGAAGGCTATTGAGGCTCCCTTCGATTTAGCTTCAGGGTTGGTGCTGTGATACCATGTTGGGTAATATCCCGACTAGCATTTCGGGATAGAGTCAGATCGGAAGTGGGTCTCTTGCAGCCATAGGGAAAAGGCGTAGCATGAGGTTTTGTAATATAGCTCCGATCCACCCCTGTACGGCCACGGGGATAAGGCAAAGGGGAATGGGGGGGGTGGCGGAGGCAGAGAAGGGGGGTAGAAAAAGAGATAGTGCAAGTACAAAAAGACTTATGCATTGAGTATAGGCACTGTATACGTGCAATTTTAGGAAAGCAGTTATGCAATCCAGCACCATGGAGGGGCAGTGGTGGGTCAGGGTAAGTGCAACACCGACCCCTCACCCTCAAGCCAATATAAAGACACAAATTAGTAACAACTCAAACTTAATAGCTTTGATAATAAAATTGCTATATAAAACAGATGGGTTATTCAGATCCGGGTGTATACTGAACAAAATAGCACAAGCCTCGAGGGCAGGGTGTATACTAGAAATACAGATGATATGAATGAGGTGCAGGGAAAACTAAACCCCGTGAGTATCCACAGGGGGGGAGATGGACACACATCAAGTCAGTGATCCACTGAGTTGAACACCAAAAAGTTGTTGAGTAAAAACAAAAACTATGAAAAAAAAACAAAAAAACAAACAATATTCAATAACTCTCAGTAGGCAGTAGATGGCACTGCATGACCATGCATCATCACCAAAAAGGGGCAAGTGATGCAGGATGAGGTTCAACGTGTGTGTTTTTCAAATCTCCCAATGTATGAATATGATATGGAACCTTCTTCTTTTCATGTAGCGTTGTTACGGGGAGATGGGAGTCTATCACATCTATCTCTCCTGACTCGCTGCCAACGGGGAGGCATTGTGGTTGCTGGGATTTGGGGCAGCTGTGGCTAGTCAGGTAAAGTGATTGTAGGCAAATCGAACTCCTCCAGGAAGCGTGACAGATTATCAAGGAGGCAGACCTACCCTCCTTGGTGACAACTAACTGGAATAGGAAGCCCCACCTGTATGGGATATCCCTCTCCCGCAGCAAGTTCAGGAGGGGTCTCATGCCACGTCTCTGCTGGAGAGTGCGTCTCGCCAGGTCCTGCAATAACAGAACGGGGGAATCCTGGAATAGAATCTGTCCTTTTCGCCTGGCTGCAGTCATAATTGCTTCTTTAATTGGGAAGTGATGGACTCGGCATATTATGTCTCTGGGTTGAGCCTCAGCAGAGGGGGTAGGAACCAGGGCTCTATGAACACTGTCTAATTCAGTAATATTCCCTGGGTCAGCCTCTAGGATCTGGTTGAATAGGAGTTGGACCGCATTGTTAAGGTCCATGGGGGCCACAGACTCGGGCACACCGCGGATTCTGATGTTATTACGTCTATTGCGGTTTTCTAAATCTTCTTGCCCATATAATAATTCCTCAATTTTGGGATTATGGGCTTCCAGGAGTTGTCTGTGGGACTTTAGCTCGTCTAGTAACCCCTCCTGGGACCTCTCTACCTCCTCAACCCTGGTGGTGAATTCATTCCATTCCTCAGAGAGCTTATTTCTTTCTTATAAGACCCTTCTAGCCTGTGTGCAAATAATTCCAAATCCCTTTTAGTGGGTAATTGTTTGATATAAGTACTTAGCTCTGCCATTGTGCAGTCAGAAGCCGGGTCTCCTCCTCGCTGGATTCTCCCTCCGGTGCAGGCTGGATGCGTCCCTCCGCTCCTCTCTCCTGCCTCGAGGTTCCCGTGCTGAGCGCAGCCGGCGCCATATTGTGAGCTGTGCCCCGAGGGTGGGGGGAAGCTGTGGAGCGCAAATAACGAACCAGGGAGCACTGATCCCCGGTCTACTCAGCTCCCGGGCCTCCGGTAAGCTTCCTGGACTTGCCCATGGTCTCGGATTCAGTCTGGGTTTTTGATAATAAGGCTGTAAGGGCTCGGTGGTGCGGAGCTGCAGGGAAGTACGACTCACTCCGCCATCAGCCGGACACCAATATCTTTCTTTTTAATCTCAAATAATTCCCTTTGTCCCAGGGTACCGATGGTATTATATGCCCTTTTTATTAATCTTTTCGGATATCCTCTCTATAAATTTTACTTTTAATATGTTTGATTGTTCTACAAAGTCTTCCTCCTTTGTGCAATTTTTCTTTATTCTCCTATACTGACTGGAGGGTATATTTTTTAGCCATTTTGGGTAATACCTACTGTTAAAATGTACATATCCAATCACATCGACTTTTTTAAAGAATGTTTTCGTCATTATCCTTCCTTTCTCTACAAATAATGTGAAATCCAAATAGTTAATCTGCTTGTCATGTGATTCAGATGTAAATTGTAAACCCCAATTATTATTATTAAGTAGGGATGAGCGAGTATGCTTGTCACTACTCGGTACTCGCACGAATATCTCTGTACTCGGGGTACTCGGCGAGTACCGAGTAATCTCGAGATACTCTTGCTATGTTCGTGGTCCACCTCCCTGCATGTTGGCGCTCTTTACAGAGCCAGCCCACATGCAGAGATTGGCTGACAGACACTGTAATGCTACAGCGATGTTGGATGTAGCATTACAGTGATTGGCTGGCTGCACAGCGTCATCAGGTCTTTATAAGACCTGACCGCACTGTGCTCGTCACTGTGCTCCATAGACAGCCAGTGTAGGGAGAGCTGCTGCTGATTGAGAGACAGATTTATGGCCTTCCAGCTAGTGAAGACGCAGGGCTGACAATCTAATTACCACAAAAGTCCTTCTGAGGACTAATAGAGCTGTATACAGGAAGGCAGGGAGGCAGGGTATATAGAAAACTTCGTTGTGCCAGTAAACCAGCCTGCATCACATCTAGGGCTGGTGTACAGGCTGTAAATCTCATCCATTCATCCCAAAACAGTGCTTTTAGGGATTAATTTAGCTCACTATAGGCAGGAGTAGGTTTTATCGTCAATTAGGATACGCCAAAAAACTCGCTATTGTAGTCAGCGTTTGTGTCTGACTAGTCCACCTGCAGGGCCTTAATCTCAAATCTCAGTGTCGCGCTAAAAACCAACTCTTGTCTGCACTCATTTAGCATCTTAGTGCAGCTACTGTAGGTTGCAGCGTAAATTAGGATACGCCAAAAGACTCGCTATTGTAGTCAGCGTTTGTGTGTGACTAGTCCACCTGCAGGGACTTAATCTCAAATCTCAGTGTCGTGCTAAAAACCAAATCTTGGACGCCTTCATTTAGCTGTATATAGTCAGCACAGCATTGAAAATGCGCAAAGCCGGTGGCAAGGGACAAGGAACTGGACGTGATGGTGGTGCAGGCAGAGGCTGAGCCAGTGTGCAAGCTCGAATTGCGCCACGACAAAAGCCCACATCATCTCGCTCAACCTTCCTGTCCCAATTCCTAGGTGACCGCAGCAGTACTCCACTATTAAACCAAGACCAGTGTCAACAGGTTGTTAGTTGGATAGCGGATAATGCTTCCAGTCAGTTTGGCACCACCACAAATACCCTGTCATCCACACGGTCAAGTGTCAGTAGCCGTGAGACTGGACCACACATTCCACACCTTGATACTCCTTCCTCCCACCATGCCGAGTGCCCTTCCCCGGACATAACTGATCCCACACTTGGACACTCTGAAGAGCTGTTCACTTATCCATTCGTAGATTATGGCCTCTCGCCAGCTCCACTTGAAGTGGGTCATGAGGAGATCATATGTACCGATGCCCAAATATTTTAGCAGCCACGGTCTCACGAAGTCAATGGTGGGAACGTGTCTCAACAAGAGGTGGACGATGATGAGACACAATTGCCACAAATTCAGGAGGAGGACCAAGGTGTGGAAGTGGAAGACGACGTGATGTATGATCCAGTAACTGACCCAACCTGGCAGGAGGACATGCAGAGCGAGGAGAGCAGTGCACAGGGGGAGTTAGGCGAAGCATCACAACAGGCCGGAAGAAGCAGGGTGGTGTCCGCAGGCAGAAGGCAGGCAACCGTTCCCTAGAAAAACAACAGTGAAGTTGCCATTACAACTGTTAGGTCTTCCCGAGTCTGGTGTCTGCAGATAATTCGAAAAAGGCCATTTGCAACACCTGCCATGCCAGAATCAGCAGGGGTAGCAAAACTAGCAGCCTGACCACCACCAGCATGATCAGGCACATGGCAGCAAAGCACCCGACTTTGTGGGATGTACAGCAGAGTCCAGGAGCATTGTCTGCGGGTGACACCGCTACGTCTTCCACTGTTGTGCGTGCAAGCCAATCCCCTGTCCATACTGCAGGCGAAGATGCCTCCTGTCCTTCACCTGTACTTGCAGAAGCAGACATAGCACCATCATCAGCCACGTCCTTGTCCCAGCGCAGCGTTCAGTTATTCATACACCAATCTTTGGAACGCAGGCACAAATACGCTGCCAACGCCCCACATGCCACATTTCTAAATGCACACATTTCGCGACTGCTTGTGCTGGAAATGTTGCCTTTTAGGCTGGTGGAGACGGAAGCATTTCGCAACCATCTTTCCCCCATTCCAGGCAGGAATACGCAGGTATATTATCCTCAGACCTATACTCCCAGTGTGATTCAATCCTGGTGCCTCTGATTCCCCTAACTAGCTAGATCTGCCCACAGATCGACTAAGCGCATGCACAGATTTCATTCTGAAGTCGGCCTGCGTGAGGCCAGCAGCGCCCGGAAGTGATGCGATCCAGGCGTCACGTGACCGCATCGCAGCGATGACCTTGCGGGCGCGAGAATTCAATCGTGCACGCGCTGTCCAGGATGGAATGACGCCCATTAGGGCGTAATAGAGCGGCGAGGCAGGGGTAGCGTGGCACAGGGGACCCGCCTACCCATCACAAATGCCAAGAGGAACGCCCCACTGTCCTGGATTTTGTACGTTTCCAAACTACCTTATTCTACTCATAAATTACTAAAAATGGTCAGACAGGGATAGCTTAGATAATACCTGTCCCTGCAGCCTTACAGTACTAACAGGTTAGGGACCTGATTTTGGGTGACAGGTTCCCTTTAAGTATAAAAAATCCCAAGACAGCGATGTTTTATCACTTGCATAAAAGTGTATAAATGTTTAATAGATCCGCCGGGACGGCATATTATCTCTAGTATAGGGGACTTACATCAAATTTAGCAACATATTTGGATGAAATAATGAAACCCCATGTATTAAATATGAGAAGCTATTTGAGGGATTCTACGGAGTTAAACGAATAGATGAAATACAATGGAGGAAAGAATATAAAGTTTGTAACAATAGATGTTTGTTACTTGTATTCTAATATTTAACATACACTGGGTATCCATTGTTTTAAACAAATTGTAGATCATGATGAGAGGATACCGGGAATACAAAAAAATTTCTTGGTGAAAAGTATAGCCTTCATTCTGAATAATTATTTTACATTTTTGGACCAATTATACCATCAAAAGTACGGATCAGCAATGGGCTCACGGATAGCATGCACATATGCTAATCTATATATGGCAGTATTTGAGGAGATTTATATATATGCTTCCATTTTTGCCTCATCTATAGTATTTTACAAAAGGTACATAGATGATTTGATTTTTGTTTGGAATGATGAGAATAATGATTTTGCATTGTTTTCTGAACATCTTAATAATAGAAATGAGCGAGTACTAAAATGCTCGGGTGTTCGAAGCTCGGGCCGAGCATCCCGAGATACTCGTGTACTCGGCCCGAGTAACGAGCCCAATGTTATCCTATGGGAGACACGAGTATTTTTATGAACTGACTGCCGGCAGCATGGAAAAACCCTAAAAATGTCACAAAGGTCTCAGAAGAGTGCTGAAATGACATGGCAACACCATGGGGAAGACCCCTGGAAGCATTTCTCACTCAAAAGTCACAGCTGTGAACAATGTTGTCCGAGTTTCACGCCAATTTTACGGAGTCTCCAGAAAACCTTCCAAAATGACACCAAAATGAATATTTAGGGTGGAAATGTTAAGGGCACATAACCAATAGTGAGATACAGCTGGTGCATGTTACTTTTTGTGATTACATGAAAGATTTTACGTGAAAACATTGTGCGGCACTCCGATGACCCTGACAAGAGACGTACATGAAGCCCTGTCTTGAAATAATGTGCCCATTTTGAGGAACTGGGTCTATTGTAGTATCTTCCTTTGCAAGGGCAGTCCAAAATTGGGAGATTCACCAATGCCCCGGGATACAGACATTCAGGATGGCCTGTAAACAAGAACTGGGTGTATTGTAGTATAGCCCTTTGGCCAGGGCAGCCAAAAATTGAGAGGCTCCTCATTGTCCCTGGATAGAGACGTGCAGGAGGGCCTGTAAACAAGAACTGGGTGTATTGTAGTATAGCCCTTTGGCCAGGGCAGCCAAAAATTGGAAGGTTCAACAATGACCCATGCATACAGACATGTAGTAGGGCCTGTAACCCTCAAGTGGGTGTATTGTAGTATAGCCCTTTGGCCAGGGCAGCCAAAAATTGGGAGGCTCCACATTGTCCCTGGATAGAGACGTGCAGGAGGGCCTCAAAACATTTTTCACATTGAAAAGATGCGGGTATCCTGTCTTTGTAATGCCCATTCAAAAAGAATGGGCGTAAAAATTTACCACTGGGGGTATACCTGAAACAACAGCCAAACTATTGTAACGGTCATCATGGTGGCACGAGGAGAAGGAGGAGCAGTCCAGCGATTAGCCAAGGAATAGGAAGACGACGTGGTGGATGATCCAGTAGCTGACCCAACCTGGCAGGAGTATATGCAGAGCGAGGACAGCAGTGCACAGGGGGAGGGAGGCGTAGCATCCCAACAGGCAGTATGAAGCAGGGTCGGGTATGCAGGCAGAAGGCAGACAACCGTTCCCCGGAACAACAACACGACACAAGGTGCCTGTGCAAATGTTAGGTCTTCCCGAGTCTGGCAGTATTTTCAGTTGGCTCCAGATGACTCTAAAAAGGCCATTTGCAACACCTGCCATGCCAGCATCAGCAGGGGTACGAAAAGTAGCAGCCTGACCACCACCAGCATGATCAGGCACATGTCAGCCAAGCACCCGACTTTGTGGGAAGTACAACAGAGTCGAGGAACGGTGCTTGCTGATGTCACTGCTACGTCTTCGCCTGTTGTGCGTGCGAGCCAATCCCCTGTCCATGCTGGCCGCGAACAAGCCTCCGGCCCTGCATCTGAAGTTGCCCATGGACAAATTACACTACCATCAAGCACGTCCTTGTCCCAGCGCAGCGTTCAATTATCCATTCAGCAAACATTTGAACGCAGGTGCAAATACGCTGCCAACGCCCCACATGCCACAGTCCTGAATGATCACATTTCGCGACTCATAGCGCTACAAATATTGCCTTTCCGGCTGGTGGAGACGGAAGCATTCCGCGACCTGATTGCGGCTGCTGTCCCACGTTACTCGGTCCCCAGCCGCCACTATTTCTCCAGATGTGCCGTCCCCGCATTGCATAACCACGTGTCCAACAGCATCACACGTGCCCTGAACAACGCTGTTTCAGCCAAAGTCCACCTAATAATAATAATAATAATACAGCTTTATTTATATAGCGCCAACATATTACGCAGCGCTTTACAATGTAGGGTTAGAGTACAGAAAATATAATACAGTAAGTAATTACAGTAGAGAACAAATACAGTAGAATAATTGGATACAAAACAGTAGGCATAGAATCAATGTAAAAAAGAAAATACAAAAAATAAAGCAAGAAATGAAGGTGACCCTGCTCAAATGAGCTTACAATCTACAACGGGATAGGGGTTGCACAAGGTACAGGGGCTTATTGCACTGATGGTCCAGGCATCTTGAGGAAATGGGGCATAGAACTAAGCTTACATGGATGGTCATTATACAGTCTGTGTAGACCTTTTTGGTTTGGTGGAGTTTGTAGAAGAGTAATGTCCAGAGGGATAGCCCATTCACTATCTACAGTACAAAGGACTTCTATTAGGGAGTATGATAGGCCGCCTTAAAAAGATGCGTTTTTAGGGATCGTCTGAAGCCATGCAAGTTGTGAATAGTCCTGATTTCTTGGGGTAAAGCATTCCAGAGGTTTGGTGCAGCTCTGGAGAAGTCTTGGAGCCGGGAGTGGGAGGATCGGATTATTACAGATGTCAGTCGAAGGTCATTTGAGGAACGTAGAGCGTGAGTGGGGTGACAGACAGAGATGAGGGAGGAGAGGTAGGGGGGTGCTGCACTGTGAAGAGCTTTGTGGGTGAGAAGAAGCAATTTGAATTTGATCCTGTAGTATACAGGCAGCCAGTGCAATGACTGGCACAGAGCAGAGGCATCTGAGTAACGATTGGCCAGATGGGTGATCCTGGCTGCTGCATTAAGGATGGACTGGAGAGGAGAAACTCTGGTGAGGGGGAGCCCGCTTAATAGAGAATTGCAATAGTCAAGGCGGGAATGGATTAGGGCCACGGTGAGGGTTTTTGTTGTTTACAGGGTGAGAAAGGGACGGACTCTGGAGATATTCTTCAGGTGTAAGCGACATGAGCAGACGAGACATTGTGTGTGGGAGGAGAAGGAGAGATCGGTGTCAAACATAACACCCAGACAACAAGCCTGCTGCCTAGGCGTTATCGTGGTGCCACAAACTGAGAGAGAGATGTCCGATTTAGGGAGGTTAGTGGATGGGGGGAGCAGAAGAAGTTCAGTTTTGGAAAGGTTTAGTTTCAAATAGAGAGTGGACATGATACTGGAAACTGCAGCTAGACAGTCATTGCTGTTCTTTAATACCGCAGGGGTAAGGTCAGGGGCTGAAGTTTATAACCACAGACATGTGGACAAGTGCTTGTGGGCAAGGCCGCTACATCTCCTTGACAAAACACTGGGTTAATATTGTGGAGGCTGTGACACAGTCTGGGCGAGGGACGGAACACGTCCTTCCCACACCAAGGATAGCAGGCCCTACCTCTGTCAGGGTTTCACCGACACTCTACAGCTCCGGAATGTCATGCTCTTCAGCCTCCTCCTCCTCCTCCTCCTGCGCATCCTCATCCACTGTACCCTCCACACCAGTCCCAAGCTGGAAGCACTGCAGCACTGCCTCTGCGAAGCGGCAACAGGCTGTGCTGAAGCTAGTCTGCATAGGTGACAAACCCCACAATGCAGAAGAGGTGTGGACAGCTCTGAAACAGCAGGCAGATCACTGGCTCACACCTCTGAACCTAAAGCCAGGAAAGGTCGTGTGTGACAATGGCCGGAACCTGGTGGCAGCTTTGAGGCGAGGCCAGCTGACGCATGTTCCATGCGTGGCCCACGTGCTCAACCTGGTGGTTCAGAGGTTTCTAAAGTCCTACCCAGAGCTGTCTGAACTGCTGGTAAAAGTTCGCCGTCTGTCTGCACATTTTCGCAAGTCACCTGCTGCTTCAGCCGGCCTTGGCGGATTTCAGCGCCGTTAGCGTCTTACAGCCCACAGACTGGTGTGTGATGTCCCCACGCGTTGGAATTCAACTCTGCACATGTTGGTCAGGATATGTGAGCAGAAGAGGGCAGTTGTTGACTACCTGCATCACCTAAGCCGTCGGGAAATGATTCAAACTCCACACATAACACCTGAGGAGTGGAGATGGATGTCCGACCTATGTACCGTCCTCCAAAACTTTGAGGACTCCACCAAGATGGTGAGCGGCGATGACGCCATTATTAGCGTCACCATATCACTACTCTGCCTTCTAAAACAGTCTCTGCTGAAAAACAAAGAGGATGCATTGCAGGCCGAGCGCGATGACTTGGAGCAAGAAACAGTAGTGGGTGTGGGTGAAAACACACAGTCCAGGCTCATCTCATCACAACGTGCAGTGGAGGACTATGACGAGGAGGAGGAGGATGAAGACATGGAGCAACTCTCTGACCAAATTGAGGATATGACATGCACACCAGTCATACCCTCGATTCAGCGTGGCTGGCCAGAGGACAGGGGAGATGAGGAGGAGGAGGAGGAGGACAGCATGTTCAGTCATTGTGTTGGTCTGGATACTGAAGTGATGGCTGTTAAGAGTCTGGCGCACATGGCTGACTTTATGGTAAGCTGCCTGGCTCATGACCCTCGCGTTCAGAACATCTTGGCCGACAATCTGTACTGGTTGGCAACACTGTTAGACCCACGCTACAAGGAGAACTTTATGTCTGTCATTCCTGAGGTGGAGAGGTCAGCCAAAATGCAGCAGTTCCAGAAGGCCATAGTCACGGAAGTAGGCAAATCATTCCCCTCACAAAACGCTAGCGGCATAGGTCAGGAATCGGTGGACAACCAAGGCGTACGGCCGAGAGGGGCACAAGTCCAATCCGCCAAAGGTAGGGGAACAGTCTTTACGAGGTGGGACAGTTTTCTCAGCCCCTCACGTACCACAGCCCCTGAGGTGCGGGGTAGTGACACAAGAAATGCTAAGTTTGGCCAGATGCTGAAGGAGTACCTTGCCGATCGAACAACTGTACTGCGAGATTCCTCTGTGCCTTACAATTATTGGGTCTCCAAGCTGGACACGTGGCATGAATTGGCTCTCTACGCCTTGGAAGTCCTGGCCTGCACTGCAGCTAGCGTTTTGTCAGAGCGTGTTTTCAGTGCCGCAGGTGAAATCATTACTGATAAACGCAACCGCCTGTCAACTGAAAATGCTGACAGGCTGACTCAGATCAAGATGAACAAGGGTTGGATTGGGCCAGACTTCACCACACCACCAACAAATGACAACTGAATTTAAATTTTGTAATGGGAATTTGCCATGTACCTCCACTGACCCATGGGTACACACTTCTGGACTTCCGAGTGTCCAAGTGTGGGATCAGTAATGTCCGTGGACGTGTACTCGGCCTGTTGGTAGGAAGGAGGATCAGGTTGGAAAATGTGCGGTGCAGTATCACGGCTACTGACACTTGACCGTGTGGAAGACAGGGTGTTTGTGGAGGTGCCAATCAGACTTGAAGCATTATCCGCTATCCAAGTAACAAGCTGTTGACACTGGTGTTGGTTCAAGAGCGGTGTACTGCAGCGGGCCCCAACAATTTGGGACAGGACGTGTGAGCGAGTAGATGTGCCACTTTCTTGTTGCGAAATCAGTGCTTGCACACGACCTCGGCCTCTGCCTGCACCACCATCACGTTCACCTCCTTGTTCCTTGCCAACGCCCTTGCACATTTTGCTTGTATACAGCGACAACAGTCACAGGAGAGGATTTTAGTCCCTAACCTGTATCAAGGTATGACGTACACCAGTGTGGTGACTGTAATGGTTTCAGGAGAGGATTTTAGTCCCTAACCTGTATCAAGGTATGACGTACACCAGTCTGGTGACTTGAATGGTTTTAGGAGAGGATTTTAGTCCCTAACCTGTATCAAGGTATGACGTACAACAGTCTGGTGACTGTAATGGTTTCAGGAGAGGATTTTAGTCCCTAACCTGTATCAAGGTATGACATACACCAGTCTGGTGACTGTTCAGATCACAAGAGATTAGGATTTTAGTTCCCTAACCTGTATCAAGGTATGACGTACAACAGTCTGGTGACTGTAATGGTTTCAGGAGAGGATTTTAGTCCCTAACCTGTATCAAGGTATGACGTACACCAGTCTGGTGACTGTAATGGTTTCAGGAGAGGATTTTAGTCCCTAACCTGTATCAAGGTATGACGTACAACAGTCTGGTGACTGTAATGGTTTCAGGAGAGGATTTTAGTCCCTAACCTGTATCAAGGTATGACGTACACCAGTCTGGTGACTATAATGGTTTCAGGAGAGGATTTTAGTCCCTAAACTGTATTAAGGTATGACGTACAACAGTCTGGTGACTGTAATGGTTTCAGGAGAGGATTTTAGTTCCCTAACCTGTATCAAGGTATGACGTACAACAGTCTGGTGACTGTAATGGTTTCAGGAGAGGATTTTAGTCCCTAACCTGTATCAAGGTATGACGTACACCAGTCTGGTGACTGTAATGGTTTCAGGAAAGGATTTTAGTCCCTAACCTGTATCAAGTTATGACGTAGAACAGTCTGGTGACTATAATGGTTTCAGGAGAGGATTTTTAGTCCCTAACCTGTATTAAGGTATGACGTACAACAGTCTGGTGACTAATGGTTTCAGGAGAGGATTTTAGTCCCTAACCTGTATCAAGGTATGACGTACACCAGTCTGGTGACTATAATGGTTTCAGGAGAGGATTTTAGTCCCTAACCTGTATCAAGGTATGACGTACACCAGTCTGGTGACTGTAATGGTTTCAGGAGAGGATTTTAGTCTCTAACCTGTATCAAGGTATGACGTAGAACAGTCTGGTGACTATGATGGTTTCAGGAGAGGATTTTAGTCCCTAACCTGTATTAAGGTATGACGTACAACAGTCTGGTGACTGTAATGGTTTCAGGAGAGGATTTTAGTCCCTAACCTGTATCAAGGTATGACGTACACCAGTCTGGTGACTGTTCAGATCACAAGAGATTAGGATTTTAGTTCCCTAACCTGTATTAAGGTATGACGTACAACAGTCTGGTGACTGTAATGGTTTCAGGAGAGGATTTTAGTCCCTAACCTGTATCAAGGTATGACGTAGAACAGTCCGGTGACTATAATGGTTTCAGGAGAGGATTTTAGTCCCTAACCTGTATTAAGGTATGACGTACAACAGTCTGGTGACTGTAATGGTTTCAGGAGAGGATTTTAGTCCCTAACCTGTATTAAGGTATGACGTACAACAGTCTGGTGACTGTAAAGGTTTCAGGAGAGGATTTTAGTCCCTAACCTGTATCAAGGTATGACGTAGAACAGTCCGGTGACTATAATGGTTTCAGGAGAGGATTTTAGTCCCTAACCTGTATTAAGGTATGACGTACAACAGTCTGGTGACTGTAATGATTTCAGGAGAGGATTTTAGTCCCTAACCTGTATTAAGGTATGACGTACAACAGTCTGGTGACTGTAATGGTTTCAGGAGAGGATTTTAGTCCCTAACCTGTATTAAGGTATGACGTACAACAGTCTGGTGACTGTAATGGTTTCAGGAGAGGATTTTAGTCCCTAACCTGTATCAAGGTATGACGTTGAACAGTCTGGTGACTGTAATGGTTTCAGGAGAGGATTTTTGTCCCTAACCTGTATTAAGGTATGACGTTCAACAGTCTGGTGACTGTAATGGTTTCAGGAGAGGATTTTAGTCCCTAACCTGTATTAAGGTAGTAAGTACAAGAGTGTGGTGACTCTAATGGTCACAGAAAAGCATGGATTCCAATCTGTATCACCCTGCCTATATCCTCCTAGATTAGTCCTGAGAAGGACTGTTCTGGTCACTGGAAAGCTTGGACTCCGATCTGGATCACCCTGCCTATATCCTCCTAGATTAGTCCTGAGAAGGACTGTTGTGGTCAGCAGCAGTTTGCAGCCCTGCTCCGGATCTACCTGTAAGGGCCGCAAATCTGTCCCTAAGCAGCAGCAGACACTCTCCCTACACTGACTGTCTGGATGGCTGTGTGCCGAGCACAGCACCGGGAGTTATAAAGGCTTGGTCACGCTGTGCAGGGCGGCCAATCACTGCTATGCCACAACTAACAGGGTTGTGGCATTGCAGTGGTCTGCCAGCCAATCCCTGCACGTGGGCTGGCTCTCAAAAGAGCGCCAACATGCAGAGATGACGACCACGAGCACAGCACGAGTATCGCGAGATTACTCGGTGCTCGCCGAGTCACCCGAGTACAGTGATACTCGTGCGAGTACCGAGTAGTGGCGAGCATGCTCGCTGTTGTAGGGCTGGGTCTGTTTATCGGTTATTATTGTCGGTTACGACTACAATCACCGATATCCAGAATCTTCCCTTCCTTACCACTTTCTGTTCCTATGCTGATTAACTATATACAGTTAGGGCCAGAAATATTTGGACAGTGACACAAGTTTTGTTATTTTAGCTGTTTACAAAAACATGTTCAGAAATACAATTATATATATAATATGGGCTGAAAGTGCATACTCCCAGCTGCAATATGAGAGTTTCCACATCCAAATCGGAGAAAGGGTTTAGGAATTATAGCTCTGTAATGCATAGCCTCCTCTTTTTCAAGGGACCAAAAGTATTTGGACAATGGACTCTAAGGGCTGCAATTAACTCTGAAGGCGTCTCCCTCGTTAACCTGTAATCAATGAAGTAGTTAAAAGGTCAGGGGTGGATTCCAGGTGTGTGGTTTTGCATTTGGAAGCTGTTGCTGTGACCAGACAACATGCGGTCAAAGGAACTATCAATTGAGGTGAAGCAGAACATCCTGAGGCTGAAAAAAAAGAAAAAATCCATCAGAGAGATAGCAGACATGCTTGGAGTAGCAAAATCAACAGTTGGGTACATTCTGAGAAAAAAGGAATTGACTGGTGAGCTTGGGAACTCTAAAAGGCCTGGGCGTCCACGGATGACAACAGTGGTGGATGATCGCCGCATACTTTATTTGGTGAAGAAGAACCCCTTCACAACATCAACTGAAGTCCAGAACACTCTCAGTGATGTAGGTGTATCTGTCTTTAAGTCAACAGTAAAGAGAAGACTCCATGACAGTAAATACAAAGGGTTCACATCTAGATGCAAACCATTCATCAATTCCAAAAATAGACAGGCCAGAGTTAAATTTGCTGAAAAACACCTCAAGAAGCCAGCTCAGTTCTGGAAAAGTATTCTATGGACAGATGAGACAAAGATCAACCTGTACCAGAATGATGGGAAGAAAAAAGTTTGGAGAAGAAAGGGAACGGCACATGATCCAAGGCACACCACATCCTCTGTAAAACATGGTGGAGGCAACGTGATGGCATGGGCATGCATGGCTTTCAATGGCACTGGGTCACTTGTGTTTATTGATGACATAACAGCAGACAAGAGTAGCCGGATGAATTCTGAAGTGTACCGGGATATACTTTCAACCCAGATTCAGCCAAATGCTGCAAAGTTGATTGGACGGCGCTTTATAGTACAGATGGAGAATGACCCCAAGCATACAGCCAAAGCTACCCAGGAGTTCATGAGTGCAAAAAAGTGGAACATTCTGCAATGGCCAAGTCAATCACCAGATCTTAACCCAATTGAGCATGCATTTCACTTGCTCAAATCCAGACTTAAGACGGAAAGACCCACAAACAAGCAAGACCTGAATGCTGCGGCTGTAAAGGCCTGGCAAAGAATTAAGAAGGAGGAAACCCAGCGTTTGGTGATGTCCATGGGTTCCAGACTTAAGGCAGTGATTGCCTCCAAAGGATTCGCAACAAAATATTGAAAATAAAAATATTTTGTTTGGGTTATGTTTATTTGTCCAATTACTTTTGACCTCCTAAAATGTGGAGTGTTTGTAAAGAAATGTGTACAATTCCTACATTTTCTATCAGATATTTTTGTTCAACCCTTCAAATTAAACGTTACAATCTGCACTTGAATTCTGTTGTAGAGGTTTCATTTCAAATCCAATGTGGTGGCATGCAGAGCCCAACTCGCGAAAATTGTGTCACTGTCCAAATATTTCTGGCCCTAACTGTATATATATATATATGTATATACCGACTACTTAATGAAAACAAGTCTGTTCTAATAAATTAATATTTATTAAACACACCCAAAAAGTCTCCAACAATAATATATATATTCTAGATAGCACAAAAACTAATACACAATCAATAACTGTTACAATGATGTAAAACACCCAGAGTCACTAATACCCACGTTACCTAAATATACACACAGGCACACTCTATTAGTGATCTATCTATCCCTATAGAGAGAGATATAGAGAGAGATATAGAGAGAGATATAGAGAGAGATATACAGAGAGATATACAGAGAGATATACAGAGAGATATAGAGGGAGATATAGAGAGAGATATAGACAGAGATATTGGATGATACTTATGCCAGATGTCGATGTCCTTCCATGGTGGTTCCAAGTAGAAAGAGAGCGACTTCCTGTCTCAGAGGGCATTTTAACCTGACCCTCAGCTGTGCACGTGACAGACACACCTCCTCATCCGTGCACTTCTGAAAGGGGGTTTTAAGGGTGCACGCTCACCGTGCACTCTATTGGAATGGCCTAAAGCTTACACTATAGATTGGCAAATAATGGACATAAAGGTATCTCTAAGAAGTATTATGTCCACACCAATCACCTTGGACATCTTGGCTGCTGTAGTCTGTTAGAAGAAGGGGTGAGAATAACCCTTTGTGCCAGCAGCCTGCAGATCTTTGATATTTAAATTAAGAGTCTTATCTGATAGCTTCCCACACTGAAATGCAAGAATGGACATCTTCTGATATGGTAATTAACCATTGTCAGAAGATGAACAATTTCCATCAGATACAGCTGAATTGGCCAATGTTATAAGGGACATTTATTATGGCCTATTACACCAATGTGGGCATAAATATAGATATATACACATACATACCCGCAAAGATAAATATATATTTATGTGTCATATTAATAATTAATTATGCCATCACTTCCCCCTCAACATTCCCCCTTTTGTCGGAAAATACGACAATAAAATGGGTGGGAAGTGTGGAATATATTTGCCTACTCAAACCTATCACCAATAACTGTTCAGGATGAAATGAAGTAAAAATTTTTCCACTTAGGTATCTAGACATCACCCATCGCCATCACCTCTCCCCTGCCGTTCGCCGTAATCCAGTGTCTCCATCCATAGATTACACCAAAGTCATCTTTGTGGATCTTCTTGGTCTCTTTGGTTCAGGAATAAAGTTCTCTATTTGTCAGTACACTTCTGATCTTGTCGTTGCCAATCTCGAGAAACACGCCTATCCCCAGGTAGTCTTCTTCCCAGCTTGACTGCTTACACTCTGGAGTTGCTGCACCTTCGTCTCTTGATCGACCCACAGAGTCTTCCTGTGTTAGCCCCTCTCCCTACCAGTGTGTAGGGACTGTGTCGGGGATCACACTCTGTAGCTGGGCCTCACCAGGTGGTTTCTTGGAGCACCTCCTTCTTGGGATTAGATCAATCAGGGGATGGCATTCTTCTTAGCTGAGGCACGACTTTCAACAGAGACTTCTCCTGCAAGCTTGATTGAAGCATCTATCGTTAATGTGGTTCTTCCATGGATAGATAGTTGAATCTCTACTAGGCAGGTCAGAGTTTATTGGGTAGGGGATGATATCAGCACACCTAAGTTGACTGTGAGAAGAACGCAGTCCAACCAACCTTCAATCCATCCCTTATGAACGTTACCGTCTCATGGATTGAAGTAGCAAATATCTTAGACAATGATGGGGCCTGTCCCTGCAGAACCTACTCTTTCCTCATTCATACAAAAAAAAAACAAACAAACCTATATCCCAATGTAAAAATTAAACAGTATATAACAATACTATATTTCCCTCCCCCATTCCTTAACCATAAATCAAAGTAAAAGCCAAACAAAATATACAATGTTATGAGGTTTCAGGGCGGAGTTGACGTAATGTCCTAAACACTCTTATCAAATATAATATCAAGGTTTCAGGACATTTAGTGCTAAGTCCTGGACCTTCTTCGGCGGTTAAATTCATGAAGTTCTGCCTGGTTCTCTTGTATCTGGTGGGCAAGTCTCTTTACGCTCCGGTAAACTAGGCACAGTCCAATGTACATAACAAGAACAAGAACCAGAAGAACAATCACAGGGTGGATAATGAAATTAAAAAATGATGTAGCTGTCGGACTATAGCCAAATATACTTTCCCACCAGGACACCTTAGAGTCTGTATCTAAGGCATTGGTAATCCTCGTTATCTTGGTTTTGTCATGCTCAAGCTGAATTGTGGCTTGATTCTCAGCCTCATGAAGATTTCGGAGTATGTTGTCTTCTTCGCTGAAATCTAACAAGTGACGCTTGAGCTCACGACCAAAACCAAGAGGAATCTTTTGCAGTCTCACAGGAGTGTCAGGGCGAATGTCGAGTCTCTTCTCCGGTGTTATCGGGGTCCTCCCCTGCTGATCTGCGACATCTAAACCTAAAACGGGACTAAGGGTACAATATGCTCCTGGGAGGAGTATGCCTCTTTCGGTGCAATTAGTGCCATATAAAGAATACGTTACATTTTTCCCTTGGTACCAACACCAATACCCTTGACCCAAATATTTCAGACGAGAGGAGGGTATTGTGTTAGTCTTCATCTCACATGACCCCTCAGAGTCCCAACACTGGTGCCTAAGCACCCTATCTTGACTCCCTTGGCAGAGGATAGCATCCTCTTTCCTCCAACATCCCTCTGTATCAAACAGATAAGGATGGCCTCGCTCATAGGTTAGGATGTCTGAGGTGAGCTGTGGATGAAGCACAGTCTGATCGCTAACAACAATTCCTATATTCATGGCACTGTACCCCTTCTTGATATTACCAGATACAGGTGCCAAAGAAGATGCCGTGCAGGCGAGATTATGACACCCATGCCATTGAACCAGCCACCAGTTTGTATGGTTGGCTGCAAACGGGGAGATTAGGGAACTTACTCTTTGTCTGAGGTTGAATGGGAAGTGGCCCTTGTATAGAGAGGACACTATATGCTTTAGGTTGTCAGAGAGTTCACTCTGGACCTGCGTACATGCTAGGGCAAACTGAACTCTGTCTTGCACTTCTACAAGACCTGCAACTAACCTTCTAAACTTCTCTCGTAGAGCTGAAGATAGAGAGGTAGTGGCATCAATGTGCGAAGGTTGCAAACCCTCTAAGACATGGTTTACATCAAGCTGAGTTCTGAACCCTTCCCCAGCATGTCGCGCAATGTCCCCGAGCTTACCTCTCAGGACTTCCATATCCATAGTGTTCAGGGCACCTACTCCCAATGCACCTCCACTAATTCCCATCTCTATCAAGTCTCTCCTACTCCTGAATTTCCTGTGTCGGGGATCATCTTTTCTCACTTCTTGCCCCGCCTCTACCCATCCTCTCATCATGTCAATTTGGTTCCTCACAAACTCCTCACATCTGTGATCCCAGTGATCTACTCTGAAGTCATTTACAGAAATTCGCCATGTATATAGGACGAAATTAGTTCCTGTGATGATCTTCCATGGGGATGACAGTTGAGGAGCTATGGGATCTGCCAATTGGTGGGTAGAAACATTGCAAGAATCCAGGTGCAGTTTGACTGGTTGGAGACCTTCAGCCTCATATGGGACCCTTACCACGGTCACACATACTTGTCCTCTACCACTGAACTGGTACCACTGATCGCTATCTCCTGCCTGTAAATGTTGCGGGACTACTGGTAGAGGAAGTTGTTGGGTACCAGTATCATGACACAGAATTCCCTGACATATTGTCCAGGGATGCTGTGGAGCTGCGATATGTGTCAGTAGAACGGGATCTTTTGCCTGTTCCTCTTCAAATGACACAGGGCCATCTTTTAGTTTGGTTTGCCTCACTGCAATCTGGAATACCGGGATCTGCTCAATTCCTGGTTCCTGAAGGACACCAGATACTGCTGCAAACTTGGCCAGTTTGTCGGCCTTGTTATTGCCTATGGTCAAAGGCTGTTCTCCTCTTTGATGCGCTGGGACTTTGATAATGGCTGCCTCCGCTTGATCTGCCATGCCCCAATCCCACAATTCCTTTAGGACCATAATGTGGGCCAGAGGTTTATTCTGGCTGTCCACAAAACCTCGTTTTTTCCACGTGTTCAGGTGCAGGGTGAGAGATCGAACTACATATGAACTGTCACTATATATAGTTCGATTCCCTGGAGGTTGAAGGAGGAGATCCTCCTTGACAGCCTCCAGTTCAGCCCGTTGTGCTGACATTTGACCAGGCAGCCAGACAAGACTCTGGGTGCCTGTGGTCTCATCCAGCACTGCAAATCCGGACACACACGTGCCGTCCAGACAGAAACTAGAGCCGTCAACAAAGATGACCCTGTCTTCTGGATGTCTGTCGGTCCTGACTCTTTGTGATGTACTGGAGAGTGATTGTTGACCACAGTCATGTTCAGTCCCTGTCATGTTTAACAACTGGGACAGAACATACTTTGCCTTGTGGTCCACTTTCAGATTCCAGCCACTGAGGTCCATGATCCATTTCCCGAATCTCTGTTGGGAGACTCCAGGGAGTGTATCTCTGAGTAAAAGAACCAAAGGAGAATGTGGTGTCTGTACAGTCAGAGATCTGAAACCTACAATATGCTCAGTGGTTTTAACGGCATAGTGTATGGCAGCCAGTTGTTTGGCACATTCGTCGAACCCTCGTTCGACCGGCGAGAGTAGTCGGGAAAAGTATCCCAGTGGTCTACTGTCATGTCCTATCTGCTGTAGAAGGACAACAGAGATAGACTCCTTCCCAGCATGTGCCTGGATGGCCATTTCTCCATCTGAGTTGGGGGTGGCTAACACAGGTGCAGAGGAGAGGTCTCTTTTCAGAGTTGAAAAGGCCTCATCCTGTGCTTCTGACCAGCCCTGGAGTGAGGGTTCTTCTCCTCTGAGGAGTTCATAAAGGGGTTTCGCTTTGGCAGCAAAATCCTCTATGAATTCCCTCATGAAGTTAGCCACTCCCAGGAACTTCCGTAAGTCCTGTGGAGTGCCAGGCTGAGGTAACTTGACCATAGCTTCCACTCGGGCTGCCACAATTCCTTTGGCTCCAAAAGAGACCTACACCCCAAGGAAAGTCACCTCTGTTCTGGCCAAATTTGCCTTGTGAGGACTCAGCTTGAGTCCAGATTTTTTGTTCCCCACTGTGAAAGCAAATTTGTACCTACAGTTTTCTGTGAGTTCAATAGAGAAGAACCCATTGGCGACATCAATGGTCGAGAATATGCGGCTTTTGCCACTTATCCTCGCCATTATGTCAGGAGTTTGTGCAACTACGGGGGCAGACATCGGAGTGTACTTATTAAGGACACGTAGGTCTATGGTGAGACGCCACGCATCAGTGTCCTTTTTCTTCACAGGCCATAGAGGGTTGTTGCACCTTGAATTCCCCTCTATGACCACACCCTTGGTCTCCAATTCCAGGACAGTGTTGACTATCGACTGTGTCGCTTCCGGTGGAAAGCGATATTGACGTTGAGGGGGTAGGTCTGGCCCCTGTATGTCCACCTGGACACCAATCAATCTACCACAGTCGTTTTTACCCTGGGCCCACAGATCAGGATGTTCGTACACAATGGGTTCAAGGTCTATATTATGAGAGACCTCTGGCCATTTGTGTTCGAGCATATCAGCAGAATTCTCCATTGCTGGCAAAGGTGGTCCCAGACCCTGGCGTTGTATGACACACACCTTGGATTGTCTGGGTCCCTTCCACACAATGCAGTTTGCCAAATCCAGGATCCATCCATTTTGGGTCATTACATCAGTTCCAATGATGTTGTCAGAACCAGGGTAATACCACATTGGGATCTTGAGGGTTAAGTGTTTGGCAATGTGGACAATCACTTCCTCAATTCTGTGGGCCTTCACCCCCCCTTGTTGGTGATCAAATCCGATCACCACACACTGAGGGCTGTTTGGATGCAAATCATGTTTGATATTTGTAATGGAGATTTCCGCACCAGTATCAAGCATAATTTGTGTGTCCTGATCTTTAATTCTGGCTTCTATGTGGGGCCTCCCTGAAGAATCCAGTATGACAGGACATACTGGAGCCAGCTCTTTAGGGATCCCTAATTGTCAATCGATGTTGACAAGATTTCCAGTAGGAACCTGAGAGGTACATACTGCAATTTGGAGATCCTCAACTGTAGTTCTATTTGTGGAATCAGTAGATTCCACAACCCCTGTATCATCAACTGGGGCATTTACAGTGGCAACACATTTTGGTGTCTGCTCTTGTAAATATCCCCGAGACCCATCAGCCTGTTCCCCCACTGTTCTGGCATAATTAGGTTTCATTTTGAAACCAGTATTATTGCCAGATTTTTCAGGGCTGTTTCGGTTCCGTACCCACTGAGGACAATTTTTCTTCATGTGCCCAAATTGCAAACATAGAAAGCATTGAATGCTCCCTGTCCTCTCAAATGGTGGGGCGAACAGCTGACTTCTTTCTAGCATGGCGCACACGTTCATCTTATGATCTAACGTGTACGGGCACATACTCCCTAACCTTAACCGACTTTTTATTGTGCAGTAGATCTTGTCTACACTGCTCAATAACCATGGCCGCATCAGTGAGCGATGGTTCTCTCGCTGCACTCAACCTAATTGCAGTATCAAGGTATGGGAATTTTTCCACAAACATGCGGATCATGCCTTGTGGAATACCGATACCTTGATCCATAGTGACCTTCCTGTACATAGCTTCAAACCGACTACACAGCGATAAAGGTTCATCGTGTATAGTTGGTCTGAATTTCATCAGGATTTCTGGAGTCACGTCCCTGTGGCCCGTTGCCAGTGTCATTAGTAAGGAAAGGCGTTCTTCCTTATCATGAAACTGTCCATTACTGGGTTCTGTGCTCCCCATTGCCTCATACCTCTGATTGAGGTGTGTAGGCAACCACAACTTGAATAGCTCCATTCGAAGTTCTGGAGCCACAGAATATTTATTGCAGTGACCTTCAAAGATATCACATGCAGTAAACGCATCTAGACTGGGATCAAATTTTGGGATCTCCTTGCAGATCCGTAACAGAAATTTTATCCTTTCCATACTGTTACGGTTAGGATAAAATTCATCTGACCTTACTGAACGATTTGGCGGATTGGAAGTGGTGTGATCCCTTTCCCACCTACCTCCATATCCCCAACTCTCGTCCTGACCCTGGAAGCGGTCGCTACGTGTATACTCCCTTGGTGTTTGAGTGAAATGTAGTGACCGTTCCACCTGTCCCCTGGACTCTATAGCTCCGGATCTCTGATCCATGGGAGACGTGGACCATGTTGCCGTGGTCTCCCCATCCTGTGCAGTACCCGAAACACATACCTGTTTCGTGGGCAAAGGCACCATGCTATTTGTACCAGGCCGTGACAGATTAGAGATGACCTGTTGCAAATTCACAATCGTTTGCGACTTTGCAGCCAGATCCTCTCTAAGTGTGCTCACTAGTGCATCCATGGATGCAACTCTATTCTTGAACTGATTTATCTCAGTATACAGACTGAGGAGCTCTCTATCCATGTCAGAATAATAGGTTTCTTTCTCTGATATCCTAGATTCTAACACACAGATTTCCCGGCCCCTGTCGGCTGTACACTGGGCCCTTTCTTCTAGCTCAGTTTCTAGAGTGTGTATACGTTTTATGCTTTCCACACAACAATGGCAGTGTAGGTTATCCGATGTGGAAACTTTGTCTGTCTTTCTTGTGGTAGCAAGTGTTTCCACATGCTCCGGCCTGCAAATGCTGTCCTCAAAAGTATACACTAATTTTGCCAGCATTTGGAGGCGTTTCTTAGTTTTGTGGAAAACACTTTTACTAATACAAACTCTATCATGTGCGTATGCCTGGTCCAGTAAAGTTGACCAGAGCATCTCTGTGGACTTATATGCGGTGGGCAGTATTGGGTTAAATGTGCTATTTCTACACAGGTGTTTAAGGGTGGAGAAGTTCATACTCACCTGTTCAGAGGCCATGTTGCTTGGTGTCGTCTGTTCCTTCGTCCCTCTTGTGCTGCTTGGAAAAAGGTCCTTTACTCCGGAATGCCTTCTTTCCCGACCAGCTGGACTCCTCAGATGAACCAAACGTTGATGGTGTTTGAACGAAGTGACGTGATGATCTGCCTCGCCGATAGACGTGTGAATCGTGTAAAGGAATCAGAAAAATCGTTAAAATCAGAAAAAGGTTCTCTGATGAGGACTGTGTCCTGTGTCTTACTAAGACTGAAAACTGTGTCACCGTCTGAGCTATCAGGGCACTGAATGCACAGAATAACGGATCACTTCACCGTGCCTCCTGTTATCTGTGTCCACGTTCCTCTGGCCTGATCCGCTCCAGATGATGACCACAGGTTTTCAGTACAAAAGACACTAGAACAACCTCAAACAGTGGGCCTAGGCTCGCCAATTTGTTGTAGGGCTGGGTCTGTTTATCGGTTATTATTGTCGGTTACGGCTACAATCACCGATATCCAGAATCTTCCCTTCCTTACCACTTTCTGTTCCTATGCTGATTAACATATATATATATATATATATATATATATATATATATATATGTATATACCGACTACTTAATGAAAACAAGTCTGTTCTAATAAATTAATATTTATTAAACACACCCAAAAAGTCTCCAACAATAATATATATATTCTAGATAGCACAAAAACTAATACACAATCAATAACTGTTACAATGATGTAAAACACCCAGAGTCACTAATACCCACGTTACCTAAATATACACACAGGCACACTCTATTAGTGATCTATCTATCCCTATAGAGAGAGATATAGAGAGAGATATAGAGAGAGATATAGAGAGAGATATACAGAGAGATATACAGAGAGATATACAGAGAGATATACAGGGAGCTATAGAGGGAGATATAGAGAGAGATATAGACAGAGATATTGGATGATACTTATGCCAGATGTCGATGTCCTTCCATGGTGGTTCCAAGTAGAAAGAGAGCGACTTCCTGTCTCAGAGGGCATTTTAACCTGACCCTCAGCTGTGCACGTGACAGACACACCTCCTCATCCGTGCACTTCTGAAAGGGGGTTTTAAGGGTGCACGCTCACCGTGCACTCTATTGGAATGGCCTAAAGCTTACACTATAGATTGGCAAATAATGGACATAAAGGTATCTCTAAGAAGTATTATGTCCACACCAATCACCTTGGACATCTTGGCTGCTGTAGTCTGTTAGAAGAAGGGGTGAGAATAACCCTTTGTGCCAGCAGCCTGCAGATCTTTGATATTTAAATTAAGAGTCTTATCTGATAGCTTCCCACACTGAAATGCAAGAATGGACAGCTTCTGATATGGTAATTAACCATTGTCAGAAGATGAACAATTTCCATCAGATACAGCTGAATTGGCCAATGTTATAAGGGACATTTATTATGGCCTATTACACCAATGTGGGCATAAATATAGATATATACACATACATACCCACAAAGATAAATATATATTTATGTGTCATATTAATAATTAATTATGCCATCACTTCCCCCTCAACACTCGCTCATCACTAATCGTAACATGTAACTCTAATGTGGGAAATTTCCACTCTGCAGTGCATTAGGCAGTACTGATTGAATGGTTTATGCATATTGGCTGAGCTATTGACAGCACTTATACTGCACATTTGTTTTGACTGTGTATTCCTGTATCCCTGTTATCATAGATGCTGGATTTCTGACTGTACGAGTTTACTGGGTTTGCACTATATAGTGCTCTACAGGGATACACTTTTCATTACATGGATTTTGTCCTTTTTTTAAATTAATCTCTGACAATGTTTAACCTCTTGACTGGATTATTGTGTTATTTTATCTGCCAGTAGCCAGACTGCTAATTAGCCTGGCTCTGCACTGCCTCAGGGTGTCCAGGTATAACAGACCCTTTAACTGATAATACACTCTGATATATCTTTCCTCTGTTTTAATACTGTATCAAAGATCTGTTGATTATTGTATAAACTGCTGAGGAATAATATACTTGAGTTCTAATTATCCACTTTATCTATATGATATCATCCACACAGGGTATTTTGGTTCTGTAATTTTGGTAGCCCCATTTCATGCAGACAGTGAATTTTATCCATATATGAAAGTTTTTGATCATATCACCATACATTCAGGTAATTTGGCTCGTACTCCAGCCACCTGGTGGTTACCATTCTTATTATCACACTGTCTGAATGTATATTGATCATATATTATTAATTGACACACTTATGTGCATACCTGCTTTAACCCTGTTTTCCTGAGCTACCCTCACTCAGGAATGTGATAGTGACATGCTACCGAGTCATTGTAACTCGTTTTAAATATTTTTAGAATTGTCTGTTTGACCCCACCATATCACTATGTCAAAGCAAAGAGAAAAAATTGAATAAATAATAACCACTTTTTCACATGATATTGTGTGCGCCTATCCTTGCAGTGTCTCTTTCTCTTCTCTCTTGATTTATTCTGACACTGTAGCGCAGCACCATTCTACTTTTCTTGAGGACTGCGGTGCACCCTGCTTTTTGTATCTGCAATTTCCTGGCTCCCTCTTTTGTTGGAGCCCCTCTGGGGTTGCACGCTACTATATATCATATAGTCATCCTCATTTATACTTTTTTGATCTGCTATTATACAGATCTTTTTGATTTTTACAACTCTTTAAATTATAGTATTTACATGTGTAGTTGCTGAATACATTGTCCCTCATATTTCTCCAGGTTAAGATTTTGTATCTCTTGTAGGATAGTGGACCTTTCACCCATGGACTGGGATTCAAGGGAAGCACTCTGGAGAGCTCAGAGAACTGACTTCTTTAGTACCCCAGGTACCCCCGAACCGGATAACTCTTTTTCCACCTTATGCAGGGACCTAACCTATAGTCAAAAACATGGTATCCGCACATGGTGGAACATCAGATGCCTTGAGGAATACCTCAAGGCAAACATTGTTCCGAGAGGTCTAAGAGTCACCATCTTTCCAGCATGGGAACCCACACATGACTTCAAAAGAACATGGGAGCATGGGTTGTTAAAGTGTTCCACTATAATTATGCAGATGCTCTTGGAGCATGATAGAGAGGTCTTAGCCAACACTAGAGTTAAAATAAAAGATTTGGAAGGTAAGCTAGATGCATCAGGAGACTCAGAGAGAATTGAGGCATTTAAGATAAAACTGAAGGAGACTTTAGACAAATTCGAGGGAGAAATTATTACAAAAAACGACAACTTCCACAGGGACTGCACAGATTTTGACACTGATAACGCCTTCCGGTGGAGACATAAAGGGAATCCCCGTGGGGGAAAAAACCTAGACCCCCCAACCTACTAATCCCAAACCAACTCCTGAAGACCCTGTAGATGCCCCTAGTGGATCATCACCAGGGTCTCACGAGCCGAGTTCCATCACTTCTGAGGATTTTTTAGATACCTCCCACAGTGATCAGGGATCAGGAGGAGGAAGAGGAGAGGGAGAGGATGAAGAGGCTGTAGGGGGGGCAGAGGGGGCAGTGAATGCAGGGAGAGGCCCGTTCTTCCGTCCAACACCGAGGAGTGGAGCACGACCGCAGACACCACGCTCGAAACCCATAGGGGCACCGTATCCTCGGGTGGGAAACAGGAAGAAGAAGACCTAACCAACCCACAACTACAATCCCCACATCCCGCCACAGGCCCCGTCTCTGGCACAGAATATGGAACATCCCAGAGACTACAGGTAATTAATTTATCTGACTATAATCTCTTGAAATTTCGATACTCGAACGCGGTCTCACGTTTTCTCCCACTAATAAGTTTGACAAATTTACTGTAACTAAAGACTTATACCTCTTCTGCAGGAAGATCATTCTGAGAGCAATTCATGATAAACCGGATTTGTCTGCGGTCCTACCAAGGGAGGATCAAGCTGTGTTCCGCGAACTAATGGATCTACAAGATGATTTTGACCCAGTTATGGGAAGAAGACGCTTCCCACATAGAACCAAATCAGAGGTAACACCAGCAGTATCCTTGGTGCCGAGTGTAAGAACGTTTTTTGAGTTAGCGCGTCAGGACATTGACCGGATACATCAGGGTGGTCGGGGATATGATAACTTGAGCCGATGTGAAATTAAGGCTTTGAATGATCTTAAGAAGAATAAGAGCTTTGTAATAAAGGAGGCGGACAAGGGGGTAATGTAGTAATCTGGCCCAACGACATGTACCTGACTGAGGTGCATAGACAATTGGATGACACTAGGTTTTATAATAGATTGCCCTCTGATCCTACCTCTGTCTTTTCATCCAAGCTACACAGACTTCTGGCCTCAGCCTTCAACATCGGAGCCATCTCCATACAAGAAAGGAAATTCATATCGGTACCGCACCCAGTGACAGCAACCTTCTACGCTCTACCAAAGGTACATAAGAACATTACAACCCCCCCCCCCCGGCCGCCCAATAGTGGCCAGTATTGGGAGCCTGAATGAAAAGGCCTGCATATACATTGATTTTTTTCTACAACCCCTGGTATTAAATCTACTATCATATCTGAGGGACACTTCACACTTCATACGTGAATATGCGAATATCAGATTGGAGGAGGGAGATCTCATGGTGACTTGTGATGTAGAATCTTTGTATTCGAACATCATACATTCAGACGGTTTGGAAGCAGTAGCCTTCTATCTGGATGCCCAAACCTCTTCCAACAGGATACACGACTCATTCCTCCTAGATCTCCTAGACTTTGTCCTGAGACATAATTACTTCACTTTTGATCGGCAATTTTACCGCCAAGTCTCTGGGGTGGCAATGGGGGCGCGATGCGCATCAGCCGTCGCCAACCTATTTTTGGGTTGGTGGGAACATAGGATCGTGTATAACTCAAGTGCCCATAAACAACATGTAAAGACTTGGAAAAGATATATAGACGAAGTATTTTTTATCTGGTCAGGCTCTGAGAATGACTAAGGAATTTTTGACTTCTCTGAATGTTAACGATCACAATATTCATCTTACTTCCTCCATGTCGCAGCAAACGGCTACCTTCCTGGACTTGACGGTTAAGAAGCAAGGAGATAGGATTGTGACTGATCTCTACCGCAAAGCCACGGCTACCAACAGTCTCCTGAAATATACAAGCTTCCACCCCTCTCACACCAGGCGGGGCGTTCCAACAGGTCAGTTCCTGAGAATACGTAGGAACTGTACCAATGATGATGATTTTAAAAAACAGGCTAAAATATTGACGGAACGTTTCAGGGAACGAGGATATCCCAGGAGAACTATCTCACAAGCGTTTCAGAGAGCGCGTGCAACAACTCAATAGGATCTGCTCAATCCACGGAATCGAACAAGCGACAATGTGATCCGATTTATCCGATTTATCACAGACTTTAATAACCAGTGGACCAAGGTACGTAATGTACTCAATACACACTGGGGGATCCTAATGACGGATTCGAGCATATCAGGTATGGTGGGCCCATCACCCTCCCTGACAGCGAGAAGGGCGCCTAATCTTGGGGATCTCCTGGTTAGAAGTCATTATAGCAGGCCCACTACCAGGCTACACAGGGGCTTTAGGTTTAAGGGATCATTACCATGCGGGGAATGCAGTATCTGTCCATTAATGCCACCAACAAGAGATTCCTTTTTAAATCCATTGGACAATCGGAGACATGGGCTCAGAGATTTTGTAAACTGCAAAACCTGCAATCTCATCTATGCCCTAACTTGCCCCTGCCCCAAGGTATATGTGGGCCAGACCTCTCGGGAAATAAGAAAGAGAATTCAAACTCACGTATCTACAATTAATCTTGCAGGATCAAAAAGGGACCAGGGCTTGCCGGTCACTCCTATCGCAGCACACTTTCTGGAATACCATCAAGAGAACAGTAACTTGCTACGAGTCGTGGGTCTAGAACAGATCAAGGGCAACGGACGATCGGATTATCATCGAAAAACATTGCTACAGAAGGAATCTCGATGGATCTTTACATTGAACAGCATGAGCCCCCATGGACTTAATGAGGAACTGCATTTTACGGGCTTTTTGGGCTAAGCCCTCAGACAATATGATCTAGTTATGAACTAGGAGAATAATTAATCGGATATGGTGGTCCAATTACTGACGGGTGCATTTGTCATGAGAAATGGACCGGGATGGGGAGCTTGATCCACTTATCCCATAGGTCTAATAGAATTACTGAGAAGTCATCAACTTGTACAAACTTTACTCTATGAGAATAATTGTTATAATTACGTGGTTAAACCATTTACGGTCTATGATTGATCTCAGCACACCTCACGTCACTGGGGCGCAGTTTTCAGTACGGAGCCCCAACTGTCGGTGATACAGCATTGGGTTTTATTTTAGGCCCAATGTGAGTTTATTATTCTCCCATTCACTCTTGATAAGTTGTCAGGACTCCTTGCTCTCCACAAAAAAATTTGGGTTAATTTTGGGCTTTACCACCTATGCCCATGAGTGGCTCCTCTGCGCAGAGGTATTCTCGGTCCAGCTTGGACCTCTTGATTTGGTTTAGTGCACTATACCATATTCCATACATAATTTGTGGATGACACCAGATTTTCGGCGCTGGGTCACTACTCATAATCATTTGAAATTGGATAGGTGCCGACCACTATCCCAGTTGGGAGTACTCCTTGTTATTGCTGCTATTGTTGCTCATGGGGTCCCACACTTTTTGTGGGCTTGAGTACTTTTTATGCGCATTATGTACCATATTATATGTAACATAATGAGATGTCATGCAGGGTGGTGCTCCACTTCCCTTGGCATGTGCCTCATTAATCTCTACAGCAGGATTTGGTGAGCGTCTGACACACAATCACACTTGCCCTGCTATCTGCAGCTCCTGCCTACCATGGGGGGCTCCTCATATCCTTGGGACATCATTGTCTATTATACTTGGGATATCATTGTCTATTTTACTGCTGTGCTATATTGGTTCCACAGCTTAGCCCAGTGATGGTTCAATGCACAATCGCGCTGACCAGGCTATTTCCTTCTGTGGATCCTTTTCATGCTGCTCTACATTCCTCTGTTGCAGTATATACTTGCATTTTTTGCATAACTTGATGATCGCCCAATACAACTACTAATATAACTAAATATTCTCTCCTATTGTTTGGCTTGCCTTCCTAAGCCTTCTATGCACATTACTATTATTGTGATTGACCCTGTCATGCTGCACTGGCATTCTGCCCTACTATAATATGGCCGCCGCACTATAGAGGAGGTGGAGACCTAGGGAAATCCCCCTGTTCCTCCCACACATGTGCAGCTGGGCCGGTCTGACCGTGGAGCCTGTATGAGGGTTTGACACTTTATAAGGTGGGTGCAACAGGGTAGCAGCAGCCCCTGACGAAGCCCTCCCGGTGACACGCGTCGGGCACCTCCTGTCACTACACATGCCCAGGATGGGGGTTTGAATTCCATATCTCCCCCATTCCAGGCAGGAATATGCAGGTATATTATCCTCAGACCTATACTCCCAGTGTGGTTCAATCCTGGTGCCTCTGATTTCCCTAACTAGCTAGATCTGCCCACAGATCGTAACATGTAACTCTAATGTAGGAAATTTCCACTCTGCAGTGCATTAGGCAGTACTGATTGAATGGTTTATGCATATTGGCTGAGCTATTGACAGCACTGAGCTGCTGACTCACAGTCATATACTGAGGCTTATACTGCAACTTTGTTTTGACTGAATATTCCTGTATCCCTGTTATCATAGATGCTGGATTTCTGACTGTACGAGTTTACTGGGTTTGCACTATATAGTGCTCTACAGGGATACACTTTTCATTACATGGATTTTGTCCTTTTTTTAAATTAATCTCTGACAATGTTTAACCTCTTGACTGGATTCTTGTGTTATTTTATCTGCCAGTAGCCAGACTGCTAATTAGCCTGGCTCTGCACTGCCTCAGGGTGTCCAGGTATAACAGACCCTTTAACTGATAATACACTCTGATATATCTTTCCTCTGTTTTAATACTGTATCAAAGATCTGTTGATTATTGTATAAACTGCTGAGGAATAATATACTTGAGTTCTAATTATCCACTTTATCTATATGATATCATCCACACAGGGTATTTTGGTTCTGTAATTTTGGTAACTCCATTTCATGCAGACAGTGAATTTTATCCATATATGAAAGTTTTTGATCATATCACCATACATTCAGGTAATTTGGCTGGTACTCCAGCCACCTGGTGGTTACCATTCTTATTATCACACTGTCTGAATGTATATTGATCATATTAATTGACACACTTATGTGCATACCTGCCTTAACCCTTTTTTCCTGAGCTACCCTCACTCAGGAATGTGATAGTGACATGCTACCGAGTCATTGTAACTCGTTTTAAATATTTTTAGAATTGTCTGTTTGACCCCACCTTATCACTATGTCAAAGCAAAAGAGAAAAAAATTGAATAAATAATAACCACTTTTTCACATGATATTGTGTGCGCCTATCCTTGCAGTGTCTTTCTCTTCTCTCTTGATTTATTCTGACACTGTAGCGCAGCACCATTCTACTTTTCTTGAGGACTGCGGTGCACCCTGCTTTTTGTCTCTGCAACAGGCTGTGCTGAAGCTAATATGCGTAGGTGACAAACCCCACAACGCTGAAGAGTTGTGGACAGCTCTGAAACAGCAGGCAGATCACTGGCTCACACAGCCAGGCATGGTCGTGTGTGACAATGGCCGGAACCTTGTGGCGGCTCTGAGGCGAGGCGAGCTGACACATGTTCCATGTGTGGCCCATGTGCTCAACCTCGTTCAGTGGTTTATAAAATCCTACCCGGAGCTGTCTGATCTGCTCGTCAAAGTATGCTGCCTGTGTGCCCATTTTAGAAAGTCACCTGCTGCTTCTGCCGGCCTTGCCGGCTTTCAGCGGCGTTTGCAGCTTCCGGCTCACAGACTGTTGCGTGATGTCCCCACGCGTTGGAATTCCACACTGCACATGTTGGTCAGTATTTGTGAGCAGTAGAGGGCAGTTGTTGAGTACCAGCATCAACTAGGCCGTCGGTATACGGTTCAAACTCCACACATAAGACCTCAGGAGTGGACATGGATGTCCGACATATGTACCGTCCTCCAAAACTTTGAGGACTCCACCAAGTTGGTGAGCGGCGATGACGCCATCATTAGCGTCACCATCCCGCTTCTCTGTCTTCTAAAACGCTTTCTGCTCAAATTCAAAGACGATGCATTGCAGGCGGAGCATGATGACTTGCAGCAAGAAACCATACTGGGTGATTACACACAGCCCAGCCTCATCTCATCCCAACATGCATTGGAGGACTATGACGAGGAGGATGAAGAAATAGAGCTACTTTCATGTAATACACGCACAACCGTCAGACCGTCGGTTCAGGGTGGATGGCCAGAGGACAGGGGAGAGGAGGAGGATGAGGTCAGCATGGCCAGTCATGCTGTTGGTGAGGACCCTGAGGTCTTGCCTGTTAACAGTCTGGTGCACATGGCTGACTTTATGTTACGCTGCCTGTCTCGTGACCCTCGCGTTATCAAGATCTTGGCGGACACTCATTACTGGTTGGTGACACTTTTACACCCACGCTACAAACAGAACTTTATTTCTCCTATTCCCGAGGCGGAGAGGTCTACAAAAATGCTGCAGTACCAGAAGGCCATAGTCGCGGAATTAGTCAAGAAATTCCCTTCTGAAAACGCTAGCTGCAGAGGTCACAATTCAGTGGACAACCAAGGCATCTGGCCGAGAGAGGCACAAGTCCAATCCAGCAGAGGTAGGGGAACACGCTCAAAGATCTGGGACAATTTTCTCGGCACGTCCCGTACCACAGGCCCCGACGTGCGGGGTAGTGTCACAATGTATTGCTAATAAAAAATATGGATATCTTATAGCCTACATTATGTAACATATTGTTTATATGCTTTGATAAAGTGTGGTCAAGAGACCAAGGGTGGAATGTATTGCAAATATGAAATATGGTTGTCTGAATCCAAGCACTATATATTGCAATATATTACAGTGTATTGATATACTTTAATATTGAGAAACTAGTTCATTCAAATGAACTGTCTTGGTTGTCTGCCATCCACAAAGTGAGTGTTTGCTCTTGGTTAATACAGTAAGACAATGTTAATTGTTCAGTGGTCTTTGTAGCTGTGTGTTTCAAGGATTCATTATCCTAATTTGTACACAAGTGACCACTGTGATATTTGCTTTGACTAACAGTGGTATTGATTATCAAAATACTGTGGTTAAATAATAAGTTCACTGACCATTATGTTCCATGAGAAATACACAGATCGATTGTCTAGAATAATGTTTGTAAGTAAACTTCTCGAGATAGCGGAACTTGGCCAATTCCGTTTGATCGACAAGTCAAAGCTTATAAACATTAACCAGGCCATTGTTGAAGCCTTATAAAAGTCGCTGGAATCATGATACAGACAGAAGCATTTTTAGTAGTGACTTCTCAGGAGTTCTCTGTCGATTGGACAGATGATGCTCATAGCTCCTTGATGAAGAAGTAATTTTGTGTACCTGTATTCAGGACTTCTGCAGGAGTTCTTATAAGCTCCTTGATGAAGAAGTCATTTTGTGTACCTGAATACAGTGTTGTGTTTTCCCACTGAGCTCTCCTGTCTTCATCGTGCTTCTCCGATTGATGTTACAAGACAAGATGATGTGCAACTCCGTGGTGATGTGATGTAAGTAAATGCATAACATTTATGTGTTGATTATACAAATAGTATGCAATATCCTAATGTTTTATAGTTTTGTATTCAAAATCTTTATGTGCGGATTATACAAATAGTGTATGCAATATCATACTGTTCATAACAGTAGAAGACACCGGGCACTTAACGTCCTGTGTTAAAGCGGGCTGTCACTCCTGTCGAAGCGGTACACGTCCGCAAAACGGCAGGCCGTCGTCCTCCGCCCCTGCACCCCCTCCCTTGCTGTTGTTCATGTCTGTCGGGATGAACATAGAATAAATGATTCAAGATCAACTTCTGGTGAGTGCGGCTACATTTTTCTACAATTTGAATATCATACTTTTGTTTTTTTATAGTTTTGTCCTTGTTAATAAAATTACTTGATTACCTTCTTCAAAGTCGTATCCGAGCCTGTTTGTCAGAACAATTGGCAATAAATTTGACGCTGTGAACAGGATACGCGGAAGGATTCTGTAATCTTTTATATAGTGTGATATTGCATACAGCATGCCTCTTTTTAGGAAAAAAGTGGTTGTAAGTGAGTCTATTAAGACTCCAGGGTGGGAGGAAACTCCATATCATATTTTGGCGACTAAGTGGTCTCACAGTGTTGGTTCAAGTGAACTATGGGACAAATGTTTGCAGGATGCAGAACCTGCTGATGTGGCAGAATGCTTGCAGAAAGTAAAAGTAGAAAAAGGGAAGGAATTGTGTGCTGTTGGTAGGAGTGGCTGGATCCTGCTATCTGCATATAGAAAACAGCATGAGGAAAAGCAAAGAATGTTAACTAAAGTGCAGGAATTGGAAATACAGCTATGTGAGGCCCAGAATGCATTGGTTGTACCACAGGGTCAGAATAAGTTAGTAATGGACAAATGTGTTGGAACTCAGCATGATGCAGAACAGGCTGCTGTATGTGTAAAACAGTATAAGTGCAGAAAGAAGAGGGGGAAGGTGAACAAGAGGAAAATTTTGGCCATAGCCAAAGCAGAAATAGAGTGGAACACAGATCAGTGGAATAGTGATGCACAGGAGTCAACTGACTCCAAAACTGCCACTGACCCAGAACAGGGAGATGATCATTTTAATAGGGAGATGGAATTGGATCCTCTTCTTCACCCATTAAAAGCTGATCGTATATGCCAGAGACAGGTTGTAGAGACAGCTAGAATGAAGCAAAACGAGAATGAGGTAGAAGATTGCAGTGTGTCCAAAACGGTCACTGACTCAGAACAGAGGGATGATCATTTTAATGGGGAGATGGAAATGGATTCTCTTCTTCACCCATTAAAAGCTGCAGGAGTTCTTATAAGCTCCTTGATGAAGAAGTCATTTTGTGTACCTGAATACAGTGTTGTGTTTTCCCACTGAGCTCTCCTGTCTTCATCGTGCTTCTCAGATTGATGTTACAAGACCGTGCAACTCCGTGGTGTGCAACTCCGTGGTGATGTGATGTAAGTAAATGCATAACCTTTATGTGTTGATTATACAAATAGTGTATGCAATATCCTAATGTTTTATAGTTTTGTATTCAAAATCTTTATGTGCGGATTATACAAATAGTGTATGCAATATCATACTGTTTTTTTTTTATAGTTTTGTCCTTTTTAATAAAATTACTTGATTAAAGAAGGTAAAGTTGTATCCGAGCCTGTTTGTCAGAACAATTGGCAATACACACAAGGACTGCAAAGTTTGCCAAGATGCTGAGGGAGTACCCTGTCGATCGTACTAAAGTGCTCCTAGACTCCTCTGTGCCTTATAATCATTGGGTATCCAAGCTGGACACGTGGCAGGAATTGCCCTCTACGCCTTGGAAGTCCTGGCCTGCCCTGCCGCTAGCGTTTTTTCAGAGCTTGTTTTTAGTGGCGCAGGTGGAATCATTACAGATAAACGCACCCGCCTGTCAACTGAAAATGCTGACAGGCTGACTTTGATCAAGATGAACAAGGGTTGGATTGGGCCTGACTTCACCACAGCACCACCAAATGATAGCGGAATTTAAATTTTGTGTCAGTAGATTGCCATGCACCTCTGCACACCCACACATCGGTACACACTTCATGTCTTTGGCTACTTGCTGTACTGCTCCTCCTTCTCCTCATCCGCCACCATCATATGATCAGTGTGACCGTGGTTCATGATGCCACAAAACCATAATTTTGTTACATCATATTTATCATGATGATGACCCTAACAGTTCAAAAGTTAGGCATTAGTTTCATGTGTACCCCCCAGGGGGGTAAATATTTTAGTCCATGCTTACAGAATGGGCATTACAAGTACAGGAGACCCGCTCCTTTGTAATGGGAACAATTTTTAGAGGCTGTCCTCCATGTTTCTTGCCAGGGGCATCGCAATGCCTCCCAATTTTTGGCTTCCCTGCCTAGGGCAATCCTACAAAAGACCCACTTGCTTAAAATGGGCACATTACTTAAAGAGGCTCTCATGCACGTCTCTATTCAGGGGCATCTTGGTGCCTCCCAACCTTTGGCTTCCCTGCCTAGGGCAATCCTACAAAAGACCCACTTGTTTAAAATGGGCACATTATTTAAAAAGGCCCACATGCACGCCTCCATCCAGGGGCATCAGAGTGCCACACAATTTTTGGCTTCCCTGCCTAGGGCAATCCTACAAAAGACCCACTTGCTTAAAATGGGCACATTATTTAAAGAGGCTCTCATGCACGCCTCTATCCAGGGGCATCTTGGTGCCACCCAACCTTTGGCTTCCCTGTCTAGCGCAATCCTACAAAAGACCCACTTGCTTAAAATGGGCACATTATTTAAAAAGGCTCTCATGCACTCATCTATCCAGGGCATCTTGGTGCCTCCAACCTTGCTTCCTGCCTAGGGCAATACACAAAGGACCACTTCCTTATAATGGTCAGAATATTAAAGAGGCCCTCATGTAGTCTCTTCCAAGGCCATGTAGTGCCTCCAATTTTGGCTTCCCTGCCTAGGGCAATCCTACAAAAGACCCACTTGCTTAAAATGGGCACATTATTTAAAGAGGCTCTCATGCACGCTCTATCCAGGGGCATCTTGGTGCCTCCCAACCTTTGGCTTCCCTGCCTAGGCAATCCTACAAAAGACCCACTTGCTTAAAATGGGCACATTATTTAAAAAGGCCCACATGCACGCCTCCTATCCAGGGGCATCAGAGTGCCACACAATTTTGGCTTCCCTGCCTAGGGCAATCCTACAAAAGACCCACTTGCTTAAAATGGCAACATTATTTAAAAGAGGCTCTCGTGCACGCCTCTATCCAGGGCATCTTGGTGCCACCCAACCTTTGGCTTCCCTGTCTAGCGCAATCCTACAAAAGACCCACTTGCTTAAAATGGGCACATATTTAAAAAGGCTCTCATGCACTCATCTATCAGGGGCATCTTGGTGCCTCCCAACCTTTGGCTTCCCTGCCTAGGGCAATACTACAAAGGACCCACTTCCTTATAATGGTCAGAATATTAAAAGAGGCCCTCATGTACGTCTCTTCCAAGGGCATGGAGTGCCTCCCAATTTTTGGCTGCCCTGCCTAGGGCAATACTACAAAAGACCCACTTCCTTTTAATGGGCACAATAGTAAAAGAGGCCCTTATGCACACCTCTATCAAGGGGCATTGGGGTGCCTCCCAATGTTTAGCAGCCCTGCCTAGGGCATTACTACAAAAGACCTACTTCATTAAAATGGGCACATTATTTAAAGAGGCATTCATTTACGTCTCATCCCAGGGGCATCACAGTGCCACACAATTTTTTGCTTCCTGCCTAGGGCAATGCTACAAAACACACACTTCCTTACAATGGGCACATTATTTAAAGAGGCTCATGCACGTCTCTATCCAGGGGCATTGGGGTGCCTCCCAATGTTTAGCAGCCCTGCCTAGGGCATTACCACAAAAGACCCACTTCCTTATAATGGGCACATTATTTAAAGAGGCCTTCATGTACGTCTCTTCCCAGGGGCATGGGAGTGCCACACAATTTAAAAAAAAAAAAAAAAATCTTTTATATAATACAAAATACTAACATACACCAACTTTGTCTCACAAGTGGGTATGAGCCCTTAATATTTTTTCTATGAAAAACCGTTTTGGTTACATTTTGTAACGTTTTCTTGACAGTCCGTAAAAGTGGCGTAATAGTCTGACAACATTGTTGACATTAGTGACCTTGGGGTCTGAAATGTTTCCAGGGGTCTTCCCCTGCTGTTTCCATGTCATTTGAGCACTGTTCTGATACTTTGTGACATTTTTAGGGTTTTTCCATGCTGCTGGGGGTCATGTCAGAAAAATACTCGGGTCTCCCATAGGATAACATTGGGCTCGGTGCTCGGGCCGAGTACATGAGTATCTTGGGATGCTCGGCCCGGGCTTCTAGCACCGGAGCATTTTAGTACTCGCTCATTTCTATTATTAAGATGTTTAGAAAACAATGCAAAATCATTATTCTCATCATTCCAAACAAAAATCAAATCATCTATGTACCTTTTGTAAAATACTATAGATGAGGCAAAAATGGAAGCATATATATAAATCTCCTCAAATACTGCCATATATAGATTAGCATACGTGCATGCTATCCGTGAGCCCATTGCTGATCTGTACTTTTGATGGTATAATTGGTCCAAAAATGTAAAATAATTATTCAGAATGAAGGCTATACTTTTCACCAAGAAATTTTTTTGTATTCCCGGTATCCTCTTATCATGATCTACAATTTGTTTAAAACAATGGATACCCAGTGTATGTTAAATATTAGAATACAAGTAACAAACATCTATTGTTACAAAATTTATATTCTTTCCTCCATTGTATTTCATCTATTCGTTTAACTCCGTAGAATCCCTCAAATAGCTTCTCATATTTAATACATGGGGTTTCATTATTTCATCCAAATATGTTGCTAAATTTGATGTAAGTCCCCCTATACTAGAGATAATATGCCGTCCCGGCGGATCTATTAAACTTTTATACACTTTTATGCAAGTGATAAAACATCGCTGTCTTGGGATTTTTTATACTTAAAGGGAACCTGTCACCCAAAATCAGGTCCCTAACCTGTTAGTACTGTAAGGCTGCAGGGACAGGTATTATCTAAGCTATCCCTGTCTGACCATTTTTAGTAATTTATGAGTAGAATAAGGTAGTTTGGAAACTTACAAAATCCAGGACAGTGGGGCGCTCCTCTTGGCATTTGTGATGGGTAGGCGGGTCCCCTGTGCCACGCTACCCCTGCCTCGCCGCTCTATTATCATTCCATCCAGGACAGCGCGTGCACGATTGAATTCTCGCGCCCGCAAGGTCATCGCTGCGATGCGGTCACGTGACGCCTGGATCGCATCACTTCCGGGCGCTGCTGGCCTCACGCAGGCCGACTTCAGAATGAAATCTGTGCATGCGCTTAGTCGACCTGTGAGACCTACGGCGCCCCCGAAGTGACGCGATCGCGGCGTCACGTGACCGCATCGCAGCGGTGACGTTGCAGGCGCGAGAATTCAATCGTACCCGCGCTGTGCAGGATGGAATGACGCCCATTAGGGCATAATAGAGAGGCGAGGTGGGGGTAGGGCGGCACAGGGGACCCGCCTACCCGTCACAAACGCCAAGAGGAACGCCCCACTGTCCTGGATTTTGTACGTTTCCAAACTACTTTATTCTACTCATAAATTACTAAAAATGGTCAGACAGGGATAGCTTAGATAATACTGGCCTCTGCAGCCTTACAGTACTAACAGGTTAGGGACCTGATTTTGGGTGACAGGTTCCTTTTATAAAATGTTTTTCAGACTTTTTAAGAAATGTTGCCTCTTTTAGTAGTTCCTCATATTGTATTTTAATTTTATTTTCATCCAAATTATCAACTTTTTCATAATATTTAGGGTCTGACAGAATCTTTTCTACTTGATCTATATATATATATATATATATACTAGATTCTAGCCTATGGTTAGCAGGGTATATGGGGGCTCGGTGGTTAGCAGACTATACAGCGGCTCAGTGGTTAGCAGAGTATACCGAGGCTCAGTGGCTCCTAGTCTGCTTCAGGGCAGAGTGGAGTGGTGAGGGGCAGAGTGGAGTGGTGAGGGGCAGAGTGCAGTGGTGAGGGGCAGAGTGCAGTGGTGAGGGGCAGAGTGCAGTGGTGAGGGGCAGAGTGCAGTGGTGAGGGGCAGAGTGCAGTGGTCGGGGGCAGAGTGCAGTGGTCGGGGGCAGAGTGCAGTGGTCGGGGACAGAGTGCAGTGGTTGGGGTAGAGTGGAATGGTCAGGGGCAGAGTGCAGTGGTCAGGGGCCCGATGCAATTGCATCGGGAGCGCGGTGAAATGAATTGTGTGTATACAGGCGGGTGAGTGGGTAGCAAAGTATACAGGGGGCTCTGTGGGTAGAAGAGTATACAGGGGGCTCTGAGAGTAGCAGATTATACAGGCAGCTCTGTGGGTTGCAGAGTATACAGGCGGCTCTGTGGGTAGCAGAGTATACAGGCGGCTCTGTGGGTAGCAGAGTATAGAGGCGGCTCTGTGGGTAGAAGAGTATACAGACGGCTCTGTGGGTAGAAGAGTATACAGACGGCTCTGTGGGTAGAAGAGTATACAGACGGCTCTGTGGATAGCAGAGTATGATGTGGCGGGAGGCTGGAGGGGTGAGGAGAGGTGGCGCTGGAGGGTTGAGGAGAGGTGAGGCAGGAGGGGTGAGGGGAGATGCAGCTGGAGAGGCGAGGAGAGGTGCGGTTGGAGGGGTGAGGAGAGGTTCGGATGGAGGGGTGAGGAGAGGTGCTGCTGGAGGGGTGAGGAGAGGTGCGGCTGGAGGGGTGATGCAGGCGGTGGGGGGGGGCAGGATGCAGGCGGTGGGTGGGTGGGGCAGGATGGAGGCGACAGGGCAGGATGAGCGAGCGGGGCAGGATGGTGGCGGGGGGGGCAGGATTGAGTGAGTGGGGCAGGATGGAGCTGGCGGGGGGGCAGGATGGAGCTGGCGGTGGGGGGAGCAGGATGGAGGCGGCGGGGGGCAGGATGGAGCTGGTGTGTGGCGAGGCAGGATGGAGCGGGTGGGGGGGTAGGATGGAGTGGGCGGGGGTGGAAGGTTGCAGGCGGTGGGGGGGCAGGATGGAGGCGGCAGGGCAGGATGGAGCATGAGGGGCGGGATGGTGGCGGGGGGGGCAGGATGGAGGCGCAGGGGGGGCAGGATGGAGGCAGCGGGGGGGCAGGATGGAGCTGGTGTGTGGGGGGCCAGGATGGAGCGGGGGGCAGGATGGAGGCGGCAGGGGGGCAAGATGGAGCCGGCGGGGGGGCAGGATGTAGCTGGTGTGGGGGGGGCAGGATGGAGCCGGCGGGGGGGCAGGATGTAGCTGGTGTGGGGGGGGCAGGATGGAGCCGGCGGGGGGGTAGGATGGATAGGATGGAGCGGGCGGGGGGCAGGATGGAGGCGGCGGGGGGCAGGATGGAGCCGGCGGGGGGCAGGATGGAGCCAGGGGGGGTGTGCAGGATGCAGCCGGTGGGCGGGGGCAGGATGGAGCCGATGGGGCAGGAAGGAGCCGGTGGGGGGGGCAGGATGGAGCCGGTGGGGGCAGGATGGAGCCGGGGAGGGGTGGCAGGATGGAACCAGCGGGGGGCAGGATGGAGCCGTGGGGGGTGGCAGGATGCAGGCGGTGGGGGGGGCAGAATGGAGGGTGTCAGGGCAGGATGGAGCGGGGGGGCAGGATGGAGCGAGTGGGACAGGATGGAGCTGGCTGGGGGGGCAGGATGGAGGCGGGGGGGGCAGGATGGAGGTGGCCGGGGGGCAGGATGGAGCTGGTGTGTGGGGGGGCAGGATGGAGTGGGCGGGGGGGTAGGATGGAGCGGGCGGAGGGGGGGCAGGATGGAGCCGGTGGGGGGGCAGGATGAAGGCGGCGGGGGGGCAGGATGGAGGCGGCGGCGGTGGTGGGGGGCAGGATGGAGCCGGCGGGGGGGCAGGATGGAGCCAGGGGGGGTGTGCAGGATGCAGCCGGTGGGGGGGGGCAGGATGGAGCCAATGGGGCAGGAAGGAGCCGTTGGTTGGGGGGGGGCAGGATGGAGCCGGTGGGGGGCAGGATGGAGCCGGGGAGGGGTGGCAGGATGGAGCCAGCGGGGGGCAGGATGGAGCCGGGGGGGTGGCAGGATGCAGGCGGTGGAGGGGGCAGAATGGAGGCGTCAGGGCAGGATGGAGCGAGCGAGGCGGGATGGCGGCGGGGGGGGCAGGATGGAGCGAGTGGGACAGGATGGAGCTGGCTGGGGGGGCAGGATGGAGGCGGGGGGGGGGCAGGATGGAGGCGGCCGGGGGGCAGGATGGAGCTGGTGTGGTGGGGGGGCAGGATGGAGTCGGGGAGGGGCAGGATGGAGCCGGCAGGGGGCAGGAAGGAGCTGGTGTGAAGGGGGGGGCAGGATGGAGGCAGCAGGGAGGCAGGATGGAGCCGGCGGGGGGCAGGATGTAGCTGGTGTGGGGTGGGGGCAGGATGGAGCCGGTGGGGGGGCAGGATGTAGCTGGTGTGGGGGGGGCAGGATGGAACCGGCGGGGGGGGTAGGATGGATATGATGGAGCGGGCGGGGGGGGCAGGATGAAGGCGGCGGCAGGGCAGGATGGAGGGAGCGGGGCGGGATTGTGGCAGGGGGGCAGGATGGAGCGAGCGGGGCAGGATGAAGGCAGCAGGGGGGGGCAGGATGCAGGCGGCGGGGGGGAGGGCAGGATGGAGCTGGCGGGGGGCAGGATGGAGGCGACAGGGGGGCAGGATGGAGGCGGCGGGAGGTCAGGATGGAGCTGGTGTGTGGGGGGGCAGGATGGAGCAGGTGGGGGTAGGATGGAGCTGGCGGGGGGGGCAGGATGTAGCTGGTGTGGGGGGGCAGGATGGAGCTGGCGGGGGGGTAGGATGGATAGGATGGAGCTGGGGGGGCAGGATGGAGGCGGCGGAGGGTCAGGATGGAGTTGGCGGGGGGCAGGATGGAGCCAGCGGGGGGGCAGGATGGAACTGGTGTGGGGGGGCAGGATGGAGCCGGCCGGGGTCAGGATGGAGCCAGGGGGGGGGCAGGATGCAGGCGGGTGGGGGGGGCAGGATGAAGCCGGAGAGGGGGGGCAGGATGGAGCTGAGGGGGGGGCAGGATGGAGCTGAGGGGGGGTGGAATAGAGCCGAGGGGGGGAGCAGGATGGAGCCGGTGGGGGGGGCAGGATGGAGCCGGCGGGAGGGCAGAATAGTGGTGGCAGGGGGGAGGGCAGGATGGATGTGAGGATACTCACCCGTGTGCCGGCTCGCAGGACCTTTCGTTGCCTGGGAAACCGATCAGCTGATCGGTTTCCCAGGCAACCACAGGTCCTCAAGCCATGGAGGTAGAAGATGTAGATGGAGTGCGCCGGCGGATGGGTATCCTCTATGAGGCTTTTTTTATTTTTAGTAGAACCAAGCAGCGGGGGAGCCGCGGGGGGGCAGGAGGAGACGCGGGGGGACCACAGGAGCGGGGGAGGCGCGGGGGGGGGCAGGAAAAGCCGCGGGGTGTCCGCATGTGCGGGGGAACCGCGGGGGGCAGGAAAAGGCGCGGGGAGGCCGCATGTGTGGGGGAGCCGCGGGGGGGCAGGAAAAGCCGCGGGGGGGCTGCAGGAGCGGGGGAGCCGCGTGGGGGGCAGGAAAAGCGGCGGGGGGGGAACGCAGGTGTGGGGGAGCGCGGGGGGTAGGAAAAGCCGCGGGGGGGCCGCAGGAGCGGGGGAGCTGCGGGGGTGGGCAGGAAAACGGTGGAGCAGGGGGAGCCTCGGGGGGGGACAAGAAAAGCCACGGGGGGCCGCAGGAGCGGGGGAGCTGCGGGGGTGGGCAGGAAAAGCGGTGGGAGGGAAACGCAGGTGCGGGGGAACCGCGGGGGGGGCAGGAAAAGCCACGGGGGGGCCGCAGGAGCGGGGGAGCCGCGGGGGGGGGGCAGGAAAAGCGGCGGGGGGGGGGGGAACGCAGGTGCGGGGGAGCCACGGGGGGGCAGGAAAAGGCGCGGGGGGGCCGGAAAAGCCGTGGGGGGGGACGCAGGAGCGGGGGTGCCGCTCCTGCGGCCGTTTTAAAAAGCGGCTCGCGGTGGGCACTAAATTGCCACCGCTCGCCGCTATGTTGGATCACCCTGAGCGGGTGTAGTGCCGAAGCCATTTCCGTCGTGTGTCGTCATTTTTGTCCCTTGAAGACGGAAGTGGCTTCGGCTTTAATATAGTATATATATATATATATATATATATATATATATATATTATATATACACATATATACGGTCCTGCACAACTACCCCCACTCCCTTTATCTGCGGCTCTTATTACAATATCAGTATTTTGTTTAAGATGTTCCAATGCAGCCTTTTCATATTCTGATAAATTCTTTTGGGGTCCTTTTTGATTTAATGTCTTAAAATTATTCAGTACTAGATGGCGGCCCGATTCTAAAGAAAACCACTGAGCCACCGCGCAGTGCTAACCACTGAGCCACAGCGCAGTGCTAACCACTGAGCCACAGCGCAGTGCTAACCACTGAGCCACCGCGTAGTGCTAACCACTGAGCCACCGCGTAGTGCTAACCACTGAGCCACCGCGCAGGGCTAACCACTGAGCCACCGCGCAGTGCTAACCACTGAGCCACCGCGCAGTGCTAACCACTGAGCCACCGCGTATTGCTAACCACTGAGCCACCACACAGTGCTAACCACTGAGCCACCGTGCAGTGCTAACCACTGAGCCACCGCGTAGTGCTAACCACTGAGCCACCACACAGTGCTAACCACTGAGCCACCGTGCAGTGCTAACCACTGAGCCACCACACAGTGCTAACCACTGAGCCACCGCGTAGTGCTAACCACTGAGCCACCGCGTAGTGCTAACCACTGAGCCACCGCGCAGTGCTAACCACTGAGCCACCGCGCAGTGCTAACCACTGAGCCACCGCGCAGTGCTAACCACTGAGCCACCGCGTAGTGCTAACCACTGAGCCACCACACAGTGCTAACCACTGAGCCACCGTGCAGTGCTAACCACTGAGCTACCGCGCTGTGCTAACCACTGAGCTACCGCGCAGTGCTAACCACTGAGCCACCACGCAGTGCTAACCACTGGATTGGGCGCCGAAACGCGTCGGTTTGTAAAGAATAAAGAAAACTTTGCTTGGAACACTGTTTCCCCTGTGATCCTTTGGATGATCGGGCAGCGCGGACTGTAACACACCTTTGACCCCAGAACTCTTGAAGCAACCACGGCCCTGTGGAGGTGGAAGTCCAGCAGCAGCCTGCATTACTAAAACCAACGCTCTTATTCCAGTTGTGGGAGTCACAACTGGACCAGGTTAGTGCAAACCTGTTTTTCACCGATAAGTCCCTATTCCATACCATATGATAGGGCACTATTGCGCCTCTGTTTGTCTCCCCTTATATTTTATATAATTACCCACACTTGACTGTATTGGTAAAAAGATGGAAATTTGCACTTCAGTAAGGAAGTGAAAGAACTCCAGTGCCACCTTTAAGTAGCTCCTCAAAGTCATAATTGCTTTCCTACAGGCTTTTTAATATGACTAGGGGATTTGTGCCAGATCAGAACCCCAAGCTACAGACACTGCGTTTCCGGGTAACTGCCCCTCATCAGGGTAGTGTGGGGGTTATACTGATCTGGCTGTGTGAGTGGGCTAAGACGAGGTCTGAGAACTTGCTATCTACCTCATGGAGAGGAGATTTCCTGCAACCATGAGAAGACAGTTTAGTAGGTAAGGAGATTTGCAGCCACAACCCTCCTCCAACAAGCTTTTTAATATGACTAGGGGATTTGTTATTATTAAAAAGCTTGTTGTAAAGCGATTATGACTTTGAGGAGCTACTTAAAGGTGGCACTGGAGTTCTTCCACTTCCTTACTGAAGTGCAAATTTGCATATTTCCTAGAAAAGGGTTGTGGCTGCAAATCTCCTTACCTACTAAACTGTCTTCTCATGGTTGCAGGAAATCTCCTCTCCATGAGGTAGATAGCAAGTTCTCAGACCTTGGTAAAAAAAGATGTCATCCTATTCATGTATGGTCAATTCTGATAGATCTATCATGTCAGAGTTGGCCACAGAGTTACAGGATTCATAATTCCTCATAACTACTATCTTTTCTAATGTTTTTACCACAGTTTCTCTATTTTTCATGATCTCATCAATCTGTTTTTTCTATATCTTAAATATATTGCTGGTCCTGTAAGAGGTCAAAAATATTCCCCTTACATAACCCCGAATTTGTTTCTTTAGAACCATGCTTTCCCGTTGATTTCACCTCATTCTTTTAATTGCCACTATTACCACTTCCAGTAGTCATTAATCTAATGCTTATATCAATATCCTTTGGAACTTCATTATTTTGTGGCGGAGGAATTTTCCCTCCAGGGATTTCATTTTTAACATCAAATTGTCTCTATTTTTATTACTAACAGTAATCTCATTTCGAATCTCTTTATTTGTATCTTTAATTTCAGCCGCCCCAATTCTTTGTTTTTTATCAACCCCTACTGTATTCACTATTTTTGTGGAAGATGTATGGTTTACACTCGGTTTCCTAAAACTACAATTTGTATATCTCCTATTAGAGGTTGATCTCTCTCTAAATAAACTTATTCTGGGTTTCTCTGTCTCCCTTGGTTTCTGATCCATTTTGTTACGCCGATAATCTTCCCTATCTCTCTGTAGTTTTTTTTTCCTTTTCTTATTATTGTGTCGTGCTCTGTCGGTTTAATGTTCATTGTGATGTTAGAACTTAAATTCTTATATTCAGGGTGCGCTTCGTATTGATTTAATTCCTTCGATATCATACATATCTCTTCTGCTGCTATGCTCTTACGTTTGTGGTATAGACACATTAACATCTCTTCCATACAAGTCCATCCTGTGGAAAGGGTGATGGATGATTGATCCTTAGTCCTCGTGGGCAAATGTCCTCCTCAATATAAATGGTTAAAAATCTTGCATCCAAATTGTAATGGAGTTCCTCCTTCATAAAATCCTCCAAAAAAGCCGGGACCAAAATCCCTAGACTGAGGTCATTAGACACAATCAAAATCACCCTGGTTAATCAACAGGTCTCCATATATACCCTCATCCCTCATTGCAGGATATTGGGGACTTCATGATTGGTGGAATAAAACTGTCTTCTCATTGGCTGGATCTTAAGCCTAAAACATTTCTAGTAGTATTGCAGTGCTGTCAAAGGAGAGCCACATACTGATTGACATAGCACCTAGCAGGATACATTTAGACTGCAATCCATGACATTAAACAATGGTGGCTGAGGCCATTTACATAGTCAACAATCCACATAGTAATACAATGGAATTCTAACAGGATTAAGTTCCTCTGACCTTCTATGACAAACAAGTGAGATAATTACATTACACATGTTAAACACTAATAGTAATCTACAAGACTTGTAGGAACAATGAGTGAGCCATCACAAGGTAGATAATTACATTACCCACTTTAAATATAGCAGGCTCCTAGAAATCTTGTGTATCCCATGAGTGGCACAGTACAAGTTTGCAAACCAAAATACAATATACATAAGAAATTCTCATAGGTTATACATTAAAAGGGTCCATTTTGTCACAATGGGTAACAATAAAAAATATAGAATACAGTAAGTAATTAAAGTAGAGAATCAATGTAACAAATCCAATACACTAAGCAGAGAATCAATGTAAAAGTACATATTTCCCTTGAATAGTGTTTAATCAGGGAGTCATTGGTGCCATCAGAGCCAGGCAAATTATTTACACTATGGGTAAAATTCATTCGGAGGGACGATGCAGAAGGGATTATCTTGGAAGGGTGGGGAAGAGTTAGAAAGCACATTGTAAACGAACTATGGAGAGATAGCTTCTTCTGTATAATGCACGGGACGATCTGTGGTTTCATCATTCCCCCTAATAAGTCTCAACCAGAAAGATCTCTGACATGTCCAAAGTGCAAAAAAAAAAACTGACATGATACATTGCATTTGGAGTTGCCCCCAAATCCAGGCATTCTGGAAAATGGTACAGACATTGACAAATGATATCTGTGCACATAGCTTAGCACATCACCCTATATGCTGGATTTTCCATCATGTGGCCGATGTACTGGGAGGTGGAGGATTAGGGGATATTCCATGTTATAGCACTTTTGGCAAAACGTTTGCTTCTTAGAAACTGGCTCTTGACTGCGTTACCAGATGTAAATAAGATGATATCAGGTCTGAAGTCTGTTCTAAATGTTGGCAAGTGAGAAGCTGAAAGAAATAAAGATAAACTAACTGCCAAATTTATCTAGAAATGGAGAAAGTTTATTGAAACTCAATTAACAAATGAGGAATTAGAGCGGGTGATTGGGCCGTTTACAAATTCAGAGTGGTATCTACTGGATGATATTTGAGGCACCCTGGGAAGGCTGAAATTGCAGAATCGTATAAATGTGAAGACTTAGTGAAAAGAAATAGGGACTATAGGAGTCGAGGAACTTGGATGATGCTGTCTAGAGAGAAGATTTTGACTATATTGATATTCAAGGAATATTTACTTTGTATTGTATATACTTGAGCAACAGCTTATGAGTGGACAAGCGCATTAATGTCACTGGAATATGTATAATACTGTCTGAACTATACAGGTTAATGTTTGTATTGAACTTTTTTGTTACCAAAATTCGCAAGAAAATTCAATAAAAAGGAATATTTAAAAAAAAAAAAGGAAAAGTACAATACTTAAAGTGATCCTGAACTCACAAACTGCCCCCCCATCTTTAGACCTGTCCCTGCACCCCCTCTTATCATTTCTAGCCATCCCTTTTGCAGAAAAAAATCGATTTTGTGAAGTAGAGAAAACTTTATATTTACTTGGTCCTGTGTGAGTTCTCTGTTTCTGAGGAAGCTGCAATAGCCCCGCCTGTCTGCTGCTGCCTTCTAATTATGCACGTCCGTCTCTGCTGGCTAAGAGCCTGGCCGCGTCATGAAAGGGGGCAGGGCTCCGGTATGACTCGATTTTAGCCACGCCCCTTTCATGACGCAGCCAGGCTCTTACCAAGGCATCAACAGAGAGGGGCATGCATAATTACAAGGGAGCAGCAGACAGGCACGCCTTTTGCGGCTTCCTCAGAAACAGAGAACTCACACAGGATGAAGTAAATATAAAGTTTTCTCTACTTTACAAAATCGATTTTTTCTGCAAAAGGGATGGCTAGAAATGATAAGAGGGGGTGCAGGGACAGGTCTAAAGATGCGAGGGGTCAGTTTGTGAGGTCAGGATCACTTTAAAGCAGAGAAACTGTGTAAAAAATAAAGCAGAGAAGCAATGTAAACAATACAGTACAGTAATTAGATACAATACAATAAGCATAGAATCAATGTAAAAAGTACAATACAATAATTAAGGCAAAAATAAAGCTGAGAGCTTACAATTTGCAACGGGATTGGGTTACTCAAGGTACAGGGGCTTATTACAGTGATGGTCCAGGCATCTTGAGGAAGAGGGGGGATAGAAATAAAATGACATGAATGGTCACCAGACATCTGTGTTGAGCTTTAGGGTTTGGTGGAGTTTGAAGAAGAGATTATGTCCAGAGAGATGGTACTATATATAGGACTTTTATTAGGGAGCATGATAGGCCGCCTCAAAAAGATGTGTTTTTTAGGGAGCGTCTGAAGCTATGCAAGTTGTGGATAGTCCTGATTTCTTGGGTTAGAGCATTCCAGAGAATTGGTGCAGCTAGGGAGAAGTCTTGGTGATCGAATGTTTGAAGGAGGAGGGGAAAAAGCCAGAAGAGAGGGAGAGGTTTTAGATTTTGGTTAGGTGAGTGGTGACGACTGGAGGGAGAGACTGGAGTAGGTGTGAGGGAATGGGGTCAGTGGTGCATGTTGTGGGACGAGAGGAAGAGAGGAGCCTGGAGACTTCTTCTGTGACTGGGTCAAATATGGAGAGAGAGCTGGAGGAAATATGTGGAAGAGTGGGAGTAGCAGCGCTTGGTGGCTGAGAGCTGATTTCTTGGTGGATGTCCTCTATTTTCTCCATAAAGTAAAAAGCCAGATCATCAACACAGAGGTCAGTGGTGAGCCTGCACTTTAGGACTGAGGAGAGAGTGAAAAGAGTCAAAGAGTTTTTTTGGATTGTTGGATAGTGAGGAGACTAGGGTGGCGAAGTAGGTCTGTTTGGCAAGGTGAAGTGCGAAGTTGTAGGTGTTTAGCATGAATTTATAATGGATAAAGTTTTCTGGTGAGCGAGCTTTCCTCCATAGGTGTTCAGCACTCCTAGAACATCACTGGAAGAATCGAGTATGTGATGTGAGCCAAAGCTGTTTTATTCTATGTTTGGAGGTTCTGAGGGTGAGGGGTGCTACTTGGTCCAGGGTGCTTCTGAGAGTGTCATTGTAGTGATTCACAGCCAGATTGGGACTGTAGAATGAGGAGATTGGGGACAGTGATGCGTATAGAGAGTTTGTGAATGTATGAGGGTTAATGGCCTGTAGATTTCTGGATGTGTAATAGGTAGGGGTGTGCTGTGGAGGGTGAGGGTTTGTGAGCGTGAAAGAGAATGTTATGCTCAGAGAGGGTAAAACATGAATTATCTAGGGAGGAGGTTGATCAGAGACGGACAAAGACCAGGTCAAACGTTCGGATCTTGGGAAGATGGTGTACCACGGTCCGCGCTGCTGCCTCAATGGAATCACAAGGAATGTAAGGTTCCAAGAAGTCACAAGGAATGCAAGGTTTCAAAAGTAAAAGTCTCCTTTATTCCACCAACGCGTTTCGGCGCCTCTCCTGGCACCTTCATCAGGGAGAGGCGTCGAAACGCATTGGTGGAATAAAGAAGATTGTTACTTTTGGAACCTTGCATTCCTTGTGACTTCTTGGAACCTTACATTCCTTGTGATTCCATTGAGGCAGCAGCGCGGACCGTGGTACACCATCTTCCCAAGATCTAAACGTTTTTCCACGTGCGAGTGGCTGGTGGAGGTCCTGCAGCAGTTAAAAAACCAAATGGTCATAAACCAGTTGTGGGGCATACAACTGGACCAGGTGAGTGCACACCTATAGATAAACTCACACAGACAGTGTCACTAGTGATAGGGCAGTATTGCGCCTCTTGTCTCCCCCCTTTTTGTATTTTTAAAGACCAGGTCAAGGGTGTTACCATCTTTGTGTGTCTTCGAGGTTGAGAGCTGTGAGAGCCCAAGAGATGGGTTCGAGATAGGAGCTGGGATGCAGATGGGGAAATGGGGCTGTTTATGGGAATGTTAAAGTCTCCCATTATGAGGTTTGGTAATTCTGAGGACATGAAGTGCAGCAGCCATGTGGAAAAATGATCGAGGAAGTGGGTGCGTGACCCTGGGGGCGGTATACCACTCCTACTCTAAGGGGAAGGGGGTGGAAGAGCCTAAATGGTGTGGACCTCAAAAGAGGGGACTGATAAAGATGGGGCTTGGGGAATGACCTGGAAAGTACATTGTGGGGACAGGAGGAGGCTGACTCCACCACCATGTAAGTTCCCAGGTCTCGGGGAATGGGAGAATTGTAAGTGACTCACCGTAGCCGGGGTCTTCACGTCTCAGGCGTTGCTGCTCCCGTCACGGTTCCGTGCCCGAGGCTGTGGGGCCCGGTGGTCCAGATCAAAAAGGGGTGATTGAACGGATAGGGGTTAATTCTTACTTGTCGTGACTCCACCTGCGGGAATCCGGTGATTTCACCGGCACTGCTTGGGCCTCCGGGGGATGTACGGCAGCAAGATGGGATGCTCCCCACAGGATGAGCGGGAGTCCCCGGGGCCAGGAACTGTCCTTGGTGTAATATGCCAGCTTTGTAGTACTGAAGGTTAGGTTTAACAGTTCTGAAGGAATCACAGACACCAGCGTTCTCTGTAGCAGGTCTTTTACTGCAACCGGTAAGATGGTACAGGGTATACAGTGTTGGGTAACGGACCGGGGGGTCCCGGCAGTGACTGGTGTTGACTCAGAGCTCCGCGGTGTTCCTCTTCCCTCTATTCTCTCTAACAGGTTGCCGGAGTTGCCTTAGATTACCAGGTCAGGGTATGTGGGAGACTTCTATTTGGAAGTTCTGACTGTATATGGTCTGCAGATGATCCTGTGTCCCAGGGGTAGGTCCCTGCTGGCAAGACAACTTGGATGGAGGCGGTGGTGAGATGTTCCCTTGGAAGCGGTTCTTCACCCTGGTTTGCGGAGCTGCGGTGAACGACTCGCTCGCCTCGGAACCAGTGATCCAGAGGTTGTTGTTGGGCATGGGTATAATTGGACCCGTTCAATGAGATGCCTGAGTTCCGGTCTAGGGCACCGAGTAGTGGTGCCAGCAGGTAGGGGGACTTCAGGGCTGCACGGCACTGTGCAGAGCCCCTTCTCCTTTGTTACATTCTTCCAGACTCTCTCCTCTCCTACTTTACTCCTACACACTACTGCTACACTCCGCCCACCAGGACCTGATTGGCCCTCTATTCTAGTGGTGCATGTAGAGTATGGAGCTCTGAGTATTAACCATGTCACTACCGAGACGGAGAATATTGCATCATCAGTCAAGGATGAAATACCCTCCTGTGATGCACTCGTTGCGGGGCGCCACATAAGCCCCCATGAGAAATAGCAGCAAGGGAAGCAGTGTCTGAATCCTGGATCCAGGTTTCAGTGAGGGCCAGGAGTTAGTAAGAAAGTAATTGTGAATGAAGGGAAGCTTGTTACAGACAGAGAGCACAATTAAAAGAGGGAGATGAAGGTGTGCACGTAGTGGTAATAAGGTTAGTAGGATTAGAGGGCGGACCAGGGTTGGTAGAGATAAAACCTGAAAGGAGCAGCAGCAAAAAGAGAGAGAAAATAGTTTTGGGATTTAGGACATAGTTTATTATGCAAAACTTTGGAATCTGATGGGCTAAGATTCTTCAGTAAATTGAAGATAGCATGGGAGCTGTACATGGAGTAGGGAAGGAGAGAGGGTCTGATGTGAATGAGTGGTGAAGGAGGGGGGATAGGGTGGTAAAAGGGGTGACGAGAGCAAATAGGAAAACAAACACTGAAATAATAGACATGGTAAAGATTGGTAGTGAAAAGATTTTATACACATTGTTTTTAGTGGCCCTCTATTTCATTACCTTCCAGTCAATTCCGGTCAACTTCAGGTCTATTTCAAATCTTGACACTTTAATCAGACACTTTGAAGCAGACACGTCTGAAGCAGACTAGTTGCAGCTCCAGATATGCTCAAAAAAGGGTCTGATGAGAAACAACCCTTACTGCAGGTGCATTCTTTTCTGCCTGTTAATACTTACTGAAATTTTAATAATGGACGTGTGCCACGCTTTTGTCACCACCTTCGAGCTTTACTAGCTCAATCCCACTTAATCCCTCACTTCCCCCTGCCACTTTACACCCCTTTTAACCATCCCATCCCCCCTCTTTTACCCTTTCCCACCTGACCCTCTCTCAACCATCTTAATCCTTCATTTCCTCTCCCACTATACTTGCCATCCTCTCTCCTCCCCTCCCCCCTCCTATGCCTTCTTTCCCCCCTCCCTTCCCCAATCCTACCATATCGACGAGGAAAGATACCGTATGTTAAATGTAAATTGATGGTTAATGTTATCACTGTATCTACTATATAATTGTCTAAGGCGTCTGTCTGAAGCCGAAATCGCGCGCCAGACAGAGGCCGCTCATTGGTGGCCGCCTAAGGCTATGCAAATAGGCACGCAAATTCAAAACCTGGCGACAGCTACAGACAGTGCTGTTTTTGTGATGGTACGGTGTACCGGAAAATGTGAGCTGGAGGAGGCTGGTGGAGGCTGCAGGAGAGAGCTGGAGATCTCCTGCTCCCCCTCACATAATATGCATAGCCGCTCTCCATCACCATTGTGCTGAAACCGCACTGGGGTGATGGGCTGGGGAACGGCGCATATTGTATGGTCCTGCGCCCCCCTGTGATGGCACATGCCCCCCCTATGTTAGATATGGCCCCCATGCTGCTGCCATAGTAAAATAATAAACTCTATACTTACCTCTTGGCTCCTCCTCCAGTGCTGATCTCCCGGTGTCTCTTCGGTCTCCCGGCTGCTGCTTTGATCGCACGCAGAGATGATGTCACTCTCTGCTGTGCCAATCACATGACCGCACAGAACCAGGAAGTGGAGTAGCTCTGCAGCATTATCTCTGCCCGATCACAGCAGCACGTGGGAGACAGGGAGATCAGCGCTGGAGGAAGGAAGAATAGAGCAGCATGGGGGCAATATCTAACACAGGGGGGCATGTGCCACGCATAGGGGACGTGTGCCAAGCATAGGAGACGTTGCCACGCATAGGGGACGTGTGCCATGCATAACGGACGTGTGCCATGCATAACGGACATGTGCCATGCATAGGTGACGTGTGCCAGGCATAATGGACATGTGCCACGCATAGGGGGACGTGTACCACGCATAATGGAGTGTGCCACGCATAGGGGACGTGTGCCATGCATACGGGACATGTGCCATGCATAATAGACATGTAAAATGAAAAAAGCTCCAATGCCGTTATGCGGTATAAATAATTTCATCTTTTATTTTCTCATGAATAAAAGCATAAGGTGCCCCCCCCGGGAACTAGACACGTTTCGGAGTCATGCTCCTTACTCGTTAGTACATCTCAAATGGCACATTTACGCACTATATACAATAAAAACAATGGTAACACCCCATGGAAGCACCTGACAGCATGTCATTGATTCACATACAAATGTCAATCAACCTATCTGTAACAGGATAAGTGTCAAACTGGTAAATACATATATATATATATATATATATATATATATATATATATATATATATATTATAATATAATAAAACCCTAAGGCTACTTCCGTCAGGATGTAACGGTATGGTACGTCACATCCTGACTAAAGTTACCTGTAGACCCACCCTGGGTGTTCCAATATGGCTGCCTGTTGCCGGGAGCGGGCTTCCAAAGCCCCACTCCCTCCATCGGTACAAGCTGCGGCCCCACACACACTCCGGTCACACTCCCCACTCCTCCACATACCCTCCGACACTACATTCTCATCACACCCCCCCCCCCACCTCAGTTGCCACGTCCACACACACACACGTCCCCCCCTTCCACTCTCCTTGCGCCCCCCTCCTCGCTTAGCACCTCTACACTTATACCCCCATGTACTCTGCCTGCCATACTTACCACTGGCCCATCGTCTTCCCTGCCGCCACCGCATCTTCGCTCCGCTGTCCCCACCATCTTGTCTCCAATCCTCCGCTCGGCGACATGTTTCTTCCAAAATGGCGTCCAGGAACTCTTGCGAGACTTCCCGTATGCTATCTTAAATGCTCCATCCTGCGCTTACCAGCGAGCCTCCATCCTCTGCTGACCAGCGAGCCTCCATCCTCTGATGACCAGCGAACCTCCATCCTCTGATGACCAGCGAACCTCCATCCTGCGCTGACCACTGAGCCTCCATCCTGCGCTGACCACTGAGCCTCCATCCTGCGCTGACCACTGAGCCTCCATCCTGCGCTGACCACTGAGCCTCCATCCTGCGCTGACCACTCTGCCTCCATCCTGCGCTGACCACTCTGCCTCCATCCTGCGCTGACCACTCTGCCTCCATCCTGCGCTGACCACTCTGCCTCCATCCTGCGCTGACCACTGAGCCTCCATCCTGCACTGACCACTGAGCCACCGCACTGTGCTAACCACTGAGCCACCATATACACTGCTAATCACTGAGCCACCATATACACTGCTATCCACTGAGCCACCATACTGTGCATATCACTGAGCCACCATATACATTACCAACCACTGAGCCACCTTATACAGTGCTAACCAATGACCCACCATACTGTGCTAACCACGGAGCCTCCATACAGAGTTAACCACTCTGCCTCCATATAGTGCTAACCACTGAGCCACCATACTGTGCTAAACACTAAGCCACCGTACAGTGCTAACCAGTGAGCCACCGTGCAGTGGTAACCACTGAGCCATCATACTGTGCTAAACACTAAGCCACCGTACAGTGCTAACCATTGAGTCACCGTGCAGTGCTAACCACTGAGCCACCGTACAGTGCTAACTACTGAGCCACCGTATACTTTGCTAACCACTGAGCCCCTGTATACTCTGCTAACCACTGAGCTGCCGTAAAGTCTGCTAACCACTGAGCCACCATACAGTAGGTTTATGCACCATAGCAAGCCTTTTTGAAGGATCCTACACCTTGAGGTTTGAGGGACTCCAGAGGCACCAGCAGCTTCAAATATCTGTTTGCTGGTTTGTAAGGCCTTTTTAGCAGCTGCTCTCTTAATCCAATGAATTTGCCTGGCAGAAACTTTCCTCATTCTTGCCTTTATCTGCACAAACACATCTGTGCTCAGAATCAGCTACAAATCTCTTCACAATACGATGATCACGCTTACGTTTTCATGCAATATCTAATGTTTTCATCCCCTGTCCAAGGCATTGCATTATTTGTTGCTTTTTGGCAGCAAAGAGATACCGTATATACTCGCGTATAAGCCGAGTTTTTCAGCCCAAAATTTGGGCTGAAAAGTCCCCCCTCGGCTTATACGCGAGTATACAGTATATACAGCAGCAGCCCCAGAGGTATACAGGCCCCCCCATCAAGCTCCAGGGCCCCCCACCTTGCGCGGCAGCCTGTAAAGTAAAATCATACTTATCAGTGTCCTGTCGCGCTGTCCCGCCGCTTGCCGACATCACGATCCCGGGCTTCATTCAGCGTCTTCCGGCGGCTTCCTGTGGTCGCGGGCAATGACGTCATTGCCCGCGACCACAGGAAGCCGGAAGCCGGAAGACGCGGATTGAAGCCCGGGATCGTGTGTCGGCAAGCGGCGGGACAGCGCGACAGGACACTGATAAGTATGATTTTACTTTACAGGCTGCCGTGCAAGGGGGGGGGGCCCTGGAGCTTGATGGGGGGGCCTGTATACCTCCGGGGCTGCTGCTGTATACAGCCCTGGGGCTGCGGCTGTATACAGCTTTGGGGCTGCGGCTGTATACAGCTTTGGGGCTGCTGCTGTATTCACCCCTGGGGCTGCTGTATACACCACTAGGGCTGCTGTATATACCTCTGGGGTTGCTGTATACTACCTCTGGGGCTGCTGTATACTACCTCTGGGGCTGCTGTATACTACCTCTGGGGCTGCTGTATACTACCTCTGGGGCTGCTGTATACTACCTCTGGGGCTGCTGTATACTACCACTGGGGCTGCTGTATAGTACCACTGGGGCTGCTGTATACTACCACTTAGGCTGCTGTATATACCTCTGGGGCTGCTGTATACCACACTGCTGGGGGCTGTATACCTGTGCTGGGGTCCACCCTCGGCTTATACACGAGTCAATAGGTTTTCCCAGGTTTTGGGGGCAAAAGTAGGGGGGTCGGCTTATACACGGGTCGGCTTATACACGAGTATATACGGTACTTTTTCTTTCCCATATTACTAGAAAACTATGGCCTGCTCAATATTGTGGAACACCCAGTTTTCCTTTTATTGGGGTCACCTGCCAAACTAATTATCACAGGTATCTGAGATTGATTTTAGTGATCGAAAGAACCCTGAGACACAATACCATCAATGGGTTTCACTGAAAAAAAAAACTATTCCACTTAAAACCAATTAGCTGGGTAATTTCTCCAGGACTCTGTCGGGGAGTCGCGAAGCAATGGCCGCAAAGCGGCCATTGCGAGCTGTCAACGCGACGGACCACCACCACCACCACCACCGGAATGTGTACATAACACATAGTAACAAGAATACAGTCAGTCCCAAAGTCAGCTGTGACCGCCTGGCCCTTGGACACTGGCTGCCATGCACACATCACGTGCACTAGCATGGAGCTGGCAGGCTCCCATCACTTACCCACTGGGGACGGATCACTTCCAGCACCTCCGCACACAGTGCTCTTGACTTCAGAATCTCATCGTCCTCTCCTCACTCAGACACCTGCCAGCTTCCTATCCAGCCTGCTCACTCACACCTGCAACCCAGTGAGTCAATCAGCACATCTTTACTCACACACAGACCTGAGATGTGATTAACCCCCTGTGCACCATTCAGGTTTAGCCCAGCAAAGCACTCATCCCCACAGGTTCAGCCGCTCATTAGGCTCATGAATGTATCGGATCTTCAGCACTCACACTCAGCTCTTTTACTCAGCTCATGAAAACCCTTCAGCTGTTAACCCCCTGCACATCGGACAGGTTTCACACACCACACACAATCAGGAAAACCGGCCCATGTGAACACAGACCTGCATTGATAACCCGTGTGATGCACCCGGCCAGGGGCCACATCACCACACCTCACTTTCTCCGCACAGCAAAGCACTCATCCCCACAGGTTCAGCCGCTCATTAGGCTCATGAATGTATCGGATCTTCAGCACTCACACTCAGCTCTTTTACTCAGCTCATGAAAACCCTTCAGCTGTTAACCCCCTGCACATCGGACAGGTTTCACACACCACACACAATCAGGAAAACCGGCCCATGTGAACACAGACCTGCATTGATAACCCGTCTGATGCACCCGGCAAGGGGCCACATCACCACACCTCACTTTCTCCGCACAGCAAAGCACTCATCCCCACATGTTCAGCCGCTCATTAGGCTCATGAATGTATCGGATCTTCAGCACTCACACTCAGCTCTTTTACTCAGCTCATGAAAACCCTTCAGCTGTTAACCCCTGCACATCGGACAGGTTTCACACACCACACACAATCAGGAAAACAGGCCCATGTGAACACAGACCTGCATTGATAACCCGTGTGAGGCACCCGGCCAGGGGCCACATCACCACACCTCACTTTCTCCGCACAGCAAAGCACTCATCCCCACAGGTTCAGCCGCTCATTAGGCTCATGAATGTATCGGATCTTCAGCACTCACACTCAGCTCTTTTACTCAGCTCATGAAAACCCTTCAGCTGTTAACCCCCTGCACATCGGACAGGTTTCACACACCACACACAATCAGGAAAACCGGCCCATGTGAACACAGACCTGCATTGATAACCCGTGTGATGCACCCGGCCAGGGGCCACATCACCACACCTCACTTTCTCCGCACAGCAAAGCACTCATCCCCACAGGTTGAGCCGCTCATTAGGCTCATGAATGTATCGGATCTTCAGCACTCACACTCAGCTCTTTTACTCAGCTCATGAAAACCCTTCAGCTGTTAACCCCCTGCACATCAGACAGGTTTCACACACCACACACAATCAGGAAAACCGGCCCATGTGAACACAGACCTGCATTGATAACCCGTGTGATGCACCCGGCCAGGGGCCACATCACCACACCTCACTTTCTCCGCACAGCAAAGCACTCATCCCCACAGGTTCAGCCGCTCATTAGGCTCATGAATGTATCGGATCTTCAGCACTCACACTCAGCTCTTTTACTCAGCTCATGAAAACCCTTCAGCTGTTAACCCCCTGCACATCGGACAGGTTTCACACACCACACACAATCAGGAAAACCGGCCCATGTGAACACAGACCTGCATCGATAACCCGTGTGATGCACCCGGCCAGGGGCCACATCACCACATCTCACTTTCTCCGCACAGCAAAGCACTCATCCCCACAGGTTCAGCCGCTCATTAGGCTCATGAATGTATCGGATCTTCAGCACTCACACTCAGCTCTTTTACTCAGCTCATGAAAACCCTTCAGCTGTTAACCCCCTGCACATCGGACAGGTTTCACACACCACACACAATCAGGAAAACCGGCCCATGTGAACACAGACCTGCATTGATAACCCGTGTGATGCACCCGGCCAGGGGCCACATCACCACACCTCACTTTCTCCACACTTCACTCACTTTCTCCGCACACATACACATACACACACACATACTCCGCTATACTTACCACCGGCCCTGCATCACCGACATGTCGCCGCCCCCGAACTACTCGATCAAATATCGCGTCCAATAAGTCTCGCCAAACTTCCCGGACCCCATATTGGATCCAGTCGTCCGCGGGCGCCGACATGTCAACTCAGGATCCAGCCGGCAGGGAAGACGTAGGGTCGGTGCTAACTATAGCGAAGTGTCTGTGTCTGTGTATGTATGTATGTGTGTGCTGACCACTCTGCCCACAGCGCTGCAATCAGCACTCTGCCCACGCCACTGTGCTCACCAATCTCACTGCACTCACTGCTAACCACTGAGCCACCGCACTCACTGCTAACCACTGAGCCACCGCACTCCTTGCTAACCACTGAGCCACCCCACTCACTGCTAACCACTTAGCCACCTGTATACACACAATTCATTTCACCCCACTCCCCTAACTATTAGTAAATATACTATATATGGATTCTAGACTACCCGATTCTTTCAAATCGGCCCGCCATCTATCTATATATATGTGATTATATAGGAATTATCAGTATTATGTATGTGATTATGTATAAATTAGTGAGTCGCGCCTATTCTGCAAGGACTCGCAACCGCCACTTGGCGGGCATTGCCAGTGAGGCTTTGCGAATCAGTGGCGCCGGCAATGCTTCACAGGTCGCGTGGGCGCTGCGCCCACGCCCACAACGACGGAAACAGCGCCGAAACATACGCAAGTGCGTTAGGGAAATTATATATTACATACTGATAATCTATTATATAATTGCTGTAGCGACTTCCCTCGCACACGTCGCTACCTCCGTGGCTTTGTTCGTGGACGCGCATCGCCCACGCGACTCACTCGCAATGCCCGCGAAGGGGGCGTTGCGAGTCGTTGCAGCAGCCCGAGCAATGCCCTATACACAGATTCTAGAATCCCGATGCAATACTGATAATCTATTATATAATTGCCGTAGCGACTTCCCTCGCACACACCGCTACCTCCGTGGCTTTGTTCGTGGCCGCGCATCGCCCACGCGACTCACTCGCAATGCCCGCCAAGGGGGTGTTGGGAGTCGTTGCAGCAGCCCGAGCAATGCCCTATACACAGATTCTAGAATCCCGATGCAATCGCATCGGGCTCACAGCTAGTCTACTATATAATTGTCTAAGGTGTCTGTTGGTCACGTAAATCATGCGCCTGACAGAGGCCGCTCATTGGTGCCCGCCGGAGGTGGAGGCGGTCCGGCCGATGGTGGCTGCAGCACGCGCGAGCCAGCCAGCCAGCCGGAGAGAAGTAGTGTGGCTTGGCACGCGGTTTGAATTCCACATCTCTGATTGGTCGCCGCGGTATTGGTGATAAGCATTCAGCCCCTTTGCCGCGGTATTGGTGATAAGTATTCAGCCCCTTTGCTCAGTATTGATGATAAGTATTCAGCCTCTTTGCTCAGTATTGATAAGTATTCAGCCCCTTTGCTCAGTATTGATGATAAGTATTCAGCCCCTTTGCTCAGTATTGATGATAAACATTCAGCCCCTTTGCTCCGTATTGATGATAAGTATTCAGCCCCTTTGCTCAGTATTGATGATAAGTATTCAGCCCCTTTGCTCAGTATTGATGATAAGTATTCAGCCCTTTGCTCAGTATTGATGATAAGTATTCAGCCCCTTTGCTCAGTATTGATGATACGTATTCAGCCCCTTTGCTCAGTATTGGTGATAGGTATTCAGCCCCTCTGCTCAGCATTGATGATAAGTATTAAGTATTCAGACCTTTGCTCAGTATTGGTGATAAGTATTAGCCCCTTTGCTCAGTATTGGTGATAAGTATTCAGCCCCTTTGCTCAGTATTGGTGATAAGTATTCATCCCCTTTGCTCAGTATTGATGATAAGTATGCAGCCCCTTTGCTCAGTTTTGATGATCGGTATTCAGCCTCTTTGCTCAGTATTGATGATAGGTATTCAGCCCCTTTGCTCAGTATTGATGATAAGTATTCAGCCCCTTTGCTCAGTATTGATGATAAGTATTCAGCCCCTTTGCTCAGTATTGATGATCAGTATTCAGCCCCTTTGCTTACTACTGAGGATAGGTATTCAGCCCCTTTGCTCAGTATTGATGATAGGTATTCAGCCCCTTTTCTCAGTATTGATGATAAGTATTAAGGATTCAGCCCTTTGCTCAGTATTGGTGATAAGTATTAGCCCCTTTGCTCAGTATTGGTGATAAGTATTCAGCCCCTTTGCTCAGTATTGGTGATAAGTATTCATCCCCTTTGCTCAGTATTGATGATTAGTATGCAGCCCCTTTGCTCAGTATTGATGATCGGTATTCAGCCCCTTTGCTCAGTATTGATGATCAGTATTCAGCCCCTTTGCTCAGTATTGATGATCAGTATTCAGCCCCTTTGCTCAGTATTGATGATCAGTATTCAGCCCCTTTGCTCAGTATTGATAAATATTAAGCCCCTTTGCTCAGTATTGATGATAAATATTCAGCCCCTTTGCTTAGTATTGATGATAAGTATTCAGCCCCTTTGCTCAGTATTGATGATCAGTATTCAGCCCCTTTGCTCAGTATTGATGATCAGTATTCAGCCCCTTTGCTCAGTATTGATGATCAGTATTCAGCCCCTTTGCTCAGCATTGATGATAAGTATTAAGGATTCAGCCCTTTGCTCAGTATTGGTGATAAGTATTAGCCCCTTTGCTCAGTATTGGTGATAAGTATTCAGCCCCTTTGCTCAGTATTGGTGATAAGTATTCATCCCCTTTGCTCAGTATTGATGATTAGTATGCAGCCCCTTTGCTCAGTATTGATGATCGGTATTCAGCCCCTTTGCTCAGTATTGATGATCAGTATTCAGCCCCTTTGCTCAGTATTGATGATCAGTATTCAGCCCCTTTGCTCAGTATTGATGATCAGTATTCAGCCCCTTTGCTCAGTATTGATAAATATTAAGCCCCTTTGCTCAGTATTGATGATAAATATTCAGCCCCTTTGCTTAGTATTGATGATAAGTATTCAGCCTCTTTGCTCAGTATTGATGATAGGTATTCAGCCCCTTTGCTCAGTATTGATAAATATTAAGCCCCTTTGCTCAGTATTGATGATAAGTATTCAGCCCCTTTTCTCAGTATTGATGATAAGTATTCAGCCCCTTTGCTTGCAGCGGTGGTGCCCTTCGCGGCATTCAAACCGCGCACCAAGCCGCAGTACTCTTCTGGTTGGTCATCGCGGCCGGGATATACGGGTCCGGCCGACGGTGGCCGCAGCGCTCGCGAGCCAGCCAGGAGATGACCGGCTAACGCCAGTCATGTCCCGGCTGCTCGCAGTGGTGGTGCCCTTCGCGGCCACAGCGACCAATCAGAGGAGTAGCGCGGCTTGGCCCATGGTTTGAATTCCGCGTCTCTGATTGGTCGCCGCGGCAATCAGAAGAGTACTGCGGCTTGGCGCGCGGTTTGAATGCTGCGAATTTCTGTCTGTCAGTCAATGTGACACAGTTTACTTCTCTCAGGTCTGTCAGTCATTGTGACACAGTCACCGTTTTTGGAATCGGCAGACAAATCCCCACTTCTGCAGGATTCATCCGGCGACACAGCAGCCGGATAGCAGATAATTAACACCCGCCGCGATCCAGCTCCGTGCAGCCCGATGATATTCTATGCAGCAAAACTCCGGTCCAGGCTGTCACTCCTGACAGCCCCGGACCGGACGCCGCCACAGTGTGAAGCCAGCCTTACAAGGGGTTAATTAAGGGTGAGGGTGCATAATTAAGGGTTTATAAGAAGCAGCTGGTTGGGGCTTCCAGTCCTTTGGAAGTACACTGAGCTGTAGGCTGATTTTCTGCTAAGGGGGAAAAAAAAAAAAAAAAGACTCTTTATATCTGATTTTCTAGCGAGTGTGACGAGCTACGTGTGACAGAGCGCAAGTGCGACAGAAGTAAGATCCCTGATGAAGGTGCCAGGTGGGCACTGAAACGCGTAGGAGGAGAATAAAGAAGGTTTGGATCACAACTATTGCCTTGGGTCTTCCTTGATGATTCTGGTAGCGCGGACCGTAGCACACCTTCCTTCCCTGAATTTCTCGGTATAACCCCACGTGAGTGGAGCCGGTGGAGGTCCAGCAGCAGCCATCAGGATATTATCCTACATGTTTTCAAGCCAGTTGTGGGTCACACAACTGGAGTAGGTGAGTGGATTGCATTTTTCACCGCTGAAACTTTTAGGGTCTAGTGATAAGGGCACTATTGCGCCTCTTGTCCCCCTCCCCTCTCTTTTCTATTACAGAAGTAAGTGTGTGACTTGTGATTCAGTGACTTTGGATTAAGGGAGTTTGGAAGGGAGGACTTACTGAATTGCTGGTTGTATTTTATTAATACTTTGCATTTCTTTTTACTTATCATTTCTGTCTGGTGCAATCCCCATTAGGAAATGAGCTCCATGATTGGCAATGCCATCCAGTGTACATCTTGCCACATGTATGCATTCCTTGACCAGCCGGTCGAGGGTGCATACTGCTGTGTGAGATGTGAGTACATTGTGCATTTGGAAGCCCAGAAACTGGATCTAAATGAACAACTGACAACGCTGAGATCCATAGACAATATGGAAAGGAGTCTGCTGCTCACTGAACAGCTGCTCAATGGGATAGATGTGGGGGAGGATGGTAGTATGGAGCTGCAGGACCATGAGGTAGCTAGCTGTGTGACAGAAGGCGGGGTAGAGGGAAGGGTGACAGGGAGGCTAGCCCTGATCTGGCACACCCCAATAAATTTGCTATGTTGGCAGATGAGGGGGGTGTGAGTTCAGGTACAGCACTGCTGCAGCAGGGCATGACCTCTGAAAGCCAGAGGAGTGGCTGCTCCAGTAAGGGGGAAAACAGGAGAGAAGGACAGGCCAGACAGGTGCTGGTAGTGGGGGACTCAATTATTAGGGGAATAGATAGGGCAATCTGTCACAAAGACAGGGATCGTCGAACAGTGTGCTGCCTACCTGGCGCTCGAGTCCGGCACATCGCTGATCGGGTTGACAGATTACTGGGAGGGGCTGGTGAAGACCCAGCGGTCATGGTGCACATTGGCACAAATGACAAAGTTAGAGGTAGGTGGAAGGTCCTTAAAGATGATTTCAGGGAATTAGGCTGCAAGCTTAAGGCAAGGACCTCCAAGGTAGTATTCTCTGAAATACTGCCTGTACCACGTGCCACACCAGAGAGGCAAAGGGAGATTAGGGAGATAAATAAGTGGCTCAGGAATTGGTGTAGGAAGGAGGGGTTTGGGTTCCTGGAGAACTGGGCCGACTTCTCTGTTGGCTACAGGTTCTATGCTAGGGACGGGCTGCACCTCAATGGGGAGGGTGCAACTGTGCTGGGGGAGAAAATGGCTAGAAGGTTGGAGGAGTGTTTAAACTAGGGATTTGGGGGGAGGGTATTCATTGTATAGGAGGGAAGATAGTGTAAATAGTAACCTGGGCACAAGTAATAAAACTGGGGGTGGCATGGGGGGTGGGGTTAGAACAGTCAATCTAGTAGGAAGGAATAGAGGTAAAGAGAGATGCATAAAGTGCATGTACACTAATGCCAGAAGCCTCACCAACAAAATGGAGGAATTAGAATTGATTTTGTTGGAAAATAATTATGACATGGTGGGGATATCGGAGACATGGCTGGACAAGAGCCATGACTGGGCTGTTAATTTACAGGGCTATTGTCTGTTCAGAAATGACCGTACAAATAGGCGAGGAGGAGGTGTATGTTTATACGTAAAATCATCCTTAAAACCCATCCTGTGTGATAATATAGGTGAATCTAATGGAAATGTAGAGTCCCTGTGGGTGGAGATAAGGGGAGGGGGAAAAAATAATAAATTACTGATAGGGGTTTGTTATAAGTCCCCAACAATAATGGAAGTGGAGGAGAATATCCTCATAAAGCAAATAGATGAAGCAGCGACTGAGGGAGAAGTCATTATTATGGGGGACTTCAACTACCCTGAAATACATTGGGGATCAGAAACCTGCAGTTCCAGCAAAGGTAATAAGTTTTTGAAAACTATAAGAGACAATTACTAGGGATGGGCGAATCTACTCGCTAGGACTCGTTACTCGGCGAGTAGTAAGGGACTCGCAGGACTCGGTACTCTGCGAGTTTCCCAGTGATTACTCGCGAGTCTAATGCAAATCAATATCAATTCTAGTTTTGTCAGAAACGCTGACAAAACTAGGATTGCCATTGTTTGCATTAGACTCGTGCGAGTAATCACTGGCTACTGTGCCAGTGATAGCAGGGAAACTCGCAGATAACTGCTGTTTCTTTGCGAGCAGAGTCCAGCTGTCTTCTCTGTGCAGCTCCAGGGTCCTAGAGCCCGCCTGCTGCCTGATGTAGCAGTGCTGAGATTGTTCTCAGTCTGCTCATTCCCTGTGTACAGACATGAATGTCTGTGCACAGAGATGATGTAGCAGAGCTGAGATTGTTCTCAGTCTGCTCATTCCCTGTGTACAGACATGAATGTCCGTGCACAGAGATGATGTAGCAGTGCTGAGATTGTTCTCAGTCTGCTCATTCCCTGTGTACAGACATGAATGTCTGTGCACAGAGATGATGTAGCAGTGCTGAGATTGTTCTCAGTCTGCTCATTCCCTGTGTACAGACATGAATGTCCGTGCACAGAGATGATGTAGCAGTGCTGAGATTGTTCTCAGTCTGCTCATTCCCTGTGTACAGACATGAATGTCTGTGTACAGAGATGATGTAGCAGAGCTGAGATTGTTCTCAGTCTGCTCATTCCCTGTGTACAGACATGAATGTCTGTGCACAGAGATGATGTAGCAGAGCTGAGATTGTTCTCAGTCTGCTTATTCCCTGTGCATAGACATCTATATTTATGCACAGGGGATGTAGCAGAGAGGACATCGCGTTTTGGACTGCGTCGGACGGAAGAGGATTTTTTTAATCAAAGATGGAGTCCCTAATGGCTTTTTTTTTTATTTCTAATAAAAAATTTTCCTTGTGTTGTGTTTTTTTTAAAACAATTTAATAGAAATTCATGGTGGTCATGTCTAATATTGGCGTGACCGCCATAAATTTCGGGCTTAGGGCCAGCTGATAATACAAAGCTGGCCCTAACCTCTTTATTTCCCAGCGTGCCACCGCTACCAGGGCCGCTGGAAGAGCGGGGTTCAGCGCCAGAGGATGGCGCTTCAATGAACGCGCCATCTTCTGGGGCGGCTGCGGGCTGCAATTTGCAGCGGGGGGTGCCCAGAAAGCTTGGGCATCCCTGCGCTGCGGATTCCAGCCCCCAGCTGCTTAGCTGTACCTGGCTAGACATAGAAATTGCGCGGAGCCCCACGCATTTTTTTTTAATTATTTCATGAAATTCTGAGATTCTGACTCTGACTCTGAGACTCTGACTCTGACTCTGAAATTCATGAAATAATTAAAAACAAATGCGTGGGGCTCCGCGCAATTTCTATGTCTAGCCAGGTACAGCTAAGCAGCTGGGGGCTGGAATCCGCAGCGCAGGGATGCCCAAGCTTTCTGGGCACCCCCCGCTGCAAATTGCAGCCCGCAGCCGCCCCAGAAGATGGTGCGTTCATTGAAGCGCCATCCTCTGGCGCTGAACCCCGCTCTTCCAGCGGCCCTGGTAGCGGTGGCACGCTGGGAAATAAAGAGGTTAGGGCCAGCTTTGTATTATCAGCTGGCCCTAAGCCCGAAATTTATGGCGGTCACGCCAATATTAGACATGACCGCCATGAATTTCTATTAAATTTTTTAAAAAAAACACAACACAAGGAAAATTTTTTATTAGAAATAAAAAAAAAAGCCATTAGGGACTCCATCTTTAATTAAAAAAATCCTCTTCCGTCCGACGCAGTCCAAAACGCGATGTCCTCTCTGCTCATCCCTGTGCATAAATATAGATGTCTATGCACAGGGAATAAGCAGACTGAGAACAATCTCAGCTCTGCTACATCATCTCTGTGCACAGACATTCATGTCTGTACACAGGGAATGAGCAGACTGAGAACAATCTCAGCTCTGCTACATCAGGCAGCAGGCGGGCTCTAGGACCCTGGAGCTGGGGCAGCCAGAACACAGAGAAGACAGGATCTTATCTGTGCGAGTCAGCGATTACTTACAAAGTAAACTAGCAATGCAAATAAATGACAAAACTAGGATTGCTTCAGGCTGAAGCTTCCGAGACACATCTGCGATTTGTAAATCTCACACTACTCGCTATTACTCGCTTCCCCATTCATTAACATTGGACTCGCTAGACTCGCAACGAGTAGCGAGTCCTGGGCTCGGACTCGCTAGAGTCAAGCGATTCCGAGTAATTTAGGATTCGCCCATCACTAACAATTACCTTTCACAACTGGTTCAGGACCCAACAAGAAGGGGGGCACTGCTGGACCTAATATTAACCAACAGGCCGGACCGCATATCAAATATACGGGTTGGAGGACACTTGGGTAATAGTGATCATAACTTAATAAGCTTTCAAGTATCCTTTACTAAGACGTGTAGTAGAGGGGCTACAAGGACACTAAACTTCAGGAAGGCAAATTTCCAACGGTTGAGAGATGATCTTAGTGCAATAAATTGGGACGATGTCCTGAGACATAAAAGTACACAACACAAATGGGAGATGTTTATTAGCATCCTGAATAGGACCTGTGCACAATATATACCCTATGGGAATAAGCATGCTAGAAATAGGAGGAAACCACTATGGCTAAATAAAGCGGTAAGAAGTGCAATATGTGACAAAAAGAAAGCATTTAGGGAATTAAAGCAAGTAGGTAGTGATGAAGCATTATTAAATAAATACAGAAAATTAAATAACATTTGTAAAAAGCAAATCAAGGCAGCAAAGATTGAGACAGAGAGACTCATTGCCAGAGAAAGTAAAAAGAATCCCAAAATATTTTTTAACTACATAAATAGTAAGAAACTAAAAAATGATGGTGTTGGCCCCTTTAAAAATAGTCTGGGTGAAATGGTGGATGAGGATGAGGAAAAAGCCAATATGCTAAATGACTTTTTTTCAACAGTATTTACACAAGAAAATCCCATGACAGACAATATGATTAGTGATAACAAAAAGTCTCAATTAAATGTCACCTGCTTAACCCAAGAGGAAGTACGGCATCGTCTAAAAATCATTAAAGTTGACAAATCCCCGGGCCCGGATGGGATACACCCCAGAGTGCTGCAGGAATTAAGTACTGTCATAGATAGACCATTATTTTTAATATTTAAAGATTCCATAATAACAGGGTCTGTACCACAGGACTGGCGTATAGCAAATGTGGTGCCAATATTCAAAATGGGGACAAAAACTGAACTTGGAAATTATAGGCCAGTAAGCTTTACCTCTACTGTGGGTAAAATCCTAGAGGGTTTTCTAAGAGATGCTATACTGGAGTATCTGAAGAAAAATAACTTCATGACCCATTATCAACATGGTTTTACGAGGGACCGTTCCTGTCAAACTAATCTGATAAGCTTCTATGAAGAAGTAAGTTCTGGACTGGACCAAGGAAATGCAGTGGATGTGGTGTATATGGACTTTTCAAAAGCTTTTGATACGGTGCCACACAAAAGGTTGATACATAAAATGAGGGCAATGGGGATAGGGGAAAATATGCGTAAGTGGGTTAAGAACTGGCTTAGTGATAGGAAACAAAGGGTGGTTATTAATGGAACACACTCAGAATGGGTCACAGTTAACAGTGGGGAACCACAGGGGTCAGTGTTGGGCCCGCTTCTATTTAATATATTTATTAATGACCTTGTAGGGGGCATACGGAGTAGAATCTCAATATTTGCAGATGACACTAAACTCTGCAGGGTAATCAATACAGAGGAGGACAATTATATATTACAGCAGGATTTATGTAAACTAGAAGCTTGGGCTGCTAAATGGCAAATGTGCTTTAATGGGGATAAATGTAAAGTCATGCACTTGGGCAGAGGAAACAAAAGGTATAATTATGTGCTTAATTGTAAAACACTGGGCAAAACTGTCACTGAAAAAGACCTGGGTGTATGGGTAGATGACAAACTCACATTTAGTGGCCAGTGTCAGGCAGCTGCTGCAAAGGCAAATAAAATAATGGGATGCATTAAAAGAGACATATATGCTCATGAGGAGAACATAATTTTACCTCTATACAAGTCACTAGTGCGACCACACTTAGAATACTGTGTACAATTCTGGTCTCCGGTGTATAAGAAAGACATAGCTGAACTAGAGCGGGTCCAGAGAAGAGTGACAAAAGTCATTAGAGGACTAAGGGGTCTGCAATACCAAGACAGGTTATTAAACTTGGAGTTATTTAGCTTGGAAAAACTAAGGCTTAGGGGTGATCTTATAATAATGTATCAATATATGAGGGGACAGTACAGAGACCTTTCTAATGATCTCTTTACTCTTAGGCCTGAGACTGGGACAAGGGGGCATCCTCTACGTCTGGAGGAAAAAAGGTTTAATCATAATCACAGACGCGGATTCTTTACTGTAAGAGCAGTGAGACTATGGAACTCTCTACCACATGCTGTTGTAATGAGTGAGTCACTACTAACATTTAAGAAGGTTAATAACAAAATCTTTGTCAGCATATTAACAATATCAAGCCCTGGTGAATAAATCACCCCTTAGGGCTGTATTTGCATAATCTCCAGATCAAACATTAATAACCAAGAGAAAAAATTGGAGTATATTGCAGTAAAAGTGATATTTTTATTGTAAATCTTTTTTAAAATGCGTGATGCATAAAGTGGATACAAGAGGGTATGAGATGCAACTCGCCCCAAAGGTTTAAAAGGCTTTCATAATTCCAAACAATGCAATTAATAAAGAAATGCTGAACAAGTACATATGGTAAATACATAAGTACAAAATGCCAACACTGGTTGGTAAAGTGCCAAGTGCGTCACAAATCTATGAGTCATATAAAGTACATAGTAAGAAACCAGGTTCCATAGTCTAAACTATGCAGCAAGTGACTAAATGTTACACATATGGTGTTACAGCAATACAAATAAAAGTAAATGCAGGGAGATGAAAGACATAACTTAAGGCTGTTCAAGACATACCTATGTAAAAACCAAAGGGGGAGAGCAGAGCTCAAAGAATTAGCGTGGTCCAGTTTCAAAAGGCCCCTACATATGTTTCGCCAGATAGTAGCACGGCTTCTTCAGGGAGGTGGTGTGTGGATGTAGAAGACACCACGCCATAGCTACTGCCGTGCTTTTATAGCGCCAGGGAACCAGGGTGCGGTGTTCGGCACTTCCTGGTTCCGCTGACGTCACACGCATGCGCAGACTCACGGCTCAACGTCAGAGGGCGTGCAGCGGTCTGTGCATATCTCGACCCCACGCTTGGTGACGGGACGCGTCACCATCGTTACCAAGCGGAAGGGGAGGAGCTAAGACCCGGCACAATCCTCCGTAGGAGCCGCGAGATCTGTGCAGCGTACCCGGTCACCATGGTAATCAACACATTGCGTGTGAGAATACAGATCAAAAAGAGAAAAATATCAAACAAACTCATTTCATATACGGTATATGATAGATGTCCAATTGGAGCATCAAGATTCAGTCCTCCCGTTGAAATAGGTTAGGTCTTCATAATCTCCATATTAGATACTGTCTCAATTGTTGCAAGATGATAATAAGGCGATCCTTGGGCAGGGGACTTCAGCAATGGGCCAAGCAACGTGAAAAAAGTGCTTGGGTGATGTGTATAATATAAATCCTAAAAAACAAAGACCAGAGAATTGAGAATATAGAAAAGAGAGAGAGAGAAGCTGAGGTGGAAGGCGAACAATACATTACAAATATGGACTGAAGGAGATAGTCTCATTGAGGCCATTGGGAGTCAGTGTACCAAGTAACATGATCCATTTCGTTTCCATGCGAGCCAGCAATTTCCCACGGTCACCCCCACGGTTGCCACAACGTACCATATCAATCCCCCTGACTCTCAAGGAGTCAGGGCTGCATCTCATACCCTCTTGTATCCACTTTATGCATCACGCATTTTAAAAAAGATTTACAATAAAAATATCACTTTTACTGCAATATACTCCAATTTTTTCTCTTGGTTATTAACATTTAAGAAGGGCCTGGATGCCTTTCTTGAAAACTATAATATTATCAGTTATACATACTAGATTCCTTGATAGGGCGTTGATCCAGGGAATTAGTCTGATTGCCGTATCTGGAGTCAGGAAGGAATTTTTTCCCCCAATGTGGATTTTAGTGTTGCCACATGGGTTTTTTTTGCCTTCCTCTGGATCAACATGTTAGGCTATGGGTTGAACTAGATGGACTTAAAGTCTTCCTTCAACCTTAAAAACTATGTTACTATGTTACTATGTCAGTCAGTGTGACAAATTTCACTCCTGTCTACAAGGCCGTCAGTCAGTGTGACGTCCTTCATTCCTATCTACAAGACTGTCAGTCCGTGTGACGTCCTTCATTCCTGTCTACAAGGCTGTCAGTCAGTGTGACAAACGTCACTCATTTCTACAAGGCTGTCAGTCAGTGTGACGTCCTTCACTCCTGTCTACAAGGTATGTCAGTTAGTGTGTTGTCCTTCATTTTTGTCTACAAGGCTGTCAGTCATAGTGTGATTAATTTTACTCCTGTTTCATAGATCTGTCTGTCAGTGTGACGTCCTTCACTCCTGTCTACAAGGTATGTCAGTCTGTGTGACGTCCTTCACTCCTGTGTACAAGGCTGTCAGTCAGCGTGACGTTCTTCACTCCTGTCTACAAGGCTGTCAGTCAGTGAGATGAATTTAATTTCTGTCTACAAGGTTGTCAGTGTGATATCCTGTATTCCTGTCTACAAGGCTGTCAGTGTGACAAACTTCACTGCTGTCTACAAGGCTGTCAGTCGGTGTGACATCCTTCATTCCTCTCTACAAGGCTGTCAGTCTGTGTGACGTCCTTCACTCCTTTCTACAAGGTATGTCAGTGTGTCGTCCTTCACTCCTGTCTGAAGTCCAGTGTGAAGTCCTTCACTCCTGTCTACAAGGCTGTCAGTTAGTGTGACGAACTTCGTTCCTGTCTACAAAGCTGTCAGTGCGATATCTTGCACTCCTGTCTACAAGGCTGTCAGTCATAGTTTGACGAACATTACTCCTGTTTAAAAGGCTGTCAGTCATAGTGAGACATCCTTCAGTCAGTCTGTTAGTGACAGTTTGAATTAATTTTTTCACGTTTATGAAATGGGTTTAGTCGGTCGTAATTGCAAAGACATGAGTAATGATGATAGAAAAGCTGGAGCAGTAGCAAGGCAACGAAAACGTCGGGATAAAGTGACACCAGAACAAAGTGCCAGGAGACAAGGCCAGGATGCACAATATTGAAGACTTTATCGACAACTTGAGACACCACAAGAAACTGCTGGCAGACAAGCATAAGATGCCGTATATCATAGACAATATCGGCTGAATTAATCTTTACTAGTTATGGCAGACAAAGGATATGTTCGTGCCATTCATATAAACCGAAAAGCAAGGCAAGCCCAGCAGAGTATTAATCAACTTGCTAAGTATGTCACAAATGATGAAACAACAATTCTTCAACATTACTGTGGTAAAATGGATGCTGTTTGCTGTAAATGCAGCTCTTTTAATTTCATTGATGAAAAAACATCTGACAATCAGTTTAGTCTATGCTGTCAAAAAGGGAAAGTAATGTTAATGAGATCTCAATACTCAGATCTGTTGGAGGAATTGATGAGAGGACAGCATAAATATAGTAGAAGTTTTATGGATAATATCAGAAGCATCAACAGTTCACATCCGTTTGCTTCATTTGGTGCCAACATTGCACCACCACCTGGATTTCGACCGTATTGTTTCAAAATTCATGGCCAGATCTATCATCGTACTGGAACACTGTACCTAGAAGTAGGAGAACCACCAAAATTTGCACAATTATACATCCTTGATGCAAATGAGGCTACAGAAGAAAGGATGAATGTGAAAGAAAACGAAAAGTGTAATGCAGAACTCATGAATCTCATTGCTGTACATTTACAAGACATCAATCTATTTGCTGCCGCATATCGCATGCTTAAAGATGTTGAAGCTGAGGAGCGACAGAGGGCTATACAAAATGGGACTGAAATGCCTTCCATTGTTATGGCAATTAAACAAGTACGTACGCAAGATCCTCGACGTTATAATAAACCACGTGTAAGTGAGGTTGCCGTTGTTTTTCAAAATGATAATGGAGAGCCAGGAGCTGCACAAGATGTTGTGAGGCAGCTGCGGTAATACTGCTGTTAAGTCCAGGAATCAAACACAGACACTTCAGAGTCTTTTAGGTACCTTTACTGGTGGAAAGCAGGTACACTCAGACCGGAATAGTGAAGTTGACAATCCTGGAGGTGCACAGCAAGCAGTTGGTGTAGGCTTCCTTTCTCTGTGTCTTTTAGTAAGGTCGGGTGGATGTGGAATCCAGCCGGACCGGGCAGTGTGTTCCAAGGAACTGGATTCACCTGAGTATCAGCACTGAGGGCACTGTAAAAGCGGTTAAGCAGGATCAGTACTTGTTCCTGGGCTCTCGTAGGTGGGTGCTTCAGGTGGAACAGGGGGCTAGACTCCCTGTGCAGGATGCTGGTTCTCTGCGATGGCTAGGTAGCTCTCACAGCTTCGGTTCCAGTAACCGGAGGATGAGGGAGAGTTAGAATCTCTCTGCTGCCCCTGAGAGGTGCTCTCCTTTCCTATTACCCCAATTACAAGGGTTTCCTCACTGGCAGGTGTGCTGATTCGGGCCTAGTATGGCTCTAGAACTGGTGATGCACACGTCCTGCAGCTCTTGTAGCGTCTGCACACTCTGGTGTTTCTCCCTCCAAGACCCTTTTTATAGGGGGAACTGGCTCAAAGTGACCAGTGGAGCTCCCCCTAGAGGCTTGGGGTGAAACCAGGTGTTCTAAGGTGTTGTTGGTGTTTTGTTTGAGTGATGCTTGCTGTTAATACTCCATTCATGCCCCAAGGAGTTCTGTGGTGCCCAAGAAGGTGCCAGGGTGCCACATTCCCCCTTAGTTAACCTCAGTTCTCCCGGCTGAGCAAAAAGTTCTTTTTACAACTTAACCTCTAAGCATTTTATGACATTCAATAACAAGAGTCTTAAAGAAAAATACAAAAATCACTAAAAAGGAAAAGGAAAAAATATGAAAAAGATGAAAAGCAGTCCATAAGGCACTAGTCCATCTGCCGCAGGCTGGAAAAGGTAAAGTTTTGAGGTCACACAAGTCCTGTGACAATTGTCCAAAGTTTATGAAAAAGGGAAAAAGGGTAAAGTCCACAAATATACGGTATACATGGTAAACTTTATACATTCCCTATGGGTGTCTCTGCTTGGGAGGCCGGTACTAACCTTCTTTACCTTACCCGGCCCTTTCTGTCCCCAACTTAATATACTTGGGACAGGGCCCAGTTCCTCCACCCTTCTGTACACTACTTTTTACAGGTTCTGGAACGGTTACTATTTACATTGACAGGTACTATATTCCACTACATTCTAAACCCATTCTCCAAGTCTGTTTGGGGGTTGTCCTAATGTACTACGTGTGGATTTGCGTAGTGTAGGTGTCTCAAAAGCTGTTGGTGTAGTGTACGAAGTGGTTCTTGGTTCTCTACTTCTGCTTTGTGGTATGCCATAGTAAGTACGTAACCTATCTACTGGACTATCCTCTGTAGGTAGTTGTGTAGGAATTTTTTCTCTTACTGTGGGACTAGCAGGTTCACCGATTACAGGAATCTCAGGTTCCAATATAACAGGCTGCATATCTTGCACTTGAACTTGTTGAATTTGTGGATTAGGAATTGGTTGCTGATCTTCTACAGGCTGGTAGAAATGCATAACTGGTATGATGTATGCACCATTGCACTGTGGCCAGTCAGCTGGTAAGTATCCAATGTCTGTAAGGACTAGATTTTCTTGATTTTCTTCATCTGTAGTTACTGTAGGGTAACTGGTTACTTGTGGAATTAACTGTGTTGGACATTTCTTCAAATGATCCCTAGAGACAGTTGCAAAAGTTTTCCCATTGTCTTTGCTGATAACGCAAGTTTTGGAATTGTCATACTGACATTGGAATAATGGTGTAGGGTTCAGATTCCCAACTGTTATCCAATTTGTTGGTTTTTCTTTTTCTTTTTAGCACTAAGTCACCTGTTGCAAAAGGTTCAGCTGAGGCGTGCTTGTTAAAGTCTTTTTCTTGTTTGGTTCTGCTGATTTCTAGGTTTCTTTCCACGCTTTCTTGTACTTTTCTGTACTGTTCTTGGCATTGACTGACCCAATCTTCATCAGAAGAATCTTCTGTGGGTTCGATGGTTCCCATTTGTAAGTCAATAGGTAATTTACCTGGTCTTGCTCGCATCAAGTAAGCAGGTGTGTAATTGGTTGAACTGACAGGTATGTGGTTGTAGATGTCCACAAGATCTGGAATTTTCTCCGGCCATTGATTTCTCTCTTCAACTGGCAAGGTTTTGAGCATGTCAATGACAATGTGGTTCATCTTCTCACATAAACCGTTTGTCTGGGGATGATAAGGTGTGGTGCGGATCTTTTTACACCCATATAGCCCTAAGAATTCTTGGAACAGAGCTGATTCGAAGGCTGGCCCTTGGTCAGTTAAGACTTGGTCTGGATACCCATGGGGGCGACAGAAGTAACTCTGGAACGCTTTGGCTGCTACCTCAGCAGTTATGTCCTTAACTGGAACTACTACCAGGAACCTGGAATAGTGGTCAACAATAGTGAGAGCGTAAGTGTACCCGCTGCGACTTGGGGTAAGCTTCACATGGTCGAGAGCAACTATTTCAAGAGGTTTGGTGGGAACAATTGGCTGCAACGGAGCTTTCTGAGTTAGGTGGTCTTTCCTTCGAAGGTGACATGGTCCACAGTTCTTACACCACTTGTCAATTGAGCCTCGCATACCGACCCAGTAGAACCGATCCTTCAGGAGTCTCTCCAGCTTCTTCCATCTAAAGTTTCCGGCATCATCATGGTATGTTTCAAGGATCATTTGGACTTCAGTCTTGGGGACTACAATCTGCCAGATTAGTTCATGTGTTCTGGGGTTTAGGCATCTTCTGCATAGTTTACCTTGGTAGACAAACAACCTTCCTTTCTCTTTCCATAGGCGCTTAGCATTTTGTGAAGCATCAGGGTCCATGCTGGCGTGTTCTTGAGTGATCAGCTCCCTTACTAGGCTGACATCTGGATCGTTAGCTTGAACCTCCTTCCAGTCATGGTGAGGTAAAGGGTTCACGGTCCTCTCTACATGTCTCTGGTTCGCCTGATGAAACGTTGCTGTATCTGTACGGTGGAAAGCAGGTAGTTCAATTTCTTCCAGGTCATCTATGTCTTCTCCCTCTTCAGGAAGGTTAGGCATTCTGGACAGGGCATCAGCATTGCCGTTCTTGTGACCTGCCCGGTACTTTACAGTGAAATCATAGTTTGAGAGTCTTGCTACCCAACGCTGTTCTAGGGCCCCCAGCTTTGCAGTCTAAATGGGTTAGAGGGTTGTTATCCATGAAAGCTGTGAACGGAGCAGAAGCCAGGTAATGCTTGAAACACTCTGTGATTGCCCAGACCAGGGCCAGGAACTCTAGCTTGAAGGAGCTGTAGTTCTCCGGGTTCCTTTCTGTGGGACGGAGCTTTCTGCTGGCGTAGGCTATCAACTTTTCCTTTCCCTGCTGGCGTTGAGCTAGGACTGCTCCTAAACCTTCATTGCTTGCATCAGTGTACAGTAGAAACGGGAGATTGTAATCAGGGTAGGTCAGGATTTCTTCTCCTGTTAAAGCATCTTTGAGCTTCTGGAAGGATTGTTCCTGTTCTGGCCCCCAGTGGAACGGGGGTCCCCTGATCTTGCCGTTTTTGGATTGACCTACTAAGAGATCTTGCATGGGTGCTGCTATCTTGGTATAGCCTTTGATGAATCGTCGGTAGTACCCGACCAGTCCTAGAAACTGACGTACCTCTTTGTGAGTAGTTGGTGCTGGCCAGTCCTTGATGACAGTTACTTTATCCGGATCTGGTGCTACGCCTTCGGCAATAACCATATGTCCTAGGTATTGGACCTTGGGTTTCAGCAGGTGGCACTTGGAGGGTTTCAGTTTCATCCCGTACTTGGACAGTGACTCAAACACTTCACTCAGGTGCTGGAAGTGATCTTCATATGTCTGAGAGTATACAATGACATCATCAAGGTATAACAGGACAGTCTCAAAGTTCTTGTGGCCCAAACAACACTCCATCAGTCTCTGAAATGTTCCTGGGGCATTGCACAACCCGAATAGCATACTGTTGCATTCGCATAAGCCCATAGGTGTCGTGAAGGCTGTCTTCTCACGATCCTCCTCTGCAACGGCAACCTGCCAGTACCCACTAGTAAGATCTAACGTGGAGAAGTAGTTGGCAGATTTGAGTGCAGCTAGTGACTCTTCTATGCGGGGTAACGGGTATGCATCCTTGTGTGACTTTGTCGATTTTTCTATAGTCTACGCACATCCTCATACTACCATCTTTCTTTTTAATCAGGACTAGTGGTGCTGCCCAGGGACTACAGCTATCCCTAATGACTCCTGCATTTTTCATGTCCTGAAGCATCTCTTTTGCTTTTTGGTAGTGTGTGGGTGGTATAGGCCTGTACCTTTCTTTGATAGGTGCATGGTTGCCTGTGGGGATATGGTGTTGTACCCCTTTAATCCTCCCGAAGTCAAGTGGGTGTTTGCTGAACACTTGTTCATACTCCCGAACTACCCGGTATACTCCATTTTTCTGGTGAGAGGGTGTGTTGTCAGTTCCTACACTGAGCTCTTGACACCATTTCTCTAACTGATCTTTGGAGTAAGGGGGTTCATCAGTGACTGTTTGGGAAGAGGATTTTACATCAATTACAGCATCATCTTTAATCTGGTACAATTTTGCGACAGTTGCATATCTTGGCAGTCTGATTTCGTCATCACCATAATTCAATATACGTACGGGGACTCTCCCTTTTCTCACATCGACCAACCCTCTGGCTGTCAAGAGCGTAGGACTACTATCAGACATTACAGGTTCTACTACAGCTTGGTAGTCCTGCCCTCTGAGGCCTATGGCTGCTCTACACCAGATCATCATTTCACTTCTGGGTGGTACCACAATTGGAATGGGATCTGTGACCCGTACTCTGCCAATTTCACCATTTGACAATGTTACCTGTTGTTGATACACTAGAGCTCGAATCTGCTTTTGAATAGCTCTCCTCTCTCTGGGTCTACCAGCTTCAACACTCTGTTGGAGTAAGAACAACACTTCATCGATGCATTTAACCATAACATTAGTACCCAGTATTACATATGGATCCTTGTTATTAGGCTTATCCTGAACCACTAAGATACCCTGGTCCTTCAGCTGCACCCTGCCCACCTTTACTGTAGCTTCCCAATGTCCCTCTATTGTAACTAGTATACCATTAATGGCTTCAATGTTCAAATCAGGGTTAGGGGGTTCCAGCTTAACATCTGGCCAGAACCGCTTGTAAAGGATACTCGGGATGGTTGTCACCTGGGATCCATTGTCTATCAAGGCAGATGTAGCAATGCCATCGATGACGATTGGTAGATATGGACAGTCTCCTACATACTTGTGTTCCCAGCTGGTCGTTGGGCCTGGACAGTCTACTCCTGGGGTTGGCCCTTCTTGCCCAGGGGTTGCCCGTTTAAAGGACGGGATTGTTGAGTACGTCCTCCTAAGTCGTTCTGCTGACTGGTGCGGCGTCGGTCAGGACTGCGGCGGTCTGCAGGTTTTTCCTCGCGGCGGCTGTGTCTTTCTCTTCATCCACGGGACGTCGTCAGGGCTGTCGGCGAGCTGAATCTTGTTCAATGACCTTGCATCTGTCTTGGGTCTTCTCCCAGCTTGTAGCTTTTCCACGTCCTTCATCAGCTGCTCTACATTAGCACACAGTTGTTCAAACCGGTCAGGTGTTACAGTCTGTGCACTGGACTGAACCGCAGGGATTGGAGATGCTGCTGCCGGCACGGAAGGGGTGTCAGTCTGCTGCTGCTGTGAAGCGGGATCAGGCACTGTGGCGAGCCTTTGTCCCCAAACTGTTAAGTCTCTCAAGGTACCAAACTCCACGCCAGGATTTTGTAATGACCACCAGCTTGCTTGCTTTCTATCCTCGGATAGTCTAAGGCCCACAATAAACTGTCCAATTAACGCTTTGTTCTCATCTCTGACACCATCAGGATCGACTTGCTTTAACAGTCTTAGTGCTTCTTGCAAGCGCAGTGAATAATCTAGGACACTTTCCTGTGCCCCTTGGTTACAATGATAGAATGACAGTCTTAATTCAGTTTCGGTATGGCGTTCAAAAACTCGGGCTAATTTAGCGAATATCTGCTCCACAGATTCCTGAGTTTCTACAGACCAGTTTCGGCTCTGCAGCTCGGCTGTGCCGGTTAACTGTCCCATAAAACTGAAGCTCTCTGCTTACCGATCATAGCGTACATGTCCAGCGTTTGGCATATCTTCCTCTGGAATGTCTCCAAGGTACTGGGTGTACCGCTGTATTTAGGTAACCAGGTCGCATTCGGAACGTAAGGCAGAGATATCAGCATAATCGGAGCGGGTTGCGGTGGCATACCACCGGCTTGTTGCTGTCCATCAAGAGGTAGGTTTTGCGGTGCCGCTTGGTTTAGCGGGGGTACCGCGTTGTTAGGAGCCGGGTTACTCATCGTTGCTCCCCCTCAGTTAAGTGCGGCCAGTCCCTCGGTTTCAAACGTAAGTCTTGGCCTCGTGGTGAGGAGTGGGGCACCACGGGAGTTTCCGATTCCTGCTGCGTACAGGGGAAGTCGTCAGAGCGTGGGGGCGGGGCCAATCTTCATGTCCTTTGCACAGTCACGCCCCTTGTTTTCCCGCCTTTCGCGCAACAATGGCGGTTCAAATATACAGTTCGGTATATACAGTCATTAAAATAGCACACAATACCCGTTAAGGAACGGGTCTGCTCGTATCCTGTTCGTGACGCCAAATTCTGACTCACCGTAGCCGGGTTCTGCACGTCGCAGGCGTTGACTCTCCTTGTCACGGAACCGCGCCTGCGGCTGTGGGGCCCGGTGGTCCAGATCAATAGAGGGGATGGCTGAACAGTAGGGGAATTAATCTTGTCTCGTGACGCCACCTGCGGGTGTTCCGGTAACTGTACCGGCGCTGCTAGGCCTCCGGGGGATGTTATGCAGCAAGATGGGATGCTCCCCACAGGATGAGCCAGGAGCTGCACAAGATGTTGTGAGGCAGCTGCGGTAATACTGCTGTTAAGTCCAGGAATCAAACACAGACACTACAGAGTCTTTTAGGTACCTTTACTGGTGGAAAGCAGGTACACCCAGACCGGAATAATGAAGTTGACAATCCTGGAGATTCACAGCAAGCAGTTTGTGTAGGCTTCCTTTCTCTGTGTCTTTTAGTAAGCTCGGGTGGATGTGGAATCCAGCCGGACCGGGCAGTGTGTTCCAAGGAAATGGATTCACCTGAGTATCAGCACTGAGGGCACTGTAAAAGGGGTTAAGCAGGATCAGTATTTGTCCCTGGTCTCTCGTAGGTGGATGCTTCAGGTGGAACAGGGGGCTAGACTCCCTGTGCAGGATGCTGGTTCTCTGCGATGGCTAGGTAGCTCTCACAGCTTCGGTTCCAGTAACCGGAGGATGAGGGAGAGAGTTAGAATCACTCTGCTGCCCCTGAGAGGTGCTCTCCTTTCCTATTACCCCAATTACAAGGGTTTCCTCACTGGCAGGTGTGCTGGTTCGGGCCTAGTATGGCTCTAGAACTGGTGATGCACACGTCCTGCAGCTCTTGTAGCGTCTGCACACTCTGGTGTTTCTCCCTCCAAGACCCTATTTATAGGGGGAACTGGCTCAAAGTGACCAGTGGAGCTCCCCCTAGAGGCTTGGGGTGAAACCAGGTGTTCTAAGGTGTTGTTGGTGTTTTGTTTGAGTGATGCTTGCTGTTAATACTCCATTCATGCCCCAAGGAGTTCTGTGGTGCCCAACAAGGTGTCAGGGTGCCACATATCCATTGTTCTTTCCAAGAGGAGATCAAAAGTGGCATGAAAATCTACAGCAGCAAGGCACTGTAAGACGAATTACCAAGTGCAGTATTACAGTTTCCTTTTGTCTGTGCGACATGAGTTTAACCCTATTTTAAACGGTGGAAAACTTACTCAACAGTACTTTGTTGATGCATATGTTGAAATTGAAGGTAATCGCCTCAATTTTATATGCATGAACCAAAAACATCTGAAAATGGAGGATTACTGTGTTCTTCAAGAACATTTACTAAAGAAATCTGTGGCGCCCCGCAACGAGTGCGTCACAGGAGTGTATTGCAGCCAAGACAGCAGCAGCAATATTCTCTGACTAAGCAATGACACGGTTAAAACTCAGAGCTCCATACCCTACATGCACATCAGTATAGAGGGCCAATAAGGTCCTGGTGGGCAGAGTGTAGAGGTAGTGTGTAGAGAAGGAAGAGATAGAAGGAGAGGTTGGCAACGTAGGAGAGGGGGCCTGCACAGTCCCGTGCAGCCCCCCTGGCCATCACCCCGGTTAGGCACCCTTACTCCGGTGCCTCAACAACCAGAATCTGGGCAATCATATATGGGTCACCATCTACCCGTGCCCATCTACAGCTGGATTACTGGTTCTGAAGCTGGGAGTCGTTTATCACTGCCATGCAAACCAGGAGTGGAGGACAGCTCTCCAGGAGCACCCCACCACTGCCGCACACAGAGTTTTTCTTGCCAGCGGAGTACCCACCAAAAGGACCCCAGGCTCCCCACAAACACCAGTCAGAATTCACCGGTAGGGAAATTGAAGCAGCCTCCGTGTACCCGATCTGGCACCCCAAGGCGACAACGGCAACACAAACTAGCTTAGAATGGAGGAACACGGCGGAGCTCTGAGAAATACTGGTCATTGCTGAGTCCACCCGGTCCGCTACCCGTAACTGTATACCATGTATCACCTGCTGGTTACAGTAAAGTACCCGTTGCAGAGACTTTCAGTGTCCGTGCCTTCTTTCAGAACTGTCCATCTCCGCAAGTGGAAGGTAACTGCAGCTGCCTCATAATATCTTGTGCAGCTCCTGGCTCCGGGGACTCCCGCTCATCCTATGGGGAGCGTCCTATCTTGCTGCATTACATTCCCCTGAGGCCCAAGCAGCGCCAGTGGACATCACCGGAACACTCACAGGTGGCGTCACGACTTGAAACAACCTTTTAAATCTGTTCAGCCAACAATTTTGAATCTGGACCACACCGGTACCCACAGCTGCAGGCGCGGTTTCCGTGACAGGAGGAAGACAAACGCCTGCCCTGTGCAGCCCCGGATATGGTGGGTCCCAACAGAATGGCGTCACAAGCAGGATACGAGCAGGCCCGTTCCCTAACGGGTATAGTGTGCTTTAAAAAGAACTTTATTTCATCAAAAGGACTTTGTTCGTCCCAAAAAGAACTTTCCCCGCCTTTTCACCGTTGGGTCAAGATGGCGACCAAGATGGCGATCCCCGCCATGTGAACCACCACGTGCAGGCCCAGGGGTGAGCCTCCGCCCCTCTTCGTGAGAGGGCCCAAGGCAAAGTAGCCAAAATCATTGTCCGCCCCGATTGCTCGAAACAACCATGGGGGCGGTCCAGAGACTTTTTCCCACGATGGACTACAAAAAACCCCAAGAAAGTGGGAGTGTCAGAAGCTTTTCCACCAGCTCTCAAGAAGAACAGTTACTGGTTTGGATGGGTGTGGTTCCTCCAAGAAGAAGATGACCAGCATGAAGCTCCACCAGTTGATGCAGGAGGTCGAGGCGGAGGTCAGAGCAGCCATAGGCCATCCGGGTCCGAGTCCCTTCCTTACTATTGACGGCAACCCCGACTTCTGGCAAGAAGCACTGCAAGACCTCCGGGTGAGACTTATGGAAACAGTGGAATGGACAATCCGCAGCTGGAGCGCGGGTCTGGGCAGCCGACTTCACCGAGCTATCCTGCAAAGATGTGCGAGTACTCCTACTCCAGAACCGGACAACAGCTCCTGTTTCGCAGCCTCATCCGCGTCAACCACCTGTCCTGCCTTATCGCCAGACCCCATAGACTGTGTGATCCTGAATGAGACCATGACCTACCCCGATCCAGGGTCCGAGACTGCAACCGAACCCGTTCCAGAGCCGGAGCTTGAAACTTGCTCCACCACTGAAGCTGACACCTGTTTGGTTCCCGCAGAGGAACCCGTTACCGGTCTCATCACCAACCCAGAGACTGTCACCTGTTTCTCCCTAGAACCGGAGGCCTCCTCTGAAACTCCAGAGGCCTACCTGGTCACCGGGATGGAAACACCGCTACCATCTGAAACTGCTGAAGTCAAAGACGAAGAAGCAGGCAGCCTGGAAACCCTGCAGGACGACCCCGTGGAGGACTTCGCAGCACCATCGCCCATCTGCCCTGAAGATTCCGACCCCGCGTGTCTACCACCAGCACAGCCCGATGTGATCGTCGAAGGAGTGGAGGAAGAGGACGATGAGACCCACAGCACCGCTGAGGACCTCTATTGCACCGGTTTTGCCTTGGGAGATACCGAGGAACCTCCGGCCGAGCAACCAGCTCGGGTATGTTGGTCGGGCGCAGCCGCGGCGCCTTCTCCAGTGCCGTTTACCCGGGTGCCTATCCAGACTTCCCGCCAAGCTCAAGTGTACCAGCAGCCCCTGCATCGCAAGGACTACGTCCATACCCCAGTTCGTACCGATGTCGACGTACGTCAGCTCCGCAGGGCGGAGTGGCGAGCTCGTGAGCGGGCTAACATGGAAGCCAGTGCCGAAGCTCGTCGCCAACCCCCGTTACCTGATGAACTTCGCAAGGAAGGTAGAGTGGTATCGTTCAATCTATCTAACGGGTGGGGTTTCACCAGGGAGGAGGGTGTGTACGAAGAAATATTCGTGGGGCGTCGCGATGGGAGTCACATTTACCGAAGGGACATCCAGACCGCGACTTGTATAGAGGGGACACAATTACCTACGAGCAACACGCTTGCTACGATGGATGGTTCGCCATATGGGTGCGCAATAGTTCCCTTCATAAGTGACTTGCTTGTTTGAACTTTGTCAATGACTTTCTTTCCCCGTTTAACCGCTAAAAGAGCGGCCCGGCGACAAAAGCCCTGGACTCATGTTAAGGACTGCCGACTGTCCGCCGAGCCCACAAAAGGTTAACCTGCTTCATACCAGTCTATATGCATAGCTGTTATTAATAAAAGTGTTTCTTTTATTGCCTGTTTATAAAAATATAAAAATTTCTCTGATGATTCATCATGACTCACAAGCGTAATTCACCAAGGGGAGTGTGTCACAGGAGTGTATTGCAGCCAAGACAGCAGCAGCAATATTCTCTGACTAAGCAATGACACGGTTAAAACTCAGAGCTCCATACCCTACATGCACATCAGTATAGAGGGCCAATAAGGTCCTGGTGGGCGGAGTGTAGAGGTAGTGTGTAGTGTGTAGAGAAGGAAGAGAGAGAAGGAGAGGTTGGCAACGTAGGAGAGGGGGCCTGCACAGTCCCGTGCAGCCCCCCTGGCCATCACCCCGGTTAGGCACCCTTACTACGGTGCCTCAACAACCAGACTCTGGGCAACCATATATGGGTCACCATCTACCTATGCCCATCTACAACTGGATTACTGGTTCCGAAGCTGGAAGTCGTTTATCACTGCCATGCAAATCAGGAGTGGAGGACAGCTCTCCAGGAGCACCCCACCACTGCCGCACACAGTTGTCTTGCCAGCGGAGTACCCACCAAAAGGACCCCAGGCTCCCCACAAACACTGGTCAGAATTCACCGGTAGGGAAATTGAAGCAGCCTCCTTGTACCCGATCTGGCACCCCAAGGCGACAACGGCAACACAAACTAGCTTAGAATGGAGGAACACCGCGGAGCTCTGAGAAACACTGGTCATTGCTGAGTCCACCCAGTCCGTTACCCGTAACTGTATACCATGTATCACCTGCTGGTTACAGTAAAGTACCCGTTGCAGAGACTTTCAGTGTCCGTGTCTTCTTTCAGAACTGTCCATCTCTGCAAGTGGAAGGTAACTGCAGCTGCCTCATAACATCTTGTGCAGATCCTGGCTCCGGGGACTCCCGCTCATCCTGTCGGGAGCATCCCATCTTGCTGCATTCCATCCCCCGGAGGCCCAAGCAGCGCCGGTGGACATCACCGGAACACTCACAGGTGGCGTCGTGACTTGAAACAACCTTTTAAATCTGTTTAGCCAACTATTTTGAATCTGGACCACACCGGTACCCACAGCTGCAGGCGCGGTTTCCGTGACAGGAGGAAGACAGCCCCGGCTACGGTGGGTCCCAACAAATCCATTGAAAAAGGAATTCCCATTGGAAAACAGTTATTCTGCCATCATCCTTTGAAGGTAGCCCCCGGAACATGCAGCAACGTTACCAAGACGCAGTGGTAATAGTGACAAAGTATGGAAGACCTGACATTTTTGTTACAATGACCTGTAATCCTAAATGGCCAGAAATTACAGAAAATCTAGAACCCTGGCAGCAAGTGGAACACAGGCCAGACTTAATGGCACGCATATTTCGATCACCAGCCTTTTGAAAGATCTGAAAAATTGCCTTTTTAGGACAGTTGTAGCAATGGTACACGTCACTGAGTTTCAGAAACGAGGCCTCCCACATGCACATATACTTATTATCATAGATGCGCAGTCTAAGTTTCGAACAGAGGAAGATATTGACAATATAGTGTGGGCTGAAATTCCAGACCAAAAAAAATTCCCTGAACTGTATGATATTGTCATCAATCATATGGTTCATGGCCCATATGGTGAGGCAAATCTAAAACGTCCATGCATGGAAAATGGCAAGTGTACTAAAGGACTTCTAAAACAGTTACAAGAGCACACTGTGAAAGATTTGGATGGGCATCCTTCATATCGGCGAACACACATTGAGAACATTGTGCACAAGAAAAAAATTATAAACAACTCATGGATAGTCCCATACAACCCTTATTTATCAAAACGCTACAACAATGTCACATCAACGTTGAAATCTGGGCGTCAATAAAAAGTGTGAAATATCTTTTTAAGTATATCTATAAGGGCCCCATTACATGGAGCGACATTGCCGCCCATAACAGAGGCGACGTTGGGGCGTGGCCTATCGCCGGCGTCATCGCCCCTACATCGCCTCATGTGAAGGGGCGATATCGTCGGTGCTTGGAGGCCACCTGGTTTCAGAGCAGTGCTCTGAAACCAGGTGACCATCACGGGGCAATGTGCACACATCGCCCCATGTAACCAGGCGCCGGCAACCTGTCAGGTGATGAGAGCCATAGGCTCCCATTGTCCTGCATCGCCGCTGGGGTGTCCAGACACCCCGGCGGCAATGCTGCCTGACAGATCGCCGACGCGAGGCTGGAGGTGTCGCCCCGTCTAAATAGGGGACGGCGACGCTGGCGGGGGCGGCAAGAGCGTGCGCGCCTCCGCCATTCGCCGCCGACATCCCCAGCCCCGTCGCCCTGTGTGACGGGACCCTAAGGGCCATGACAGAGCTAATGTTGAAATACAGCAGACAACAGTGAGTCATGATGAATCATCAACTTTTCTTGACTCAAGTTATGAGTGCTCCAGAAGCTGCATGGAGGATATTTGCATTTCCTATTCATGCTCAGTCCCATCCTATTATACGTTTAGCTATCCATTTACCGAATCAACATCAGGTTTATTTTCATGAAACTTCTGCAGATGAAGATGTGTCAAAAAGTTTAAGCTCGACATCAACATTAATGGAATGGTTTTTGCTGAACCAACATGACAACAATGCAAGGCAGTATTTGTATTGTGAGATTATAGAGCATTACGTTTGAAATAAAGGTTGGAAGCCAAGACAATGAGGAGTTAGTAAAATTATTGGACATATGTACACTGTTAGTGTGAAAGATCAAGAAAGATATTGCCTTCGTCTGTTACTGTTGAATGTGAAAGGAGCTACGAGTTATGAGTGTTTGAAAACAGTTAATGGAGTAGTGCACGATACATTTAAAGCTGCAGCTTTGGCTTTAGGACTTTTATTGGATGATAGTGTTTGGACCCTAACTTTAGAAGATGCAGTTTCCTTACATATGCCTTATCAACTTCGCCAATTGTTTGCATACATATGTGTATTTGGACCACCTACAAATCCTGCTCAACTTTGGACAAATTTTGAGGAACATCTAATTGAGGATTATTGCTTACGTCTTCACTAAAAAATTGGAGATTGTCAAAATTGCCAATCTTATGCTATGCCTGATGTCCAAAATGTGTTATTACTGCATGGAAAAACATTTTCAGACTTTAATTTGCCAAAGCCTGCTACTCATGTTCTACAACTTCAAGAGTATGATGAAGCAGAGGCGTGGCCTGCTGCTCTATGTGAAGTCACACTCACAGGAGCTCCTGGTGCTTTATCCAAAGCGACGGACTTAATGACATTTTAATGCCATTCTGATTCCACAATTAACTACCAGCCTAACCAGCTACCCGCAGTGACCGAACGAGGCGAGTTCTGCTGAGATCTGATGAGGAGAAAGCCACACAAGGAGAACCCCATCTTCTTCATTCTGAGGTAACGGCGCCATATTGGGCTCCTGCTGGCAGAGAAGATCATTCACGATTGTATTCTCCTTCATTGTTGACTGTTTCAGCGCTGAGGTACTGAGGAGACACAGATTCTACTTCATTATTAATTGTTTCAGCCCTGAGGTACTGAGGAGACACAGATTCTACTTCATTATTAACTGTTTCAGCGCTGAGGTACTGAGGAGACACAGATTCTACTTCATTATTAACTGTTTCAATGCTGAGCCCTGAGGTACTGAGGAGCCATAGATTCTACATCACTATTAACTGTTTCAGCGCTGAGGTACTGAGGAGAAATAGATTCTACTTCACTATTAACTGTTCCAGCGTTGAGGTACTGAGGAGCAAAAGATTTTCCCTCACTGTTAACTGTTTCAGCCCTGAGGTACTGAGGAGCTATAGATTCTACTTCACTATTAACTGTTTCAGCGCTGAGGTACTGAGGAGAAATAGATTCTACTTCACTATTAACTGTTTTAGCGCTGAGGTACTGAGGAGCCATATATTTTCCTTCACTATTAACTGTTTCAGTGCTGAGGTTCTGAGGAGTTAAAGATTCTCCCTCACTATTAACTGTTTTAGCCCTGAGGTACTGAGGAGCTAAAGATTCTCCCTCACTGTTAACTGTTTCAGCGCTGAGGTACTGAGGACCAAAAGATTCTCCCTCACTATTAACTGTTTCAGCGCTGAGGTATTGAGGAGCCATATATCCTCCTTCACTATTAACTGTTTCAGCGCTGAGGTACTGAGGAGCTGAAGATTCTCTCTCACTATTAACTGTTTCAGCTCTGAGGTACTGAGGACCTTAAGATTCTCCCTCACTATTAACTGTTTCAGCGCTGAGGTACTGAGGAGCCAGAGATTCTCCTTCACTATTAACTGTTTTAGCCCTGAGGTACTGAGGAGCTAAAGATCCTTCACTGTTAACTGTTTCAGCGCTGAGAGACTGAGGAGCTAAAGATTCTCCTTCACTATTAACTGTTTCAGCACTGAGGTACTGAGGAGCCAAAGATTCTCCTTCACTGTTAACTGTTTCAGCCCTGAGCGCAGAGGTACTAAAGGGGATACAGTTTGCATTCTTCTTCACTGTTAACTGTTTCAAACGCTGAGCGACCTGCAAGAAAAGGTTCGGACGGGAAGATCGCTTCTAGCAAGTGGGGTTATTGGGCCCCCCACGCAAGCCAGCTTCGTAGACCAGGATTCCAAGATCCACGGCGTGATTCCCCTCACTCTTGATCATCCAGGTTTCAGATAAGTACTGTAATCTTCTAAATATCTCTCTCTGCAAAACACCGCCTGAGTCCACGAACCTCCCGATTGTTCCTGATACTGGGGGACTAATGCCCTCCAAATCCAGATCTACTTCCAACACAGACCATTCTGATAAGAACATGGAAGCGCAACAAAGCAGATCCAAGAGCAAAATACCTACCATGGCACATAGCCCTGGTAAAACCTTTAAGGGAAGAGCTCATCCCACCAAAACCCTACCACTAACTGAAGAATCAGACCCTCATGAGGACTCGATGCTATATGAGAATTCCCAACATAGTTCAAAGAGGAAGGAGATAGACTCTCCCCCCGCCAACACATTGAATCGCCTCCACAGGATGAGGCACAATCACAATGCAGAAGCCCAGCGAGGCAAAAAATCAAAGTCACTCAAGCTGAGAGCGAAGTCAATCGCATCTTGGATCCAAACCAAATTCCTGGCAAGAAATTTCTCCTTCAGCTGTTCTCTTCATTAAAGGAGGAGATGAGAGAGCAATTTACAGATGTGAAAGCATCAATTAACGCCATAAACTCAAGATTAGATAAAACTGAAACTGATGTAGACAATTTAAAGAAAGAGATTAAAGCATGCCGTACTGAGTTGTCTAAAGCCAAAGGTGACATCAAATACCTCTCTGACAAACTTATTGACAGAGAAGATCGTGACCGTAGATCTAACTTAAAAATTAGGGTGTACCAGAACAGGTTAAGTCACACGAATTGATTCCTTTCATTAAAAATCTGACAAAAAAATTGATCCCTTCTCTGCCAGACATAGAGCTTTCAATAGAAAGGGCGCATAGAATCCCTAAACCTCCGCGCTTCCCTGAAGACGTCCCTCGGGATGTTATTGTAAAATTCACCTTTTTTCAGACAAAAGATAAAATAAATAATTATACCAGACAAAATGGCCTCCTGCCTGCCCCTTACGACTCCCTAAAAATATACTCTGACATCTCCAGAGAAACTGCTATGAAGAGACGATCCTTGAGACCAATCACTGAAGTTTTAAGGAAACAACAGATAGCCTACAGATGGGGTCGCCCTACTACCTCTGTCATATTCTACCACAAACAAAAGCAGATCACAATAGAGGACTCCACGGAAGGTTTAAAACTCCTCAAACACCTTCACATACATGAGTAACTCTGCCGACTTCCCCATTGTTGGCATTAAAACTAACACCAAAGGCCCCACCGTTAGCCCAAGAGGATGACTCACATCAGTTCCCTGGAACTCTTCCTTCCCATTACGATCTAATTCGTATTGTTTACATTCTTTCTTGTATTCTTGTTGTATTTTACCCAAGTACCTCTTTACCTCCGTTTCTTCACCCAAACCCCCCTTACCCTCCCCTTATCATAAAGCTTTAGTATAATTCCTTGACTAGCACAATGGCACTAAGATTTATGTCACTAAATACAAACAGACTTAATTCGCCGCATAAACGATTCAGCTTATGGAAGGAGATTAAATCAAATCGTGTTGATATAGCGGGTATCCAAGAGACTAGATTCCCCTTACAGAACCCTCCCAAATTCACCAATAAAAATTTTCCTCACATATACCTATCGTCCAACCCCAAAAAAAAAGCGGGAGTAGCATTAATTATCAAGGACTCACTGAAATTTGAAGAGCTCGAGCTTATTAAAGACAACGAGGGAAGGTACATAATCTTGATTTGCAAGATCAATGACACCACCTATACACTCGCGAACGTTTACACGCCTAATAATGGCCAAATCACTTTCCTCAGACGTCTTTTTGCCCTAATCCATGAAAAACAAAAGGGGACACTCTTAATTTTTGGGGATTTTAATGCAGTCCCGAATCCCCTATTAGATTCTTCTAATAAATCGAGGAATCCTAATACTAAACTTGACCCTCTCTTACAAAAGGAAGAACTCTTCGACGTATTCCGATGCTTACACAAATCATCTGTGGAGTTCACCCATTATTCCAACTTGCATAAATCCTTCTCTAGAATTGACTTAGTTATAACTGACATTCATTCCCTATCTAAAGTTAAAACCATATCCATTCTCCCAAGAACGTGGTCGGATCACTCCCCCATTATTTTCGAATGTTCCAACTGCCCCCCCTTTAATGCACAATCCCCATGGAGGGCCAATTCTTACCTATTCACTCACCCTCAATATAAAACAGAGATTCAAGAATCACTCAAATTATATTTTAAAGAAAATGAAACTCCTGAGGTATCCTTATTCACACTATGGAACGCCCACAAAGCGACTATAAGAGGGTCACTAATTTATTTAAATGCGAAACACAAAAAAGCTCAACAAGAGGACACGAAAAAGCTGATCCACCAAATCTCCAACTTAGAAGTTACCTCAGGGGAAATGGTGTATCAGTGTCCGCGCTGCTGAAATCCCAAGAAAACGATCCGGAAACCATATGTAGGTTGCATCAATCATCCATTTATTCCTTTCCTACGCGTTTCAACACTGTCCTAGTGTCTTCCTCAGGGATCTCCAACTTAGAAAGAGATATCTTGGCAGATCCATCCGAGAGGAAACACAAAGATCTTCTTGAACTCCGGATCCGACTGAAATCTCTTCTTTTATCAGATTATGATAAAATGGCCCGTATCTCCAGATCAAATTTCTACTCTAATATGAACAAGCCCTCCAAAACCTTCGCAAATTTGATTATAATCCATAGATCTAAAACTTGTATCCACCAAATCAGGAACAAACAAAACCACGTGGTTAAAACCCCCGTGGAAATCTCTAGAGCCTTTGTAGAATTTTATAAAAGCCTCTATAATCTCAAAAATGATCCATTGGAGCATCAACCCACAAAGCAGAATATTAAGTCCTTTCTGGATTCCATTACACTCCCGACCCTTACAGAGGACACCCTAAATAGACTCAATCAACCTTACACTGAACAGGAAATAAAATATATTATCATTAAACTTAAAAAGAATAAATCCCCAGGCCCTGATGGTCTCCAAAATGAATACTTCATAGCTTATGAAAGTTTACTTACTCCCTACATCACTAAATTAATTAATTCTTTATCCAATAACAATCAATCGGTTCCGCACGAGATGCTTCAAGCATTAATTTCAGTGATTCCGAAATATAAAGGAGATAGAGAATTGGTATCTAATTACAGACCCATTTCTCTGCTCAATACTGACATTAAAATTATCTCTAAAGCAATTAATGTCAGACTGCAAAAAATTATCCCGCTTTTGATCCACCAGGACCAGGTGGGTTTTACCCCAAAAAGAAGCTCCACTGACGCGACGAGAAGAATTTTAAACCTGTCAGCTCACGCTGAATCCTCTGGAACCCCTATGATAGTGGTCTCTGTCGACGCAGAAAAAGCGTTCGACAGAGTTCACTGGGGATACCTATTTGAGGTCCTGCACAAATTTGGAATAAATGGCCCCATATTTAACTCCATTCAAGCCTTGTACACTGCCCCCTCGGCAAGGTTACTCACTAACAATCACTTATCTGCCCCATTTATGTTGACTAACGGCAGAAGGCAAGGCTGTCCCCTCTCGCCCTCTCTTTTTAATTTATTCATTGAACCGTTGGCCGAAAAAATCCGATCTCATCCGCAAATCACTGGTATTACTCTGAACAGCGAATCCTATAAAATTAGTCTATTTGCGGATGACATAATTTTAACTCTCACAGATCCAATATCCTCAATGTGTTATCTCCTTTCCCTCATGGAAGACTTCACTAAGGTCTCCCACTATAAAATAAACATCGCTAAAACGCAAGTACTTAGTTATAACCTCCCAGACCAGATTATTTCCTCCTTACAACAAAATAATGGTTTGGATTGGGAGAAGAATGTGTTGGATTATTTGGGAATTATAATTACTAAACCCATATCTCATACTTATGAATCCAATTTAGGAAAGATATACAAAACTGTACAAATAGACCTAACTAATATTTCCAAAACTGAGTTGACATGGTTGGGCAGGATAGAAGCGTATAAACTATTCATTTTACCTAAACTACTTTATATTTTTCGCTCGATCCCCCTCCAGGTCAATTCTAATTGGTGCAAAAAACTTCAAACCCAATTATCCAACTTCATCTGGGGAGGGAAAAAACCCAGAACTGCTCTTTCTACTTTAGAAAAAAGCAAACCACATGGTGTTTAGCTGTGCCCAACATATCGGCCTATTACCATTCGGCGTTGATCAAACTGAGTCAGAATTGGTGGGGTTCGGAGGAGACTCCAAGATGGATAAACATAGAGAAAGCATTTCACCAGACGGCAGATCTCCACTGGTCATTACTCTCCTATCTGTGTGACAAAAACAAGAAGTTACCCTCTATGCCTACATTAAAAGCAACCATACGCGCATGGAGATGCCTGACCATGAAATCACAAGCATCAAATCGATTGTCTTCTCCTTATTGGATTCCTTTGTCTCTCCTACCAGCACTCTCGTCAGCTGTAGATATCAATACATGGACTATTAGCGGTATTCACACCTTGTCTGACATACTCGATGAGGATACACAACTTAAATCCTTTACAATCCTGCAGACCAAATTTGGCTTACCGGAGGAAGAATTCGGAACTTGGACCAAAATCAAACGTATACTCAACAAAAACAGTCTCAATCTTAACCTCCCGCTAAACATTACCCAGCTCTTCCGTTTCAACCAGTCGAAGGTTTTCTGGTCTTTCAAATCCATTTACAGAGAATGGATTCTTGACTCTGCATACTCGATCACTCCCAACATTGAAGCCTGGAGTAGAGAACTTCAAGTCCCGCTCCCTATCAACTTAATTGAAGAAACATTACAAACTGTGCTCAAAAGTCTCTCATGTGCAACTTTACTTGAGTCCTATTACAAAACCTTGACCAGGTGGTATTTCACTCCCACAAGACTTCAAAAATTTTCTAACACCTTGTCTCCTTTGTGTTGGAGGAACTGCGGTCACCCTGGCTCAATGTCACATATATTTTGGGACTGTCCTTCCCTTCGTCACTTCTGGGGAAAAATTCATCTACTTCTTTGTGATATAACTGGACTTAATTTAGATCTTACTCCAGAACTTGCATTGCTATCAATAGGAATCAACGACATACCTTCAGATCTCAGAGCCCTTATAGTGCACATTCTCATTGCGTGTAAAAATGGTATTGCAACGCGTTGGAAGGACCCGGATCCACCCACGCTTGATGCAGTTTTGGGGACCATCGCATCACATAACTCTTACGAATATATGCACTCTCTGAGAAATAATCTCCAAGCAAAATACAAAAAGAAATGGACGCCATGGAACCAATTTTTCTATCAACAAGATGTCCCTTTTACTCGGACCTGAATTGACTCCTTTCCAATTTGCTTCAGAATAGTCTAGTCAAGCATAACTGTGAATCATTTCTCTCCCTTCCTTCTCCCCACTGCCCTCCTTCCCAGTTCACTCCCCCCCCCTCCCTGTTTGGAATTATCTAGAATACCGAACTTTCTTATTGTTTATTGTTTGATATTTTCCGTTATCATCATACTATTGTAACATGTTTTTTTTTTTTTTTGATCATCCTATTGTACCGTCATTGTTAAGGCGACCTTTGTAAAATTGTGTATAACCAAATAAAAATGTTGAACAAGTATTAAGATTCCTCGATTTATTAGAAGAATCTAATAGGGGATTCGGGACTGCATTAAAATCCCCAAAAATTAAGAGTGTCCCCTTTTGTTTTTCATGGATTAGGGCAAAAAGACATCTGAGGAAAGTGATTTGGCCATTATTAGGCGTGTAAATGTTCGCGAGTGTATAGGTGGTATCATTGATCTTGCAAATCAAGATTATGTACCTTCCCTCGTTGTCTTTAATAAGCTCGAGCTCTTCAAATTTCAGTGAGTCCTTGATAATTAATGACTACTCCCGCTTTTTTTTTGGGGTTGGACGATAGGTATATGTGAGGAAAATTTTTATTGGTGAATTTGGGAGGGTTCTGTAAGGGGAATCTAGTCTCTTGGATACCCGCTATATCAACACGATTTGATTTCATCTCCTTCCATAAGCTGAATCGTTTTTGCGGTGAATTAAGTCCGTTTGTATTGAGTGACATAAATCTTAGTGCCATTGTGCTAGTCAAGCAATTATACTAAAGCTTTGTGATAAGGGGAGGGTAAGGGGGGTTTGGGTAAAGAAATGGAGGTAAAGAGGTACTTGGGTAAAATACAACAAGAATACAAAAAAGAATGTAAACAATACGAATTAGATCGTAATGGGAAGGAAGAGTTCCAGGGAACTGATGTGAGTCTTCCTCTTGGGCTAACGGTGGGGCCTTTGGTGCTAGTTTTAATGCCAACAATAGGGAAGTTGGCAGAGTTACTCATGTATGTGAAGGTGTTTGAGGAGTTTTAAACCTTCCGTGGAGTCCTCTATTGTGATCTGCTTTTGTTTGTGGTAGAATATGACAGAGGTAGTAGGGCGACCCCATCTGTAGGCTATCTGTTGTTTCCTTAAAACTTCAGTGATTGGTCTCAAGGATCGTCTCTTCATAGCAGTTTCTCTGGAGATGTCAGAGTATATTTTTAGGGAGTCGTAAGGGGCAGGCAGGAGGCCATTTTGTCTGGTATAATTATTTATTTTATCTTTTGTCTGAAAGAAGGTGAATTTTACAATAACATCCCGAGGGACGTCTTCAGGGAAGCGCGGAGGTTTAGGGATTCTATGCGCCCTTTCTATTGAAAGCTCTATGTCTGGCAGAGAAGGGATCAATATTTTTGTCAGATTTTTAATGAAAGGAATCAATTCGTGTGACTTAACCTGTTCTGGTACACCCCTAATTTTTAAGTTAGATCTACGGTCACGATCTTCTCTGTCAATAAGTTTGTCAGAGAGGTATTTGATGTCACCTTTGGCTTTAGACAACTCCGTACGGCATGCTTTAATCTCTTTCTTTAAATTGTCTACATCAGTTTCAGTTTTATCTAATCTTGAGTTTATGGTGTTAATTGATGCTTTCACATCTGTAAATTGCTCTCTCATCTCCTCCCTTAATGAAGAGAACAGCTGAAGGAGAAATTTCTTGTCAGGAATTTGGTTTGGATCCAAGATGCGATTGACGTCGCTCTCAGCTTGAGTGACTTTGATTTTTTGCCTCGCTGGGCTTCTGCATTGTGATTGCGCCTCATCCTGTGGAGGCGATTCAATGTGTTGGCGGGGGGGAGAGTCTATCTCCTTCCTCTTTGAACTATGTTGGGAATTCTCATATAGCATCGAGTCCTCATGAGGGTCTGATTCTTCAGTTAGTGGTAGGGTTTTGGTGGGATGATCTCTTCCCTTAAAGGTTTTACCAGGGCTATGTGAAATGGTAGGTATTTTGCTCTTGGATCTGCTTTGTTGCGCTTCCATGTTCTTATCAGAATGGTCTGTGTTGGAAGTAGATCTGGATTTGGAGGGCATTAGTCCCCCAGTATCAGGAACAATCGGGAGGTTCGTGGACTCAGGCGGTGTTTTGCAGAGAGAGATATTTAGAATATTACAGTACTTATCTGAAACCTGGATGATCAAGGGTGAGGGGAATCGCACCGTGGATCTTGGAATCCTGGTCTACGAAGCTGGCTTGCGTGGGGGGCCCGATAACCCCACTTGCTAGAAACGATCTTCCCGTCCGAACCTTTTCTTGCAGGTCGCTCAGCGTTGAAACAGTTAACAGTGAAGAAGAATGCAATCTGTAGCCCCTTTAGTACCTCAGCACTCAGGGCTGAAACAGTTAACAGTGAAGGAGAATCTTTGGCTCCTCAGTACCTCAGTGCTGAAACAGTTAATAGTGAAGGAGAATCTTTAGCTCCTCAGTCTCTCAGCGCTGAAACAGTTAACAGTGAAGGATCTTTAGCTCCTCAGTACCTCAGGGCTGAAACAGTTAATAGTGAAGGAGAATCTCTGGCTCCTCAGTACCTCAGCGCTGAAACAGTTAATAGTGAGGGAGAATCTTTAGGTCCTCAGTACCTCAGAGCTGAAACAGTTAATAGTGAGAGAGAATCTTTAGCTCCTCAGTACCTCAGCGCTGAAACAGTTAATAGTGAAGGAGGATATATGGCTCCTCAATACCTCAGCGCTGAAACAGTTAATAGTGAGGGAGAATCTTTAGCTCCTCAGTACCTCAGGGCTAAAACAGTTAATAGTGAGGGAGAATCTTTAGCTCCTCAGAACCTCAGCACTGAAACAGTTAATAGTGAAGTAGAATCTATTTCTCCTCAGTACCTCAGCGCTGAAACAGTTAATAGTGAAGTAGAATCTATAGCTCCTCAGCACCTTAGGGCTGAAACAGTTAACAGTGAGGGAAAATCTTTAGCTCCTCAGTACCTCAACACTGGAACAGTTAATAGTGAAGTAGAATCTATTTCTCCTCAGTACCTCAGCGCTGAAACAGTTAACAGTGAGGGAAAATCTTTAGCTCCTCAGTACCTCAACACTGGAACAGTTAATAGTGAAGTAGAATCTATTTCTCCTCAGTACCTCAGCGCTGAAACAGTTAATAGTGAAGTAGAATCTATTTCTCCTCAGTACCTCAGTGCTGAAACAGTTAATAGTGAAGTAGAATCTATGGCTCCTCAGTACCTCAGGGCTCAGCGTTGAAACAGTTAATAATGAAGTAGAATCTGTGTCTCCTCAGTACCTCAACACTGGAACAGTTAATAGTGAAGTAGAATCTATTTCTCCTCAGTACCTCAGCGCTGAAACAGTTAATAGTGAAGTAGAATCTATTTCTCCTCAGTACCTCAGTGCTGAAACAGTTAATAGTGAAGTAGAATCTATAGCTCCTCAGTACCTCAGGGCTGAAACAGTTAACAGTGAGGGACAATCTTTAGCTCCTCAGTACCTCAACGCTGGAACAGTTAATAGTGAAGTAGAATCTATTTCTCCTCAGTACCTCAGTGCTGAAACCGTTAATAGTGAAGTAGAATCTATGGCTCCTCAGTACCTCAGGGCTCAGCGTTGAAACAGTTAATAATGAAGTAGAATCTGTGTCTCCTTAGTACCTCAGCGCTGAAACAGTTAATAATGAAGTAGAATCTGTGTCTCCTCAGTACCTCAGGGCTGAAACAATTAATAATGAAGTAGAATCTGTGTCTCCTCAGTACCTCAGCTCTGAGACAGTCAACAATGAAGGAGAATACAATCGTGAATGATCTTCTCTGCCAGCAGGAGCCCAATATGGCGCCGTTACCTCAGACTGAAGAAGATGGGGTTCTCCTTGTGTGGCTTTCTCCTCATCAGATCTCAGCAGAATTCGCCTCGTTCGGTCACTGCGGGTAGCTGGTTAGGCTGGTAGCTAGTTGTGGAATCAGAATGGCATTAAAATGTCATTAAGTCCGTCGCTTTGGATAAAGCACCAGGAGCTCCTGTGAGTGTGACTTCACATAGAGCCGCAGGCCACGCCTCTCTCACATGGCCATGTTTCTCTATGGGAAAAAACCACCAATCAGCGTCCAGCATTATCCGCTATGTTACTCAATGAGGCCTTTCAGCGGCCCTGAATGGAGACTCTTTGTAAACACAGTTACCATTCAGGTCCGCTCCAACCCCTCATAGAGATACATGGCGGATAATGCTTGACGCTGATTGGTCGCGTCTTCCCATAGAGAAACATGGCCATGTTTCTCTATGGGAAAAAAACGACCAATCAGCGTCCAGCATTATCCGCTATGTTACTCAATGAGGCCTTTCAGCGGCCCTGAATGGAGACTCTTTGTAAACACAGTTTCCATTCAGGTCCGCTCCAACCCCTCATAGAGATACATGGCGGATAATGCTTGACGCTGATTGGTCGCGTCTTCCCATGGAGAAACATGCCCATGTTTCTCTATGGGAAAAACCCACCAATCAGCGTCCACCATTATCCGCCATGTATCTCTATGAGGCCTTGGAGCGGACCTGAATGGAGACTGTCTTTACATACAGTCTCCATTCAGGTCCGCTCAAAGCCCTCATAGAGATACATAGCGGATAATGCTGCGCGCTGACTGGTCGCTTCCTCCCATAGAGAAACATGGCCATGTTTCTCTATGGGAAAAAAACCACCAATCAGCATCCACCATTATCCGCCATGTATCTCTATGAGGCCTTGGAGTGGACCTGAATGGAGCAGCCATTGCGACTCGCCGCCCGACCTGCTTCCGCTCCCCGCTACCCACAACTCGCCCGGGGACCATGGAGCGGAGCGGCGCAGCAGCCTCACTCCCCGCTACCCAAAGCCCACCTCCGACTATGGAGCTGCCCCCTGTGCCTCCCCCCCAGCCCCGCACCGCCACCCAGCACCGCACACCCCCCAACGCCGAAAACACCCCCCCTCACTGCCCGCACACCTCCGTCGCCAGCCCCCATCCACACTCTAGCACCGCCCTCCAGACCCGCTCCCCAGCACCGCTCCACAGCCCCGCAATGTCCGCACCCCCCCTCCATATGCTGCACAGCCCCCCCCACAATGTCCACAAAGCCCCCCCCCACAATGTCCCACAGCCCCCCCCCACAATGTCCGCACACCCACCCCCCCCACAATGTTCCACGCCCCCCCACAATGTTCCACAGCCCCCCCCCACAATGTCCGCACAGCCCCCCCCCTACAATGTTCGCACAGCCCCCCCCACAATGTCTGCACAGCCCCCCCCCCACAATATCCGCACAGCCCCCCCCCACAATTCCGCACAGCCCCCCCACCACAATGTCCGCCCCCCCCCACCACAATGTCCAAACTGCCCCCCCCACCACAATGTCCTAACTCCCCCCCCACCATGTCCAACCTGACCCCCCCCCCACCATGTCCAAACTTACCCCCCCAACATAATGTCCGCACTGCCCCCCCCACCCCCATGTCCGCACAGCCCCCCACCATGTCCAAACTGACCCCACCCACCATGTCCAAACTGACCCCCCCCACCATGTCCAAACTACCCCCCCCCCACCATGTCCAAAATGACCCCCCCCACCATGTCCAAACTGACCCCCCCCACCATGTCCAAATGACACCCCCAACATCATGTCCGCACAGCCCCCCCAATATGTCCGCGCACCCCCCCATAATATGTCCGCGCACCCCCCCCATTATATGTCTGCGCACCCCCCCCTATATGTCCGCGCACCCCCCCAATATGTCCGCGCACCCCCCACCACAATGTCCAAACTGCCCCCCCACCATGTCCAACCTCACCCCCCCACCATGTCCAAACTGACCCCCCCTCACCATGTCCAAACTGACCCCCCCCACCATGTCCAAACTGACCCCCAAACATAATGTCCGCACAGCCCCCCCAATATGTCCGCGCACCCCCCCCCAATATGTCCGCGCACCCCCCCCAATATGTCCGCGCACCCCCCCATAATATGTCCGCGCACCCCCCTTATTATATGTCCGCGCACCCCCCCACAATATGTCCGCACACACACCCCCCCCGACGCCGTAGATCACATACCTGTCTTCATGACATCTGCTTCCCCAGGTCCAGTCCTTCCTTCGGCCCAGGCATCCTCTTCCTTCAGCCCGGCACACGAGTCTTCCATCCGCCGGTCTTCTGTCTTCCTCCACCGAGCTCCGGGTCGTCCTTGAGGTCCGCCACCAATCAGCGTCCAGCATCATCTGCCATGTAACTCTATGAGCCCTTTTAGCGGACCTGAAGGAGAACTGTGTCTTTACAAATGACTCAGTTCTCCTTCAGGTCCGCTCAAACACCTCATAGAGATACATAGCGGATAATGCTGCACGCTGATTGGTCGCTTCTTCCCATAGAGAAACATGGCCATGTTTCTCTATGGGAAAAAAACACCAATCAGCGTCCACCATTATCCGCCATGTATCTCTATGACGCCTTGGAGCGGACCTGAATGGAGACTGTCTTACATACAGTCTCCATTCAGGTCCGCTCAAAGCCCTCATAGAGATACATAGCGGATAATGCTGCACGCTGATTGGTCGCTTCTTCCCATAGAGAAACATGGCCATGTTTCTCTATGGGAAAAAACCACCAATCAGCGTCCAGCATTATCCGCTATGTTACTCAATGAGGCCTTTCAGCGGCCCTGAATGGAGACTCTTTGTAAACACAGTTTCCATTCAGGTCCGCTCCAACCCCTCATAGAGATACATGGCGGATAATGCTTGACGCTGATTGGTCGCGTCTTCCCATAGAGAAACATGGCCATGTTTCTCTATGGGAAAAACCCACCAATCAGCGTGCAGCATTATCCGCCATGTATCTCTATGAGGCCTTGGAGCGGACCTGAATGGAGACTGTCTTTACATACAGTCTCCATTCAGGTCCGCTCAAAGCCCTCATAGAGATACATAGCGGATAATGCTGCACGCTGATTGGTCGCTTCCTCCCATAAAGAAACATGGCCATGTTTCTCTATGGGAAAAAAACACCAATCAGAGTCCACCATTATCCGCCATGTATCTCTATGAGGCCTTGGAGCGGACCTGAATGGAGCGGCCATTGCGACTCGCCGCCCGACCTGCTTCCGCTCCCCGCTACCCACAACTCGCCCGGGGACCATGGAGCGGAGGCGCCTCAGCCGCCTCCGCTCCCCGCTACCCACAACTCGCCCAGGGACCATGGAGCGGAGGCGGCGCAGCAGCCTCAGCTCCCCGCTACCCAAAGCCCACCTCCGACTATGGAGATGCCCCCTGTGCCTCCCCCCCAGCCCCGCACCGCCACCCAGCACCGCACACCCACAACGCCGCAAACACCCCCCCCTCACTGCCCGCACACCTCCGCCGCCAGCCCCCATCCACACTCTAGCACCGCCCCCCAGACCCGCTCCCCAGCACCGCTCCACAGCCCCGCAATGTCCACACCACCCCTCCATATGTCCGCACAGCCCCCCCACAATGTCCGCAAAGCCCCCCCCCACAATGTACGCACAGCCCCCCCCCCCTACAATGTTCGCACAGCCCCCCCACCACAATGTCCGCACAGCCCCCACCACAAGGTCCGCACAGCCCCCCCACCACAATGTCCGCACAGCCCCCCCACCACAATGTCCAAACTGCCCCCCCCACCATGTCCGCGCACCCCCCAATATGTCCGTGCACCCCCCCGCCAATATGTCCGCGCACCCCCCCCATAATATGTCCGCGCACCCCCCCATTATATGTCCGCGCACCCCCTCCCTATATGTCCGCGCACCCCCCACCACAATATGTCTGCACGCCCCCCCACCACAATGTCCAAACTGCCCCCCCACCATGTCCAACCTCACCCCCCCCACCATGTCCAAACTGACCCACCCCCCCACCATGTCCAAACTGACCACCCCCCACCATGTCCAAACTGACCCCCCCACCATGTCCAAACTGACCCCCCCAACATAATGTCAGCACAGCCCCCCCAATATGTCCGCGCACCCCCCCCAATATGTCCGCGCACCCCCCCATTATATGTCCGCGCACCCCCCCCACAATATGTCCGCCACACCCCCCCCCCCCGACGCCGTAGATCACTTACCTGTCTTCATCACATCTGCTTCCCCAGGTCCAGTCCTTCCTTAGGCCCAGGCATCCTCTTCCTTCAGCCCGGCACACGAGTCTTCCATCCGCCGGTCTTCTGTCTTCCTCCACCGAGCTCCGGGTCGTCCTTCAGGTCCGCCACCAATCAGCGTCCAGCATCATCTGTAACTCTATGAGCCTTTTGAGCGGACCTGAAGGAGAACTGTGTCTTTACAAATGACTCAGTTCTCCTTCAGGTCCGCTCAAACACCTCATAGAGATACATAGCGGATAATGCTGCACGCTCCGGGTCGTCCTTCAGGTCCGCCACCAATCAGCGTCCAGCATCATCTGTAACTCTATGAGCCCTTTGAGCGGACCTGAAGGAGAACTGTGTCTTTACAAATGACTCAGTTCTCCTTCAGGTCCGCTCAAACACCTCATAGAGATACATAGCGGATAATGCTGCACGCTGATTGGTCGCTTCTTCCCATAGAGAAACATGGCCATGTTTCTCTATGGGAAAAAACGACCAATCACCGTCCAGCATTATCCGCTATGTTACTCAATGAGGCCTTTCAGCGGCCCTGAATGGAGACTCTTTGTAAACACAGTTTCCATTCAGGTCCGCTCCAACCCCTCATAGAGATACATGGCGGATAATGCTTGACGCTGATTGGTCGCGTCTTCCCATAGAGAAACATGGCCATGTTTCTCTATGGGAAAAAACGACCAATCAGCGTCCAGCATGATCCGCTATGTTTCTCAATGAGGCCTTTCAGCGGCCCTGAATGGAGACTCTTTGTAAACACAGTTTCCATTCAGGTCCGCTCCAACCCCTCATAGAGATACATGGCGGATAATGCTTGACGCTGATTGGTCGCGTCTTCCCATAGAGAAACATGGCCATGTTTCTCTATGGGAAAAAAAACGACCAATCAGCGTCCAGCATTATCCGCTATGTTACTCAATGAGGCCTTTCAGCGGCCCTGAATGGAGACTCTTTGTAAACACAGTTTCCATTCAGGTCCGCTCCAACCCCTCATAGAGATACATGGCGGATAATGCTTGACGCTGATTGGTCGCGTCTTCCCATAGAGAAACATGCCCATGTTTCTCTATGGGAAAAACCCACCAATCAGCGTCCACCATTATCCGCCATGTATCTCTATGAGGCCTTGGAGCGGACCTGAATGGAGACTGTCTTTACATACAGTCTCCATTCAGGTCCGCTCAAAGCCCTCATAGAGATACATAGCGGATAATGCTGCGCGCTGACTGGTCGCTTCCTCCCATAGAGAAACATGGCCATGTTTCTCTATGGGAAAAAAAACACCAATCAGCGTCCACCATTATCCGCCATGTATCTCTATGAGGCCTTGGAGTGGACCTGAATGGAGCGGCCATTGCGACTCGCCGCCCGACCTGCTTCCGCTCCCCGCTACCCACAACTCGCCCGGGGACCATGGAGCGGAGGCGGCGCAGCAGCCTCAGCTCCCCGCTACCCAAAGCCCACCTCCGACTATGGAGCTGCCCCCTGTGCCTCCCCCCAGCCCCGCACCGCCACCCAGCACCGCACACCCCCAACGCCGAAAACACCCCCCCTCACTGCCCGCACACCTCCGTCGCCAGCCCCCATCCACACTCTAGCACCGCCCCCCAGACCCGCTCCCCAGCACCGCTCCACAGCCCGCAATGTCCGCACCCCCCTCCATATGTCTGCACAGCCCCCCCCCAATGTCCACAAAGCCCCCCCCCACAATGTCCGCACACGCCCCCCCCCACAATGTTCGCACCGCCCCCTACAATGTTCGCAAAGCCCCCCCCACAATGTCCGCACAGCCCCCCCTACAATGTTCGCACAGCCCCCCCCACAATATCCGCACAGCCCCCCCCACAATGTCCGCACAGCCCCCCACCACAATATGTCACTGCCCCCCCCCACCACAATTGTCCCAAACTGCCCCCCCCCACCACAATGTCCTTACTGCCCCCCCCACCATGTCCAACCTGACCCCCCCCACCATGTCCAAACTACCCCCCCAACATAATGTCCGCACTGCCCCCCACCCACCCCCAATGTCCGACAGCCCCCCACCATGTCCAAACTGACCCCCCCACCATGTCCAAACTGACCCCCCCCACCATGTCCAAACTACCCCCCCACCATGTCCAAAATGACCCCCCCACCATGTCCAAACTGACCCCCCCCCCCATGTCCAAACGACACCCCCAACATCATGTCCGCACAGCCCCCCCAATATGTCCGCGCACCCCCCCATAAATGTCCGCGCACCCCCCCCATTATATGTCTGCGCACCCCCCCCTATATGTCCGCGCACCCCCCCCAATATGTCCGCGCACCCCCACCACAATGTCCAAACTGCCCCCCCACCATCCGCCCAATATTCCCGCACCCCCCCACCATTGTCCAAATGACCCCCCCACCATGTCCAAACTGACCCCCCCCCACCATGTCCAAACTGACCCCAAACATAATGTCCGCCAGCCCCCCAATATGTCCGCCTCACCCCCCCCCAATATGTCCCGCACCCCCCCCAATATGTCCGCGCACCCCCCCATAATATGTCCGCGCACCCCCCCATTATATGTCCGCGCACCCCCCCCACAATATGTCCGCACACACACCCCCCCCGACGCCGTAGATCACATACCTGTCTTCATGACATCTGCTTCCCCAGGTCCAGTCCTTCCTTCGGCCCAGGCATCCTCTTCCTTCAGCCCGGCACACGAGTCTTCCATCCGCCGGTCTTCTGTCTTCCTCCACCGGCTCCGTGTCGTCCTTGAGGTCCGCCACCAATCAGCGTCCAGCATCATCTGCCATGTAACTCTATGAGCCCTTTTAGCGGACCTGAAGGAGAACTGTGTCTTTACAAATGACTCAGTTCTCCTTCAGGTCCGCTCAAACACCTCATAGAGATACATAGCGGATAATGCTGCACGCTGATTGGTCGCTTCTTCCCATAGAGAAACATGGCCATGTTTCTCTATGGGAAAAAAACACCAATCAGCGTCCACCATTATCCGCCATGTATCTCTATGACGCCTTGGAGCGGACCTGAATGGAGACTGTCTTACATACAGTCTCCATTCAGGTCCGCTCAAAGCCCTCATAGAGATACATAGCGGATAATGCTGCACGCTGATTGGTCGCTTCTTCCCATAGAGAAACATGGCCATGTTTCTCTATGGGAAAAAACACCAATCAGCGTCCAGCATTATCCGCTATGTTACTCAATGAGGCCTTTCAGCGGCCCTGAATGGAGACTCTTTGTAAACACAGTTTCCATTCAGGTCCGCTCCAACCCCTCATAGAGATACATGGCGGATAATGCTTGACGCTGATTGGTCGCGTCTTCCCATAGAGAAACATGGCATGTTTCTCTATGGGAAAAAACGACCAATCAGCGTCCGCATTATCCGCTATGTTACTCAATGAGGCCTTTCAGCGGCCCTGAATGGAGACTCTTTGTAAACACAGTTTCCATTGCAGGTCCGCTCCAACCCCTCATAGAGATACATGGCGGATAATGCTTGACGCTGATTGGTCGCGTCTTCCCATAGAGAAACATGGCCATGTTTCTCTATGGGAAAAAAACACCAATCAGCGTCCACCATTATCCGCCATGTATGTCTATGAGGCCTTGGAGCGGACCTGAATGGAGACTGTTTGTAAATACAGTTTCCATTCAAAGGCCAATCATCACTTGCTTTACGCCCCCCCGCCATTTTGTGGTTTCAAATTTCACAGCCGCTTTTATAAGGGCGAAATTTGAAATCACTCTTCCTTTCTGCTACACGCTACCTCGAACACAGAGTTCCGATTCGGAGGCTGCAAGAAGACTCGCTGCTGGATTTACCGAAGCAAGCTTCAAGACGACCCCAACTACCCTGCAGCTAAGATATCCTTTCAGAGCTAACAACCTTTCTTTACATTCTTTTTCTTTACTTTTACCCATTCTACACTCCCTATTTTTTCATTACTTCTACTATCTACACTACTTCTCTACCTTTTTTTCTTCTTTCCCTATAATGCCTTCTATACTCCTATTCCTATCTCGCCCACCCCGCCAAACTACCCCCGCCATTACCCCGACTCCCGCCGTGTCCTCACAAAAAACCCTTCCCCGTCGATGCCGACCACCGCCGGACATTGCGACATACCCCAGCACCGCCCTCAGCCCCGTCACGCTCCACAGCCCCGCACCGCACCCCACCGCTCCCCAGCACCGCCCCCTGCCACGCTCTCCAGCCCCGTATCGCTCCCCACCCCGTTACCACCCTCAGCTACGCACCGCTCGCCAGCCCCGCTCCCCACACCAGCAACACTCTACAGCCACGTACCCCTCCCCAGCACCGTACCGCCCCCAGCCACGCTACGCTCCCACCTGCCTCCGCTCCAGCCCCACACAGGATCATGGTGCGGACATCGCGAAGCCACCTCCGCTCCACGCTCGCCACAGCCCGTCTGCCCTACCCTTGCGCCCCGCCACCACACCGCACTGGCGAACCCCCCAGCCGCCTCCGCTCCCCACATTTCCCTCTCTTCCCATCTGCCTCCCCTCTATGGAGCGCAGGCTGCAGGCTCCCCCAGGGACCATGGCCCTGCAGCCTCCGCTCCAGCCCGCGCACACACTGTCCTCACAGCCCCCCCCCACACTGTCCGCACAGCTCCTCCACCATGTCTAAATAGCCTCCCCCACACCATGTCCGCACAGCCCCCCTCTCACACTGTCCGCACAGCCCCCCTCTCACACTGTCCGCACAGCCCCCCCTCTCACACTGTCTGCACAGCCCCCCCCCACACTGTCCGCACAGCCCCCCATCCCACACTGTCGCCACAGCCCCCCCACCATCTCCGCACAGCACCCCCCCACCATCTCCAAACAGCCCACCCCACACTGTCCGCACAGCCCCCCCCACACTGTCGCACAGCCCCCCCACACTGTCCGCACAGCCCCCCCCACACTGTCCGTTCAGCCCCCCCAACACCATGTACACACAGCCTCCCCAACACCATGTCCACAGCCCCCCCACCATGTCCGCACAGCCCCCCCCCACCACCAGGTCCGCACAGCCCCCCACACCATGTCCACACAGCCCCCCCATGTCCAAACAGCCCCCCCTTCCATGTCCAAACAGCCCCCCTACACCATGTGCACACAGCCCCCCCACAATGTCCGCACAGCCCCCCCCACCATGTCCGCACAGCCCCCCCACCATGTCCGCACAGCCCCCCCACCATGTCCGCACACAGCCCCCCCACCACCATGTCCAAACAGCCCCCCCACCATGTCCGCACAGCCCCCCCACCATCTCCAAACAGCCCCCCCCTCCATGTGCAAACAGCCCACCCCACAATGTCCAAACAGCCCCCCCCCACCATGTCTGCACAGCCCCCCCACCATCTCCAAACAGCCCACCCCACAATGTCTAAACAGTCCCCCTAGACCATGTGTACACAGCCCCCCCCACTATGTCTAAACAGCCCCCCCCACCATGTCAAAACTGCCCACCCCACAATGTCCAAACACCCCCTACACCATGTGCACACAGCCCCCCCCACAATGTCCCCACAGCCCCCCCACCACCATGTACATACAGCCCCCCCACAATGTCCACACAGCCCCCCCCACAATGTCCACACAGCCCCCCCCACAATGTCCGCACAGCCCCCCCACAATGTCCGCACAGCCCCCCCCACAATGTCCGCACAGCCCCCCCCCACAATGTCCGCACAGCCCCCCCCACAATGTCCGCACAGCCCCCCCCACAATGTCCGCACACACCCCCCCACAATGTCCGCACAGCCCCCCCCACAATGTCCGCACAGCCCCCCCACCAATGTATACACAGCCCCCCCCACCAATGTCTGCACAGCCCCCCCCCACCATGTACATACAGCCCCCCCACCCCATCTACATACAGCCCCCCTCAACAATGTCCGCACAGCCCCCCCCTACAATGTTCGCACAGCCCCCCCACCACAATGTCCGCACAGCCCCCACCACAAGGTCCGCACAGCCCCCCCACCACAATGTCCGCACAGACCCCCCACCACAATGTCCAAACTGCCCCCCACAATGTCCAAACTCATCCCCCCACCATGTCCGCACAGCCCCCCCAATATGTCCGCGCACCCCCCCAATATGTCCGCGCACCCCCTTCCCCCAATATGTCCGCGCACCCCCCCATAATATGTTCGTGCACCCCCCCATTATATGTCCACGCACCCCCACCCCTATATGTCCGCGCACCCCCCCCAATATGTCCGCGCACCCCCCCACAATATGTCCGCACGCACCCCCCACCACAATGTCCAAACTGCCCCCCCACCATGTCCAACCTCACCCCCCCCACCATGTCCAAACTGACCCCCCCACCACATGTCCAAACTGACCCCCCCCCCACCATGTCCAAACTGATCCCCCCATCATAATGTCCGCACAGCCTCCACAATATGTCCGCGCACCCCCCCCCCAATATGTCCGCGCACCCCCCCCATTATATGTCCGCGCACCCCCCCCCCCACAATATGTCCGCCCCCCCCCCGACGCCGTAGATCACTTACCTGTCTTCATCACATCTGCTTCCCCAGCTCCAGTCCTTCCTTCGGCCCAGGCATCCTCTTCCTTCAGCCTGCCACACGAGTCTTCCACCTGGCGGTCTTCTGTCTTCCTCCACCGAGCTCCGGGTCGTCCTTCAGGTCCGCGACCAATCAGCCTCCAGCATTATCCGCTATGTAACTCTATGAGCCCTTCGAGCGGACCTGAAGGAGAACTGAGTCTTTTCTAAATACACAGTTCTCATACAGGTCCGCTCAAAGGGCTCATAGAGTTACATGGCGGATAATGCTGCACGCTGATTGGTCGCTTCTTCCCATAGAGAAACATGGCCATGTTTCTCTATGGGAAGAAGCGACCAATCAGCGTCCAGCATCATCCGCTATGTAATTCTATGAGCCCTTTGAGCAGAGCTGAAGGAGAACTGAGTCATTTCTAAAGACACAGTTCTCATTCAGGTCCGCTCAAAGGGCTCATAGAGTTACATGGCGGATAATGCTGCACGCTAATTATGGGAAGAAGCGACCAATCAGCGTCCAGCATTATCCGCTATGTAACTCTATGAGCCCTTTGAGCAGAGCTGAAGGAGAACTGAGTCATTTCTAAAGACACAGTTCTCATTCAGGTCCGCTCAAAGGGCTCATAGAGTTACATGGCGGATAATGCTGCACGCTGATTGGTCGCTTCTTCCCATAGAGAAACATGGCCATGTTTCTCTATGGGAACAAGCGACCAATCAGCGCCCAGTATTATCCGCCATGTATCTCTTTCACCCCTTTGAGGGACCTGAAGGACGACTCAGGCTCATTAAAATAACAAATAATAAATACATTTAATAATAATAAAAATAATTAAAAAAAATATTATAAATAATAAATAATAAAATAAAAAAAATAATAAAAAAAAAAATAATGCTAATAATAATGCTATTACTGCTAATAATAATGATATTAATGCTAATAATTATGCTATTAATGCTAATAATTATGCTATTAATGGTAATAATAATGCTATTAATGCAAATAATATTGCTATTAATGCTATCTTAATGCTATTAATGCTAATAATTATGCTATTAATGCTAATATTTATGCTATTAATGCTAATAATTATGCTATTAATGGTAATAATAATGCTATTAATGCTAATAATTATGCTATTAATGCTAATATATATTAATGCTATAATGTAATAATAATGCTATTAATGGTAATAATAATGCTATTAATGCAAATAATATAGCTATTAATGCTATTAAATGCTAATAATAATCTATAATGCAATAATAATGCTATTAATGCTAATTATATATATGCTATTAATGCTAATAATTATCTATTAATGCAATAATTAATGCTAATAATTAATGCTATTAATTGTAATAATAATGCTAATTAATGCAAATAATATTGCTATTAATGCATATTAATTAAATGCTATTAATGCTAATAATTAATGCTATTAATGCAAATAATATATGCTATTAATATGCTAATAATTATGCTATTAATGCTAATATATGCTATTAATTAATAGCTATTGAATAATATGCTATTAATATTTATGCTATTAATGCTAATAATTATGCTATTAATGCTAATAATTATGCTATTAATGCTAATAATAATGCTATTAATGCAAATATATGCTATGCTATTAATGCTATTAATGCTATTATATGCTATAATGCTAATATTTATGCTATTAATGCTAATAATTATGCTATTAATGGTAATAATAATGCTATTAATGCAAATAATATTGCTATTTAATGCTATTCTTAATGCTATTAATGCTAATAATTATGCTATTAATGCTAATATTTATGCTATTAATGCTAAATAATATATGCTATTAATGTAATAATAATGCTATTAATGCTAATAATTATGCTATTAATGCTAATAATAATGCTATTAATGTAATATATGATTTAATGTAATTAATGCATAATGAATAATATGCTATTAATGCTATTAATGCTAATAATTATGCTATTAATGCTAATAATAATGCTATTAATGCAAATAATATTCATAATGCTATTATAATGCTATTAATTAAATATGCTATTAATGCTAATAATTATGCTATTAATGGTAATAATAATGTTATTAATGCAAATAATATTGCTATTAATGCTATTATTAATGCTATTTATGCTAATAATTATGCTATTAATGCTAATAATTATGCTAAGAATGCTAAAATCATGCTATTTAGCCTATTATTAATGCTATTAAGGCTAATAATAATGCTATTTATGCTATTCAAAATTCTATTACTGCTAATAATATTGCTATTCAGGCTCTTTATGCTAATACTAATGATATTAAAGCGATTATTTATGCTATTAATGCTATTAATAATGCTAATAATGTTATTAATAATGCTATTAATGCTAGTATTAATGCTATTAAGGCTAATAAGCATGCTATTAATATTGCTATTAATTTTATTAATAGTATTATTTATGCTATGAATGCTATTATTTATGCTATTAATACTAATAATAATACTATTATTAGTACTATTATTGCTATTAATAATGCTATTAATGCTAATAATAATGCTGTTAATGCTAAAAATTATGCTATTAATAGTAATAATAATGCTATTAATTCAAATAATATTGCTATTAATGCTATTATTAATGCTATTAATGCTAATACTAATGCTATTAATGCTATTATTTATGCTATTAATGGTATTAGTTATGCTATTAAGGATATTAATAATGCTATCAATGCACATACTAATGCTATTAATGCTATTTATAATGCTATTACTCTATTAATACTGCTGTTAATGCTATTAATACTGCTATTAATGTTATTAATACTGTTATTAATGATCATAATACTGCTAATGATGCTATTAATACTGCTATTACTGCTAATAATAATGCTATTGCTAATATTATTGCTATTGATGATGCTATTGATGATGCTATGATGATGCTATTGATGATGCTATTGATGATGCTATGGATGATATGGATGATGGTATGGATGATGGTATGGATGATGGTTTGATGATGGTATTTATGATGGTATTGGTATTCATGCTATTGGTATTATGTATGCACATTCGATGTCCTTAAGTATTCAGTGACCTCTTACTATTATTGATATTAATGAGAAACATGTCTATATCTTTGTAATACGTCGTAGGGTACATTATAAGGACATACAAAACATGATATTTAAATATGTACATTGTCTATCTGGAACTTATTATTTTCCTTAATAATTATTCTATACTTTTCAAGAATTCTTTTCTCCCAAAAAGCTTTTGTAAAAGCTCTTACATACCTATACCTCTCCAAGCATAGTATTACCTTTGTATGTCCTAACATGACTTCAAAGGATACTAGCAAGGATGTTGGCGGGTACAAAGCCGCATGGATGCGTAAGACACGTGCTAAGGAAACTGAAGAACAGCGACAATGTCGTTTGGATAAGTCTAAAGCTGAGTATAAGCAACGCATTGCAACGGAGTCGCTGGAACAAAAACAACTGCGCTTGGCCAAAAAAGCTAAGAAGGAACGTCAACGCCGTCAAAAAAAAAAAAGTAACACCACCAGTACATCACTCTGCTGATCAGACAGTAACCTCATCAGTACAACAGTCTGCTGATCAAACTGTAAGCTCACCAGTACAATACTCTGCTGATCTAACTCAGTGTGCTGATCAGACAGTAACCTCTTCAGTACTACAGTCTGCTGATCCAACTGTAAGCTCACCAGTACTACAGTTTGCTCTAGCTCTTTCTAGCAGTTCACCGGATGAAAGTAGCACAATTCCTCAAGTTTCATCACCGCGCAAAGCAACAGCAAAGCGTAAACATTGTGGTCAGGAGATGTCACGTACCAAACGTTTTCGCGTTGAACAACAACAAACTCCTTTGGAGGCACAAATTGCTCAGGAGTCTTCACTATCCAAAGAGAGCCGCTTACGTAAAAGTGCTGCCTCACGTCGTCAACACCGCAAAAAGACGTCTTCTACTGTTACACAAGTGGATCCTGCCTCTTTTTCTGTTTTATTAGTTCAACGTCTGATCTATGTCGGTTTGCAGAAACAACATTGTATTTACCTACCTACACCTCCCTCTTCATATCCACCTGGATTTACAGATAGTGATTTTGGCATTGTGGAACATACCTGTGGCTCAATGATATTCATATGTAACCATTGTGAAGCTCGACATTTCATGGATGAGATGCCATCGGATAAACAGTATACTCTCTGTTGTCACAAGGGGAAGGTCAAGGTTCCGTTACCTCAGTATCCAGAGATGTTGGAATGTATTCTTAAAGGTCAGAGTCCATACAGTCGGAATATGATGGATAACATCAGAAGTATCAATAGTTCCTTTGGTTTTGCTTCTATGGGTGCAAGTATTGCTCCCCCACCTGGACATGGCCCTTATTGCTTCAGGATTCATGGCAAAATTTATCACCGTACTAGAACACTACATCCTGCTCCAGATCAAGCTCCTGCTTATGCCCAACTCTACATTTTAGATACTGCCACTGCTAATGACCAACGTTTACAGTGTGACGAAAATAAAAAATGTCATCCTAAATTGATGCGGCTCATTGCTAACTTATTAGATCACATCAATCCTTTTGTTTCCGCATACAAAATGTTACGTTTTGTTGAAAAAGAGGAACAGGAGAAGGCAATTGAAAATGGTACTGTCATGCCTAATATCACCATGGCTCTTAAACAGGATCGAGAACAAGACCCAAGACGTTATAATAAACCAATTGTTAATGAAGTTGCTGTGGTCTTTGAAAATGCTGATGGAGAGCCACCCTTCAATAGAGACATTTTAATTCATCTGAAACCTGACCCAAACAATCCTTTAGCCCCAAAAACACAGCAAGTCAGTATTCTCCACAGTAATTTAGATGCTTTACTGTATCCGTTATTTTTTCCGCATGGAGAACAAGGCTGGCATGAGGGACTGAAGCATCAAGGTCAAAATCCACGGAGAATTACACAATTGCAGTATTACTGTTATTTGCTATCTGTACGTCCTGGGTTCAATCCTATTCTAAATGGTGGAAAACTAACGCAACAGTATTTAGTGGATGCGTATATAAAAATTGAGGCTAATCGCTTAAATTTTATACGTCAACATCAAAAAGATTTAAAAGTGGAGGACTATTGCGTACTACAGGAACATCTGCAAAGAAAATCTTTCGAAAAAGGAATTCCTATTGGTAAGACAGTCATTTTACCATCGTCGTTTGAAGGTAGTCCAAGAAATATGCAGCAACGCTATCAAGATGCCATGGCTATTGTTACAAAATTTGGACGGCCAGATCTTTTTATAACAATGACCTGTAATCCCAAATGGAGCTAGATTATCCACAATTTAGAACCATGGCAGCGTGTCGAACACAGACCGGATTTAGTCGCCCGTGTCTTCAAAATAAAATTAGAAGCCCTATTAAAAGATATAAACAGTGGATTATTTGGCAAGATTTGTGCAATGGTTCATGTAATAGAATTTCAAAAGCGCGGACTACCACATGCTCACATTTTGATTATTCTGGATAGCAATTCGAAATTACGCACTGAGCTTGATGTCGATCGTACTGTTTGGGCAGAAATTCCTGACCCATCCGAGTATCCTGTGCTCCATCAAATTGTGATGCAACATATGATTCATGGACCCTGTGGACAATTCAACCCCAATTCTCCATGTATGGATATTGGAAAGTGTAAAAAAGGATTCCCAAAAGATTTCCAACCAAAAACTCTAATAGCACACGATGCCTACCCAACTTATCAACGCAATGCAGGACCTTCATTTACACACCGTTCTCACATGGTTGATAATTCTTGGGTTGTTCCCTATAACCCTTTCCTACTATTAAGGTATAGGTGTCATATAAATGTGGAAATCTGTGCGTCCATTCAAAGTGTCAAGTATCTATTCAAATATGTTTACAAAGGGCATGATAAAGCCAATCTGGAAATTTGTCAAACAAACATACAACATGATGAACCTCACCAATTTATGGATTCAAGATACGTCAGTGCACCGGAGGCAGCTTGGAGAATTTTTGCCTATCCAATGCATAAACAATCACACAGCATTGTTCGCCTTGCCGTACATCTGCCACAGTCACAACCACTTTATTTTCATGAAGATGCTTCTGTTGAGAACATTGCTGCCATGACGCATAGAAAATCAACTCTTATGGCCTACTTTGAACTGAATGAGAATGACCCACATGCTCATGAATACTTCTACCGCCAAATTCCTGAGCACTATGTCTGGAAAGATGGTGCATGGGAAATTAGGCAGAAACGTGGAGCAACAGTCATTGGAAGAATGTATACGGTCAGTATGAAAGATGAAGAACGCTACTATTTAAGGTTGTTGTTACTACATGTCAAAGGAGCAACAAGTTTTGAGCACATTAAGACTGTTAATGAAGTCGAGTACCCAACTTTTAAACAGGCAGCAATAGCCCTTGGATTACTTTTGGATGACAGTGTTTGGCGAAATACCTTACTAGATGGCTGTGTTCTAAACATGCCTGCACAGCTTCGGGATATGTTTGCTTACATATGTATCTTTGGTCCTCCTGCTCATCCATTGGAGTTGTGGCAAGAATTTAAAAAAGATTTTATTGAAGACTACTGCCGTGCATATCATCCTAACAATGAGGACTGTGAGCATTGTGAAGGCTATGCAATGACAGATGTTCAAAATGTGTTAAAATTTCATGGCAAAAGCTTTACGGATTTTAATCTGCCACGCCCCAAAAGAAAACAACAACTACAACCACAATACAACAAAGAGGAGGAGTTTAGAAGAGCCCAAGAAATGCAAGAAACTTTAAATCAACAACAACTTTTGGCCTATAATGCCATAAATGAAGCATTACAGGATACAAGTCAGCAAGCTAAGTGCTTTTTCATTGATGGCCCAGGTGGCAGTGGGAAAACATATTTGTATGATTTGTTAATTCGTCAAATAAGAGGAGAAGGAGAAACTGTGTCACCTGCTGCCAGTACTGGGATTGCAGCCAACTTACTGGAAGGAGGAAGAACCATCCATTCACTTTACGGGATACCTATTCCAATCAATGAAACATCTGTTTCAAGAATCAAAAATGATACTGATGCTGCACACAATTTGAAGAATACTAAACTTTTCATTATTGATGAATCCACTATGCTATCTAAATACGCACTGCATGTCATTGACCAACTATTAAAGGATGTTATGACCAAAGATATCTCGAAAAAAAATAAAACACCCTTTGGAGGGAAAGTCATTGTTCTGGGAGGAGACTTTCGTCAGTGTCTTCCTATTATTCCTCATGGAACACGAACTGATATCGTAGAGAGCTGCATTAAATATTCCCGACAATGGCAGATTTTCACTCAATTGCCACTACTTGACAACATGCGCTCTGTTGATCCAGGATACAGCAATTGGTTACTTAAGCTGGGAAATGGACAATTGACCAATTATTATAACCTTGGAGATGATGTTATAGAAATCCCTGAAGATATGATTTGCACAGGCTCACTTATATTTGACATTTTTGGTGAAAACATTGTAATTGATGTCAATGACAATGAAAGCATTAATACTGCAGCATCACATGCCATTCTTTGCCCCAAAAATGATGATGTGGATCAGGTCAACTCTAAGGTCATGGATTGCATTGCTGGAGAGTACACAGAATACATTAGTGATGATTCCATTGATCCGGACGAGACAGAGGACCCAGAGCAATACCCTGTTGAGTTTTTTAAATTCACTTACACCCACGGGAATGCCATCTCATCGTCTGAAATTAAAAATCGGCACCATTGTCATGCTTTTGAGGAACTTCAACAGCAGAAAAGGTCTTTGCAATGGGACTCGCTTAATTGTCACCGGTTTGTTTGCCAACATGATTCAAGCAAAAGTCATTACTGGGTCTGCTGGAGGAAATGTGGTTTTCATTCCCAGGATTGATTTGTGCCCATCAGAAACTGACTTGCCTTTTAAGTTAAGACATCGCCAATTTCCTCTGAAGCCAGCTTTTGCCATGACAATCAACAAATCCCAAGGACAAACACTTGAGAAAGTAGGGATTTTTTTGCCTGAACCTGTTTTTTGGACATGGACAATTGTATGTGGCTTTTTCAAGAGTGAGAAGACGATCCAATGTAAAAGTGAAAGTGGTGGACACTCCAATCCAAGGCAAATTGCTGCCTAACAGTGACAAAGTATTTACCAAAAATATTGTCTACAAGAATATTTTGCACTGAACTCTTCCCTATGACTATTCTTCCGTTTATTTATCTTTTGAAAAAAAAAAAAGAAAAAAAAAATTTTTACTGTTTCACATTTTATTCTTTTATATACTGATTTCTACTATATTTTTGTGAACACACATTTTAGATAATATGACAGATGTGTATCATCCACATTTCTACAGTGGGTGATAGAAACCACTATTTAAAGCTCCAGCACTATATGTGCTGAGAGATTTCATTCTCATTCTTTACAGGGAGAGGTTTTTGTGAACAGCTAAGAGACGGGTGGGATGGCTGTTCACACACATCTCATTAGCAAGGTGTGTTACACATGTTTAGATAGATAGGGACAAAAATAAATTATTCATTAGATTCTATCATGCCATTTTTCTTAGATTTTTTTCACATTATTGAGGAATATACTAAATGATAATAATTGATCATGAAGGACTCACCGACAACTTACTTGCTGTAATTTTCATGACTGCATGTATGCAATTTGTACTTCACTTGCGGTTTGTGAAGACAACATAGTTGCGGCAGTGTCATCCACATCAACTACAGTCACCTGTGCTTACTTAGTGGATGCATGTTATGCACCTGCCAAAGCCACGTTCACTTCATTTACCGTAGGTTAACTGCAAGTTTTTTAGTTATTGCATGGACATTGCTGCAAGTCTGTAGTTGGTAACTCCTTTTCTATCAATTTATAAAATTTATTTATTTACAACATGATCCTTAAAAAATCTAAGACAAATCCAGCCATAAAACATATTTAAATAATATCAATTCGGAATTAGTTAGATTAGGACTCACCAGGCGTAAGGGCATCTTGACGCGATTGGTGGGCTGACACAAACTGGCTGATACACACATTACTATTATTAATTCATCAATTCTAATGATTGACGCATTAACAAGTATTGCTACTTTGTGTTCTAAGACCCTTACAACATAATTGTTCAATTTTCCTTATATGATATCAACAATACAAATATATGTAGTTGCTGTAAAGATGTCATTGGAATAATTGGATTATTATTTAAAAATCTTTAAAAAAACAATAAACATATTCTAGACACCCGATGCATTTGCATCAGGCTAACAGCTATAACTACTATAATCAAATTAACGCACGTTCTAGAATCCCGATGCATTTGCATCGGGCTCACAGCTAGTAATAGGTATATTATCCTGTGATTAAATCAACATAGCACACAACTGCCATATTAAATCATCTAACAGCACATGTATCCCCAACCACCAATTAAGATAGGGATAGCTATTTATAGGACTTCTCACAAGTTTAGAATCACTGTGCACAATCATGCCACATCATTTCTATCCATATGCTGTATAATACAGCAGCGGTATCACTCCACAATCATCCACAATGAACACAAGGGTGTGGAGATCCCCACTACATTATATATACTCTAGGAGAGCAGTCAGAAAGCCACCTCCACATGTTATGGGTCAGTATATTACATCATAGTACAGGGCACCCCAGTGTATGCACAACGAGGGTGTGAGCAAGAACCAAGAGCCAAACCAGCTTGTACCTGATTATTCAATCCTGTTTATCACCCGAGCGTCAGCCCAATGCGCATTTCGGATATTCCTTCATCAAGGGGCATGTGAGCACAGGGGAAGGGGAGGGTTAAAATAGTGATCCTAGCCAATAGGGTTCACCATCTGTTGCCATAGTTGCGGACGCCTAATTCCACCACCAGCAAGCCCCACATCACTGCCTGCGTCATGGAGGGGAGTGGTCTCAGGTCACATGACCCGAGAACACTCCTCCATAGAGACGCAGCCACGGTGCGCAGTGAAGGGACCTCCGCATAGCATAGATGTGATCCAACAGGCCACATTGACCGCTAACCATATGGCTATCTCTGGACCTACAAATAAGTATTAGATATAGTGATTAACATTACTTGTGCACTAAAAGGCAGGCAGTGCATATCACTGCCCAGCATATCAGATGTACCCTAATCATATCTGTTATAAACTGCAAAGGAAAACCTGGATAGATGCATACATCTACCCAGCATTACTCAGATGAATTAAATCAACTCATCTGAAGTCTATACCAACGGGCACATATATTATAAGAATTCAACATACACTGCAGCATAATAGACAATGAGTATGCATAGAATTTCACCAGTGTACTAACTACACCTACATATATCCATTTATCCATATCTATTATATAATTGCCGTAGCGACTTCCGTCGCGTTCGGCGCTACTTCCGTGGCTTTGTTGCGTGGCTCGGCACTTTCTCTGGCGCTCGGCCACGGCCCTGGCGAAGCATTGCCCACGAAGCGGGCATTGCGAGCCCTTGCCCTTGCCCCGCGAACAAAGCCACCAACACAGGGATGGTGGGGTAGAGGTGGGGGCATGTTGGTGGGCTCTGTTGGTGGCGAACAAAGCCACCAACACAGCCCACCAACATGCCCCCACCTCTACCACGCCATCCCGAGCATGGGGCTGTAGTGTACACACTACAGCCCCATGCCCAGCCGCCTGTCTGCCCCGCTACACCGCCGAGCATTGGGCTGTAGTTAACTGCAGCCCCATGCCCAGCCCCCTGTCCGCCCCGCTCCCCTCGCCGCCGGCATGGGGCTGTAGTGTACACCGCTATGGTATACTACAGCCCCATGCCCAGCCGCCTGTCCGCCCCGCTACCCTCGCCGCCGCCCAGCCGCCGCCCCGCTACCCTCGCCGCTGCCACGGAAGTGGCGCCTGCTACCCCGCTCTGCCCGCCTGAACCCCGCGGCGGCGAGGGGAGGCAGACGGGGCAGAAGAGAGGGGTTGCTCCGGAGCACTGTGTCACGAGGCGGTGACAGCAGCGGCTCCGGAGCAACCCATCTCTTCTGCCCCCTCTGCCTCCCCTCGCCGCCCCGCTACCCCACCGTACACTGCTCCGGAGCCACCCCTACCCCCCCGCCGCTACCAACCACCCCGCCACCTACTACCCTCCGCCACCCCCTAAGCCCCCGCCGCCGTCGATCACTTACATGCCTTCTTCTTCATCTGATCATCCGTCCGATCCAGGAGTCCTCCGTCCGGCCCAAGCGTCCTCTTCGTCCGGCCCCGGGGGTCTTCTGTCTTCTTTCCGCCATCTCCGGGTCCTACGTCCTCTTCACTTCCCATAGAGATAGAATAGACGAAAAATCGTCCATTCTATCTCTATGGGAAGTGAGGCGCTCTTCTGATTGGTCGCTGTGTGCTGGCGGCAACCAATCAGAATAGCGCCTCACTTCCCATAGAGATAGAATGGACGAAAAATCGTCCATTCTATCTCTATGGGAAGTGAGGCGCTATTCTGATTGGTCGCCGTCAGCACACAGCGACCAATCAGAAGAGCGCCTCACTTCCCATAGAGATACATTGCGGTGTTTCGGCGAATTTATGGCCGGGCCCCTGGTTCTATTTTCGGCCACGGGGCTCGGCTCTGATCGGTCGTTCCACGGGCCCGGAGACTCGCTTCGCGGCCATTGCTCGCGCCTTAGCAATGGCTCGCAATCATTGCGAGCCGTTGCTGATGCGCGAGCAATCGCCGCCAAGCGGCCATTGCGAGTCTCCGGCCCCGTGGAACGACCGACCAGAGCCGAGCCCCCTGGCCGAAAATAGAACCAGGGGCCCGGCCATAAATTCGCCGAAACACCGCTATGTATCTCTATGGGAAGTGAGGCGCTCTTCTGATTGGTCGCTGTGTGCTGACGGCGACCAATCAGAATAGCGCCTCACTTCCCATACACATATAATGGACCACTTTGAGTTTCAAATTTACCGCTTAAAGTGAGGCGCTTTTCTGATTGGTCGCCGCCAGCACACGGGTCTCGGCTTTCGTCCGCTATCTATCTATGTATCTATCTATGTATCTATCTATCTATCAGATAGAAATAAATAGATAGATAGAAATAGATAGAAAGATACCGATAGATAAATAGATAGATAGATAGATAGATAGATAGATAGATAGATAGATAGATAGATAGAAAGAAATAGATACATAGATAGATAGCCGACGAAAGCCGAGACCCGTGGCCGAAAATACAACCAAGGGCCCGGCTATAGTTCGCTTGAAACACCGCTATTATTGTCTATAGGAAGTGAGGCGCTATTCTGATTGGACGCCGTCAGCACACAACGACCAATCAGAAGAGCGCCTCACTTCCCATAGAGAGAATAATAGTGGTGTTTCAAGTGAAGTATAGCCGGGCCCTTGGTTCTATTTTCGGCCAGGGGGCTCGGCTCTGGTCGGTCGTTCCACGGGGCGGGAGACTCACAATGGGCATGAAGCGGCCATTGCGAGCCGTTGCAGGGGTGCGAGCAATGGCCGCGAAGCGGCCATTGCGAGTCTTCCGCCCCGGCGACGACCGACGAAAGCCGAGACCCGTGGCCGAAAATAGAACCAAGGGTCCGGCTATACTTCGCTTGAAACACCGCTATTATTCTCTATGGAAAGTGAGGCGCTATTCTGATTGGTCGCTGTGTGCTGACGGCGACCAATCAGAATAGCGCCTCACTTCTCATACATATATAATGGACCACTTTGAGTTTCAAATTTACCACTTAAAGTGAGGCGCTTTTCTGATTGGTCACTGTGTGCTGGCGGCGACCAATCAGAATAGCGCCTCACTTCCCATAGACATATAATGGACGAAAAACCGTCCATTCTATCTCTATGGGAAGTGAGGCGCTCTTCTGATTGGTCGCTGTGTGCTGACGGCGACCAATCAGAATAGCGCCTCACTTCCCATAGATATATAATGGACGACTTTGAGTTTCAAATTTACCGCTTAAAAAAAAAACCAAATAAATACAATTAAAATATTAATAACATTTACAAATTAAAATACCATCTAATTAATCCAATACAAAAAAAAAAAAATTCGATGCCCGATGCCACCCACCACTATGGCCGAAAATCGAACCAGGCCCTCGGCAGGGAAAGCGCGGCTTTCCCCACTGACCGCCGACCAATCGGAATCACAGCGCTACTCTGTGAAGTTGCCGCTGTCCAATCACAACACAGCGGGGGGGAGCTACAGACTTCAAAGGTCCACGAACGCCGTGGCCGAAAATCGAACAAGGCGCTCGGCAGGGAAAGCGCCGCATTCCCCGCTGAGCGCCGCCATAGACTCCCACACACTCCCACAATTTGGCGCCGAGTTCGCTGCTCCAAGCGTGGCGTTCCGCGCTAAAAGCGGCGACCCCGATGCCGCCGACCACTATGGCCGAAAATCCAACCAGGCGCTCGGCAGGGAAAGCGCCGATTTTCCCGCTGAGCGCCGACCAATCGGAATCAAACCGCTATCTACAGTGACCAATCACAATCGCGCCTCATTCCTCCATGTATCCCTATGGGAAGGCGCCCTCCAATCACAATCACGGCGCAATTTTTGAAAATACACCGCGACCAATCACATTAGCGCCTCATTCCTCCATGTATCCCTATGGGAAGGCGCCCTCCAATCACAATCACGGCGCCATTTTTGAAAATACACAGCGACCAATCACATTAGCGCCTCATTCCTCCATGTATCCCTATGGAAAGGCGCCCTCCAATCACAATCACTTCGCCATTTTTGAAAATACACAGCGACCAATCACATTAGCGCCTCATTCCTCCATGTATCCCTATGGAAAGGCGCCCTCCAATCACAATCACGGCGCCATTTTTGAAAATACACAGCGACCAATCACATTCATGGCGCCATGTTTCTGAGGTTGCCGCCCACCAATGAGATAAGGCCGCTATTTATAGCGCGAAATTTGAATCTTTTTCAACACATAATTCCACCTCTGCGTATCCTGTTTGAGGGAGGACGAGAAGCTACTGCCGGACCATCTGTTGGACTATATTTCAGCCGAGATATCCATCCTTCGTGAGGGCCGTCGGGAAGCAAGCGCCGGATCGGGTTCTGCGATTTATCACCTAAGATATCCTTTTTGAAAGATACCTTTTCACATCAGAGTCTATATTCCTGATGCTAAGTTTTATTTTCACCTCTTTTGCAATCTTTTATTTTCACCACTTTTACTATCTTGCGCCATGCCGCGCCAATCGGCGCTGCATGGAGCCTGCGCCACAGTTCGGACACTTCGCCGCTGCAAGCGCCGACTTCTGCGCTACAAGCGCAAACTTCGGCGCTTCTAGCGGCCTTCGCGGTGCATCAGACCGCTGTGGCTGAACACTCATTCATGCGCCGCCTATACAACTTGCAGGTCTTCCCGCTGACCGCCGACCAATCGCATTCTCAGCGCATCTTCCCATAGAGATGCATTGAGAAATAAGACGCGATTGTGATTGGCCGCTTTGTATTTTCAAAAATGGCGCCGCGATTGTGATTGGTCACGGTAGATGGCGCTCTGATTCCGATTGGTCGGCGCTCAGCGGGATAGCGGCGCTTTCTCTGCCGAGCGCCTGGTTCTATTTTCGGCAACGGCGTTCTGGAAGGTGGAAGTCTGTAGCGCCCCGCTGTGTTGTGATTGGACAGCGGCAACTTCACACAGTAGCGCTGTAATTCCGATTGGTCGGCGCTCAGCGGGGAAAGCCGCTCCTTTCCTGCCGAGCGCCTGGTTCGATTTTTGGGCATAGTGGTCGGCGGCATCGGGGTTGCTGCTTTTAGCGCGGAACGCCGCGCTTGGAGCGGCGAACTCGGCGCCAAATTGTGGGAGTGTGCGGGAGTCTATGTCGGCGCTCAGTGGAGAATGTGGCGCTTTCCCTGCCGAGCGCCTGGTTCGATTTTCGGCCACGGCGCACGTGGACCTTGGAAGTCTGTAGCTCCGCCCCGCTGTATTGTGATTGGACAACGGCAACTTCACAGAGTAGCGCTGTGATTCCGATTGGTCGGTGGTCAGCGGGGAAAGCCGCGCTTTCCCTGCCGAGGGCCTGGTTCGATTTTCGGCCATAGTGGTGGGTGGCATCGGGCATCGAATTTTTTTTTTTTTTGTATTGGATTAATTTGATAGTATTTTAATTTGTAAATGTTAATATTTTAATTGTATTTATTTATTTTTTATTTTTTTATAATTATTTATTATTTTTATTCTTATTTATGATTTTATTATTTATTATTTGTATAAATATTATATTAATGTCTTATTTTATGTTTTGTTTTTTTTTTTGATGATTTTGATTTAATTTTAATTAGTTAATGTTATAAATAATTTAATTGTATATATTTTTATTTTAATTATTTGTGTGTGTATGTATTTTGTGTAATGTTATTATAATAGAGTGAATTTTTGCCATTGAGAAAGATGGAGGAATGAGGCGCTAATGTGATTGGTCGCTGTGTATTTTCAAAAATGGCGCCGTGATTGTGGCGCCTTCCCATAGGGATACATGGAGGAATGAGGCGCTAATGTGATTGGTCGCTGTACATAGCGGTTTGCTTTCCCTGCCGAGCACCTGGTTCGATTTTCGGCCACGCCGTTCGGGAGGGTGAAAGTCTGTAGCTCCGCCCCGGTGTGTTGTGATTGGACAGTGGCAACTTCACAGAGTAGCGCTGTGATTCCGATTGGTGGGCGCTCAGCTGGGAAAGCCGCGCTTTCCCTGCCGAGCGCCTGGTTCGATTTTCGGCCATAGTGGTCGGCGGCATCGGGGTCGCCGCTTTTACCGCGGAGCGCCGTGCTTGGAGCGGCGAACTCGGCGCCAAATTGTGGGAGTGTGTGGGAGTCTATGGCGGTGCTCAGCGGGGAAAGTGCTGAGCGCCGCCACACACTCCCACACACTTCCACAATTCGGCCCCGAGTTCGGCGCTCCAAGCACGGCGCTCCGCGGTAAAAGTGGCGACCCCGATGCCGACGACCACTATGGCCGAAAATCGAACCAGGCGCTCGGCAGGGAAAGCGCCGCTTTCCCCGCTGAGCGCCCACCAATCGGAATCACAGCTCTACTCTGTGAAGTTGCCGCTGTCCAATCACAACACACCGGGGCGGAGCTACAGACTTCCACCCTCCCGAACGGCGTGGCCGAAAATTGAACCAGGCGCTCGGCAGGGAAAGCGCCGCTTTCCACGCTGAGCGCCGACCAATCGGATTCACGGCGCCATGTTTATGAAGTTTCCGCTGCCCAATCCCACAGCGGCTGGCGTCTGCCGCCATTTTATGAATGAACATTTCGCGTCCGCTATCTTAGAGCGCGAAATTTGAATTTTTGCACTATTTAAAACCTAAAAAGCTGTTTTCACAGTACAATCTCACATCAGAGTATATATTCCTAATGCCTATGCTTATATTAACCCCTTCTTTATACAAATTTCTTATGAGCTACATTTCACCATATTGACCTGTTTTTTTAATACCTTTTTAACCCCTTCTATTCTATTTGAGCTCTACTTGCTATCTCACTATGTGCTGTACTAAGGCCATTTCTACATTAACCTCTTCTATGCCATTTGCATTTTAATTTTCTGTCACACTGTTTTATAGGGTTCAAACTGCTACATTAACCCCTTCCATTCTGTTTGCTATTCACTAACTGTGTCACTATGTGCTGTACTCATGACATTTGAAAATTAACCTCTTCTATACCATTTGTTATTTATTTTCTCATCCACACTGTTTTATAGGAGTGCAAGTAGTAGTATTTTGTACGCGTGCCAGTGGTACATTTACCCCTTACAGACTGTTCTTTATTTTATTTCTACTTAGGAGTGTGTCGTTAGACTGTTAGGAGTACATTAACCCATTATATGCCATTTTGATTATATTTCATACTAATGAGTCTGTAGGACTACTACCTGTCTTATATTTAACAGTTTGGATGTAATGCTACCTTACCACTGCCTTATTGTCGTGCCAGTGGGACATTAACTACTTTTACATACCAAATATATTGGTTGCATGGCATTTTGCACTATATGATCGACTGGGGCCCCTTTCACACGCGCGTTGTACATGCAGATTTACATAATTCCATAACGTGGTAATATTCACGCAAGTTCCCCATACCCGCCACCAGGGGTGCAGTTGTGTAAGGTCCCGCTACATCACCGGATTAATGTTCATTTTTACATTGACCTGCCTGTTTCACCATGTACTGCGGAAGTTGCCTTATTTCTTTTTTCACCCTGCTTGGTCACATTGCGCCATTTGACGCTCGCCACTAATGCCGCTATTTCCCCAACTGCAGAGAGAAAAATAAAAACCACTACTTCCGCAATAATCACAAAACTCTAAGTTCAAGGTAAAAATGAACGCTACCTCTGCCATTTTGCCCCAACTTCTGCAACTCAACCCCTGCTGGCGGTTATGCGGAACTTGCCGTCATATCGGTACTTTAACCGCTTTTTTTACAATGTTGGAACTCTGCATTTACAACGCGCGTCTGAAAGGGCCCTTACATCCATTTGTCTTGCCTTCAAGTCTCTTTTTAAGGACTTTAAACACACTGATTTCCATTCACAACTCCATACTGTAAACATCATTAAATATTTGTTTCGTACTTTAAAGAAGTCCATGATTTGCTTTTCACAGGTTATTGAAATACACACTTTCCTTTTATTGTTTTTGCCTATTTAGACATAGTTATTATTGATTGTTTCCTTAACTAACACACTCTAGCTCATTTTGGATTGGATTCACTGCCTATTCTTACGAAGATGAGCTCTCCAACAAAAAATATCACTCTTGCCAAGGAGGCTGCATCTACGCCTAAGAAGAAGCGTGCAGAGGAGACTTCGGAAGAGAGACGTCTTCGGTTAGATCGTGCTAAGGCTGCTAAAGCGAAACGCATTGCAGAGGAGACTTCGGAAGAGAGACATCTTCGGTTAGATCGTGCTAAGGCTGCTAAAGCCAAACGCACTGCAGAGGAGACTTCGGAAGAGAGACGTCTTCGGTTACATCGTGTTAAGGCTGCTCAGGCGAAACGCATTGCAAAAGAGACTTCGGAAGAGAGACGTCTTCGGTTAGATCGTGCTAAGGCTGCTAAAGCGATACGCATTGCCAAACTCTCTTCTCCACTGAGACGTTTTCGATTGGATGCTGCGAAGGCTGCTTTGAAGAAACGTATTTCTGAACTGTCTTCCGAAGAAAGAAGCCAACGAATGGCAAAAAGAGCCATGGCTCAGCGTCGCAGACGCAAACAACAACAACTTAGAGCCACTGAAGAACCGTCTGACAAAGATACTACTCCTGCCTCTTCGTCTACTGACATTCTACAAAGTGAACAGCCTTTAACACCTCCCATGACCTCCATGGGAAAAAAAAAAGCAAAGGTTGACAAGGAGGCTGTGCATATACGCAAGAAGTGTGCGGAGGAGAATTCTGAAGAAAGACGACTTTGCTTGGACAAGGAAAAGGCTGCTTTGAAGACACGGCTTTCAAAAGAGTCTTTGGAAGGAAGGAACGATTAGGCAAAAAATCAATGGCTGCGCGTCAAAGACGCAAACAACAAAAGTTAATGCCTACAGGAGATCCGTCTGATCCTCATACTGCTGCCACCTCTTCGTCTGACCCTCATACTGCTGCCACCGCTTCGTCTGATCCTCATACTGCTGCCACCTCTTCGTCTGATCCTCATACTGCTGCCACCTCTTCGTCTGATCCTCATACTGCTGCCACCTCTTCTTCTACTGTGTTAACTACAACTGAACAGCCTTTACCACATCGCAAGGCCACATGTAAACGAAAACACTCTGCTGAGGAGACGCCATACAGCAAACAGTATAAAATTATGAGGCTTAAAAGGACAAGACAGATACGTCAAGATACGGAGTCTCCTACGTCTAAACAAGTCCGCTTGACCCATTTGGCTGCATCACGTCGTGACCTACGCAACAGTTCTTCTTCCACTTCAACATTGCAAGAGGCAGAACGGAATATATATTCAACTTCTTCATTTATGGAATGTGTTGAATCTACGTCCCTTCCACGTCTCATCTATGTAGGATTACACAATAAAAATCTACGTTTGTTATCTACACCTCTCCTATATCCAATGGCATTTACTGATCAGGATCATGCTATTCTAGAACATACCTGTGGTTCCATGAAGTTAATATGTGAACATTGTGAGGCTCTGCATTTTACTGCCGAACGCCCATCAGATCAACAGTTTAGTCTTTGTTGCCACAAGGGAAAAGTAAAGGTACCATTACCTCAATACCCGGAGGTCTTCCAATGCCTGCTGAAAGGAGAGAGTGAGTACAGTTGAAATTTGATGGAGAATATCAGGAGCATTAATAGTTCTTTTGCTTTTGCCTCCATGGGTGCCTATGTTTCTCTACCACCTGGACACGGCCCTTACTGTTTCCGTATTCATGGGCAAATTTATCATCGCACTGGAACACTGCATCCTGCTCAAAATCAACCTCCAGCATATGCACAACTCTACATTTTAGATACTGCAAGCGCTATAGAACAACGGCTACAGTCTCCAGAAAATGTTAAATGTCATCCTACTTTAATGAGTATCATTGCTCTTCAATTGGATAATATTAATCCCTTTGTTTCGGCCTACAAAATGCTACGTGACGTTGAATTAGAAGAACAACAGAAGGCAGTAGAACATGGCACCGTCATGCCAAATATTATCATGGCCATTAAACAAGACAGACAGCAAGACCCTAGACGCTATAACAATCCTACTGTCAATGAAGTTGCTGTGGTCTTTGAAAATGCTGATGGAGAGCCACCATTCAATAGAGACATTTTAATTCATTTGAAACCTGATCCAAATAACCCCTTGGCCCCAAAAACACAGCTAGTCAGTATTCTACACAGCAATTTAGATGCATTACTCTATCCCTTATTTTTCCCTCATGGAGAACAAGGCTGGCATGAGGGACTTAAGCATCAAGGCCAAAGTCCACGCAGGGTTACACAGCTCCAGTATTACTGCTATTTGTTGTCTGTACGGAATCGGTTCAATCCTGTCCTGAATGGTGGCAAACTAACACAGCAGTACTTAGTGGATGCGTATGTGAAAATCGAGGCTAATCGCTTAAATTTTATCCGTCAACACCAAAAGGATTTAAAAGTAGAGGATTATTGCGTACTCCAGGAACATCTCCAGAAAAAATCCATTGAGAAAGGTATTCCCATTGGCAAGACGGTCATTTTACCATCTTCCTTTGAAGGCAGTCCAAGAAACATGCAGCAACGCTATCAGGATGCCATGGCTATTGTGACTAAATTTGGACGACCGGATCTTTTTGTAACCATGACCTGTAATCCTAAATGGAGGGAGATTACAAACAATTTAGAGCCATGGCAGCGTGTGGAACATAGACCTGATTTAGTCGCCCGTGTCTTCAGAATTAAACTGGAAGCCCTATTAAAAGACATTAACACTGGATTATTTGGCAAAGTTTGTGCAATGGTTCAAGTTATTGAATTCCAAAAGCGTGGCCTACCACACGCTCACATTTTGATCATTCTGGATAGCAAATCCAAACTAAGAACTGAGGTTGAAGTGGATAATATAGTTTGGGCTGAAATCCCTGATCCAGCAGAATACCCTGTGCTCCATCAAATTGTGATGCAACACATGATTCATGGACCCTGTGGACAACACAACCCCAATTCTCCATGTATGGATCTTGGAAAGTGTAAGAAAGGTTTTCCTAAAGATTTCCAAATGGGGCGTGGCTTAGCGGACGTGCCAGGGAGAGCTCCCGCTGAGCCTTTGCTATTATCCTGATTGGTGCTGTTCTTCTCTGCATCGGAGAGAGCCCATCGGAGAGGGGAACCTGCCCTGCACCCGGAGCGCACTCCCGGAGCCGCCGCTGAAGCCTTATGACCCGCAGACGCCAGCAGGACGCGGGAGCTGGTGGAGGGAGCGGGACGCAAGATGGCGTCGCCGCGCGCATGGAGGCCGAGAAGGAGAACGCGGCCTGCCGGAGGCGCATGGCGGCGGCTGCGAAGCTGCAGCGATTCGCCCACGGTGGTGATGCAGCAGAGGTGGGTGAGGAGGAACATGATGGCCGGGAAGAGGAGGATGGAGGTCGATCTGAGGGTGGCATGGAGGGGAGCGGAGAGGCTGCAGCAAGGGAGGATGAGATGGTGGAACAACAGCAGGGACAGGAAATACCAGAGGAGCCCACAATGAAGGACTTATTTTCCCTAATAACATCCATGAAGTCCACCCTGAACACTGTGGCCACTAATGTACAGGGCCTGCAAGGAGAGATTGCTGCTATTAAGGGGACATTAAAGAAGTCTGATATTAGGATGACTGAAATGGAGGGCAGAGTCAGTGCTACAGAGGACAGAGTGCAGCAGCTGCAAAGATCTGATTCCAGAAAGGATAAACTGCTGGCTGAAACTATAGCAAAAAACGATGATCTGGAAAACAGATCTAGAAGGAACAATTTAAGGATAGTGGGGTTCCCTGAAAAGCAGAGGGAAGGGACCCCACTGCCTTCATAGAACAATGGCTGAAAGATAAGATTGGTGAATCATCACTGACCAAGGTGTATGCTGTTGAACGAGCTCATAGGGTGCCGATGCAACCACCAGGATCAGAGCCACGTACTATCCTAGCCTGGATTCTAAATTATAGGGACAGAGACATTATACTGAGGAAGGCACGAGACGCAGAGGATATGTCATATAACGGTCAGGACATTGCAATATACCCGGATTATTCACCCACAGTGCAGAAACAGAGGAAGCAATTTACTGCAGTGAAGAAGAGATTGAGAGACATGGGATTACAGTATGCTATGTTCTTTCCAGCCAAACTGCGGGTGGAGGCCATGGGGAAAGCGCAGTTTTTTCTTTCGCCGGAGGATGCGAATAATTGGTTGGACACATTCTAAGCGTCTAAGAGCACACGACGGATGAGAGACATTCTATCGAGTTATGAGTCATGACTGAATTCTCTGCTCGAGACGAGTGAGCTGGTCTATCTGTTGGAAACTGCTTGAGGCACCTCTGGGAGATCTACGTGTCTTTGTGGCTATATTCTATATGTGGTTTTATCTTTTTACATATAACTTTTTTCTTATTATTATATTGCGCTCATTTTTTCCTTTTCTAGGTGAACTTTATATTGACGTGGGATCCTTAAGGGGATGGGCCAGCTAATATGCTTGCATACTTGGTATAGGCTTGCAATATGGCCCAAATGTTTAGTCCTGTTTATTGTTCTCTTTTTCTCCTTTTAGGTGACCTACGGGATTTTTGTTATGATGATATGTACTGTATTTTATGGATGTGGAGAGACGGGAGTTTATCTAGGGGTGATTATTGTTAATTGGGAGGGAGGATATGCTCAGAATTACCGATATTACTTTAAAATAATTTTATATAAGGTTCATTAAGGCGGGAGAAATGCGGCAGGGAGTGGTACAGATGCTTCCGGCTGAGATCTGGAGACCCGCGTTGCAAGGGAGTGACGCATGTTTTTGGTTACTAGGGGGTTGGCAGGGGGAAGGGGGGGGGGAAGTACAGGAAGTTGGAAAAGGGAAGGGACCAAGCGGTGGAGAAATTACAATAGACTATTGTACTGGTTTGACTTCAGACTAACTGATGGCATTCAGTAAAGTGCTTAGCTGGAATGTGAGAGGGCTATCTGACGCTACCAAGAGGGCCGCAGTGTTTCAATATATCCTGGATCAGAAGCCCGCAATGATCTGCCTATTAGAAACTCATATGGTAGAAGATAAACTAGACCTCCTGCGAAAAAGGTGGCTACAGGAATCTTATCATTCCACATATTCTACGTACTCCAGAGGAGTCTCTGTGCTGATACCTAGAACGACTAAATACGAGGAGGTGAAGACGCGCATTGATGGGGATGGGCAATATGTCATTGTGATCTGTAGACTTCAAGGGTGCTTGATAGCTGTGGTGGCGTTATATATTCCGCCGCCATACTCCAGTGGAAAGATTAAAGAAATTATGGAGTGGCTGGGACACATGGGAGATATACCGGTGCTTCTGGTGGGAGATCTGAATAATGTACAGGATGAGTATTGGGACAGGTTTCGAAGTAGTCATCACAGAACTAGTGGACGTAGTACACCCTTTGGGTTACTCCTTGGAGAATTGGGACTCAGGGATGTTTGGAGGGTACGGAATCCTGAGGTGAGATGCTATTCTTGCTATTCGACTACCTATAACACTCTCTCACGTATTGACATGGCTTTAGGGAACGACCGCATAGACGAGCTTGTCTTGACTGTGGAGTATCTTCCCAGGGTCCTCTCTGACCATAAACCGATATGTGTGTCCATAAGACTGGGGGAACAACTGACGGGGAACAGATTACACTGGAAGCTACATCCAATGTGGCTACAATCTATTGATATGGAGCAAATAGAACGACTAGGGAATTTTTTTAATTTAATGCTGGGTCCGCTGCGCCATCCGTAGTTTGGGATACTATGAAAGCTTACTTGAGGGGAATATTGTCTAAAGAGGTAAACCTGCGTAAATCCAAGACAAGATTAGGAGAGGAGATAAAAGTAAAAATGGTGAAGGAGGCGGAAGAGGCCTTACTAATGGGAGGGGATAGTGGCCTTGCGTCCAGATTGTGTGATGTCCAGGCGGATTTAGATGCATTTCTGCTTGATAAATCAACTAAGCGGAATGAGTTTAGACGTATGGCATATTTTGCTGAGGGAGAGGCGGTTGGACATCTATTGTCCCTGGTGGCTTCGGCACAGAGGAAAACCCCATTTGTCTACTCACTAACTGACTCTGATGGAGTCAAAATAACGAACTCAGCTGGCATTGGGGAAGTATTTCGGGAATTCTATGAATCGCTATATTCCTCTGGGGCGGAGGTTGACACGGACGGGATGGAGGACTACTTGGATGGTCTGAACCTGCCGAGGTTATCTGAAGGAGACAGGGCTATGCTGGAGGCATCAATAACGAGCGAGGAACTTAGTGTGGCATTGTTGTCTATGGCTAACGATAAGGCACCGGGGGCTGATGGGTTGCCGGTTGAACTTTATAAAAGACTTGAGGAGGTACTGTTACCTAAGTTGCTGGAGGTACTCGAATGCTCCAGAGAGGACGGGATATTACCAAGGTCCATGCGAGAGGCGACGATTGTGGTATTGCCGAAGGAGGGCAAGGACCTTGGGTTGCCAGATTCTTATAGGCCGATTTCTCTGCTACCCGTTGATGTTAAAATTCTTGCTAAAACAATAGTCAATAGATTGACAGGGGTGATAAGCTCCTTGGTGCACCTGGATCAGTCTGGGTTTATGCCTAGTAGATCTACTGCAATAAACCTACGGAGACTGTTTTTGAACCTACAACTGCCAGCTGACAACATGGGTAGGAGAGTAATAGCCTCATTGGATGCCCAAAAGGCATTTGACTGTGTGAACTGGCAATTCCTGTGGAAAGTGTTGGATGCCATGGGATTTGGCCCAGGTTTTGTATCATGGATACGATTACTATATACCCAACCGGAGGCCAGAGTAAGAGTTAATGGGGCACTTTTTGGGCCGATCATGCTACAAAGGGGTACTCGACAGGGATGCCCGCTTTCCCCACTGCTGTTTGCTCTCGTTGTGGAACCACTTGCGGAAAAATTGAGAAGAGATACGGAAGTTGTTGGCTTCCGATATGGGAGGGTGGAGGAACGAATAGCAATGTACGCAGATGATATTCTATTATTTCTGCAGGACTCGGGTGCTTCCATGACGAGAGCCATGTGGCTTATTGAACAATATGGTTATATGTCTGGGCTTAAGATCAACTGGAATAAATCTACCCTGTTTCCAGTGGATGAAGGGGTTTCGGCGGTGGTAGAAAGCGGGGGCCTCAAAGTAGTGGATAGGTTTAAATATCTGGGATTATTGGTATCAACTCCTGTTACACAGTATTTGGATTTAAATCTGGGACCGGTCCTAGAGGTTATTAAAGATAAGATGAAGGCGTGGAATAGGCTGCACCTGTCTGTGGTGGGAAGGGTGAACTTAATAAAGATGGTGCTGATGCCTAAGTTACTATATGTTTTCCACAATGCCCCGATCTCTATTCCACAGTCTAGGTTTAAACATATCAATTCGTTGTTCCGTGGGTTGATTTGGGGTAAGAGGTTGGCAAGGCTGAGATTGGAACTTCTTCAGCGACCTAAAGACGAGGGTGGACTGGCCCTACCAAATCCCTATCTATACTATGTGGCGGCGCAGTCTCAACATATGAGAGGATGGACGCAAAAAGCGGCTCAGCCTTCTATTCAAAATGTTATAGAGGGGGTGACTAATAGGTGCCCGTTAATATTTGGGGTGGAAGATGGGACATTTCAAATACTGGGGAAACAATGCCCGACTATTCGGCTAATACATGTTATCTGGGATAAGTTGAAGAGGCTCCGAGGGGTGGAAGGATTGACGGACTATTCCCCGCTATGGCATAATTCCAACCTTCCGGAGATAGAAAAGCTGGGATGCCTGGGGGTGTGGAGAGACCGGGGCATAGTCTTGGCAAAACATGTCCTGGATGGACAGACGCTTAAGTCATTTTTGAGACTACGGGACGAATTTGGGCTGAGAGAGACAGGGATATTTCAGTACTTGCAAATGAGGCATGCTGTGAGGGCACAAGCAAAACAGAGGGTACTGACGATCCAGACGGATCTTGTACTAGACTATGTGTGTGAAGGAGGTCCCACGAAAGGAGTAATAGCAACCACATATCGGGACATTTTACACACGTTTTTGCTACAACATCCGTCTAATGCTAAGCTGAGATGGGAACAGGAGGTTGGGACAATAGAAGATGACCAATGGGACTCTATTTTAGAGTGGGTACCGAAACAATCAATATGTGAACCAGGCAGGCTATCTCAACTTTATATTTTATACAGGGTGTACCGTACCCCAGAATTCTTACATAAGATAGCATTAGATTTTAAATGTAAATGTCCCAGATGTCGGGGGGAACCGGCGGATCTGCTCCACATGTTGTGGTACTGCCCAAAACTGAGTGGTTATTGGATAAGGGTGTTAAACAGAGTGGAGGGTGCGTATAGTTGTGTAGTGCCTAGGGATCTGATAGTGTGCATATTAGGATATGTGGATGAAATCCAGACAGAGGAATTTTCATAGACTGCCATAGCCAGGCTACTCTATATAGCACGAAAGTTAGTCGGCATTGGATTGATGCAGAACCACAATCGAGACAGGAATTTATGGAACAAGCAAAATATGTTTCTCTTATGGAAAGAGGGGTATACCGGAAAAGGGGTAAACTAGACTGTTATGAGAGAATTTGGTCACCGTGGCTCACCTACGGGAGGGGATGAGTTTCTAACCAGGGGGGAAGCGTCTTCTATATAATGGGATAGAGGGGATTGAGTTGAAGTCTGTATTTGTTTCAAATGTACGTGCAACACAGTATCACCGCTTGGCTCGAAGGGGGAGGGGTGGGAGATATTGGGGGGGAGGGTGAGGGAGTTCATGGGTTTGTATTGTTTATGGAAAATATGGGGAAAATTACCTGAGGCAAATGTAAATGAATGTACTGTGAAATACCATGTTGGATGTTTTGTCAATAAAAATATATTTGATTTAAAAAAAAAAAAAGATTTCCAAACAAAAACAGTCTTAGCTGAGGATGCATACCCTACTTATCAAAGAAAGGAAGGATCATCCTTTGAACACCATTCAAAGATGATTGATAATTCTTGGGTTGTTCCCTATAACCCTTTCCTACTATTAAAATACAAGTGTCATATTAATGTTGAGGTATGTGCTTCCATTCAAAGTGTTAAATACCTATTCAAATATGTCTACAAAGGACATGATAAAGCCAATCTTGAAATTTGCCAAAGCAATATCCACCATGATGAAACACATCAATTCATGGATTCAAGATACGTGAGTGCACCGGAGGCAGCTTGGCGAATATTTGCTTACCCGATGCATAGACAATCGCACTCCATTATTCGCCTTGCCGTACATCTCCCACATTCTCAACCACTTTATTTTCATGAGGATGACTCTGTTGACAACATCAGTTACACAATGCACAGAAAATCTACTCTCATGGCCTACTTTGAGCTGAATGAGAATGACCCGCATGCTCATGATTACTTATACCGCCAAATTCCAGAGCACTATGTTTGGAAACAAGGTGCATGGGAAATTAGAAAGCGAGGAGGTTCTTCAGTGATTGGAAGAATGTATACTGTCAGTATGAAAGAACAAGAACGGTACTATTTAAGGTTGTTGTTACTGCATGTCAAAGGAGCAACAAGTTTTGACAACATTAAGACTGTTAATGAAGTCACATACCCAACTTTTAAAGAGGCGGCATTAGCCCTTGGATTGCTCTTCGATGACAGTGTTTGGAGAAATACTTTATTGGATGCCTGTGTTCTCAACATGCCTGCACAGCTTTGTGATATGTTTGCATATATATGTATTTTTGGTCCTCCAGCTCATCCATTGGAGTTGTGGCAAGAATTTAAACAAGACTTTATCCAAGACTACTGCCATGCATATCACTCCAACACTGAGGAGTGTGAGAATTGTGAAGGATATGCAATGACAGATGTCCAAAATGTTCTAAAATTTCATGGCAAAACTTTTACTGATTTTAATCTACTACGACCAAAAAGAAAGCCACACATGGCCCCACAATACAACAAGGATGAGGAGTTAAGAAGAGCTCAGCAAATGAAAGCTACTTTAAATGACCAACAACTTTTGGCCTATAATGCTATCAATGAAGCTTTACACGATAGAAGTCTACAACCTAAGTGCTTTTTCATCGATGGCCCAGGTGGCAGTGGGAAAACATACCTGTATGATTTATTAATTCATGAACTAAGAGAAGGCGAAATTGTCTCACCTGCAGCCAATACAGGGATTGCAGCTAACTTACTGCAAGGAGGAAGAACCATCCATTCGCTTTACGGCATACCAATTCCAATAAATGAAACATCCGTTTCCAGAATTAAAAATGATACAGATGCTGCACAACATTTGAAAAGTACCAAACTTTTCATTATTGACGAGTCCACTCTGTTATCTAAATATGCATTGCATGTGATAGATCAACTTTTACGGGATGTCATGACAACAGATATCTCCAAGAAAAATACAACACCTTTTGGAGGGAAAGTCATTGTTCTGGGAGGAGACTTTCGACAGTGTCTGCCTATCATCCCACATGGTACAAGAACTGACATTATAGAGAGTTGTATTAAATACTCACGACAATGGCAGCTTTTCACTCAATTGCCACTCTTCAACAACATGCGTTCCATTGATCCTGATTATAGCAGTTGGTTACTTCAACTGGGAAATGGTGAATTGTCCAATGATTTCAACCTTGGAGATGATATCATTGAAATCCCACAAGACATGATCTGCACTGGCTCACTCATACTTGCTATATTTGGTGAAAACATTCTCATTGATGTACATAACAATGAAAGCATTCAGATTGCTGCATCACATGCCATTCTTTGTCCTAAAAATGACCATGTGGATATGGTGAACTCTAAGGTTATGGATTGCATTGCTGGTGAATACACTGAATACATTAGTGATGATTCCATTGATCCTGATGAGACTGAAGATCCAGACCAATATCCAGTGGAATTTTTAAATTCACTCACACCAACGGGAATGCCTTCTCATCGCCTCAAATTAAAAATCGGCACCATTGTCATGCTTTTGCGCAACTTTAACAGCAGAAAAGGTCTTTGCAATGGGACTCGCTTGATTGTCATCGCTTTGTTTGACAATATGATTCAAGCAAAAGTCATTACTGGGTCTGCAGAAGGAAATGTGGTGTTTATTCCAAGGATTGATTTATCTCCATCAGAGACTGGCTTACCTTTCAAGTTAAGACGTCGACAATTTCCCGTGAAGCCTGCTTTTGCCATGACCATCAACAAATCCCAAGGCCAAACACTGGAGAAAGTGAGGGATTTTTTTGCCAGAACCCGTTTTTGGACATGGACAGTTATATGTGGCTTTTTCACGAGTGAAAAGACGATGCAGTGTTAAGGTGAAAGTGCTGGATACACCCATTCAAGGCAAATTGCTGCCCAATAGTGAAAAACTCTTTACTAAAAATATTGTCTATAAGAATATTTTATTTTAAATTCTTTAGATACATATTAGATTTAGATACATAGTTACTTTCTAATTAAACACAAATATTACAATAAATTAGTTTAGCCATAGATGTATAGGAATAGAAAAAAACAAAAATACCCAAAAAATTAGTTTAGTTATAGATAAAGACATTATAATTAGTTACTAGTCTAGAATCTGTATATAATTTTTTTATGAGTTTTAAATAATAGACGTAAACACCAGATATATGACTAAGTAGGCGATGTAGGCAAAACTGTGAGGGTAGTAATATAGTGGAGGTGTAGAAAGAGTTAATGTCCGACTAACAGGACTATAACAGAGTAGGAACTTATAATGATATGAAAAATGTTATTGAAGGAGTTAATGTCCCACAGGCACTCCCACAACAGACTCAGCGCTGTAAATTATATCCAAAATGGTGTTCAAGGGGTTAATGTAGCAGTGGCAGTAGTTATAAACACTACCAAATATGCAGTTAATGCTGAACTGGTATATAATGGGTTAATTTCGGAGTGTCATTACAACTATACCCTGTGTAATAGAAATAACAGCAATAATGGAATATAAGGGGTTAATGTTTCTACTGGGAGTAGTAATAGAGACTACAAAGTATGGAGTTAAGGGAGAAATGGTATAGAAGGGGTTAACTTTGTAGTGGCAGTACAACTACACACTGTGTTATAGAAATTACAGATAAAACGGAAAGTAAGGGGTTAATGTTGCTACTGTCATGAGTATAATGAGAGAAGCGCCTCACTGGCCATTGAGATACATGGAGGACTTTGAGTTTGAAATTTAGTGGTGTAAGTGAGGCGCGAAGGTCATTGGTCGGTGTGTGCTGGCGCCGACCAATGAGCTTGGCGCCTCACTTAAAGGAGAGAGGGAGAGGGATTTACTAATAGGGGAGTGCGGTGAAATGAATTGTGTGTATAGAGGTGGCTCAGTGGTCAGCAGTGAGCGCGGCGGCGGCTCAGTGGTCAGCAGTGAGCGCGGCGGCGGCTCAGTGGTCAGCAGTGAGCGCGGCTGCGGCTCAGTGGTCAGCAGTGAGCGCGGCGGCGGCTCAGTGGTCAGCAGTGAGCGCGGCGGCGGCTCAGTGGTCACAGTGAGCGCGGCGGCGGCTCAGTGTTCAGCAGTGAGAGCGGCGGCGGCTCAGGTCAGCAGTGAGCCGGCGGCGGCTCAGTGGTCAGCAGGAGCGCGGCGGCGGCTCAGTGGTCAGCGTGCTGAGCGGCGGCTCAGTGGTCAGCACTGAGCGCGGCGGCTCAGTGGTCAGCACTGAGCGCGGCGGCTCAGTGGTCAGCACTGAGTGCGGCGGCTCAGTGGTCAGCAGTGAGAGCGCGGCGGCTCAGTGGTCAGCAGTGAGCGCGCGGCGGCTCAGTGGTCAGCAGTGAGCGCGGCGGCGGTCAGTGGTCAGCAGTGAGCGCGGCGGCGGCTCAGTGGTCAGCAGTGCTGACGCGGCGGCTCAGTGGTCAGCACTGAGCGTGGCGTCAGTGGTCAGCATGAGGCGGCGGCGGCTCAGTGGTCAGCATGAGCGCGGCGGCGGCTCAGTGGTCAGCACTGAGCGCGGCGGCGGCTCGTGGTCAGCACTGAGCGCGGCGGCTCGTGGTCGCACTGAGGCGGCGGCTCGAGTGGTCAGCATGAGCGCGGCGGCGGCTCAGTGGTCAGCACTGAGCGCGGCGGGCGGCTCAGTGGTCAGCAGTGAGCGCGGCGGCGGCTCAGTGTGTCAGCAGTGAGCGCGGGGCTCATGGTCAGATGGCTGCGCCAGTGGTCAGCACTGGCGGGCGGCTCAGTGGTCAGCAGTGAGCGCGGCGGCGGCTCAGTGGTCAGCAGTGAGCGGCGGCTCAGTGGTCAGCATGAGCGCGGCGGCTCAGTGGTCAGCACTGAGCGCGGCGGCTCAGTGGTCAGCACTGAGGCGGCGGCTCAGTGGTCAGCACTGAGAGGGGGCGGTCAGTGGTCAGCATGAGAGCGGCGGCTCAGTGGTCAGCACTGAGCGCGGGCGGCGCTCAGTGGTCAGCACTGGCGCGGCGGCGGCTCAGTGGTCAGCAGCTGAGCGCGGCGGCGGCTCAGTGGTTAGCACTGAGCGCGGCGGCTCAGTGGTCAGCACGTGCGCGGGCGGCGGCTCAGTGGTCAGCACTGAGCGCGGCGGCGGCTCAGTGGTCAGCACTGAGCGCGGCGGCGCTCAGTGGTCAGCACTGAGCGCGGCGGCGGCTCAGTGGTCAGCACTGAGGCGGCGGCGGCTCAGTGGTCAGCACTGAGCGCGGCGGCGGCTCAGTGGTCAGCACTGAGCGCGGCGGCGGCTCAGTGGTCAGCAGTGAGCGCGGCGGCGGCTCAGTGGTCAGCAGTGAGCGCGGCGGCTCAGTGGTCAGCATGAGCGCGCGGCTCAGTGGTCAGCACTGAGCGCGGCGGCGCTCAGTGGTCAGCAGTGTGAGCGGCGGCGGCTCAGTGGTCAGCTAGTGAGCGCGGCGGCTCAGTGGTCAGCACTGAGCGCGCAGGCGCGGGCTCAGTGGTCAGCACTGAGCGCGGCGGCTCAGTGGTCAGCACTGAGCGCGGCGGCTCAGTGGTCAGCACTGAGCGCGGCGGCGCTCAGTGGTCAGCACTGAGCGCGGCGGCTCAGTGGTCAGCACTGAGCGCGGCGGCGGCTCAGTGGTCAGCATGAGCGCGGCGGCGGCTCAGTGGTCAGCACTGAGCGCGGCGGCGGCTCAGTGGTCAGCACTGAGCGCGGCGGCTCAGTGGTCAGCATGGCGCGCGGCGGCTCAGTGGTCAGCATGAGCGCGGCGGCTCAGTGGTCAGCACTGAGCCGCGGCGCTCAGTGGTCAGCACTGAGCGCGGCGGCTCAGTGGTCAGCAGTGAGCGCGCGCGGCGGCTCAGTGGTCAGCACTGAGCGCGGGCGGCTCAGTGGTCAGCACTGCGCGGCGGGTCGTGCGCAGGCGCGCGCGTGGTCAGCACTGAGCGCGGCGGCTCAGTGGTCAGCACTGAGCGCGGCGGCTCAGTGGTCAGCACTGAGCGCGGCGGCGGCTCAGTGGTCAGCACTGGCGCGGCGGCGCTCAGTGGTCAGCACTGAGCGCGCGGCGGCTCAGTGGTCAGCACTGAGCGCGGCGGCTCAGTGGTCAGCACTGAGCGCGGCGCGCTCAGTGGTCAGCACTGAGGCGCGGCGGCTCAGTGGTCAGCATGAGCGCGGCGGCTCAGTGGTCAGCACTGAGCGCGGCGGCTCAGTGGTCAGCACTGAGCGCGGCGGCGGCTCAGTGGTCAGCACTGAGCGCGGCGCGGCTCAGTGGTCAGCACTGAGCGCGCGGCGGCTCAGTGGTCAGCATGAGCGCGGCGGCTCAGTGGTCAGCAGTGAGCGCGGCGGCTCAGTGGTCAGCACTGAGCGCGGCGGCTCAGTGGTCAGCACTGAGCGCGGCGGCGCTCAGTGGTCAGCAGTGACGCGGCGGCTCAGTGGTCAGCAGTGCTGACGCGGCGGCTCAGTGGTCAGCACTGAGCGCGGCGGCTCAGTGGTCAGCACTGAGCGCCGGCGGCTCAGTGGTCAGCACTGAGCGCGGCGGCTCAGTGGTCAGCACTGAGCGCGGCGGCTCAGTGGTCAGCACTGAGCGGCGGCGGCTCAGTGGTCAGCACTGAGCGCGGCGGCGGCTCAGTGGTCAGCACTGAGCGCGGCGGCGGCTCAGTGGTCAGCACTGAGCGCGGGCGGCTCAGTGGTCAGCACTGAGCGCGGCGGCTCAGTGGTCAGCAGTGAGCGCGGCGGCTCAGTGGTCAGCACTGAGCGCGGCGGCTCAGTGGTCAGCACTGAGCGCGGCGGCTCAGTGGTCAGCATGGAGCGCGGGCGGCTCAGTGGTCAGCAGCTGAGCGCGGCGGCTCAGTGGTCAGCACTGAGCGCGGCGGCTCAGTGGTCAGCATGAGCGCCGGCGGCTCAGTGGTCAGCACTGAGCGCGGCGGCTCAGTGGTCAGCACTGAGCGCGGCGGCTCAGTGGTCAGCAGTGAGCGCGGCGGCGGCTCAGTGGTCAGCACTGAGCGCGGCGGCTCAGTGGTCCAGCAGTGAGCGCGGCGGCTCAGTGGTCCAACAGTGAGCGCGGCGGCTCAGTGGTCCAGCAGTGAGCGCGGCGGCTCAGTGGTCAGCACTGAGCGCGGCGGCTCAGTGGTCAGCACTGAGCGCGGCGGCTCAGTGGTCCAGCACTGAGCGCGGCGGCTCAGTGGTCCAGCACTGAGCGCGGCGGCTCAGTGGTCAGCACTGAGCGCGGCGGCTCAGGGTCAGCACTGAGCGCGGCGGCTCAGTGGTCAGCACTGAGCGCGGCGGCTCAGTGGTCAGCACTGAGCGCGGCGGCTCAGTGCGGCGGCTCAGTGGTCAGCACTGAGCGCGGCGGCTTAGTGGTCAGCACTGAGCGCGGCGGCTCAGTGGTCAGCACTGAGCGCGGCGGCTCAGTGGTCAGCACTGAGCGCGGCGGCTCTGGGGTCAGCACTGAGCGCGGCTGCTCAGTGGTCAGCACTGAGCGCGGCGGCTCAGTGGTCAGCACTGAGCACGGCGGCTCAGTGGTCAGCACTGAGCGCGGCGGCTCAGTGGTCAGCGCAGGACGGCTGCTCAGTGGTCAGCGCAGGACGGCGGCTCTGTGGTCAGTGCAGGACGGGGGCTCTGTGGTCAGCGCAGGACGGGGGCACTGTGGTCAGCGCAGGACGGGGGCACTGTGGTCAGCGCAGGACGGGGGCACTGTGGTCAGCGCAGCGGCGTGGGCAGAGTGGTCAGCGCAGCGGCGTGGGCAGAGTGGGGGTCAGGGGGAAGAGTTGGGGGGGTCAGTGGTCAGAGTAGGGGGGTGAGTGGTCAGAGCAGGGTGAGGGGCAGAGTGGGGGGTCAGTGGGCAGAGTGGGGGGTCAGTGGGCAGAGTGGGGGTCAGTGGGCAGAGTGGGGGGTCAGGGGGAAGAGTTGGGGGGTCAGGGGGCAGGGGGCAGAGAAGGGGGGTGAGTGGTCAGAGCAGGGTGAGGGGCAGTGTGGGGGGTCAGTGGGCAGAGTGGGGGGTCAGTGGGCAGAGTGGAGGGGTCAGTGGGCAGAGTGGGGGGGTCAGTGGGCAGAGTGGGGGGTCAGTGGGCAGAGTTGGGGGGGTCAGTGGGCAGAGTGGGGGGTCAATGGGCAGAGTGGGGGGGTCAGTGGGCAGAGTGGGGGGGTCAGTGGGCAGAGTTGGGGGGGGTCAGTGGGCAGAGTGGGGGTCAGCGGTGCCCTCCTACCTTCACCTGCTTGTGTCGCGCTGTCACCACTGTGGAACGGGCCGGTGTTGATGACCAGCGGCGGCTCAGAGTACAAAGCCCCCAGCAGACACAGTGCCGGGGAGAAGGCCGGCATCACTGCCGGAAATAGAGCCGAGGAGGATGGGGCGGAGACTGGCACAGCAGTGATGAATGAGGAGTGGGGCGGTCTCCTCCGACGTGTCCCACTCACTCTGCTGGGGGAGTGGTGCGGACACGCCCCCTGGATACCCGACCGCGGCCTTAGTGACAGGGACAGGGGCTGCCTGCTTGCCTGCCTGAGAAGGTAGAAAAAAGCAGAGAATGCAGGGAAGAGTAGATTCCGCATTGACAATGTGTGTGGGCAGCGGTGGGACCCTGTAGTGGCACCGGCCCTGGCTTGATATATATAGTTGGCGTAGCGCACTTGCTGATATATATAGTTGGCGTAGCGCACTTCCGTTTGGCAGGCACGTCTTCGACAACGGAAGTAGCGCCGAATATGACGGAAGTGCGCTACGGCAATTATATATTAGATTAGATATAAAATAGTCATTTAAGATATATAGTCGTTAGTGTTCGTTTTCACTAAAAATATAGTGTATAAAAATATTTTACTTTAAAATCTTTAGATACATATTAGATTTAGATACATAGTTACTTTCTAATTAAACACAAATATTACAATAAATTAGTTTAGCCATAGATGTATAGGAATAAAATAAAAAAAAAATACAAAAAAATTAGTTTAGTTATAAAGTCATTATAATTACTTATTAGATATAAAATAGTAATTTAAGATATATAGTCATTAGTTTTTTAGCTTAGAAACATTCTTTTTATATTTCATAGTATATGTATATAAACACACATTTTGTAGTAGATTGTAGATGTGTATCATCTAAATGCTTGCATTTAGTGATAAGAACCTGAAGCTCCAGCAGTATAGCTGCTGAGAGATTTCATTTTCTTTTTACACAGGGTGAGGTTTTTGTAAACAGCTAAGAGACGGGTGGGACGCCTGTTCACACACATCTCTATCTCGAACTGTGTTCTGTACATATAAGTACATACATACATATAGGTACATATTTAGACACATAGGGAAAGAATAGACATTTTGATTTTAAATCTGAATTCTTCTGCTATTTGTGGAATTTTTAGTGGGAAAAAAGCAATTTTGCCACTTGCTGCCTAATGGTGACCTACAGCATTCTTACTGTAAGTTGCATGAAATGTATATGGAATTTGTGGTTTACTTGCGGCAGTTGCGGCACATGTGGTTTCGACAGTTTCAACCGCCAAAATCGCAGTTAGCTCTGATTTTTAGTGGTTGCATTTAGTGAACCTGTCGAAGCTGTGCTTGCCGTATTTACTGCAAGTTAACTGCAAGTTCCATATACATTACATGTTACTTGCTGAAAGTGAGCTGTAGGTAGGCCCTTTGGTGCCAAGTGCAGAAATTGTATTTTGTTATTCCACACCTTCTGCAAATAGCCGAAAAATATCTGATTTAAAAGGAGTCTAACTATTAATTATTAGGGATAGAGTAGAGTAGGTCCCACCAGCTGTAAGGCTACCTTCCCGTGGTTGGTGGGGAAACATGTACTGGCTAAATCATAGATTATTAACATTCATATATAAATTGAATATACGTTATCTGTACAAAACATCGGTGCCAGTATCTGTACGAAAAGCCTTGCCTTAGAATCATGACATGTACTACACTGACATATACCATACAAACATTGGTAGTTGATAGATAGATATCATGTCTTATGTGCATTATTGTCAAATTTGAATGAATAATGTCTTATGTCCATTATTGTCAAATTTGAATAATGTATATATGCATGCTAGACTCCCGATTCTTTAGAATCGGGCCGCCATCTTAGACATATAATGGACGACTTTGAGTTTCACATTTACTGATGAAAGTGAGGCGCTATTCTCATTGGTCGCCGGCAGCACACAGCGACCAATGAGAATAGCGCCTCACTTACAGCGGTAAATGTGAAACTCAAAATATTCCATGTATTTGAAGTATGGCACCATACAGCGCGGCGCTCTTCTGATCGGTCGCCGCCTTCAGCGCGCCGAACAATTGGAATAGCGGCGGCCGCTATGCCGCCATATTTGAAATATACTGAGTAAACTATACACAGATTCTACAATCCCGATGCAATCGCATCGGGCTCACAGCTAGTATATACATATATGCCCAAAAAATGGGGAACAACAAGGTAATGTCAATCACATATTATGAATATCAATACAGTGTAAATGATTTATTAGGTAGGTACATAGAGACAGCTTCATGTATGATCAAATATAGGGTCATTTCTTCATATAGCCATAATATTTCACATCTGTGTTTATTCCATCACTTCATAGATAGTATATGTGATGTGTATGTTCCATTCCACAGGTATAGCAACAGATAGACAACCCAGGCTAGAAATAAGAATAAAATAGTTAAAATAGGTTTATAAACAACAATATTTCAACCCTTATATATACACAGAATGTATGACAAGGTATATCAAAGAGGCGAGATTCATAGGAAGGGATAAAACTAATATTCTCGTTTAACCCCTCTGGTTGGACCGTATTCATGTCCAAATCCAGCGGGTTTCAAGTTGAGATAGCCTAGCTTTAACATCACCACCCCGGATGCCCAAATTAATCATGTCAATACCCCGCACTCTAAAATCCCTACTCATACAATTATGGAATTTTTTAAAATTCCTGGGTATTGTCTTCAATAGTGACTCATCATCGATTGTCTGGGCAGCTTCAATGCCCAAAATATGTTCTCTGACACAAACTTTTAACTGCCGGCTTGTAAGGCCTACGTATATCTTATTGCATGGGCATACACTATAATAAATCACCCCCCGAGATTGACAGGTGATACGGTGTTTGATCTTATAAATTTTAGACCCAGCAGAATCCATAAACGTATCAGACCTCTCCACATTGGGGCAAGCAACACATTTGCCGCATGGTATACACCCAACTGGCGATGGGAGATCACTAAAGAATGTTTTTTTCACAGATCCATTGTAATGGCTCTTAATGAGATGGTCACGCAGGTTTCTACCACATCTTATAGACATTTGTGGTCGAGGAGGTAATATTTTAGATAGTGTCCGATCAGCCAATAAGATATGCCATGATCTTTCAAGTGCTTTTCTCACCTTATCAAATGCATAATTATACTCAGTGGTGAAACGTATTGAGTTAGATTTATTTTGACCCGTATTTGAGTATAATAGTTGGTCACGTGTTGAGTATTTGGCCCTATTATAGGCTTTTTTTATTGATCTATTACTATAGCCACGTTCCACAAATCTATTTCTTAGATCTTTCGCCTGCTGTTCAAAAGCCATATCATCCGAGCACACCCTCCGTAATCGCAAAATTTGGCCCATCGGTACTGACCAGATCATATATTTGGGATGTGCAGACGAGGCATGCAACAGACTATTGGTCGATGTTGGCTTACGAAATAATTGAGTTTGTAAGCTCCCGTCAGTATCCATCCGCACAGTCAAATCCAGGAAATCCACCACAGTATCCGAACACGTGTTAAATGAACATTGCTGTCATTGGAGTTCAACATACCCACAAATTGATCCAATTCACCAATGCTCCCATGCCAAATGAAGAAGACATCATCGTTGACCGCCGCCCAAAACGGGACGCGGTCCATCGACACTCCCCCATCAGACATCAAGAGGTCCCTCTCCCACAGCCCCAGGAACAAGTTTGCATACGCCGGTGCAAACGAAGCACCCATAGCGGTTCCCTGGAGCTGCAGGTAGAAGGACCCCTTAATAGTAAAGAAGTTATGCGTGAGTGAGAACTCCAACAACAGCAACACAAAATCCGTCAGATCCTGCGGCAGATGCGACGTGCGGAGGAAATACCTAAACGCATGTAAACCATCGGCATGTTTTATGTTGGTATACAAAGACTCAACGTCAGCGCATACCATCAGTCCTTCATCACCCAGGGACACCCCATCAATTTTTCGCAAAAAATCCCCCGTATCCTTGGTAAATGATGGCAGGGACTCAACTATGGGCCTAAGGATAAAATCGATCCAATGGTTGATATTTTCCATAAAGTAGTTATTACCGGAGACTATCGGTCTCCCAGGTGGAGCCGTCAAACTCTTATGTAGTTTAGGTAACAAATATAGCTTGTGTTCATTGTGGATGATTGTGGAGTGATACAGCTGCTGTATTATACAGAAAATAATCAAAAGGAGGAAAGAAGTGGAGCCATATTTGCTTCAATTTTGCAGTAAAATGTCTAACTTTATTTGGAGACAGTTATCAAACACCAAGGTGCAGAAATAATGGTGCAATTGTTAAAAATACACAGCATTTATCCATATACAATAATGTATGCACATAGCAGGTTACATCATAATGCACAAACATAGGATAAGGTAAAAAGCTACTTCATTAGACTGGTGTAGTCAAATGAACAATAATGAGACAGCCATAATAATCCAAGTAAGGACTGGCAGCTCATAGTAAGTTATTGCAACACCCCATAAAGTGCAAAAAGGTTACATACAATAAGTGCATTCACATGTAGAACACATGGTGCTAGTGCAGGATGAGGAATTCAAACCCTCCATACCGGACTCCTTACGTACGTTTCGCTTGCTTTAGTTACGCATATGCTTCATCTAGAGGAGTAATGATACAAAGTATTTTGTGTGGCAGGGCACTGCAGAGCAGCTCAGACTATTTATGGACGAATTGAATAAAAATGATTTGAACATCAGACTCACTTATAAATTCAATAATTCATCAATTGACTTCTTGGACGTAAAAATTATGGTTGACGGTTCTGGACTGTTACAAACTAACGTATACCGAAAAGAGACGTCTGTGAACGCGTTGTTACATGCGTCATCAGCCCACACTCCATCTAATATATAATTGCCGTAGCGCACTTCCGTCATTTTCGGCGCTACTTCCGTCGTCGTGGACGTGGCTGCCAAACTTACGGAAGAGCGTTAGGGTCATCTCCCTCCACGCTCCCCGGTCTCCCCTCCACGCTCCATGCTCCCCTCCACGCTCCCCGGACTCCCCTCCATGCTTCACGCTCCCCGGTCTCCCCTCCACGCTCCCCGGAGATCTTGATAACCAAGGCCACAGTCGGGTAACTAAGGGGCGTGTCCGCACCACACACCCGGCCCCAGCTGCATCCATTAAGGTGTCTGCTGAGCCCAGGGGTGGCCGGAACAAGCCCAAGGGGACCACCCCAATCACACAATAATAGGCTGGATGCCACCTCCCCCTTAGATTCCTCACTGCTTCCAGGATCATGGCGTCACAAGGGAGGAACTGCGGTGCATGATGGGAGATGTAGTCTTCAGGGGACCGGAAATGCTGCAGAGCTGAGGAGACAGCTCTGATCACACACAGATAGAGAGGAGATCTGTGGCTTCTTCATACACAGTCTCCTGCACTGAAGAGTGAGATTATATGTGTGTGTGTATATACTATATATGTGTGTGTGTATACTGTATATATGTGTATACTGTATATGTGTGTGTGTATACTGTGTGTGTATACTGTATATGTGTACTGTATATGTGTCTGTGTATACTGTGTGTGTGTAAACTGTATGTGTGTGTGTATACTGTATGTGTGTGTGTATACTGTATATGTGTCTGTGTATACTGTATATGTGTCTGTGTATACTGTATATGTGTCTGTGTATACTGTATGTGTGTCTGTGTATAGTGTCTGTGTATAATGTATGTGTGTGTGTATACTGTGTGTGTATATTGTATGTGTGTATACTGTATATGTGTGTGTGTATACTGTATGTGTGTGTGTATATACTGTATATGTGTGTATAGTGTATGTGTGTGTGTATATACTGTATATGTGTGTGTGTATATACTGTATATGTGTGTATACTGTATATAGTGTATACTGTGTATGTATACTGTATATGTGTGTGTGTATACTCTATATGTGTATACTGTATATGTGTCTGTGTATACTGTATGTGTGTGTATACTGTATATGTCTCTGTGTATACTGTATGTGTGTGTGTAAACTATGTGTGTGTGTATACTGTATATGTGTGTGTATACTGTATGTGTGTACACTGTATGTGTGTGTATACTGTATGTGTGTATACTGTATATGTGTGGTATACTGTATATGTGTGTGTATACTGTATGTGTGTGTGTATACTGTATGTGTGTGTGTATACTGTGTGTTGTAACTGTAATGTGTGTATACTGTATGTGTGTGTGTATACTGTATGTGTGTGTGTATACTGTATGTGTGTGTATACTGTATATGTGTGTATACTGTATATGTGTGTGTATACTGTATATGTGTGTGTGTGTATGTGTGTGTGCATACTGTGTCTGTGTGTATACTGTGTGCGTATACTGTGTGTGTATACTGTATGTGTGTGTATACTGTATATGTGTGTGTATACTGTATATATGTGTATACTGTATATGTGTGTGTGTATACTTATGTGTATACTGTCTGTGTATACTGTGTGTGTCTATACTAAATATATGTGAATACTGAATATGTGTGTGTATAATCTATATGTGTGTATACTCTGTGTCTGTGTATACTGTATGTGTCTGTGTATACTATGTGTGTGTATACTGTATATGTGTGTTTGTACTGTATATGTGTGTATACTGTATGTGTGTGTATACTGTATATATGTGTGTGTGTGTGGGTATAATGTGTGTGTGTGTATACTGTATATGTGTGTATACTGTATGTTTGTGTTTACTCTATATGCGTGTGTATACTGTATATATGTGTGTCTGTATACTGTGTGTGTGTATACTGTATATGTGTGTATATACTGTATATGTGTGTATACTGTATGTGTGTGTATACTTTATGTGTGTGTATACTTTATGTGTGTGTCTACTGGATATATGTTGTATATTGTATATGTGTGTGTATACTATATATGTGTGTATTCTGTATGTGTGTGTATACTGTATATGTGTATACTGTATATAAATGTGTGAGTATACTATATGTGTGTGTATACTGTATGTGTGTGTATACTGTATGTGTGTACTGTATATGTGTTGTGTTTACTGTATATGTGTGTGTATACTGTGTGTATACTGTATGTGTGTGTGTATACTGTATGTGTGTACTCTGTATGTGTGTGTACTGTATGTTTGTGTATACTGTATATGTGTGTATACTGTATGTGTATACTGTCTGTGTGTGTATACTGTATGTGTCTGTATACTGTTGTGTGTGTATACTGTGCGTGTGTGTATACTGAATATGTCTATATACTATATATGTGTGTATTCTGTATGTGTGTGTATACTGTATGTGTGTGTGAGTATACTGTATATGTATGTATACTGTATGTGTGTATACTGTTTGTACTGTATATGTGTGTGTGTATACTGTGTGTGTATACTGGATGTGTGTGTATACTGTATATGTGTGTATATAACATATATGTGTATTCTGTATGTGTGTTTACTGTATGTGTGTGTGTGTATACTGTATATGTGTGTATACTGTGTGTGAATATACTGTTTGTGTGTATACTGTATATATGTGTGTGAGTATACTGTATGCGTGTGTATACTGTATGTTTGTGTATACTGTATATGTGTGTGTATACTGTATATGTGTGTGTATACTGTGGTGTGTGTATACTGTATGTGTGTGTGTACTGTATGTTTGTGTATACTGTATGTGTGTGTATACTGTATGTGTATACTGTGTATGTGTGTGTGTATACTGTATGTGTCTGTATACTGAATATGTGTGTGTATACTGTGTGTGTGTGTATACTGTATATGTGTGTATATACTGTATATGTGTGTATATACTGTATATGTGTGTATACTTTATGTGTGTGTATACTGTTTGTACTGTATATGTGTGTGTGTATACTGTTGTGTGTGTCTGTATACTGTATATGTGTGTGTGTATACTGTATATGTGTGTGTATCCAATATATAAAAGCCGAAGGCCACTTCCGAAAACCCGAAGGTTACTTCCGTGATGGCCTTCGGACCATAGTGGTGACGTCACCGCTGCGGGCTACAGGAAACGGCGGAAGAACGTTCCACTCTCGGAAGTTTCGCCCGCTCCTGCGGCCCCCCCCCGCGGCTGCTCCTGCCCCCCCACGGCTCCTGCGGCCCCCCCGCGGCTGCTCCTGCCCCCCCACGGCTCCTGCGGGCCCCCCCGCGGGTCGTCCTGCCCCCCCACCACTGCTCCAGGCCCCCCGCGGGTCGTCCTGCCCCCCCGCGGCTCCTGCGCCCCCCCCGCGGCTGCTCCTGCCCCCCCGCGCCCTTCGCGGGTCGTCCTGCCCCCCGCGGGTCGTCCTGCCCCCCGCGGGTCGTCCTGCCCCCCCGCGGCTCCTGCGCCCCCCCCCCGCGGCTGCTCCTGCCCCCCGCGCCCTTCGCGGGTCGTCCTGCCCCCCCGCGGGTCGTCCTGCCCCCCCTGCTTGCTTCTAATTAAAAAAAAAACAACTCAGAGGATACTCACCCGTCCGCCGGCGCCCTCCATCTACCTCCTCTAGCTCCATGCCTTGAGGACCTGTGGTTGCCTGGGATCACCTGATTGGTTTCCCAGGCACCAACAGGTCCTGCAAGCCGGCACACGCCTGTGTATCCTCTCATCCATCCTGCCCCTCCCCCTGCCACCACCATCCTGCCCCTGCCCCCCACCGGCTCCAACCTGCCCCCCTTCTCCCCTCCATAGCCCTCCCCCCAGCTCCATCCTGCCCCCCCCAGCTCTATCGTGCCCCCCCACCGGCTCCATCCTGCACCCCCCGCCAGCACCATCCTACCTCCCCACCGCCTCCATCCTGACCACCCCCACACCAGCTCCATCCTGGCCCCCCCGCCGCTCCATCCTGCCCCCCCTACACCAGCTCCATCCTGCCCCCACACCGCCTCCATCCTGCCCCACCGCCATCACCATCCTGCCCCCCCCGCTGGCTCCATCCTGCCCCCCCCACCACCTCCATCCTGCCCCCCCCGCCAGCTCCATCCTGCCCCCCCTCTGCCTCCATCCTGCCCCCCCCACACCAGCTCCATCCTGCCCCCCACCGGCTCCATCCTGCCCCCACTCCGCCTCGATCCTGCCCCCCGCCCGCTCCATCCTGCCCCCTCTACCGGCTGCATCCTGCCCCCCCCAGCAGCTCCATCCTGCCTCCCCGCCCACTCCATCCTGCTCCCCTCCCACACACCAGCTCCATCCTGCCCCCCCACCGGCTCCATCCTGCCCCCACGCTGCCTCCATCCTGCCCCCCCGCCATCACCATCCTGCCCCCTGCTGGCTCCATCCTGCCCCCCCCACCAGCTCCATCCTGCCCCCCCCACCAGCTCCATCCTACCCCCCCCACCAGCTCCATCCTGCCCCCCCACACACACCAGCTCCATCCTGCCCCCCCACACACACCAGCTCCATCCTGCCCTCCCCACCGCCTCCATCCTGCCCTCCCGCCAGCACCATCCTGCCCCCCCCGCCGGCTCCATCCTGACCCCCCCGCCGGCTCCATCCTGCCCCCCTCGCCGCCTCCATCCTGCTCCCCCCCCCCCCACACCAGCTCCATCTTGCCCCCCCTCCACACCAGCTCCATCCTGCCCCCCCACCGGCTACCGGCTCCATCCTGCCCCCCCTGCCATCAACATCCTGCCCCCCCTGCCATCAACATCCTGCCCCCCCCGCCGCCTCCATCCTGCCCCCCTGCTGCCTCCATCCTGCCCCCCCCTGCCGCCTCCATCCTGCCCCCCCCCCTCAGCTGCATCCTGCCCCCCTCACGCTGGCTCCATCCTAACCCCCCCGCCGCCTCCATTCTCCCCCCCACACCAGCTCCATCCTGCCCCCCCACATTGCCTTCATCCTGCCCCCCGCCGCCTCCATCCTGCCTCCCCCGCTGCCTCCATCCTGCCCCCCCCCTCGGCTGCATACTGCCCCCCGGCTGCATCCTGCCCCCCCGCCAGCTCCATCCTGCCCCGCTCGCTCCATCCTGCCCCCCCCGCCACCATCCTGTCCTGCTCCCTCCATCCTGCCCTGCTCGCTTCATCCTGCCCCCCTGCCACCATCTTGCCCCACCAGCACCATCCTGCCCCCCCCCGCCGGCTCCATCCTGCCCCCCCGCTACCATCCTGCCCCGCCGCCTCCATCCTGTCCCGCTCGCTCCATCCTGCCACCACTCCACCCCCGTCACCATCCTGCCCCCTAATCCATCCTGCCCCCCTGCCAGTTAGCGGTCATGTGACCAATCAGCTAAACAGTTTCCCAGGCAACGACGGGTCCTAAACCCCTGTAGGACCTAGAAGACGAAGGTGGAGCGAGCCGGAGGACACGTGAGTATCCTCACTGGGGATTTTTTTATTTTTTGAAGAGAGTAACGGGGGGGAGCAGAGTATGGCCATATACTATAGTGTTGCTATACATGTGCTATAAAATTCCACCATATACTATACTAAAACTCTACATATACTGTAATATATCTGTACCCGCCCACCATCCTAGGAGTAAGAAGGACTAAACATGAGCTCCTGAATTTCCATCACTTTATACCTTGTAATGAGGTAAGACAAAACCTGGAAAAACTCAACCCCGTGGAACATAAAAGTGACCTAGACTGAACTGGACTTTACATTTTATGAAAAAAGGAAGAATTAGAGGATTTTAAGGACAAAACAAGAATCTCCTGGAGGACAGACTGGAAACAGCTGGCATCACACATCTGACATCCTGATACCTGGACCTATAAAAGGTAGGAGAAATTCTCCAACTACAACACTACCTATAGACTTGTTACAAATTAATCTTCTTAGAAATAAGGATTACAATTAACATATAATTACAAAATGGAAAATACAAATTTGGAAGAAATAAATGAACAAAGCGGAGAGCCAGAGACACAGGAATGCTGGGGGTCAGATCTGGAGATAACAGAGGGGCAGTGGAGAAATAAAACTAAAAAGCTTGGCACTCTGAGAGAGAATCCAGAGATACTATATGCAGATTACACAAAAGAAAATCCTACACGAAAAACCAATGTATTATTCTATACAGACCAACCCTCAGCCTGGCACGCTGCCCTGTGCGCAGAATATAAACACGTATCTAAGTCCAAGGCTAATAATGTCCAGCGGATTAAAATTAACAGCCAAACAGATGATGACACCAATGTACTCACCATAAGCCTATATCACACTGGCACCATTATGGTTCAATGGACTGAGGTAAATCTGCAACAATTTGAAAATTGTTTTCCCCAAATCAAAGGACAGGCACAAATCTACAAAGAACTACAAGCCCCAGCGGACATTCCTAATGCTCAAATCTCTATTCCCAGACAGAGCCACCTAACCCCCGACACTTCACACCTCTCGCCTGATAACATCAAAGACCGCTCTTCACACCTCTCGCCTGATAACATCAGAGACCTCTTATCTGAATTAGAAAGAGACTTGGCTTGGCCCAACTGAAATTAGAATGTGAAAGAAACTCACAAAGAAATGCAAATCACCAAGCAACAGAAGAGATCAATAAGCTGAAATACAGCAAATACAACACAGATCTACAGAAAATAAAGGCAGATATGTGTGACCTAAAATCTCAGCACAAGGCAGCTCTGCAGGAAATGTATGAACTGAAAAAAGACAATGAGACACTTAGAAAGGAAATTACAGAATTAAAAGCCAATTGCCCTGGACATCTGAACCAGCAGGGGGCAATGGAAACAAGCCAGAGAGCAGACAACATGGCCACCACTGAGCAGAATGTAGAGACAATAACCAACAATCTGACTGATCCTGAAACCAGAGAGATGGAAGAGAGAAGAGAACCAGCCACCAGCAAAGCCAGCATCACAGCCCCCATCAGCAGCACCGTAACCCCCCCAAGACACCACAAAGTCCTGATATTGTCCTAATAATGGACTCAAATGGGATGTACCTAGATGCACAGCGGCTATTCCCAGAAAAACGTGTCCGTACAATCCGCTGTACAAACGTTGAACAGGCAACAAAGGTCATCAGCAATCCATGGTTTACCAATCCAAAGCATATTATTATACACACGGGTACAAACAATCTGCCAGACCAGCACTAGCAGATCGCAGAACAACTGACTTAACTGGCAAAGACGACTAAACTACAATTCCCAGACACCAAAATCATTCTGTCATCGCTGCTCCCAAGAAAGGATATATCCAGGGAAACCACCCAAACCATCAATATGGAACTGACTGAAAGGATCAAGGCTGTGCCAAACGTGACCCTGGCACCACACCTCTCCATAAACATCAGTCACCTGCACGATAATAAACACCTCAACAAACAAGGGGTCAGCCTCCTGGCCAAAGAGCTGAAAGACATCGTGCTAAACAGAGACCCCAGGCCTGGATCCAACAGTGACCATGACCACACTGAAAGACTCCTGAGAATTAAAGAGCAGAAAACCCCAATCCAACCTTCGGATGCTGGAAACAAAGCTCCTCACCCAGTATCAGACCATCAGAGGAGGAGACCACCACGGAGGGGGACCACCGAGCCCACACAGACACATGCAGCCAATATCAGACCATCAGAGGTGGAGACCTCCACAGAGGGGACCACCAAGCCCATACAGACACATGCAGCCAATATCAGACCATCAGAGTTGGAGACCTCAACAGAGGGGACCACCAAGCCCATACAGACACATGCAGCCAATATCAGACCATCAGAGAGGGAGACCTCCACAGAGGGGACCACCAAGCCCACACAGACACATGCAGAGCAGAGATAGGGATGAGTTAAAGACCCTGCTCAGTGCACTGTATGAGAGACTAATGTGACTGGATGGAACCAGGCACCTCTACAAATCAGAAAGAACTCCAGTGCGTCCCACACAGCCGTACTCATTACAAGGTATATACACACAAGATACACAGAATAATGTCTTCAATTACAATCAGCAGCTGGAATATTCAGGGTCTCAACGCCTCGACCTTTGGATGTAAAACAAAGGACCCTGATTTTATACAAAGACTGAAAAATATAGACAGACATTCAGATCCTCCTGGAAACATGGACCAGAGCCGTAAACGAATCCCCAGTGCCTATTGGATACAAGGAATTCTCGGTCCATGCCCAGAAAAATAAAAACATCAAACAGGGCCGGGCTCAGGAGGAGTACTGATCTGGTATAAAGAGGAGCTCAACCAACACATCAAACCGGTGAAGAGAGGAGGCAGCCACATATGGATCAGAATCAGCAGCTCCATCCTCACCTGTCAGTCTGATGTCTACCTCTGCGCCAACTATATACCACCGCCAGAGTCCCCCTACTTCAATCCAGACTGTTTCGAGATCTTACAAGGAGAAGCCGCCCATTATCAGGCTCTGGGCAAAGTCCTCATCTTTGGAGACCTCAATGCAAGAACTAGGAGAGAGAGAGACTTCCTGACCACGGATGGAAACATCTACATACTTGGAGCAGAGAATGACGGCCAGGACTCTGTACACACGGAGAGAAACAGCTATGACAGTACAGTCAACAAAAGTGGCAGAAAGCTCCTGAACGTATGTAGAAGTTTAGGACTTCATATCCTTAATGGACGAAGCAAGGGTGACTCCCTAGGAAGGTATACACTAAACTCCCATGTAGGAAGGAGCGTAGTAGATTACACCATTACAGACATGAACCTGGCAGATGTCAGCGCCTTCATAGTCACCCCACAAATGCACCTGTCAGACCACAGCCAACTTCTTCTGTACATGAAATCTACAGAGAAACCATCCACTCAGAAGCCACAGCAGAGCGGTCTCTTCAGCCGGCCTCCATCCTATAAATGGTCCAAAATGTCGGCACCAAAGTATAAAGAAGCTTCCAGCAGCCCTGAAATACAGCGGATGCTCCATCACTTCTACAACTACGAGTACAAGCCGAACCCAGAGGGAGTGAGCCAAGCCGCAAAGGACCTCAACAATATATTCCATGCAATGGCCAGACTGTCCGACCTTAAAAAAAGTCAACTACAAGAGACCTAAAGAAACACAGGTCAATGGTTGGTTTGACAGAGAATGTAAAGCCGTACTGAAGACCCTGAGAACAGCCTCCAACAAGAAACACAGAGACCCCAACCACCCGGGCCTGAGGGAAGCCTATGACACCATACAAAAGCAGTACAAAACCATCCTCAGGAGGAAGAAGCAGAGTTACATCTCTACCAAGCTTAACCAACTCCAAGATGCCCTCCAAGACAAATCCTTCTGGGAACTATGGAACCACATGGGCACAAAAAAGAAAAACAACACCTATATCCAAAATGGCAACATCTGGCTCCAGTACTTCAGAGACCTCTATATAGACATCCCAAAGGAAGAACTAAGCCAAGAACAAGAAAACATAATGGCAAAACTAAAAGCAATGGAGGAAAAAAATCAAAAACTTCCAAAACCCGGTGGATACACCTATAACACTACAGGAAGTAGCCGAGAGAATCTCTTCCATAAGGTGTAGAAAAGCCGGTGGCCTGGATGGGATCCTACCAGAAATGCTGAAGCACAGCCCACCAGAAATACAGGCTGCAATGGTCAAACTGTTCAATATTGTGCTGAGGGCCGGCTACTTCCCCCGTACCTGGAACCAAGGCCTCATTACACCCATCCACAAGAGTGGGGACAGGTATGACCCAGCCAACTACCGGGGGATATGTTTCAGCAGCAACCTGGGAAAACTGTTCAACAGCATTCTGAACAAGAGGATCCTCACCTTCCTCACCGAGCACAACGTCCTCAGCAAGAGCCAAGCAGGGTTCATGCCGAACCACCGCACCACTGACCATATCTATACCCTGCACAGCCTCATTCAGAGACACGTCTACAATACAAAGAATGGGAAGATATACGCCTGCTTTGTGGACTTTAAAAAGGTCTTTGATTCGGTGTGGCACCCGGGCTTATTCCTGAAACTGCTGGAGAGCGGAATAGGAGGAAAGACCTACGATGTCATCAAAAGCTCCTACACCGAGAACCTCTGCAGTGTGAGTGTGAACGGCAAAAGAACGGATTATTTCCAACAGAGCCGTGGAGTCAGACAAGGCTGCAGCCCAACTCCAACGCTCTTTAATATCTATATCAATGAGCTGGCTACCACCCTGGAATCCTCCACCGCACCAGGTCTCACCCTCCATGACGCTCAGGTGAAATTCTTGCTGTACGCAGATGACCTGCTGTTGCTGTCACCAACCGAGAAAGGCCTCCAAGACAACCTGAAAATCCTAGAGAAATTCAGCTCCACTTGGGCCCTACCGGTCAATCTAAAGAAAACCAACATCATGGTGTTCCAGAGGAGAAGGAGAAGATCAGTCCAGCACCCATCATTTGTCCTCAACAACTGCGACCTCACAGGAACAGATAAATATACCTACCTGGGCCTAGAGATTCACCGGTCAGGGAGCTTCAAACAAGGTGCCCCATCCACCTTCCCTATGCCATGGACTATAGCCCCCCCATCCTGGATCCATCCCATCCACCTTCCCTACAGCTCCTACCCAACATCCCCACAGTGCCTATCTCTATTCCCTTTATACAATTGCTTTGGCAAAACTGAGATGTATTTGGTCCTGCCAATAAAGCTTCTTTGAATCTTGAATCTGTAATATACTGTCATATACTATAGTGCTGCTATACATGTACTGTAATGTATCGGCATATACCATAGCGCTGCTATACATGTGCTATAAAATACCCCCATATACTATAGTCCACCTGTACATATACTGTAATATATTGCCATATACTATAGTGCTGCTATACATCTGCTATACTGTACCGCCATATACCATAGTACTGCTATATCTAATATATAAAACCCGAAGGCTCACTTCTGTCATTTTAGCCAGCACTTCCGTCACTTTGTCATCGCCAAAGTGACGTCACCACAGCTCTACACCTGTCCACAGTGGACCAACATCCGCTGTATAGTCTGCTAACCACTGAGCCCCCGTATACCCTAATAACCATAGGCTAGAATACCCGATTCTTTATAATCGGGCCGCCATCTAGTACAATAATAAGGCAATACTCAATACATAGATCAAGTCCAGATCAAAAATGTTCATTCACATCTTGAGACCCAAGTTGCATATACACTGCTGTATAGCAACATACATATGGAGACCAATACCTAGTAACAAGTCCAATGTTGATTACCTCTATTAAGGTGCTTTAGTGCCCTTGTGCTTATGTGCAAGTGGTGACCCCTGAAGAAGGTGGAGCCGAAACGGGTCGGGGGCACCACTGGCATTGATCTATGTATTGAGTACTGCCTTATTATTGTATGCACACGAAAAATTCCCAAAAGGAAAAAAATAACGATTTTAGGTCCAATTTATATATAACAAATACAAATTTTATTAATAGACAAACGTGGTACAAGGGTAAGGAAGGGTGAAAATCCCATAGCACAAGAATCATACAGGTTCATCAGGAATACATTTCATACATAATAGATCTAGTTAATATCATATATCAATTTATTAACAATGCTGTCAAGCTCTTGATTCAACCACTTTGTAATACAAAGACTCTACCAGTCCATATATATATATGTACTAGCTGTGAGCCCGATGCAAATGCATCGGGATTCTAGAACGTGCATTAATTTGATTATAGTAGTAATAGCTGTTAGCCTGATGCAAATGCATCGGGTGTCTAGAATATGTTTATTGTTTTTTTAATAGCATAATTAGTAGCATTTATAGAATTATTATTAGCAGTAATAGCATTAATAGCATTAATAATACCATTAATAGCATTAATATTAGCATTAATAGCATTAATAGCATAATTAATAGCACTAATAGCATTATTAATAGCTTTAATAGCATTATTAATTGCAAGAATAGCATTATTAATAGCATTAATAGCATTATTAATAGCATTAATAGCATAAATAATAGCATTAATAGCATAAATAATAGCATTAATAAAATTAATAGCAATATTTTTAGCATTAATAGCATTAAGAATAGCATTAATAGCATGATTATTAGCCTTAATAGCATTAATATTAGCATTAATAGCATTATTAATAGCATCAATAGCATTATTAATAGCATTAATAGCATAAATAATAGAATTAATAGCATAAATAATCGCATTAATAGCATTAGTATTAGCATAAAGAGCATTAATAGCAATATTATTAGCATTAATAGCATTTTGAATAGCATAAATAGCATGATTAATAGCCTTAATAGCATTAATAATAGCATAAATAGCATTATTATTAGCATTATTAGCATTAATAGCATAATTATTAGCATTAATAGCATTATTAGCATTAATAGCATTAATAATAGCATTAATAACATGATTAATAGCATTAATAGCAGTATTAATAGCATTATTAGCATTATTATTAGCATTAACAGCATTATTATTAGCATTAATAGCATTATTAGCATTAATAATAGCATTAATAACATTATTAATAGCATTAATATCATTATTGGTAGCATTAATAGCAGTATTAATAGCATTATTAGTAGTATTATTAGCATTAATAGCATTATTATTAGCATTATTAATAGCATTAATAACATTATTAATATCATGAATAGCATTATTAGTAGCATTAATAGCAGTATTAATAGCATTAATATCATTATTATTAGCATTTTTATTTTATAGTGTAATTATTGTGATGTGTATGATTGTATATTAATGTGATAGTAAGTGAGAGAATTTTTACAATTGAGAAAGATGTATGAATGACGGTTGAATGTGATTGGCGGGTGTGTATGTGTAAATGTAGTATTTCCCATTGATAAAGATGTATGAATGAAGCTGGAATGTGATTGGCCGTAGTGAAATAGTAGAATTGTTTTTTCCCATTGATAAAAATGTATGAATGAGCCTTGAATGTGATTGGTTGGTGTGTATTTGAATGTGATTGGTGCATTTTGGATCCGTGGGCGGGGCTTCCAGAAACTCGCGGCGGCCATCTTTAATCCTCAGTCAGCGAAGCGGACCGAAGAGAGAACATCCAGGACCCGGAGCTCGCTGAAGGAAGAAAGAAGACCCCCGAGGCCGGAGGAAGAGGATGCCTGGGCCGGATGGAAGACTCGTGGACCGGGCTGAAGGAAGAGGATGCCTGGGCCGGATGGAAGAGTGGACCTGATGAATCAGATGTCATGAAGACAGGTAAGTGATCGACGGCGTCGGGGCTGTGTGGACATTGTGGGGGGGGGCTGTGTGGACATTGTGGGGGGGGCTGTTTGGACATTGTGGGGGGGGCTGTTTGGACATTGTGGGGGGGGCTGTTTGGACATTGTGGGGGGGGCTGTTTGGACATTGTGGGGGGGGGCTGTTTGGACATTGTGGGGGGGGCTGTTTGGACATTGTAGGGGCGGCTGTGTGGACATTGTGGGGGGAGGCTGGTTGGACATTGTGGGGAGGGGGCTGTGTGGACATTGTGGGGGGCTGTGCGGACATTGTGTGGGGGGGGGCTGTGCGGACATTGTGTGGGGGGGGCTGTGCGGACATTGTGAAGGGGGGGCTGTGCGGACATTGTGAAGGGGGGGCTGTTTGAACATTGTGGGGGGCTGTTTGGACATGGTGGGGGGGCTGTTTGGACATTGTGGGGGGGGCTGTTTGGACATTGTGGGGGGGGCTGTGTTGACATTGTGGGGGGGGCTGTGTGGGCATTGTTGGGGGGGCTGTGTGGACATTGTGTGGGGGGGGGCTGTTTGGACATGTTGGGGGGGCTGTTTGGACATTGTAGGGGGGGCTGTGTGGACATTGTAGGGGGGCTGTGTGGACATTGTGGGGGAAGGCTGTTTGGACATTGTGGGGGGGGCTGTTTGGACATTGTGGGGGGGGCTGTTTGGACATTGTGGAGGGGGGCTGTTTGGACATTGTGGGGGCGGCTGTGTGGACATTGTGGGGGGGGGGCTGTGTGGACATTGTGGGGGGGCTGTGTGGACATTGTGGGGGGGGCTGTGTGACATTGTGGGGGGGGCTGTGTGGACATGTTGGGGGGGGCTGTTTGGACATTGTAGGGGGGGCTGTGTGGACATTGTGGGGGGGGGCTGTGTGGACATTGTGGGGGGGGCTGTGCGGACATTGTGGGGGGGGCTGTTTGGACATGGTGGGGGGGGCTGTTTGGAATTGTGGGGGGGGCTGTTTGGACATTGTGGGGGGGGCTGTTGTGGACATTGTGGGGGGGCTGTGTGGACATTGTGGGGGGGCTGTGTGGACATTGTGGGGGGGGTGTGTGGACATTGGGGGGGGGCTGTGTGGACATTGTGGGGGGGGGCTGTTGGACATTGTGGGGGGGGCTGTGCGGACATTGTGGGGGGGGGCTGTGCGGACATTGTGGGGGGGGCTGTGCGGACATTGTCGGGGGGCTGTTTGAACATTGTGGGGGGCTGTTTGGACATGGTGAGGGGGCTGTTTGGACATTGTGGGGGGCTGTGTTGACATTGTGGGGGGGCTGTGTTGACATTGTGGGGGGGCTGTGTTGACATTGTGGGGGGGGCTGTGTGGACATTGTGGGGGGGGCTGTGTGGACATTGTGGGGGGGGCTGTGTGGAGTGGACATTGTGGGGGGGCTGTGTGGACATTGTGGGGGGGGCTGTTTGGACATTGGTGGGGGGGGCTGTGTGACATTTGTGGGGGGGCTGGTTGGACATTGTGGAGGGGGGCTGTGTTGACATTGTGGGGGGGCTGTGTTGACATTGTGGGGGGCTGTGTGACATTGGGGGGGTTGTGGGGGGCTGTGTTGACATTGTGGGGGGGGCTGTGTGGACATTGTGGGGGGGGGGGCTGTGTGTGGACATTGTGGGGGGGGCTGTGTGGAATTGTGGGGGGGGTGTTTGGGATGGGGGGGGGCTGTTGACATTGTGGGGGGGGCTGTGTTGGACATTGTGGGGGGCTGTGGACTTGTGGGGGGGCTGTGTGGGACATTGTGGGGGGGGCTGTTGGATGTGGTGACATTGTGGGGGGGCTGTGTGGACATTGTGGGGGGGGGGCTTGTTGGACATTGTGGGGGGGGGCTGGTTCGACATTGTGGGGGGGGGCTGTTTGGACATGTGTGGGGGGGCTTGGGACATTGTGGGGGGGGGCTGTGTGGACATTGTGGGGGGGGGCTGTGGGACATTGTGTGGGGGGGGGCGTGTGGTGTGGGGGGGCGACATTGTGGGGGGGGGCTGTGTGGACATGTGGGGGTGTGGGGGGGGGCTGTGTTGGACATTGTGGGGGGGGGCTGTTTGGACATTGTGTGGGGGGGGCTGTGTGACATTGTGGGGGGGCTGTGTGGACATTGTGGGGGGGGGCTGTGTGGACATTGTGGGGGGGCTGTGTGGACATTGTGGGGGGGCTGTGCGACATTGTGGGGGGGGGCTGTTTGAACATGGTGTGGGGGGGCTGTTGACATGGTGGGGGGCTTGACATTGGGGGGGGGCTGTGCGAGCCAGTGTGTGGGCGGCCTGTGCGACAATTGCCGGTGATGCTGGAGCTATTGGGGGGCCTGGAAACTGGCCAATTTTTGGGGGGGCTCGCGTCGCATTGCCAGTCGAGGGCCTTTGGGGGGGGCTGGGACCTGATGGAAATGTGGGCTTTTAAAGACACATTTCATTCAGGTCATCAAAGGGCTCCTACAGATACATGGTGGATGATGCTGGACGCTGATTGGTCGCTTCTTCCCATAGAGAAACATGGCCATGTTTCTCTATGGGAAGAAGCGACCAATCAGCGTCCAGCATCATCCGCCATGTATCTGTAGGAGCCCTTTGAGCGGACCGGAATGGAAACTGTGTCATTTCTAAAGACACAGTTTTCCTTCAGGTCCGCTCAAAGGGCTCCTACAGATACATGGCGGATGATGCTGGACGCTGATTGGTCGCTTCTTCCCATAGAGAAACATGGCCATGTTTCTCTATGGGAAGAAGCGACCAATCAGCGTACAGCATCATCCGGCATGTGGGGCGCGCTGTTGGGGAGCGGTGCAGGGCTGTGTATAGTGGCTGGGGAGCGGTGCAGTGGGCGGTGCGGGGTGGGCAGCGGTAGTGGGGTGAAGAGCGGTGCAGGGCTGTTGCTATGTCCGGCGGCGTGCGGCATCGGCGGGGCTTAGGGGTGGCAAACTTAGGGGGTAGGGGCTTAGGAGCGGGGCGGACAGGCGTATGTGCATGGGACTGTAGTATACCATAGCGGTGTACACTACAGCCCCATGCTGTGGCTTGCCTCAGGCAGCAACTTGCAATGGCCTCGCAGCCATTGCTCGCGCGTTTCTGATTGGTCGCTGTGCCGGCGACTCGCTGCCGCCGACCAATCAGAATCGCGCCTCAGGCAGCGACTCGCAATGGCCTCGCGGCCATTGCTCGCCATACATTAGCGGTATCTCGCTAAATTTATGGCCGAGCCTCTGGTTCGATTTTCGGCTACGCGGCCAATGCTTCGTGAGTCGCGTGGCTGCAGGGCAGCCACGTCTTCGACGACGGAAGTACTGCCGAATATGACGGAAGTGAGCTACGGCGATTATATATAAGATACTGTGGTGTACACACACACACACCTAGGGGACTGCTTGGACGCTCATTAGGCTCATGAAACCTCCCAGAGAACTGCTTGGTTGCAGAAAACTGTGCAACAACTGGGTCTTCAAGTAAAAAAGTCCAGCAGTTTATTATATATCCTCATAAACTGCACACAGTATACAGGGCATCCAAGAACAGGACAGGTACACTATGTCAGGCTGTCCCCTCTGACTGGAACAGACACCTGATTAGTCCGTAACAGCAAACACTGACCTTTAGTCCATCAAAGGGATTGCTGGCTACAGTCTTTAACTGGGAAATGCCTCCTCAGTTATTGCGAATGCTGGTAAACCACCACCCTATTCCCAGGATCTTTCCTCTCCTGTCATGAGAGGACCTTTCATGACCTCACAGCCCATGTGACTAAGAGGAAGTCTGCATATCTGTGTTCTGTCACACCCACAGGACGATCCAGGTTAGACAGCCACTCCCCTGGCTTCCAACCTGCAGCCCCAACACATCTAATGCTGTACCAGAGCCCTGGAACCGCAAGTCCCAGCACCAACACTTGTGGGGCAGTCAACCGCATCCCTGTTTAGATGTAATTACTCAACATTTGGATACACCATAACCCATACTGCAGCAAAGAATATAAATGAATAAATAAATAAATATCAGCGCAGCACATTAAATAGTGGTGATAGGATCTCCAACAAGATCAGATTCATATGTGTACGTTTTTATCTCAATAATTTTACATCATAGCTGTATCAATGAGCCACTAATATAAATCAGATCACATGAGAGAAATCCAGCCAACCAGTAAGACACTACCAGTATCTTCTGTTGCCTATGATCCAAATAGCAGTTAGGCATAATAGGTATATTATCCTGTGATTAAATCAACATAGCACACAACTGCCATATTAAATCATCTAACAGCACATGTATCACAAACCACCAATTAAGATAGGGATAGCTATTTATAGGACTTCTGTATAATACAGATTATACATATATATTCCATATGGTACCATCTAAACAGCTCCCAGATCAAGTACCTGGTATTAGCTGTGCAGCTCAACACATTTAGCAAATAATCAAAAGGAGGAAAGAAGTGGAGCCATATTTGCTTCAATTTTGCAGTAAAATATCTAACTTTATTTGGAGACAGTTATCAAACACCAAGGTGCAGAAATAATGGTGCAATTGTTAAAAATACACAGCATTTATCCATATACAATAATGGATGCACATAGCAGGTTACATCATAATGCACAAACATAGGATAAGGTAAAAAGCTACTTCATTAGACTGGTGTAGTCAAATGAACAATAATGAGACAGCCATAATAATCCAAGTAAGGACTGGCAGCTCATAGTAAGTTATTGCAACACCCCATAAAGTGCAAAAAGGTTACATACAATAATAAGTGCATTCACATGTAGAGCACATGGTGCTAGTGCAGGATGAGGAATTCAAATCCTCCATACCGGACTCCTTACGTACGTTTCGCTTGCTTTAGTTACGCATATGCTTCATCTAGAGGAGTAATGATACAAGGTAATGGCGAATTTTATATCCATGAACACTTGCGGTCACATGTTTTACCCGGCCAATCACCGCGTTTAGATCGGCGCATGCGCCGTCGGCGTCCGACGCCGGTGTTGTCACTTCCGGCGCGACGCTGAGCCCATCAACACGCGCCCGGCAATTGCCATGGGAACATGCAAACAAGCCCAGCGCTGCCCGCACCATCATGACAGGCCAGCAGGGGGAGCAGACCGCGCATGCGCGCACGCTATGATGGCACTTACTTAATTGAGCCTGATACAGAAAACCACACATAGCATTATAATACAGTGACATTGTGAAGCAAGGTTTTCTCCCCTCTTCCCTTCTTCTGTAGATGGTGGTTATTCAGGCTCAATAACAGATGGTAGACATTTCAGGTTCGGTAACCGCACAGCATATGTAATGCATCATGGAATATATCCACTGTAAATACAGATACAAATACAGATTAAAAAACACAAACCCCACAGATAAAACATCTCACAATGCGTAGATAGTGAGAGAATGAATAAAAGACAAAAAAGAAGAGAAGAAAAAAGAAATAAAGAAGCTTATTTAAAAAAAAAGAGAACATCCTAATCAGATTGGGCAAAGATCTCAACGGCCGTCAGAGATATCTCAGACATATAATTGTAAGACACAAGAACCCCCAATCTCTCAGAGAAACGGAACAAAGCTGATGGCTTCATTTAGACCTTTAGGAGACACGGTATCAAGTCTAATTATCCATTTTAATTCCCGTTGGGACAGCATTTTTTGAAGGTCCCCTCCCTAATTCCTCCATGTATCTGATCAATCCCCTTCACCTTTAACGTTTTTACATTACACCCATGATGGTGATAAAAGTGACGGGGTAGAGGTTTTAGGGCCGCGACCTCTTCCTTTTTTGCTTTTTTAGCAGCCATAATGTCCCTCACATGTTCACGAACTCTAACCCTTAATTCTCTTGTGGTTAGCCCAATATAGATTTTATTACATCCACATGCAGCGAAATACACAACATGTGTACTGCTGCATGAGATGTGTTGATTTATTTTATAAGTCCTAGAGCCATCACTCGAGACAAAATCAGAACCCCTTACCATGTTGGGACATGCGCTAAAATCCCCACACGGAAAAAATCCTTTTAATGGAGGGCCCATCCCGAAAATCCTTGATATTTTTGGTGCATAGTGACTATGCACCAATATAACTTTTAAATTCGGAGACCGTCTAGATGTCATAAGAGGGTTCTCGGAAAGGACCCCCCTCAAGGATGGTTCGGACAATAACACAGGCCAATGTCTCACAAGAATTTGTCTCATCCTTTCCCACTGCTGATTGTGAGTAGAGATAAATCTTATTTCCCCATAAGTCTCGTCTGTTTTCTTTTTGGGAGGAAGGAGGAGATCATCACGTTTGCTCAGTTTTGCTCTATCATAGCCCCTTTTGATGGTCCTACGGCTGTACCCTCTCTGCCTAAACCTGCCACTCAAATCCCTAGCCTGTTTATGAAAGTCAGCCTCCGTGGAGCAGATCCGCCTCATCCTCAAGAATTGTCCAACCGGGATGGCCTTTATGGTTGACTAGATGGCGGCCCGATTCTAAAGAATCGGGTATTCTAGCCTATGGTTATTAGGGTATACGGGGGCTCAGTGGTTAGCAGACTATACAGCGGCTGAGTGGTTAGCAGAGTATACGGAGGCTCAGTGGCTAATAGTCTGCTTTAGGGCAGAGTGCAGTGGTCAGGGGCAGAGTGCAGTGGTCAGGGGCCTGATGCAATTGCATCGGGAGCGCGGTGAAATGAATTGTGTGTATAGAGGCGGGTCAGTGGGTAGCAGAGTATACAGGGGGCTCTGAGGGTAGCAGATTATACAGGCAGCTCTGTGGGTAGCAGAGTATACAGGCGGCTCTGTAGATAGCAGAGTATAATGTGGCGGGAGGCTGGAGGGGTTAGGAGAGGTGGCGCTGGAGGGGTGAGGAGAGGTGAGGCAGGAGGGGTGAGGAGAGGTGAGGCTGGAGGGGTGAGGAGAGAGGAGGCTGGAGCGGCGACATGAGTGTTCGGCACACCTCTGCTCGTCTAGGCTGCACACATCACGGCAGTCGTCTCTCGCCCATGATGTGTGTTTTAGGCAGTGTATAGGCGGCTGTAAGCGTGGCGGGGCTGCCTGAGTCCCACTTCGCTTAGGGCCGGCATGTTGGTCCACTGTGGACAGGTGTAGCGCTGTGGTGACGTCACTTTGGCGATGACAAAGTGACGGAAGTGCTGGCTAAAATGACAGAAGTGAGCCTTCAGGTTTTATATATAAGATATAGCAGTACTATGGTATATGGCGGTACAGTATAGCAGATGTATAGCAGCACTATAGTATATGGCAATATATTACAGTATATGTACAGGTGGGCTATAGTATATGGGGGTATTTTATAGCACATGTATAGCAGCGCTATGGTATATGGCGGTACATTACAGTACATGTATAGCAGCGCTATGGTATATGGCAATACATTACAGTACATGTATAGCAGCACTATAGTATATTGACAGTTTATTACAGTATATGTAGAGTTTTATTATAGTATATGGTGGAATTTTATAGCACATGTATAGCAGCACTATAGTATATGACCATACTCTGCTCCCCCCCGTTACTCTCTTCAAAAAAAAAAAAATCCCCAGTGAGGATACTCACGTGTCCGCCGGCTTGCTCCACCTTCGTCTTCTAGGTCCTACAGGGGTTTAGGACCCGACGTTGCCTGGGAAACCGTTTAGCTGATTGGTCACATGACCGCTAACTGGCAGGAGGGCAGGATGGATTAGGGGGCAGGATGGTGACGGGGGTTGGAGTGGTGGCAGGATGGAGCGAGCGGGGCAGGATGGAGCCAGCGGGGGGGGGGCAGGATGGTGCTGGCGGGGCAGGATGGTGGCAGGGGGGCAGGATGAAGTGAGCAGGGCAGGATGGAGGGAGCAGGACAGGATGGTGGCGTGGGGGCAGGATGGAGCGAGCGGGGCAGGATGGAGCTGGCGGGGGAGCAGGATGGAGGCGGCGGGGGGGCAGGATGCAGCCGGGGGGCAGGATGCAGCCGAGGGGGGGGGCAGGATGGAGGCGGCAGGGGGGGCAGGATGGAAGCGGCGGGGGGGGCAGGATGAAAGCAATGTGGGGGGGGCAGGATGGAGCTGGTGTGGGGGGGGAGGATGGAGGTGGCAGGGGGGTTAGGATGGAGCCGGCGTGGGAGGGGCAGGACGCAGCCAGGGGGGGGCAGGATGCAGCGAGGGGGGGGGCAGGATGGAGGCGGGCGGGGGGGGCAGGATGGAGGTGGCGGGGGGGGGGAGGATGGAGGCGGCGGGGGGGGGCAGGATGATGGCGGGGGGGGCAGGATGTTGATGGCGGGGGGGCAGGATGGACTGGTGTGGGGGGGGGCAGGATGGAGCTGGTGTGGGGGCGGGCAGGATGGAGCTGGTGTGGGGGGGGGCAGGATGGAGGCAGCGGGTGGGGCGAGGATGGAGCAGCGGGGGGGGCAGGATGGTGCAGGCGGGAGGGAGGAGGAGGCTGGTGGGGGGGAGAGGGCAGGGAGGATGGAGCTGGTGTGTGTGGGGGGGCAGGATGGAGCTGGTGGGGGGGCAGGATGGAGCCAGCAAGGGGGGCAGGATGGAGCCAGCGGGGGGGCAGGATGGTGATGGCGGGGGGGCAGGATGGAGGGCGGCGGGGGCAGGATGGAGCTGGTGGGGGGGCAGGATGGAGCTGGTGTGTGGGGGGGGCAGGATGGAGCTGGTGTGTGGGGGGGGCAGGATGCAGCCGGTAGAGGGGGCAGGATGCAGCCGAGGGGGGGTGAGGCAGGATGGAGGCGGTGGGGGGCAGGATGGAGGCGGTGGGGGGTGCAGGATGGAGCGGGCAGGGGGGCAGGATGGAGGCGGCGTGGGGGCAGGATGGAGGCGGTGGGGCAGGATGGAGCTGGTGTGGGGGGGCAGGATGGAGTGGGCGGGGGGGCAGGATGGAGCTGGTGTGGGGGGGGCAGGATGGAGGCGGCGGGGGGGGCAGGATGGTGCTGGCGGGAGGGCAGGATGGAGGCGGTGGGGAGGGCAGGATTGAGCCAGCGAGGGGGGCAGGATGGAGGCAGCGAGGGGGGCAGGATGGAGGCAGCGGGGGGGCAGGATGGAGGCAGCGGGGGGGCATGATGGTGATGGCGGGGGGGGCAGGATGGAGGCGGGTTGGGGGCAGGATGGAGCCGGTGGGGAGGGCAGGATGGAGCTGGTGTGTGGGGGGGGGCAGGATGGAGTGGGCGGGGGGGCAGGATGGAGCTGGTGTGGGGGGGCAGGATGCAGCCAGTGGAGGGGGCAGGATGTAGCCGAGGGGGGGTGGGGCAGGATGGAGGCGGTGGGGGGGCAAGATGGAGCCGTGGGGGGTGCAGGATGGAGCAGGCGGGGGGTGCAGGATGGAGCCGGCGGGAGGGCAGGATGGAGGCGGTGGGGGGGGCAGGATGCAACTGGGGGGGCAGGATGCAGCCGAGGGGGGGGGGCAGGATGGAGGCGGCGGGGGGGGCAGGATGGAGGCGGGGGGGGGGATGGAGGCGGGGGGGGGGCAGGATGGAGCTGGTGGGGGGGGCAGGATGGAGCTGGTGTGGGGGGGGCAGGATGGAGTGGGCGGGGGGGGCAGGATGGAGCTGGTGTGGGGGGGGGCAGGATGGAGCTGGTGTGGGGGGGGCAGGATGGAGCTGGTGTGGGGGGGGGGGGCAGGATGGAGGCGGCGGGGGGGCAGGATGGTGCTGGCGGGAGGGCAGGATGGAGGCGGTGGGGAGGGCAGGATGGAGCCAGCGAGGGGGGCAGGATGGAGGCAGCGGGGGGGCAGGATGGAGGCAGCGGGGGGGGCATGATGGTGATGGTGTGTGGGGGGGGCAGGATGGAGTGGGCGGGGGGGGCAGGATGGAGCTGGTGTGGGGGGGGCAGGATGCAGCCAGTGGAGGGGGCAGGATGCAGCCGAGGGGGGGTGGGGCAGGATGGAGGCGGTGGGGGGGGCAAGATGGAGCCGTGGGGGTGCAGGATGGAGCAGGCGGGGGGTGCAGGATGGAGCCGGTGGGAGGGCAGGATGGAGGCGGTGGGGGGGGCAGGATGCAACTGGGGGGGCAGGATGCAGCCGAGGGGGGGGGGGCAGGATGGAGGCGGCGGGGGGGGCAGGATGGAGGCGGGGGGGATGGAGGTGGTGGGGGGGGCAGGATGGAGCTGGTGTGTGTGGGGGAGCAGGATGGAGCGGGCGGGGAATAGGATGGAGGGGGGGCAGGATGGAGATGGCGTGGGGGGGTTAGGATGGAGCCGGGGGGGTAGGATGGAGCGGGCGGGGGGGCAGGATGGAGCAGGTGTGTGGGGGAGCAGGATGGAACCGGCGGGGGGCCAGGATGGAGCTGGTGTGGGGGGGTCAGGATGGAGGCGGTGGGGAGGTAGGATGGTGCGGGCGGGGGGTGCAGGATGGAGCCGGTGGGGGGGGCAGGATGGAGCTGGGGGGGGGCAGGATGGAGCTGGGGGGAGGGCTATGGAGGGGAGAGGGGGGGCAGGTTGGAGCTGGTGGGGGGTAGGGGCAGGATGGTGGTGGCAGGGGGAGGGGCAGGATGGATGAGAGGATACACAGGCGTGTGCCGGCTTGCAGGACCTGTTGGTGCCTGGGAAACCAATCAGGTGATCCCAGGCAACCACAGGTCCTCAAGGCATGGAGCTAGAGGAGGTAGACGGAGGGTGCCGGCGGACGGGTGAGTATCCTCTATGAGTTTTTTTTTTATTAGAAGCAAGCAGGGGGGGGGCCCGCAGGACCCGTGGGGGGGCAGGACGACTTGCGGGGGGGCAGGACGACCCGCGAAGGTCGCGGGGGGGCAGGAGCAGCCGCGAAGGTGGGGGGGCGCAGGAGCCACGAGGGGGCAGGACGACCCACGGGGGACCCGGAGCAGTGGAGGGGGGCCAGGATGACCTGCGGGGGGGCCCGCAGGAGCCGTGGGGGGGCAGGAACAGCAGCGGGGGGCCCGCAGGAGCCGCGGGGGGGCCGCAGGAGCGGGCAAATCTTCCGAGAGTGGAACGTTCTTCCGCCGTTTCCTGCTAGCCCGCAGCGGTGACGTTACCACCATGGTCCGGAGGCCATCACGGAAGTAGTCTTCGGGTTTTCCGGAAGTGGCCTTCGGCTTTTATATATTAGATACACACACATATACACACACACACACATACAGTATACAGACACACACACACAGTATACACACACACACATATACAGTACAAACAGTATACACACACACACATATAGTATACACACACACACACTGTATACACACAGTATACACACACACACAGTATACACACACACAGTATACACACACACAGTATACACACACACACAGTATACACACACACACACAGTATACACACACACACACAGTATACACACACCAGTATACACACACCGTATATACACACACACACACACACACACACACACAGTATACACATACACACAGTATACACACACACAGTATACACACACACACAGTATACACACACACACAGTATACACACATACACAGTATACTCACACACACAGAATACACACACATATCCAGTATACACACAGTATACACACACACACACACACACACACACACAAAAAAAAGCCAAGAAGCCAGCGCTGCCTAAGGTCAGCACGCAATACAAAAAGTGCATGTGCACATAATTTCTAACTGTACTTTAAACTGAGACATTTGGCAAACAATTGATCAATTCTTTGAGCTACCCCGCCACGTCACGGCATTCTCAGATGGGGCAGTCCTACTCTACATTTTTTAATTCGCTGTGCCATTACGGCCTCCTGAATGCATTAAAAGCAGAACCATATCAAATGCACACGTACCTGAAGCATTACTGAACTACTCCCATGGCGCCAGAAAAGCAGCGCAGATAAAGGCAGACCAGGTCCGGACATGACATCCGGACATTATCAGATCTGACCCCCACACTGCCCAACCAACAACCATGGATGAGGGTAGAACAGGCCCAAACACATGTGCAACAATCAAGCAGAGCCTATGGGCAGGGTATGGCCGCTGTATGTATGTACAGCGGCCTAGATCAATCACATTAAAGACAGATAGAATGGCATGCACAACCAAGCGCGCATGGCAAAAAGTGGTGGTCAGCCACAAACCTATAACAAATAAAATGTAGAGTAGGACTGCCCCATCTGAGAATGCCGTGACGTGGCGGGGTAGCTCAAAGAATTGATCAATTGTTTGCCAAATGTCTCAGTTTAAAGTACAGTTAGAAATTATGTGCACATGCACTTTTTGCATTGCGTGCTAACCTTAGGCAGCGCTGGCTTCTTGACTTTTTTATTAGACACACACACAGTATACACACACACACATATACAGTACAAACAGTATACACACACATACAGTATACACACATATACAGTATACTCACACACACAGTATACACACATACAGAATACACACATACAGACATATACAGTATACACACACACACACAGTATACACACAGACAGTATACACACATATTCAGTATACAGACACAGACAGTATACGCACACACAGACAGTATACACACACAGACAGTATACACACACATATACAGTATACACACACACATATACAGTATACACATATACACTACACACACACATACACTACACACACACACATACACTACACACACACTACACACACATACACTATACACACACACACACAGTATACACACACACAGTATACACACGCACAGTATACACACACACAGTATACACACATATAGTATACACACATATAGTATACACACACATAGTATACACACATAGTATACACACATATACAGTATACACACATATACAGTATACACATACATACAGAGTATACACAAACATACAGTATACACACACACACAAATATACAGTATACAGACACAGACATATATACAGTATACACACACATATAGAGTAAACACAAACATACAGTATAGAGACACACAGTATATATACACACACATACAGTATACAGACACACACATTATACACACACACATATACAGTATACACACACACATACAGTATACACACATATACAGTATACACACACATACAGTAAACTCAGACACATACAGTATACACACACATAGTATATACACACATAGTATATACACGCACACACAGTATACACAGACACATACAGTATACACAGACAGAGTATACACACACACAGATTATACACAGACAGAGTATACACACACACAGATTATACACACACATATTCAGTATACACATATATTTAGTATACACACACATACAGTATACACACACACATATACTGTATACACACACAGTATACACACACACATATACAGTATACACACACAGTATACACACACACATATACAGTATACACACACAGTATACACACACACATATACAGTATACACACACAGTATACACACACACATATACAGTATACACACACAGTATACACACACACATATACAGTATACACACACAGTATACACACACATATACAGTATACACACACAGTATACACACACATATACAGTATACACACACAGTATACACACAAATATACAGTATACACACACAGTATACACACAAATATACAGTATACACACACAGTATACACACACATATACAGTATACACACACAGTATACACACACATATACAGTATACACACAGTATACACACACATATACAGTATACACACACATATACAGTATACACACAGTATACACACACATATACAGTATATGACCCGCCCACCATCCTAGGAGTAAGCAGGACTAAACATGAGCTCCTGAATTTCCATCACTTTATACCTTGTAATGAGGCGACTGTAAGACAAAACCTGGAAAAACTCAACCCCGTGGAACATAAAAGTGACCTGGACTGAACTGGACTTTAAATTTTTATGAAAAAAGGAAGAATTAGAGGATTTTAAGGACAAAACAAGAATCTCCTGGAGGACAGACTGCAAACAGCTGGCATCACACATCTGACATCCTGATACCTGGACCTATAAAAAGGTAGGAGAAATTCTCCAACTACAACACTACCTATAGACTTGTTACAAATTAATCTTCTTAGAAATAAGGATTACAATTAACATATAATTACAATATGGAAAATACAAACTTGGAAGAAATAAATGAACAAAGCGGAGAGCCAGAGACACAGGAATGCTGGGGGTCAGATCTGGAGATAACAGAGGGGCAGTGGAGCAATAAAATGAAAAAACTTGACACTTTGAGGGAGAATCCAGAGACACTATATGCAGATTACACAAAAGAAAAGCCTCCACGGAAAACCAATGTATTATTCTATACAGACCAACCCTCAGCCTGGCACACTGCCCTGTGCACAGAATATAAACACGTATCTAAGTCCAAGGCTAATAATGTCCAGCGGATTAAAATTAACAGCCAAACAGATGATGACACCAATGGACTCACCATAAGCCTATATCACAATGGCACCATTATGGTTCAAGGGACTGAGGGAAATCTGCAACAATTTGAAAATTGTTTTCCCCAAATCAAAGAACAGGCACAAATCTACAAAGAACTACAAGCCCCATCAGACATTCCTAATGCTGAAATCCCTATTCCCAGACACAGCCGCCTAACCCCAGACACTTCATACCTCTCGCCTGATAACATCAAAGACCGCTCTTCACACCTCTCGCCTGATAACATCAAAGACTTCTTATCTGAGCTAGAAAGAGACTTGGCCCAACTGAAATTAGAATGTGAAAGAAACTCACAAAGAAATGCAAATCACCAAGCAACAGAAGAGATCAATAAGCTGAAATACAGCGAATACAACACAGATCTACAGAAAATAAAGGCAGACATGTGTGACCTAAAATCTCAGCAGAAGGCAGCTCTACAGGAAATGTATGAACTGAAAAAAGACAATGAGACACTTAGAAAGGAAATTACAGAATTAAAAGCCAATTGCCCTGGACATCTGAACCAGCAGGGGGCAATGGAAACAAGCCAGAGAGCAGACAACATGGCCACCACTGAGCAGGATGTAGAGACAATGACCAACAATATGACTGAACCTGAAACCAGAGAGATGGAAGAGAGAAGAGAACCAGCCACCAGCAAAGCCAGCATCACAGCCCCCCATCAGCAGCACTGTAACCCCCCCAAGACACCACAAAGTCCTGATATTGTCCTAATAATGGACTCAAATGGGATGTACCTAGATGCACAGCGGCTATTCCCAGAAAAACACGTCCGTACAATCTGCTGTACAAACATTGAACAGGCAACAAAGGTCATCAGCAATCCATGGTTTACCAACCCAAAGCATATTATTATACACACGGGTACAAACAATCTGCCAGACCAGCACCAGCAGATCGCAGAACAACTGACTAAAACTGGCAAAGACGACAAAACTACAATTCCCAGACACCAAAATCATTCTGTCATCGCTGCTCCCAAGAAAGGATATATCCAGGGAAACCACCCAAACCATCAACATGGAACTGACTGAAAGGATCAAGGCTGTGTCAAACGTGACCCTGGCACAACACCTCTCCATAAACCACCGTCACCTGTATGATAATAAACACCTCAACAAACAAGGGGTCACCCTCCTGGCCAAAGAGCTGAAAGACATCGTGCTAAACAGAGACCCCAGGCCTGGATCCAACAGTGACCATGACCACACTGAAAGATTCCTGAGAATGAAAGAGCAGAAAACCCCAATCCTACCTCCGGATGCTGGAAACAAAGCTCCTCACCCAGTATCAGACCATCAGAGGAGGAGACCACCACGGAGGGGACCACCGAGCCCACACAGACATATGCAGCCAAAACCAGACCATCAGAGATGGAGACCTCCACAGTGGGGACCACCGAGCCCACACAGACACATGCAGCCAATATCAGACCATCAGAGATGGAGACCTCCACAGAGGGGACCACCAAGCCCATACAGACACATGCAGAGCAGAGATAGGTATGAGTTAAAGACCCTGGTCAGCGAACTGTATGAGAGACTAATGTGACTGGATGGAACCAGGCACCTCTACAAATCAGAAAGAACTCCAGTGCGTCCCACACAGCCGTACTCATTACAAGGTATATACACACAAGATACACAGAACAATGTCTTCACTTACAATCAGCAGCTGGAATATTCAGGGTCTCAACGCTTCGACCTTTGGATGTAAAACAAAGGACCCTGATTTTATACAAAGACTGAAAAATATAGACATTCAGATCCTCCTGGAAACATGGACCAGGGCCGAAAACGAATCCCCAGTGCCTATTGGATACAAGGAATTCTCGGTCCATGCCCAGAAAAATAAAAACATCAAACAGGGCCGGGGCTCAGGAGGAATACTGATCTGGTATAAAGAGGAGCTCCACCAGTACATCAAACCGGTGAAGAGAGGAGGCAGCCACATATGGATCAGAATCAGCAGCTCCATCCTCACCTCCCAGTCTGATGTCTACCTCTGCGGCACCTATATACCACCGCCAGAGTCCCCCTACTTCAATCCAGACTGCTTCGAGATCTTACAAGGAGAAGCCGCCCATTATCAGGCCCTGGGCAAAGTTCTCATCTTTGGAGACCTCAATGCAAGAACTGGGAGAGAGAGAGACTTCCTGACCACGGATGGAAACATCTACATACTTGGAGCAGAGAATGACGGCCAGGACTCTGTACACACGGAGAGAAACAGCTATGACAGCACAGTCAACAAAAGTGGCAGAAAGCTCCTGAACGTATGTAGAAGTTTAGGACTTCATATCCTTAATGGACGAAGCAAGGGTGACTCCCTAGGAAGGTATACACTAAACTCCCATGTAGGGAGGAGTGTAGTAGATTACGCCATTACAGACATAAACCTGGCGGATGTCAGCGCCTTCATAGTCACCCCACAAACGCACCTGTCAGACCACAGCCAACTTCTTCTGTACATGAAATCTACAGAGAAACCATCCACTCAGAAGCCACAGCAGAGCGGCCTCTTCAGCCGGCCTCCATCCTATAAATGGTCCAGAATGTCGGGTCTAAAGTATAAAGAGGCTTCCAGCAGCCCTGAAATACAGCGGATGCTCCACCACTTCTACAACTACGAGTACAAGCCTAACCCAGAGGGAGTGAGCCAAGCCGCAAAAGACCTCAACAACATATTCCATGTAATGGCCAGACTGTCCGACCTTAAAAAAGTCACCTACAAGAGACCTAAAGAAACACAGGTCAACGGTTGGTTTGACAGAGAATGTAAAGCCGTACGGAAGACCCTGAGAACAGCCTCCAACAAGAAACACAGAGACCCCAACCACCCGGGCCTGAGGGAAGCCTATGACACCATACAAAGGCAATACAAAACCATCCTCAGGAAGAAGAAGCAGAGTTACATCACTACCAAGCTTAACCAACTCCAAGACGCCCTCCAAGACAACTCCTTCTGGGAACTATGGAACCACATGGGCACAAAAAAAAAGAAAAACAACACCTATATCCAAAATGGCAACATCTGGCTCCAGTACTTCAGAGACCTCTATAAAGACATCCCAAATGAAGAACTAAGCCAAGAACAGGAAAACATAATGGCAAAACTAAAAGCAATGGAGGAAAAAATCAAAAACTTCCAAAACCCGGTGGATACACCTATAACACTACAGGAAGTAGCCGAGAGGATCTCTTCCATAAGGTGTAGAAAAGCCGGTGGCCTGGATGGGATCCTACCAGAAATGCTGAAGCACAGCCCACTAGAAATACAGGCTGCAATGGTCAAACTGTTCAATATTGTGCTGAGGGCCGGCTACTTCCCCCGTACCTGGAACCAAGGCCTCATTACACCCATCCACAAGAGTGGAGACAGGTATGAACCAGCCAACTACAGAGGCATATGTGTCAGCAGCAACCTGGGAAAACTGTTCAACAGCATCCTGAACAAGAGGATCCTCACCTTCCTCACCGAGCACAACGTCCTCAGCAAGAGCCAAGCAGGGTTCATGCCAAACCACCGCACCACTGACCACATCTACACCCTGCACAGCCTCATTCAGAGACACGTCCACAATACAAAGAATGGGAAGATATACGCCTGCTTTGTGGACTTTAAAAAGGCCTTTGATTCGGTGTGGCACCCGGGCTTATTCCTGAAACTGCTGGAGAGCGGAATAGGAGGAAAGACCTACGATGTCATCAAAAGCTCCTACACCGAGAACCTCTGCAGTGTGAGTGTGAACGGCAAAAGAACGGATTATTTCCAACAGAGCCGTGGAGTCAGACAAGGCTGCAGCCTAAGTCCAACGCTCTTTAATATCTATATCAATGAGCTGGCTACCGCCCTGGAATCCTCCACCGCACCGGGTCTCACCCTCCATGACGCTCAGGTGAAATTCTTGCTGTACGCAGATGACCTGCTGCTGCTGTCACCAACCGAGAAAGGCCTCCAAGACAACCTGGAAATCCTAGAGAAATTCAGCTCCACCTGGGCCCTACCGGTCAATCTAAAGAAAACCAACATCATGGTGTTCCAGAGAAGGAGAAGATCAGACCAGCACCCATCATTTGTCCTCAACAACTGCGACCTCACAGGAACAGACAAATATACCTACCTGGGCCTAGAGATTCACCGGTCAGGGAGCTTCAAACAGGCCATAGAGACCCTGAAAGACAAGGCTTGCAAAACCTTCTATGCCATCCGAAGGAAACTCTACCATCTGAAGCCACCAGTGAGGGTCTGGCTAAAAATCTTCGACTCCATCATCGCCCCAATCCTCCTGTATGGCAGTGAAGTCTGGGGTCCTCACACCTACCCAGACTGGTCAAGGTGGGACTCCAGCCCAACAGAAATATTCCACCTGGAATTCTGTAAGCACCTTCTCCAGGTCCACCGGAGCACCTCCAACAGCGCCTGTCGGGCAGAGCTGGGCAGATTCCCTCTACACCTAACGGTTCTAAAGAGGGCGCTGTCATTCCGGGCTCACCTGCATAGGAGCAATCCAAGCTCCCATCACCATAAAGCCCTGCTACATATAGGTGAAACAGGAAAACCAGGACCCTCGGAACAGCCCAGCCAAGCCCAACACAACCAGAACACCAATCACAGCCTGACAAAAGCCGGAATCAGGAAGATGGTAGAGGAGGGCCAAGAGAGGTATGTCAGTGACTGGAAGAACGATATCTTCAGCTCACAGAAACTGACCATGTACCGGAGTCTACAGAGAGACTACAAACTGGCCCCATATCTGGAGAAACTCCCGGATCCCAGAGACCGCAAGAACCTGAGCCGATATAGCCTCAGTGCCCACAGTCTGGCCATCGAGTCCGGCCGACACAGGCAGAGATACAAGCCCAGGGAGGAAAGACTGTGCCAACACTGTGATCAGGAGGCCCTGGAGGACGAAACCCACTTCCTGCTACACTGCTCCAAATACTCAGCAGTGAGGGACACTCACTTCAGGAGACTCTCGCATCTCTTCCCGGATTTCATCACCATGAAGGAGGAAGAAAAAACATCTATCCTGCTGGGAGAAGAAGAGAGAGCAGTGGAGATAGCAGCGCAGTATGTGAGCGAATGCCATAGACTGCGAGAAAAAGAGCTATGATGCCATGGACTCTATAGCCTCCACATTGGATCTGCCCCCATCCACCTTTCCTATGCCATGGACTATAGCCCCCACCCTGGACTTGCCCCATCCACCTTCCCTACAGCTCCTACCCAACATCCCCACAGTCCCTATCTCTATTCCCTTTATACAATTGCTTTGGCAAAACTGAGATGTATTTGGTCCTGCCAATAAAGCTTCTTTGAATCTTGAATCTTGAATCTTGAATACACACACAGTATACACACACATATACAGTATACACACAGTATACACACACATATACAGTATACACACACAGTATACACACACATATACAGTATACACACACATATATACAGTATACACATATATACAGCATACACACACACACATACAGTATACACACACATATACAGTATACACACACATAGTTTACACATACACATACAGTATACACAGACACACAAAGTATACACATATATACAGTATACACACACACATATACAGTATACACATACATACAGTATACACACACACATATACAGTATACACACACGCATATACAGTATATACACACACATACAGTATATACACACACATACAGTATACACACACATACAGTATACACACACACACACAGTATACACACACTGTCATGAATAGATGATATTGCTCATGATTTTTTCTGCAGAGACAGATCTAGCTCCCCCATCCCTCCTCCCTTTGTTGGTTTCTGTGCAGCTTACATAGAACCATCTCCAGCATCCCCCAGCTTAATCCATTTACGACGGATTTAGTATACACACACACAGTATACACACACATACAGTATACACAAACATACAGTATACACACACAGTATACACACAGACATACAGTATACACACACACACACACACATATATACAGTATACACATATATAGAGTATACACACACACACAGTATAAACATATATACAGTATACACATACAGTATACACACACACATACAGTACACACACATACAGTATACACACACATATACAGTATATACACACACATATACAGTATACACACAGTATATGTACAGGTGGACTATAGTATATGGGGGTATTTTATAGCACATGTATAGCAGCGCTATGGTATATGGTGGTACATTACAGTACATGTATAGCAGCGCTATGGTATATGGTGGTACATTACATTACATGTATAGCAGCGCTATAGTATATGGTGATACATTACAGCACATGTATAGCAGCACTATAGTATATGACATTATATTACAGGAAATGTAGAGTTTCACTATAGAGTATATGGTGGAATTTTATAGCACATGTATAGCAGCACTATAGTATATGGCGATACATTAGAGTAGATGTATAGCAGCACTATGGTATATGGCCATACTCAGCTCTCCCCCGCTCCTCCCTCCAAAAAATAAAAAAATCCTCAGTGAGGATACTCACCTGTCCGCCGGCTCACTCCACCTTCGTCTTGTAGGTCCTACAGGGGTTTAGGACCCGTTGTTGGCTGGGAAACCATTCAGCTGATCGGTCACATGACCGCTAACTGCCAGGGAGGCAGGATGGATTAGGAGGGCAGGATGGTGACGGGGGTGGAGTGGTGGCAGGATGGAGCGAGCGGGGCAGGATGGAGCGGGGGGGGGGGCAGGATGGAGGCGGCGGGGTAGGATGGAGGCGGCAGGGCAGGATGGTGGCGGGGGGGCAGGATGAAGCGAGCGGGGCAGGATGGTGGCAGGGGGGCAGGATGGAGCGAGCAGGGCAGGATGGAGGGAGCGGGACAGGATGGTGGCGGGGGTGGCAGGATGGAGTGAGCGGGGGGGGGTAGGATGGATAGGATGGAGCAAGGGAAGGATGGAGCCGGCGGGGGGGGGGGCAGGATGGAGTCTGCAGGGGGGCAGGATGGAGTCGGTGGGGGGGCGGAGCAGGATGGAGCTGGTGTGGTGGTGTGGGGGGGGGGACAGGACGGAGCCGGCGCGGGGGCAGGATGGAGCTGGTGTGGGGGGGGGCAGGATGGAGATGGCGGGGGGGGCAGGATGGATTTGGCGGCAGGGGGTGTGTGCTATGGAGCGCAGGGGGGGGGCAGGGGCAGGATAATGGTGGCAGGGGGAGGGGCAGGATGGATGGGAGGATATTAATTTGTGTGCCGGCTCGCAGGACCTGTGGTTGCCTGGGACATCGATCAGCAGATCAGTTTCCCAGGCAACCACAGGTCCTCAAGCCATGGAGCTAGAGGAGGTAGATGAAGCGTGCCGGTGGGTGAGTGAGTATCCTCTATGAGGTCTTTTTTTTTTTCAGTAGAAGCAAGCGGGGGGGGGGGGGGGGGGGGGGGGCGGGGGCCGCAGGAGCCGCGGGGGGGGGCAGGACTACCCGTGGGGGGGGCAGGAGTAGCCGCGGGGGGGCAGGAGTAGCCGCACGGCTCCCGGACAGGGACGAAAGCCGGAACTTCCGAGAGCGGAACGTTCCTCCCCGATCCCTGTAGCCAGGCGGCGCCTGGCTACCCCGCACTGGTGACGTCACCACCATGGTCCGGAGGCCATCACGGAAGTAACCTTCGGGTTTTATATTATAGATTCACACACAGTATACAGACACACACACACACAGTATACAGACACACACACACCACACTACACACACACACACACACAGGTACACACACACACACACACACAGGTACACACACACAGTACACACACACACAGTACACACACACACAGTACACACACACACAGTACACACACACAGTATACAAACACAGTATACACACACATACAGAATACACACATAGTATATACAGACACATACAGTACAGACACATACAGTATACTCAGACATACAGTATACACAGACATACAGTATACACACACATACAGTATACACACACAGTATACACACACACAGTATACACACACACAGTATACACACACACACATACAGAATACACACACAGTACTATACAGACATATACAGTATACACACACACATACAGTATACACACACACATACAGTATACACACACACACACAGTATACACACACACACAGTATAACACACACACACACACAGTATACACACACACAGTATACACACACACACAGTATACACACACATACAGTATACACACACACATATACACACACAGTATACACACACAGTATACACACACACAGTATACACACACACATACAGAATACACACACAGTATATACAGACATATACAGTATACACACACACATACAGTATACACACACATACAGTATACACACACACACACACACACACAGTATACACACACACACAGTATACACACACACACAGTATACACACACAGTATACACACACACACAGTATACACACACACATACAGTATACACACACATACAGTATACACACACACATATACACACACAGTATACACACAGTATACACACACACACAGTATAAACACACACAGTATACACATACAGTATACACACACATACAGAATACACACATAGTATATACAGACATATACAGTATACACACACATATAGTATACACACATACAGTATACACACACACATACAGTATACACACACACAGTATACACACACAGTATACACACACAGTATACACACACATACAGTATACACACATAGTATATACAGACATATACAGTATACACACACATACAGTATACACATACAGTATACACACATAGTATATACAGACATATACAGTATACACACACATACAGTATACACATACAGTATACACACACACAGTATACACACACAGTATACACACAGTATACACACACAGTATACACACACACAGTATACACACACATTATACACACACACAGTATACACACACACATATATATATACACAGTATACAAACAGATACAGTATACACCCACATACAGTATACACATACAGTATACACCCACATACAGTATACACATACAGTATACACATACAGTATACACCCACATACAGTATACACACATACAGTATAAACACACACATATAAAGTATACAGTATACACATAAAAACAGTATATACATATATACAGTATACACACATACAGTATACACACACAGTATACACACACTATACACACACACTATACACACACACTATACACACACACACACACACTATACACACACTATACACACACACACTATACACACACACACACTATACACACACACACACTATACACACAACACAACTATACACACACACCTATACACACACACACTATACACACATACACAAACACTATACACACACACACACACACTATACACACTATACACACACACTATACACACACACACACACTATACACACACACACACACACATACTATACACACACATACTATACACACACAGTATACACACACGCAGTATACACACATGTCTAGTATACACACACAGTATACACACAGAGTATACAGAAACATACAGTATACACATATATACAGTATACACACATACAGTACAAACACACATATACAGTACACACACACACACTATACACACACACACACTATACACACACACATACTATACACACACACACACATACTATACACACACACAGTATACACACACAGTATACACACACACAGTATACACACACAGTATACACACACAGTATACACACACACACACAGTATACACACACTACACACACACACAGTATACACACACACACACACAGTATACACACACACAAGTATACACACACAGTATACACACACACACAGTATACACACACACGCAGTATACACACACAGTATACACACACAGTATACACACAGTATACACACACACACAGTATACACACACACACTAACACACACAGTATACACACACAGTATACACACACACATAGTATACACACACACCGTATACACACACAGTATACACACACACACAGTATACACATACACACAGTATACACACACCGTATACACACACACACCGTATACACACACACACAGTATACACACACAGTATACACACACATATATACAGTATACACACACATATATACAGTATACACACACATATATACAGTATACACACACATACAGTATACACACACACATACTATATACACACACACATACTATACACACACACACTATACACACACACACACTATACACACACACACATACAGTATACACACACAGTATACACACATATACAGTATACACACAGTAAACACACACACACAGTATACACACATATACAGTATACACACACAGTAAACACACACACACACACATATATACAGTATACACACATAGAGTATACAGAAACATACAGTATACACACACACAGTATACAGTATACACACACATACAGTACAAACACACATACAGTACAAACACACATATACAGTATACTCACACACACACATACAGTATACACACACATACAGAATACACACATTCAGTATATACAGACGTATACAGTATACACACACACTATACACACACTATACTGTATGTGTATACTGTATACACATACAGTATACACACACACATACAGTATACACACACACATGCAGTATACACACACACAGTATACACACACACAGTATACAGACACACATACAGTATACACACACACATACAGTATACACACACATACAGTATACACACACACTATACACACACACACACATACACACATACACACATGCACACACACTATACACACATACTATACACACACACAGTATACACACACACAGTATACACACACACAGTATACACACACACACAGTATACACACATACAGTATACACACATACAGTATACACACACATATATACAGTATACACATATATACAGTATACACACATACAGTACAAACACACATACAGTACAAACACACATATACAGTATACTCACACCCACATACAGTATACACCCACATACAGTATAAACACACACATATAAAGTATACAGTATACACATAAAAACAGTATATACATATATACAGTATACACACATACAGTATAAAGACACACACACATACAGTATACACACACAGTATACACACACACAGTATACACACACACACTATACACACACACACACACACACACTATACACACACACACACACTATACACACACACTATACACACACATACTATACACACACACAGTATACACACACACAGTATACACACACACACAGTATACACACACAGTATACACACATATATACAGTATACACACACACATATATACAGTATACACACACATATATACAGTATACACACACACACTATACACACACACTATACACACACACACACTATACACACACACACTATACACACACCCTATACACACACACACTACACACACACACACACTATACACACACACACTATACACACACACACTACACACACACACTACACACACACACTATACACACACACACTATACACACACACACACTACACACACACACACACTACACACACACACTATACACACACATACTATACACACACACTACACACACACACAGTATACACACACCAGTATACACACACACGCACAGTATACACACACACACACACGGTATACACACACAGTAAACACACACACACATATATACAGTATACACACAGAGTATACAGAAACATACAGTATACACACAGTATACACACACACAGTATACAGTATACACACACATACAGTACACACACACATACAGTACAAACACACATACAGTACAAACACACATATACAGTATACTCACAAACACATACAGTATACACACACATACAGAATACACACATATAGTATATACAGACGTATACAGTATACACACACACTATACACACATACAGTATACACACACATACAGTATACACATACAGTATACACACACATGCAGTATACACACACACATGCAGTATACACACACAGTATACACACACACACACAGTATACACACACACACACACACACACAGTATACACACATACAGTATACACACATACAGTATACAGACACACAGTATACACACACACAGTATACACACACGCAGTATATACACACACACACACACATACAGTCTCAGGTGGACACCCACAGAGTGGTGGTGGGAGCCTGACATGACGAGGGGAGGGAGGAGTGACCATGGGGGAAGATAGGGGGGACAGTAGGGAGTGGGATGAAAGGTGATCCAAAGGGTAGTGGTCTGAAGGTAGGGAGGAAATGACATAGATATAGGTGGGGATTCGTGGGGTGGGGTGGGGGGGGAAGCATAAATAGAAATGACCAAGGTTGAGGGTCCTCTTTGTCCTCGGATCAATGGACAGAAAAGTCCTCCTGCTACAGGACAGCACAAGTGACCTGAGGCCCAGCCACCCAGCCCCCCTTACAGCTTCTCTTAATGGTATGAGATTAGTGAATGTAGCAGCCAGCTCTCCCCTCAGGCTGGCAGTAAAAGGCAATAGATAAGGTCTTGTGCTGGAGCTCTTTAGTAGCAGGATGTCTCCTCCAGTAACATGATCCACCATGAGGACAACTACGAAGGCTGGGAGTTTGGCTGTAGATCATCATGGCTATAGTTCAGTAATCCCCTTCCCGGGGCGTGGCTAGGCTGTGCATGAAGCCAGTCGCGTGAAACAGGAGCTCCCGGTTCCCGGGGAATTGAAGCGGCTTATCTGCATTTATCCCCGGCGGAATCGCTACTACTAATAGCCGCAGTACTCGCAAACAGGATGGGCAAGTCGAAAACGGGCCAGGCCCTCTTACCGAAGAGGGTGTCGGACTACTTCCCCCAGGCCGCGGGGCCCAGGAACTGCTTACAAACATGGCGCCTCCCTCGCCTCGTGCTGCCCGGGCAGCGCGCAGGGAGACATCTACTCGGGAGGATTCCTCGGCTGCCCCGAGAGCGGAGGACCCGGTAACTCACGCCGAGATGAAGGGGCTCTTCAGTGACCTCAGGGCCTCCATACAAGGAGATATAAGGTCAGTGGTGGCTGAACTGAAGGGAGAAGTGGCGGAGCTGGGAGGACGCACTGATCACCTGGAGCGGAAGATGACGGAGCTGGTGGCTTCTCATAATGCGCTCCTGGATGAGAACGAGCAACTACATCGCCAGCTTGATTCTTTCGGGGTGAAACAGCTAGACTTAGAAGATCGTAGCAGGCGTAACAATGTGCGCCTGAGGGGAATCCCGGAGTCGGTGCCCCCACAAGACCTTAGAGCCCTGCTGCGGGACTTTATGGCCGAGGTCCTTCCTGCCCTGACTCCGAGAGATCTGATCATAGATTGGATCCATAGACTCCCGAAACCGCCTGGGATAAGAGCGGAGCTCCCGAGAGATGTACTTGGCCGTATTCATTTTGCTGAAACTAAGGAGGATTTTCTGGCAGCCCTGCGTCACTCTCCTACGCTTTCTGACCGATTTGCAGGTCTGGAGGTCTACCCCGATCTATCCCCAGGCACTCTGGCCCTGCGTAGGGCTTTTAAGCCCTACACCTCCGTCCTTCTGCAACAAAAGATCCCATACCGATGGGGACACCCCACACGTCTGATCATCCGACGCAACGACGTCACACATGTGTGCTTGACCCCTATGCAGGCAGCGAAGTTACTTAAGCAATTGGATCTTCTTCCACTTTCTCAGTCAAAACCATCGTCATCGACATTGCAAGATCGTGCTCATTCAGATTCTGACCGTCGTGAACCGCGACTTAATCAGAGGAGGCTGGAAGTAGAATGGGAAGTGGCTTGACTACACGGCACCTTCCCCACCGCCGGCATCGCTCTGCTTTATTGATTCCCCGGGACTGACGTCCTGGACTTGGTACTGGTCCCTCAGGTGATCGTTTCCCTTTGTTTTTGTTTTTCTCCTTTAAGGGAGCCTGAGGGAGTTCCCCACTGAGTGGATTTTTGCCGCTCTAAGAACTGTTGAATCTTGACTGTTTTTTTTTCTTTTTGTTTTGAATTTTTTCTTTTCCATTATATTTGCCGTTGCCCTGGGTAACGGCTGCTCGAGCTGGTTTCGTTCCTGCCCCAGCTGGAGCGGCATCAGCGGTGCGGTCCCTTAATTGGTGTGAGACCGCACATCTGTTGATGCCTTTCTGTTTATTCTATATTTTACTACTTGTTCTTTTCCCTACCCCTCCCTTTCTCTCTCAGCTCACTCCTTTAAACCTACTGTCTCTACGATGCATTATGTGTATACTAACGTTATACTTACTTCACTATGCCAATTGTAGTGGTTTCGTTTAATGTGAACGGCTTGAACTCTCCCCAGAAGCGTGCGCTCCTCCGCAATTATCTGAGAAAATCGCAGCCAGAAATTGTGCTGCTACAGGAGACGCACCTTCTGGGGAGAGACAACCACCGCTTGGTTTCACGTTTCTACCCTCACCAATTTTTTTCGAACTCTGTGTCTAAGAAAGCTGGGGTGGCGATTCTTGTTCGTTCGACCCTAACCTTTAAATTGATAAAGTGTGTGACCGATGCAGAGGGGAGATATTTAGTGGTGACCTGTCGCATTAATGATGTTCTGTATACTTTCCTTTCAATTTATTCCCCCAATACGGGTCAATCTGGCTTTCTTAGGTCCCTCCTTGAAGATCTCTCCCCCTCCATGTCGGGCCATAGAGTCATTGGGGGTGATTTCAATGCTCCATTGCAGAAGTCCATTGATTGTTCGGTTCCTACTGCCTACCGCTCTGATTTGGCCCCTGTAGCAGCCTCATTTAAAATGCATGATGTCTGGCACTACTTTCATGGCTCAGAAAGAAGTTACTCATTTTTTTCTTCAAGACACCGATCATATAGCCGAATAGATTTCCTGTTGCTGAATGACTCGCTCTTGCCATACTGTGTAGCTGCTGATATTGATGTGATCACGTGGTCGGACCACGCCCCAGTGTCTATTACGCTGGAAGATAAATTTTCAGGCGCTGCTCCGTTCCACTGGTCACTGAACGTATCTATGCTCACTTCACCAGATAACTGTGAGATCATTGGAGATTACTTGAAAGAATATTTTCACCTTAACAGCTCTGACTCTGTCTCGGCTGACACGCTGTGGTTTGCTCACAAGGCTGTAATGAGGGGCCAACTGTTGAAACTAGCTGCACGTTCCAAACGCTTATATAGTGAGGCTCTGGACTCCCATCTATCCACCTTAAAATCCCTAGAGCATAGTTATGCCGCCTCTCCTGACCCTACTTTACTGACTAAAATAATGTCAACCCGATCCCAGTTACGAATTTTCTTGCTCCAAAAAGTGGAACACCGCCTCCGCAAGACTAAAGCACTTTATTATGGGATGGGGGACAGGGCGGGCAAGCTACTAGCGAAAAGAGTCAAGAAACTGGAGACCAGATCCAGAATTGCGCAGATTGATTCCCCTTCGGGAGGTGTGGTCCGTAATCCCATCCACATTGCAGAACAATTCAAAGATTATTATGACCGTCTCTATAATCTGACATCTTCAACCTCAACCCCTCAACCTACCCCTGATATCATTCAAGCGTTTCTTGACAGAGCCGACTTGCCCACTCTCTCGGCAGCTCAGGTAGATGTGTTGAACGCCCCCTTCTCCCAGGCCGAAATTATCAAGACCATTTACTCTGCTAAAAAATCCTCTGCACCGGGCCCTGATGGTTTCCCTTACCAGTATTACGCCACCTTTGCCACCCTCTTAGCCCCACATCTTCTCGCCCTTTTCAATCTTTGGCAGACGGAGGGGGTGAGTAAGCCGGAGGGACTGTTGGCGTCTATATCCACAATCCCTAAACCAGACAAACCCTCACAGATACCAGTAGTTACAGGCCTATCGCACTTCTTAATTGCGATCTGAAAATTTATTCTAAAATGTTAGCTGAACGTATTAAGTTGGTGCTGCCGTCTTTGATTGGATTGGACCAAGTTGGTTTCGTTCCACATAGACAGGCGAGGGACGCCACCAGACGGGTGGTTGACATTCTGGATGTTTTGGAGGAGAGAGGGACCCCTAGTGCGCTCTTGTCCCTAGATGCAGAGAAAGCGTTTGACAGGGTGCACTGGGGGTACCTGGCGGGGGTTTTGGACAAGTTTGCCTTTACGGGCAACATTAGATTGGCAGTTCTGGCTCTCTACTCAGCGCCTAGCGCGACTGTGAAGGTGGGAGGCTTTTCCTCCACCCCCTTCCGGATCACTAACGGAACCCGCCAGGGTTGTCCCCTCTCCCCTCTGATCTTTGCATTAGTGATGGAACCCCTGGCCGCCATAGCCCGCACCCACCCCCGCATTTCAGGAGTGCAGATAGGCCCGACAGAACATTGAATATCGCTTTATGCGGATGATGTTCTTTTCACATGCACCAAGCCCTCGTCCTCTATTCCCGCAATAGTGGCGCTGCTGGAGGATTTATCCAAGGCCTCGTTCTATAAATTAAATTTATCCAAATCATCTATTTTTCCAGTAAACATTCCTGTACCTGAGCTGAGCTCTCTCCGCTCCCTTTTTCAAATCACCTGGGCGCACAGAGGGTTCCGCTATCTGGGCATTCATATCACAAACTTATCTCGCATAGTTCAAGTTAATTGTGACTCTCTCCTATCCTCTATTAGAACGACTCTTGCACAATACTCCACCCACCAGCTTTCGTGGATAGCCAGGATTCATCTGACCAAGATGATGATCCTTCCGAAAATCCTTTATCTTTTTTCCCCTGCCATTCCCCCGCAAATATCTTAACCTTTTCCAAACAGCTTTGGGTGTTTTTATCTGGAGTGGGAAACCCCATAGGGTGGCACTCTCTACCATGACACTTCCATATGCACGGGGTGGCTTGGGAGTACCGGACGTAGCTGCATATTACACAGCTGTGACACTGGATATAGCTAAGATGTGGTGGGCTGGTTCCCCCCATCTCATTGGTTACAGATTGAGTCCTGGCTCTCCCCTCGACACTCTGTTCGGCTTCTGCTAGAAATGTATCTTCTCTCTAGCTCGCCCTTGCCCTGGCTGCTGCGATCAATGCTGACAATACTTAAGGTCTGGGCGCTTTTGGCCAGGACACATCTGCCCTTCCTTTATAAATATGTTACGTTGGGAGCGGTGGAGGCGCGGATGGACGATTTCTCCCTGCAAGCGTGGAAGCAGCGAGGCGTTGTCCTACTGGGAGAACTCATGAGTCAGGGACGGCTGGTGCCGTTTGATGCCTTGTCAACCAAATTCTCACTCCCCCCAGCAGCTTTTTTTGCCCACTTCCGACTTAGGCACTTCTTGCATTCGAACCCTATCCCTGTCTGTGACCTTACTACAATAAATCTTTCCCTGCAGTCCCTTTTTAAACAGCAAGGGCCATCGGCTCAGGGGGTGTCCACTATATACAAGGCTCTCCTGGATTTACGGTCCACAACTAAACTTCCTTATATGGTGAGATGGGAGTCTAGACTTAATTTTGAAGCCTCCTTGGAACAGTGGCAAGCAGCCTCAGGACATGTCGCCCGCTATTCGGCATGTGTAAACCATCTAGAACAGGCCAGGAAAGTTTCGCTGGGTTGGTACCTCACCCCAGCACGGTTGGCTAAATTTAAATCTCCGAGATTATCCTCTTCATCTGACTGTTGGAGGGGATGCTCAGCCCTAGGCTCAGATTCTCATATTTGGTGGGATTGTCCGAAGTTGCACGCATTTTGGCAGGAGGTCGAGACTTTACTTACCTCCCTGACTGGTTTGCCCCTAGTGCTCAGTGCCCGACTGGCACTGTTGGGTTTAGATCTTGATACTTTTCCGACTATCTTCCGCCCTATAATTTCGAATGCCCTTATTGCGGCACGCATGACGATCGCAAGTCATTGGAAATCACCTGCCCTACCCACCTTGTCAGAAGTGGTTAATAGATTAAACCAGCATTGCTCTCATGAAGTGCTGCTCTCCCAAACTCGGTCACGTAGACGGAAGGTCCTGACGTGGTGGGACCCCTGGATATCCTCTCAATATAGTACAATTATCGTTTGATTGTATACAAAGCTACATCACCTGATATAATCATGGATGCTGAGCTGATTACTCTTTTCCCTTCCCCTCTCTTTTACCCCACCTCTTTTACTCTCTTTCTGTGGTTAATTTGCAGTCTGTTTAGACTATGTGTTCTGAACTTTGTTTCTGTGTATTTTATTGCCTATTTGAAATTCAATAAAAACTAATGGTTTAAAAAAAAGTAATCCCCTTCCCCACTGAATCAGTGCCCTGCTGCAGCACATGTGTCATGTTGCTTCCATGGGTCTTCAAGAATGACTCAGGACCCGGCCAGAGACTCTGTTCATGGAGACCAGCGGTCTGGGGGAGTCACAGACCCCAGAACAGGAGACATGGAGACGTCTTCAGGAGGACGGCCACCAAGGCGCCCAGGGATCAGGAGAGAAGGGCCCCCTTCCATCAGCGAGTGCTCCACAGTTGTGAAGGATAGGCCGATGTGCAGGATTCCAGAGCAGCGGTGGATGACGGGATAATGGTTCCTGGGCGGCCTAGTGAGTATGAGTATTTGCTTTATTTTCCCCCTCCTTTCTAACTCTACATCACTTGGGGCAGGGGTACTCAGGGATGCCTGGGGTGACATTTAGTTCCCTTTACATCAACACAAGTATCCCAAAAAGGTGGTGTGGGTTAATCAAAAAGACAACTTGGGTTAGATTTTGTTACTGGTATATGTAGATGGGTATTCAGAACTGTATATAACTGAATATAGAGCAGGTGATCAGTATATATAGGGCAGAGATGTGTAATCAGGGCTGTATACATTGGTATGTAGGACATGTGAACAGTATACAATATATTTAGAGCAGTGATGTGTATTCAGGGCTGTATATATCAATATATAAAACATTTAAGCAGTTTACAGGGTATACAGGGCACTGGTGTGTATATAGGATGGTATATCTCAATATATAGGACATGTGAGCATATATGGTATATATGGGGCTGTGATGTGTATACAGGACGGTATATATCAGTATATAGGATATGTGAGCAATGTATAGTAGAAACATGGCAGTGATGTGTATACAGGATGGTGTATGTCAGTATACAGTGCATATAGAACAGTGATGTGTATACAGAATGATATATATTAGTATAGTGGACATGTGAGCAGTACTGTATACAGTATATATAGGGCAGTGATGTGTATACAGGAGGGTAGATATATCTATCACGGACTTGGGTTTGGTATGCAGTATATATAGGGCAGTGACTTGTATGCGACATGGTATATATCAGTAGGGCGGTCATGTGAGCAGTATACGATATATATTGTGCAGTGACTTGTATGTGGGATGGTATATATCAGTATGGCGGACATGTGAACAGTATACAGTATATATGGGGCAGTGATGATTACACAGGATGGTATATATCAGTATAGCGGACATGTGAGCAGTATACAGTATATATAGGTCAGTGATGATTACACAGGACGGGATATATCAGTATGGTGGATGTGTATACAGGTCCGTATATGTTAGTGGGGAGGACATGTGGCCAGTAGACAGTATATACAGGGGAGTGATGTGTACATATGGCATTATATAGGACACGTGACCATGACACAGTATATATTGGCCAGGGAGGTGTACACAGGATGGTATATATCAGTATATCTAACAAGTGACCAATTTATGGTATATGGGCCATGTGAATGGAGGACAAAAATATACCAGTATAAAGGATATGTGCCCAGTATTCAGTATATATAGCCATTGATATGTATATGTGTCAGTATATAGGATATGTGAGCAGTATAAGGTATATATTGGGCAGTGATAGGTATGCAGGGTGGCATATCGCAGTATATAGGATGTTGTGAGCAGCATACAGTAGATATTGGGCAGTGATGTGTATACAGTATGGTATATATCAGTATATGACATGTGAGAAATACTCAGTATATAGGGCATATGGGATATTAGGTATCCTGGAGGAAGCGGTATTTGAGTTGCACTATAGGGCAGGTATTGTGTGCTCACTATAAGCAGTATGTCATTGGCACTATATGGCACCATGGTTTCCTTGATGGAGTAGGATATTGTTATGTTAGAATGCTATATTGTGTGCCTTGTATAAAGCAGTATGTGATTGGCACTACATGGCATTATGATGTCCAGGATGAAGCAGTATGTGTTGTGCTATATGGCTGGATTGTGTGTCCTGATCATAGCAGTATTTGAATTGTACTAGGGTACTGTCAAACAGTCTGGGTTTTGCACTACATGGCAGTATCAGGCTTCATGTATGAAGCAGTTTTGGAATTACATTATATGGCGGTATTAAGTGTCCGGTAGGAGGTGGTATTTCAGTTGCACTATATGGCAGGGCTGTGTCCCCTGCATAGAGCACTATTTGAACGGTCGGTGGGAAATTGCCTCATTACGTTCGTTTTGGCGGCAAAAAAGGAAAGAAAAAAAACAAAAAAAACAAAAACAAAGTGGACCTAGCAGGCCGGGACTACGTTTAGAGTATATAACAAGCGATCTTTGGTAAGGGAGGCTGCACTTTGCTGGATGTGGACTTATACATGGATGTAGTGGGTAGTTCCGGTTCAGGGCTTACTGTAAAGGTCAATGGTGGGCAGCCAGGTGGCGTGATGGACGAGTCAAGAATTCAGCACTGCCAGAGATTTTTCACTATCTTAGTGGCGGTAACATTGTGGAAAGGTTGGCTCAACTTGACAATAGATTGTCTCCTCAGAGATAGACTCAGCGGCAGACGGGAAAAGAAGAGATAGGTATGTGATCAACACCATCTGTAGCATCAAGGACAGAGGTACAGAGTCTGATTGTGACTAACTCCCGTTTCATTATAGAGGGGGTTATTGGGATAAAAAAAAAAAAAAATTCATCTGAGGAAGCCAGGTAAGATTTTATTGAGGGGGATAGGGAGGTAGTAGGTGGTAAGTTGTTATTAGTAAGATAGACCAGTTAATTGCAGGCTCAGCCTTCTGTTTTAAACTTTGTAATAGGAATGATTAGACAATGAATTTCCTAGTGAATCAGACAATCGAGGATTTTCACATAAAAAAAAAAAAAAAAAGGAAGATAACAGTCCTGTGTCATTCGGGGGGATGGAGCAGCTGGGGTTACAGTAGGAAGCTGTATTCACATTGTAGTTTGACATAGGGTTGTTTAGGTTCAAGCTAGGGGCATTTTTGGCTAAATTCACCATGATCACCCGGGAAGGGGGATGAATTTTGGATGCAGAAGTCGACAACAGATCATATGGGAAGAGGGAATGAGCGTACTGTTAGGAAGTGTGAATAACTCAGTTATGTGCCCGTTGCGACTTTTGGGAGGTTTATGAATACTAGGCCTTGGCAGGAGGGGCCGTTATTACGTCACAAGGACGGGTCATTTTTGACAAAGTACCAAGTTATCACAGTGTTTAAAAAATTCCTGGGGGGGCTGGCCTGGAGCCACACAAGTTTATATGGGGCATTCAATTCGTATTGAGGCTGCAAGAGAGGCAGCTGTGGGGGGTCCGAGTTCAAACATTGTGTGGAAGATTGGCCGGTGGGAGTCCTGGCGGTAATTGTCTTTTATCAGACCTCAGGGCTTAAGAGAATATGATTATTCTTTATGCAGTAACTTTTGTTTGTTTCATTACAGGACGGGTCCCACTTTTAGTCTGGATTCTAGGCCATTCCTATGTTAATTGGGGAATATTGTGGACGGACGGATGGGAGACAGCTGGGTTTCTCAGGAGACACAGCGCTAATCTGATGACTGGTTTTAGGGTTATGGCTGGGAGTCAAGTATTACAAGAGATTCACAGGGATGTAAATCTAGATAGAGCCCCAGATATTTTAGTTTTGCAGGTGGGGGATAATAAATACAAATTAACAAGGCACGAATTAAGGTGAACAAGTTGGTATCCAAATTTGTAGTTGGGAATTGGGTGTGGCAGTACAACACTCAGATCTAGATGGTACGGATGAGGAATGTGGTAGCAAACCAAGTGCATTTTAAGGTGGGGGAACAGATTTATGGACGCTAAGGTACAAGAGGAGATGGAAAGGGCCACAGCAGGCTGGATGGTGGGGTCTCGAGCACTTGAGGTGGTCAAGGTGCTCTCGGTGTGGCGTTTGTGAGTCCTCGAATTGGTTATAAAGTTGGGATTGGGGATTCATTTAATACGGGGATCCCCTTTATTGGATGGTTATTTGAGAATGGTCTGGTGAGATTTGGGTGATACCTGGCGATGGAACGTTGGGTTCAGCTTGGTGAAATTTTGGGTGATACCCGGCGATGGAACATCGGGTTCATCCTAACGGTATTGGAGGACAACCTCTTGCCTCGGTTTCACGGTGCTCCTGAGCCAGTGAACACGGTTAGGGGTAAGGGAGGGGAGGGGCAATGTCATGGGAAAATCACCAGATTTTTTGGTAGCTTCGAGGACCTCACCAATTGTTGTATTTATATGTTTTCTTATAAATAAATTGGCTGGTGTGGCCATTTTTATCCAAGAAAATTGGATTGTTGTCTGAGCTTTTATTTTTGGGGAAGGTTGGGTGGAACGACCATAGAGAGGTAAGATCGATGGTGGTGGTTAGGTCACAAGAATCGACCTTCCCATCGTCAAGTATACACACACACACACAGTATACACACACACACACACAGTATATACACACACACAGTATACACACACACACACACAGTATACACACACACACACACAGTATACACACACACACACACACACACACACACAGTATACACACACACACACAGTATACACACACACACAGTATACACACACATACAGTATACACACACAGTATACACACACACACGCACAGTATACACACACATACAGTATACACATACAGACAGTATACACAGACACACAGTATACACAGACACACAGTATACACAGACACACAGTATACACAGACACAGTATATACAGACATATACTGTATGTCTGTATATACTGTATGTCTGTATACTGTGTGTCTGTGTATACTGTATACTGTATACACAGACATACAGTATACAGCCATACAGTATACAGACACAGTATACATACAGTATACATACAGTATACATACAGTATACACACATACAGTATACACACATACAGTATACACACACAGTATACACACACAGTATACACACATAAAGAGTATACAGAAACACAGAGTATACACACACACACACACATACAGTATACACACACATACACAGTATACACACACATACACAGTATACACACACACAGTATACACACACATACAGTATACACACATATAGTATATACAGACATATACAGTATACACACACATACAGTATACACACACATACAGTATGCACACACAGACAGTATACACAGACAGTATACACAGACATACAGTATACACAGACACACAGTATACAGACATACAGTATATACAGACATACAGTATACAGACACATACAGTATACAGACACATACAGTATACATACAGTATACACACATACAGTATACACACACAGTATACACACACACAGTATACACACACATATAGAGTATACAGAAACACACAGTATACACACAGTATACACACAGTATACACAGACACACAGACACACACACACAGTACACACACACACAGTACACACACACACAGTATACACACACACACACACACACACACAGTACACACACACAGTATACACACACACACACACACACAGTACACACACACACACACAGTATACACACACATACACAGTATACACACACATACACAGTATACACACACATACACAGTATATACACACAGTATACACACACATACAGTATACACACATAGTATATACAGACATATACAGTATAGACATACACACAGTATACACACACACATACAGTATGCACACACAGACAGTCTACACAGACAGTATACACAGACATACAGTATACACAGACACACAGTATACAGACATACAGTATATACAGACATACAGTATACAGACACATACAGTATACAGACACATACAGTATACATACAGTATACACACATACAGTATACACACACAGTATACACACACACAGTATACACACACATATAGAGTATACAGAAACACACAGTATACACACACACATACAGTATACACACAGTATACACACACACAGTATACACAGACACACAGACACACACACACACACACACAGTACACACACACAGTATACACACACACAGTATAAACACACACACACACTGTAAGGTAGCGCCCGGGGAACCCGCTTGCATAACGACAACAACACACGTGTTCATAATTTAACCAATGTCTACCCGTTAATATGTGAAAAATAAACATAACCCGGGTAGCATGTTTGACACATATCACATTGATTATAAACACCATACATAAATACATCATACATTTACATATAACATTACATAACACTTATATTGCACATAATTATTATAGTAACCCGGGACCTGTAACCATCTCTCTGTCCCATTGGAGCTCTACCAACAGCTCCCGTGGTGGCTACGGCCTCCGGCCTATCTACACATTCCACATACATTCCGGTTCGTCAGGACCTTTAACTGACTACACTGAGTCGGTCCCAATGGCGGTACCAGCCGCCTGACTTTATTTCCCCAGCTTCATACTACCCCGGCATCAGGACTCCAGCCTGACCAGGTTCTTACACACCGTATGTGATCCATCCTAACACATCCATGGATCACATACATCCTCACACACGCTCACAGCCCATCATACGATATCCATGGACTGCGGCTCCCCTGGGTCCATAGCAGGGATTGGCCTACCTGAGTCACCGGGCAAACCGAGCGTCACCAAGGCCTCCTCACCACGTGTTTAGGCCGACAGCCGCCACCAAACCTCCACCCAGTGGCAAGTCTCCAGGTCGACGACTGTGCCCACGCCTGAGTCGAGCGCCCTCCAGGATCAGCCTCGGTTCCCCACTCCAGGAGCCCTCGTTACCCCCGCATCTGGCCACAGGTTCACACATACCATCGAAGGACGGTTTGAGGGACAGGTACCCGCCTCATGCAGCAGGCCAAGCCTCCCTCTCGTCCCCACGGGACGGAATTCCTCCGATCTAACACCCACACTGGCTGGGTTTCTCTCACAGACTGACTCTGCTCAGCTCTCTGGCTGGTAATCAGCCCACATGCTCTCAGGCTGATGTCTGGCTGAGAATGAATCTCCCAATCACTCAGCTGGCTGACCTCTTATCATGCCTGCCACACCCACACTGAGTCATCCAGCTGGGCTGCTATTCCTCCGGACACACAGACCTGACACACCCACATGGGCTGTCAGCAACCACTCATTACATCCCATTCCTCGATTTCATGAGCCACTCATTAGTCACATTAAACCTCATGTTCAAAGTTGGTTCACACAGCATTATCACAGGAAAAAACCGGCCAGTGTGAACAGGATCCTCCTGATCCTGCATGTGATGCACCCCGGCCATGAGGATCATGACGGCGGTGCCTCACAACATATACAGTATACACACACATATACAGTATACATACAGATACAGTATACACACATATACAGACTACACACACACATATACAGTATACAGACACATATACAGTATACAGACACATATACAGTATACACACACACATACAGTATACACACACATATACAGTATACACACACACATATAGAGTATACACACAGACACATAGAGTATACACACACACATACAGTATACACACACACATGCAGTATACACACACATATGCAGTATACACACACAGTATACACACACACAGTATACACACACACAGTATACACACACACAGTATACACACACATACAGTATACACACACATACAGTATACACACACACACATATATACAGTATACACACACATACAGTATACACACAGATACAGTATACACACACATACAGTATATGTGTGTGTATACTGTATATGTGTGTATAGAGTAACATAGTAACATAGTTTTTAAGGTTGAAGGAAGACTTTAAGTCCATCTAGTTCAACCCATAGCCTAACATGTTGATCCAGAGGAAGGCAAAAAAAAAAACCCCACGTGGCAACACTAAGCTCCACATTGGGGGATAAAAATTCCTTCCTGACTCCAGATACGGCAATCAGACTAATTCCCTGGATCAACGCCCTATCAAAGAATCTAGTATGTATAACTGGTAATATTATAGTTTTCAAGAAAGGCATCCAGGCCCTTCTTAAATGTTAGTAGTGAGTCACTCATTACAACATCATGTGGCAGAAAGTTCCATAGTCTCACTGCTCTTACAGTAAAGAATCCACGTCTGTGATTATGATTAAACCTTCTTTCCTCCAGACGTAGAGGATGCCCCCTTGTCCCAGTCTCAGGCCTAAGAGTAAAGAGATCATTAGAAAGGTCTCTGTACTGTCCCCTCATATATTTATACATTATTATAAGATCACCCCTAAGCCTTCGTTTTTCCAAGCTAAATAACCCCAAGTTTAATAACCTGTCTTGGTATTGCAGACCCCTTAGTCCTCTAATGACTTTTGTCGCTCTTCTCTGGACCCGCTCTAGTTCAGCTATGTCTTTCTTATACACCGGAGACCAGAATTGTACACAGTATTCTAAGTGTGGTCGCACTAGTGACTTGTATAGAGGTAAAATTATGTTCTCCTCATGAGCATCTATGCCTCTTTTAATGCATCCCATTATTTTATTTGCCTTTGCAGCAGCTGCCTGACACTGGCCACTAAATGTGAGTTTGTCATCTACCCATACACCCAGGTCTTTTTCAGTGACAGTTTTGCCCAGTGTTTTACAATTAAGCACATAATTATACCTTTTGTTTCCTCTGCCCAAGTGCATAACTTTACATTTATCCCCATTAAAGCGCATTTGCCATTTAGCAGCCCAAGCTTCTAGTTTACATAAATCCTCCTGTAATATAAGATTGTCCTCCTCTGTATTGATTACCCTGCAGAGTTTAGTGTCATCTGCAAATATTGAGATTCTACTCTGTATGCCCCCTACAAGGTCATTAATAAATATATTAAATAGAAGCGGGCCCAACACTGACCCCTGTGGTACCCCACTGTTAACTGTGACCCATTCTGAGTGTGTTCCATTAATAACCACCCTTTGTTTCCTATCACTAAGCCAGTTCTTAACCCACTTACACATATTTTCCCCTATCCCCATTGCCCTCATTTTATGTATCAACCTTTTGTGTGGCACCGTATCAAAAGCTTTTGAAAAGTCCATATACACCACATCCACTGCATTTCCTTGGTCCAGTCCAGAACTTACTTCTTCATAGAAGCTTATCAGATTAGTTTGACAGGAACGGTCCCTCGTAAAACCATGTTGATAATGGGTCATGAGGTTATTTTTCTTCAGATACTCCAGTATAGCATCTCTTAGAAAACCCTCAAGGATTTTACCCACAGTAGAGGTTAAGCTTACTGGCCTATAATTTCCAAGTTCAGTTTTTGTCCCCTTTTTGAATATTGGCACCACATTTGCTATACGCCAGTCCTGTGGTACAGACCCTGTTATTATGGAATCTTTAAATATTAAAAATAATGGTCTATCTATGACAGTACTTAATTCCTGCAGCACTCTGGGGTGTATCCCATCTGGGCCCGGGGATTTGTCAATTTTAGTGATTTTTAGACGATGCCGTACTTCCTCTTGGGTTAAGCAGGTGACATTTAATTGAGACTTTTTGTTATCACTGATCATATTGTCTGTCATGGGATTTTCTTGTGTAAATACTGTTGAAAAAAAGTCATTTAGCATATTGGCTTTTTCCTCATCCTCATCCACCATTTCACCCAGACTATTTTTAAAGGGGCCAACACCATCATTTTTTGGTTTCTTATTTTTTATGTAGTTAAAAAATATTTGGGATTCTTTTTACTTTCTCTGGCAATGAGTCTCTCTGTCTCAATCTTTGCTGCCTTTATTTGCTTTTTACAAATGTTATTTAATTTTCTGTATTTATTTAATGCTTCATCACTACCTACTTGCTTTAATTCCCTAAATGCTTTCTTTTTGTCACATATTGCACTTCTTACCACTTTATTTAGCCATAGTGGTTTCCTCCTATTTCTAGCATGCTTATTCCCATAGGGTATATATTGTGCACAGGTCCTATTCAGGATGCTAATAAACATCTCCCATTTGTGTTGTGTACTTTTATGTCTCAGGACATCGTCCCAGTTTATTGCACTAAGATCATCTCTCAACCGTTGGAAATTTGCCTTCCTGAAGTTTAGTGTCCTTGTAGCCCCTCTACTACACGTCTTAGTAAAGGATACTTGAAAGCTTATTAAGTTATGATCACTATTACCCAAGTGACCTCCAACCCGTATATTTGATATGCGGTCCGGCCTGTTTGGTTAATATTAGGTCCAGCAGTGCCCCCCTTCTTGTTGGGTCCTGAACCAGTTGTGAAAGGTAATTGTCTCTCAAAGTTTTCAAAAACTTATTACCTTTGCTGGAACTGCAGGTTTCTGATCCCTAATGTATTTCAGGGTAGTTGAAGTCCCCCATAATAATGACTTCTCCCTGAGTCGCTGCTTCATCTATTTGCTTTATGAGGATATTCTCCTCCACTTCCATTATTGTTGGGGACTTATAACAAACCCCTATCAGTAATTTATTATTTTTTCCCCCTCCCCTTATCTCCACCCACAGGGACTCTACATTTCCATTAGATTCACCTATATTATCACGCAGGATGGGTTTTAAGAATGATTTTACGTATAAACATACACCTCCTCCTCGCCTATTTGTACGGTCATTTCTGAACAGACAATAGCCCTGTAAATTAACAGCCCAGTCATGGCTCTCGTCCAGCCAAGTCTCCGAAATCCCCACCATGTCATAATTATTTTCCAACAAAATCAATTCTAATTCCTCCATTTTGTTGGTGAGGCTTCTGGCATTAGTGAACATGCACTATATGCATCTCTCTTTACCTCTATTCCTTCCTACTAGATTGACTGTTCTAACCCCACCCCCCATGCCAGCCCCAATTTTATTACTTGTGCCCAGGTTACTGTTTACACTATCTTCCCCTCCTATACAATGAATACCCTCCCCCCCCAATCCCTAGTTTAAACACTCCTCCAACCTTCTAGCCATTTTCTCCCCCAGCACAGCTGCACCCTCCCCATTGAGGTGCAGCCCGTCCCTAGCATAGAACCTGTAGCCAACAGAGAAGTCGGCCCAGTTCTCCAGGAACCCAAACCCCTCCTTCCTACACCAATTCCTGAGCCACTTATTTATCTCCCTAATCTCCCTTTGCCTCTCTGGTGTGGCACGTGGTACAGGCAGTATTTCAGAGAATACTACCTTGGAGGTCCTTGCCTTAAGCTTGCAGCCTAATTCCCTGAAATCATCTTTAAGGACCTTCCACTTACCTCTAACTTTGTCATTTGTGCCAATGTGCACCATGACCGCTGGATCCTCACCAGCCCCACCCAGTAATCTGTCAACCCGATCAGCGATGTGCCGGACTCGAGCGCCCGGTAGGCAGCACACTGTTCGACGATCCCTGTCTTTGTGACAGATTGCCCTATCTATTCCCCTAATAATTGAGTCCCCCACTACCAGCACCTGTCTGGCCTGCCCTACTCTCCTGTTTTCCCCCTTACTGGAGCAGCCACTCCTCTGGCTTTCAGAGGTCATGCCCTGCTGCAGCAGTGCTGTACCTGAACTCACACCCCCCTCATCTGCCAACATAGCAAATTTATTGGGGTGTGCCAGATCAGGGCTAGCCTCCCTAGCACCCTTCCCTCTACCCCGCCTTCTAACTGTCACCCAGCTAGCTACCTCACGGTCCTGCAGCTCCATACTACCATCCTCCCCCACATCTATCCCATTGAGCAGCTGTTCAGTGAGCAGCAGACTCCTTTCCATATTGTCTATGGATCTCAGCGTTGTCAGTCGTTCATTTAGATCCAGTATCTGGGCTTCCAAATGCACAACGTACTCACATCTCACACAGCAGTATGCACCCTCGACCGGCTGGTCAAGGAATGCATACATGTGGCAAGATGTACACTGGATGGCATTGCCAATCATGGAGCTCATTTCCTAATGGGGATTGCACCAGACAGAAATGATAAGTAAAAAAATGCAAAGTATTAATAAAATACAACCAACAATTCAGTAAGTCCTCCCTTCCAAACTCCCTGAATCCAAAGTCACTGAATCACAAGTCACACACTTACTTCTGTCGCACTTGCTCTGTCACACGTAGCTCGCGGTCACACTCGCTAAAAAATCAGATATAAAGAGGTTTTTTTTTGTTTTTTTTTTCCCTTAGCAGAAAATCAGCCTATAGCTCAGTGTACTTCCAAGGGACTGGAAGCCCCAACCAGCTGCTTCTTATAAACCCTTAATTATGCACCCCCACCCTTAATTAACCCCTTGTAAGTATAGCTACACCACAGGTTTTAAGTGCAATGTAGTTAACCCTTTAACTTACAGGTAGTAAAATAAGAGACTATAAACTTGTAGAGAGAAAAGAAAGTTAAGAAAGCCCAATAAAATTAAAAAGGTAAAAAAAAAACAGTCAGCAATTCACACAGGTATTTGTTGCAGGATTCCCAAACACCTCCTCACTGAATCACAAGTCACACACTTACTTCTGTCGCACTTGCTCTGTCACACGTAGCTCGCGGTCACACTCGCTAGAAAATCAGATATAAAGAGGTTTTTTTTTTGTTTTTTTTTTCCCTTAGCAGAAAATCAGCCTATAGCTCAGTGTACTTCCAAGGGACTGGAAGCCCCAACCAGCTGCTTCTTATAAACCCTTAATTATGCACCCCCACCCTTAATTAACCCCTTGTAAGTATAGCTACACCACAGGTTTTAAGTGCAATGTAGTTAACCCTTTAACTTACAGGTAGTAAAATAAGAGACTATAAACTTGTAGAGAGAAAAGAAAGTTAAGAAAGCCCAATAAAATTAAAAAGGTAAAAAAAAAACAGTCAGCAATTCACACAGGTATTTGTTGCAGGATTCCCAAACACCTCCTCACTGAATCACAAGTCACACACTTACTTCTGTCGCACTTGCTCTGTCACACGTAGCTCGCGGTCACACTCGCTAGAAAATCAGATATAAAGAGGTTTTTTTTTGTTTTTTTTTTCCCTTAGCAGAAAATCAGCCTATAGCTCAGTGTACTTCCAAGGGACTGGAAGCCCCAACCAGCTGCTTCTTATAAACCCTTAATTATGCACCCCCACCCTTAATTAACCCCTTGTAAGTATAGCTACACCACAGGTTTTAAGTGCAATGTAGTTAACCCTTTAACTTACAGGTAGTAAAATAAGAGACTATAAACTTGTAGAGAGAAAAGAAAGTTAAGAAAGCCCAATAAAATTAAAAAGGTAAAAAAAAAAACAGTCAGCAATTCACACAGGTATTTGTTGCAGGATTCCCAAACACCTCCTCACTGAATCACAAGTCACACACTTACTTCTGTCGCACTTGCTCTGTCACACGTAGCTCGCGGTCACACTCGCTAGAAAATCAGATATAAAGAGGTTTTTTTTTGTTTTTTTTTTTTCCCTTAGCAGAAAATCAGCCTATAGCTCAGTGTACTTCCAAGAGTATACACACACATATACAGTATACACACACACATATACAGTATACACACACATACAGTATACACACACACATATACAGTATAGACACACATATACAGTATACACACAGACACATACAGTATACACACACATACAGTATACACATATACAGTATACACATATATACAGTATACACAGACTGATGAGACCCGGATCAAACCCCTTTTGCGCTGAGCAATAATACTCCAAAACCAAATAACATTTCAAAACTTTATTGAGCGGTATTGGTAACATCCGTCTCATTATCTTTCTTACATGGCAAAATTAAATTATGGCCGCAGCACAGCGTAGGCATAAACTCGCCTCAATCCTGGGTGATTAAAGCGATACCGGAACTAGCCATCTAGCCCGGGTTGTTTTAATCCCAATTACCCATTTCCGCAGCTGCGACTTAACAAATACTTAACACAAAAACCTTCAACAGGGAGGGAGGGTGGGCAACACGATACCCCGGGTCTTCAGCTGAGGGACTGCAGCTGCCCGCCAAAAACCTTCTTTATATACCTAAGGGGCGGGGCTTACTCTGTGAGGAGAATTGCACTGCCCCTCACACAGTGAAGGGAGAAACATTGCTCGGCGCTGTTAACCCTTAACAGGCTCCTCAGTCAGGGTGCATCGTCAAACAGCCGAAGTGCCCCTCAGACTGATGAGACCCGGATCAAACCCCTTTTGCGCTGAGCAATAATACTCCAAAACCAAATAACATTTCAAAACTTTATTGAGCGGTATTGGTAACATCCGTCTCATTATCTTTCTTACATGGCAAAATTAAATTATGGCCGCAGCACAGCGTAGGCATAAACTCGCCTCGATCCCGGGTGATTATAACGATACCGGAACTAGCCATCCAGCCCGGGTTGTTTTAATCCCAATTACCCATTTCCGCCAAGGAGGAGCGAAAGGGTGCCCTTGAGCTGCGACCCCCCCCCCCCCCGAAACTAAACGAAGGGCTTGCTCGATACCATCCTGTAATCCAGAGAGAAATATGTCCAGACCAATCTCGTTCAAGTGAACTCCATCCGATAACATCAAACGTCTACTGTCCGATTCTAGTTGAAAATGTAAAATTTATACACCTCCCTTAAGCGCAACAAAACGCGAAATTCTAGCGTTCAGCGTGCGTCTCGACCTTTCCAAAGCCGCCCCGTCCCTGGCGCCCTGCCACACCACCCGGGGGATGACCTCAGACCATACCAAGCAGAGTTCAGAAAAAAAACTATTAAACTTATCAATGTCTGACCTCATAAAAGCGAGGAGCTCTCCAAGGTGGGTATGGACGAGGTCATTACCCCCGGCCTGAACAACAAGGACGACAGGGCCAGTGGCGACCCTGGAAATCCTTACCACCTCTGGGAGGACCTGCGACCATATAAGTCCACGAAACCCTCTCCAATTGACTTCGACATCATGGAATCCTAGTGCTCGACCTCCCGGCCGAACTTCAGCTCGTTGAGCAGCCCAAAAGACATAGGAATGTCCTAAAATCCACACGCTGGGACGGACGTTATCTAAAAGAAGCAAAATGTCAGAACCTGACAACCAATTACATACACCTAAAAGAAAAAGAGTTAATAAACATATCATATCAAACATAACCCAAGAAAACGTTTATATAATATCAATGCTTCAGTACTCTATGAAATAATTCTTTCAAAGAAATTTTTTTTTTTTTTTTTTTAAATCAAATCAGGGCGAATATAACGCCGGAAACAGTCAGAACGCCATCTCCCAACCCGTTTAATAGCATCGTCGGATAAACCGGCCCGCGACGCCTCCGTCGCAGCTCCGATTCTAAACGAATGTGTGCCAAATTCGGCCGGGGAACGGCCGGCATTTGACAGTGATCGTTTCAAAATAAAATTAAACTGTGCCCCCGTAACTGGGGATCCATCAAAATGAGAAAAGAAAAAGGGGGAGCATGCTCGTAACCCCAAAAAATGCTGGGTCAGAAAAACTGGGCAAACAGACCCATGTATAGCAAAAAGATGAAACCATACTCCTATTCCCCGCTGGTCCGTTTTGGAACGACGTATCCGGATACGAAGGCGACCATCCTCCAAGGCAACGTCGTCATGTAAAAGGCCCCCTCCGTGTTCCCGAGACCGAGGAACGATCTCACAAACCCGCAAGGCACCGAAAAATGCGATGGAAAAAATGGATGCAAACAAGGACGCTTCGTACTCTGACCCGCAACTCGAGGGTAAAACATCAATTAGCAAAGATAACAATTCGAACGTAATAGGTCGCCGCCGCTCCATTCCTCCCTCCCTCCCTTTTCCATCCTTTTACAATTTGGGAAACCAAAAAATGTTTTGTCAGGTCTTCGACCCCTAGTAACTTAAACTGAAAAGAAAGTCCAGACAAGCGATTTTGAACAGCACCACCCGACAAATGATTCTTACGTAAAAACGCCAAATATTGAAACATATCCTGTAAATTGTAATCAAAGCCACTCCCGGATCCCCGCTCCATATGCAATTGCAACCATTCCCCCCTTACCATATGCCCTCCAGGTGGACGGGGCAAGAGATGCTCTTAATAACGGAATCAGCTGCCCAATGGAAGCGTCCAAATGAATTCCGGGAAATCCGAATCCACCGGGTCCGCCGAAGGATGCAGCTCCCTGAACGTCTGAAATTCGAAGCGAGATAATGCATCAGCAATAGTATTCTCAACCCCTGGGACATGCCTAGCTTTAAACCATATATTGAATTTCAAGCATTGTAAAACCAGGAAACGGATCAAACGAATCACAGGAAGTGAAGAAGAAGACAATCTATTAATGGCCTGAACAACACTCAAATTATCCGTCCAAAAGCAAATACGCCGATTCTGCAAAATAGATGGCCAGGTAGAAACAGCTACAATAATAGGGAACATTTCTAACAATGTTAAGTTCCTTGTCCAACCAGAAGAGGACCAATCATCAGGCCATTGCCCACAACACCAGTGCGATCCCAGAATGACTCCAAAACCGGATGATCCTGCAGCGTCAGAAAACAATGAGATGTCGAAACTAGAAACTTCCGGGGACTGGAAGCACGTGTGACCGTTATAATCTGCTAAAAAATATTTCCAAACCAACAAATCGTCCTTCAGTGGGCGAGTTAATCGAATTCTATGACTGGCAACCGAGACCCCTTTTGTGGCCAAGCTCAACCGCCTAGAAAAAATCCTTCCCATGGGCATGACCCGGCATGCAAAAGCCAGGGATCCAAGAAGGGATTGCATCTGAGACAACGTCACCTTCTTTGAGAAACAAAACCCGTCAATGAGCAACGTCAATTTCACAATTTTTTCCTTCGGGAGCCGGAACACCATGGCCACTGAATCAATTTCAATGCCCAGGAACGACAATTGTGTCACTGGGCCGACAGTCTTCTCAGGAGCCAAAGGAACCCCAAACTGTACACATAAATTCTGGAAAGAAGAAAGGGCACGAAAACAATCGTCACTAGAGGAGGGACCGACAAATAAAAAATCATCCAAGTAGTGCGTCACGGACCGAGTACCGGAGGACACCTGAGCGGCCCAATCCAAGAAAGTGCTAAAAAGTTCAAAAAATTGGCACGAAATAGAGCACCCCATAGGCAGACATGTATCGTAATAATAACCTCCATCGAAATAGCAACCCAACAAATGATGGCAATCTGGGTGCACAGGAAGGAGGCGAAAAGCCGACGCCACATCGGTCTTAGCTAAAAGGGCGCCGGGGCCTGCATCCCGAACTAAAGCAACTGCTCTATCAAATGACACATAAGACACGGATGAATCTTCTAAAGGAATTCCGTCATTCACGGACGAACCAGCAGGATAGGATAGGTGATGAATAAGCCTGAATTCCCCAGGGTCCTTTTTAGGCACAACTCCTAACGGGGAGACCCTTAAATTTGAAAAGGGGGGGAAAGGAAAAGGACCTCGGATCCTACCTAGCGACACTTCTTTTGAAAGCTTATAAGCCAAAACCTGAGGGTGCTCCCTAGCAGATTTTAGGTTAGGGGCAAACGTGCCTGACCATGACAACTGAAAAGGTATAAAAAACCCTTCGGAAAATCCATATAGTAATATTTCAGCTGCCTTTTTATTGGGGTACCGACTTAGCCAAGGAGCCATCGCGGAGACGCTCACTGGCGTCCTTGGGGTCTCCTTGAGAAGAGGTCTTTCCCGATATTGATTTGGGCTGCTGTTTGGGACACCTTTGTGCAATATGGGGGCCTCCACACACTGAACACTCGTGTCTACTTACATGCTGATTGAAAACGACAGTGTCCGTCATTAAATAACCAACAGCATCCTGGACGCCGGACGGCCACCCCGCCGGGGGTAGTACCCGACTGGGTGGCCGAAGATGAAAAGGGCTGGGAGGATTTCTGAGACATCATTAAACGCAGCCATGAATCCGTGGCCTTTACGTTCCACCCCATCGTAGGGTTCAGAGCCAACCTGCGTCGGAAGTCTTCGTCGTACCTCCACCACGCCGATCCACCATGAACCTTGTATGAATTATATATTGTGTCTACATATGTAAATAACTTTGAACATCTCTCAGGGTGTTGCTGACCCATAACGCTTCCCAAAACACATATAGCCTGAAGCCAATTATTCATTGTCTTTGCAACCTTAGGCTTACGTTCATAAGGTCTGTCAGCTGTCTTACGCTCACGGTCCACAGTGCTTTGCTCAGGAGATATCAGGGACCAAATATCAATGTATTCATTTGCCAAGATCTTTTGGTATGTCTCTGTATCTAAATGAGATCCTAGCAAAGGAACACCGCAATAACAAGTGCCCTTATGTAAATCAGGGCGAATCGGTTCAGGGCGAGGCAGAAGAACCTTAGGGTTAATAAAAATCTTACCGGACAAAAGATTCCTTAAAACCTCAGCAACCCCAGGCAACTGCCCGTAACCATCCCAAGCCCCAGAACAAGAATACTCACTGGACTGCAACGTTGCAGATGGGTTCCCTACCCCTCCTTGCAACACCGGTGGCGGAACCGACCCTTGGACATCCGGACTCCTTGCTTCTGGGGCCTTTGACGAACTCCGATGTGGACTAGGACTTCCAATCCTCTGTGAACCTGAGGAGGAACGAGAAATACTACGCCTCGAATGGCGCCTACTACTTCGACGATGAGATCTTGATCTGCTCCGGCTCCTCCGAGACCTTGACCTGCTCCTACGAGATCTAGAACGACTCCTCCGTGACCTAGAACGACTCCTCCATGACCTATAACTACTCCTGCGTCTATCACTATGAGAACGCCTACTCCCACCACTATGGACACTACGCTCCCTGTGAGGTGAAGCTGGACGAACACTCACAGCCCGGCTATTAGTCCCCTAATGTTGAACATGGGCTGACGGACCCGGCGCTGCTGTATCCATCACTCGGGCAGAATCCTGAGAAAGCCGCTGGAGCTGAGCCATATCCTGGACAGGTTGCAGCTGGCCCTGTAGGACATTCCTGGGTTGCTCCCCGCGGGGCCTTGGGTTCCTGGCTGTCTGTACTGAGGCCATAGAACTAGAAGCCCCTTGTTCTCCTGACCTGGCACGGCTGGCACTACCACTTCCTCCCATATTCAAAGTCCTCTCCAAGTCCTGAACACTATTGCCCGACACACTGACAACCTGCTGAGGTAAAACAATGGCACCGAATCCAGTGAAAAACCACCAGAATTCGTGGGGCAAGCAGGAGCTTGAAGAGTTCTGAGGTGACGGTCTGTATCTCCCACTGCCTGTGACTGAAAAGCTGGGGGCGTTAACCTAGTAGGAGCAGGCGTATCTCTTCTACGTCCACTCCCACTTTCACTGGCTGCAAGGTTGAGGCGTAATGGCGGGCGGGAAATCCTGGAGGAACGCCTCTCCCCCGGCGCCGCCGAAGAGACACCCATGAGAGAAGCACCAGGCACACTTAATAATGTTGCCAACCAAGCATTTCCCTCACGGGCGACTCCTTCCCTGACAGCACTTACCAGCGGGTCCATGACGCTCGATACCGGCAGTAACAACACGTTACCCCGGGTCTTCAGCTGAGGGACTGCAGCTGCCCGCCAAAAACCTTCCTTATATACCTAAGGGGCGGGGCTTACTCTGTAAGGAGAATTGCACCGCCCCTCACACAGTGAAGGGAGAAACATTGCTCGGCGCTGTTAACCCTTAACAGGCTCCTCAGTCAGGGTGCATCGTCAAACAGCCGAAGTGCCCCTCACACATATACAGTATACACACAGACATATACAGTATACACACACAGTATACACAGACACATACAGTATACACACACATATACAGTATACACACATATACAGTATATACACACACATACAGTATACACAGACACATACAGTATACACACACACATATACAGTATACACATATATACAGTATACACACACACATACAGTATACACACAGACATATACAGTATACACACACATACAGTATACACAGACACATACAGTATACACACACACACATAAAATCTCACTCTTCAGTGCAGGAGACTTTGTATGAAGAAGCCGCAGATCTCCTCTATCTCTGTGTGATCAGAGCTGTCTCCTCAGGTGTGCAGCATTTCCGGTCCCCTGAGGAATACATCTCCCATCATGCACCACGGTTCCTCCCCTGTGACGCCATGATCCTGGAAGCAGTGAGGAATCTAAGCGGGAGGTGGCATCCAGCCTATTATTGTGTGATTGGGGTGTTCCCCTTGGGCTTGTTCCACCCACCCCTGGGCTCAGCAGACACATTAATGGATGCGGCTGGGGCCAGGTGTGTGGTGCAGAGACGCCCCTTAGTTACCTGACCGCGGCCTTGGTTACCAAGCTCTCCGGGGAGCGTGGAGGGGAGACCGGGTAGCGTGGAGGGGAGACCGGGGAGTGTGGAGGAGAGACCGGGGAGGATGGAGGCGAGAGCGGGGAGGATGGGGAGGAGCCGCGGGGGGGGGGCAGGACGTCCGAGAGCGGAACGTTCCTCGCCGGTCCCTGTAGCCGGGTGCCGCCTGGTGACGTCACCACCATGGTCGGAGGCCATCACGGAAGTAACCTTCGGGTTTTCCGGAAGTGGCCTTCGGCTTTTATATTATAGATTGTTATAACCAAAAGTGAATGTAACCTGGGCAGATTGTGCCTAGTAGGGTATTTATGATTGATTGTAAATTTGCACATGTGTACACCCATTTGGGTATTGATTGACATATGTAAAAGGACTTAACTCTACGTGCATAATTTATACCAGATGTATAATAGCCCTCCATATTATCTGTAATATTGTATTAAAATCTGTGTGCTTCAGTGGTGCAGCCTACCAACTGCTGCTTGTACTGTGGTTGTTTTCCCTTTTATATCTGACATTAAATTCACTGATTATTTGCATAAAATGGACGTTTGATCGTGTTTGCTGTTTTGATCTATCAGTCACTGGTATGCCTGTGTATGTGCACAATTTATTGTACCCAGTGGTGTAATGGGTTGCAAAGTGGCTTTGTTTAGCAGCGTCACAGTATTTCAGTATGTGTGACAGTGACTGCTGCTGTACAATGAGCCGGCAGGCTGGGGATATTAGACAGCATTCAGCATGCAGTCGATATTTGACTGCATCTGTCGGGCTGAGGATATTTTACTACATCACAGTTGAGCCTATGTAAGTGCGCAAACTTTTGTCCTCAGTGGTGTAATGAGCTGCAGAGTGACTGGGTCTGGCAGGCTAGGTATATAATTTACTGCGTCACAGTTGGCCCTGTGTAAGGTTGGCTTCACACCACGGCACAATCCGATCCGAGGCTGTCCAGTGTAAACTGGACAGCCCCAGATCGGATTTTGGCCCCATAGTATCCTTTGGGGCCGGATGGGCAGAGAGCTGCCATCCGGTTTCCATGTGTACGGGAGAATCCGGGAGGTATCAGATTTTTCTCCTGGACACAAAATCGGAGCATTCACCATTTTTGTGTCCGGGTAGAAAAATGTCCCCAAATTGAATCCTCCCGGATTCTCCCAGGTCCTCCCGAATCCTCCGGAATCTGGGGCAATCCAGCGCTCCCTAACATGTGAGCCTATGGGGCCAGATTGGCCGGATCCGGGAGGATCCGGGAACTGGACATCTGCGGCTGCACCCTGCTGTCATTTCAGGACCATGGTTAGCTCCCCGTGGTCCTGAATTATCAGCAGCGGCAACTCCGTCCAGCTGCACACTGGACCGGAGGGCATATTAGCCCTCTGGTTCTATGTGCTGATCCGGTCCAGGGCTGTCAGGTTCCAGATCAGATTGTGCTGTGGTGTGAAGCCAGCCTCAGTGTAGCAGCGTCACAGTATTTCAGTATGCGTGACAGTGACTGCTGCTCTACAATTCTCCGGCAAGCTGGGGATATCTGACAGTGTTCAACAAGCTGTGGCTATTTGACTGCATCCGGCAGGCTGGGAAAATATTTGACTGCGTCCATCAGGCAGTGGATATTTGACTGCATCTGGGAGTCTAGAGATATTTGGCTGCGTCTGGCAGGCTGGGGATATTTTATTGAGTCACGATTAAGCCTCTGAATGTGCACAATTTATTGTACTCAGCGGTGTAATGGGTTGCAAGGTGGCTTAGTTTAGCAGCGTCACATTATTTCAGTATGTCTGACCGTGACCAGTGCTGTTACAATTCTCCGGCAGGCTGGGGATATCTGACAGTGTTCAGCAGGTTGTGGCTATTTGACTGCATTCGGCAGTTTGTGAAAATATTTGACTGTGTCCGTCAGGCTGAGCATTTTTTACTGCATCACAGTTGAGCCTGTGCAAGTACGCAGCTTTTGTCCTCAGCAGTGTAATGGGCTGCAGAGTGGCTGGATCCAGCACAATGGGAATATTTGACTGTGTGTGTCGGGCTGAGGATATTTTACTGCGTTACAGTTGAGCCTGTGTAAATGTGCAATTTATAGTCCTCAGCGGTGCCATGGGCTTGCAGGGTGTCTGGATTTGTAGGGCTGGGGATATTTGACTGCATCCAGCAGGCTGGGAATATGTGACTGCATCTGGCAGGCTGGAGATATTTGCATCCGGCAGGCTGGGGATATTTGACTGCGTCCGGCAGGTTGGGAATATTTAACTGCGTCTGGAAGCAGCTGGGAATATTAAAGTGCATCACAGCTGGACCTGTGTTAAGCCCCCATCACACATAACGAGATCGTTAGTGAGATTGTTGTAACGTCAAAGGTTTTGTGACGTAACAGTGATCTCGCTAAGTGTGACACTTAGCAGCGATGAGGCCCCTTTCTGTGAGATCGCTGATCGTAACAAAGTGCTGTGGGTCATTTTTTGGTTGTTGCACTCCCGCTGGTCAGCACGCATCACTGCGTGTGCCAGCGAGACCAACGATCAGCAACCTCACAGGCTGGTAACCATAGTAAACACCAGGTATCTAGGCAGCGCGTGCTGCCTAGATACATGATGTTTATCATAGTTACCAGCGTCCTCCCTGCTTAGCGCTGGTAACCATGATAAACACCGGGTATCTAGGCAGCGTGCGCTGCTTAGATACCCGCTGCTTATCATAGTTACCAGCGTCCTCCCTGCTTAGCGACGCCTGTAAGCAGGAGGGACGCTGGTAACTATGATAAACACACTCTCACCCCCTCCCCACACCAAGTGCCTCGGGGTAATCCTCGACTTCTCCCTCTCCTTCAAGCCCCACATCCAAGCCCTCACCACTGCCTGTCGACTCCAACTAAAAAACATTGCCCGTATCCGCTCCTTCCTTGACCACAACACGGCCAAGACACTCGTCCACGCCCTCATCATCTCCCACCTGGACTACTGCAACCTCCTGTTAACCGGCCTCCCTGCCTCCTCCCTCGAACCTCTCTGTGCCATCCTCAACTCTGCGGCCCGACTCATCCACCTATCTCCACGTTACTCCCCCGCATCCCCTCTCCGCCAAGACCTTCACTGGCTCCCCATCCCCCTGCAATCTCGCTTCAAAACCTTAACCCTGACATACAAGGCCATACACAACCTGTCCCCTCCTTATATCTCCGACCTAGTCTCCCGCTACCTTCCCGCACGCACCTTGCGTTACTCTCAGGAACTCCTTCTCTCAACCCCCCGCATCTCCACCTCCCACAATCGCACACAAGACTTCTCTCGTGCCTCTGCCAGACTCTGGAACTCCCTCCCCCACCACATCAGACACTCCCCTACCCTGGGAACCTTCAAGAAAAACCTGAAGACCCACCTCTTCCTACAAGCCTACAACACACACTGAGACCCTATCCACTGCACCATCTCACCTCTCCCCTCCTACTGTCTCCCTCCCCACCCCCTCTAGACTGTGAGCCCTCGTGGACAGGATCCCCGGCCCTATTGTACCCGTATGATTTATTGTGGATTTGTCGTCGTCTGTGGTCATCTCTGACCACCTGTCTCTGTCTACCCTATAAATTGTAAAGTGCTATGTATCCCAATAGCGCTATATAAATACCTAATAATAATAATAATAATAATAAACAGTGGGTATCTAGGCAGCGCGCGCTGCCTAGATACCCACTGTTTATCATAGTTACCATTGTCCTCCCACTTCCAGCGATGTGGAGGTGGCTCCCCGGAAGCTAAAGAGATCTGCCTGTTTGACAGCTCCCCAGTGACCAGGTAACAGCCTACCAATGATCCCTACAGGATTGTTATTGTTGTCAGGATCGCTGTTGCGTCGTTGTGTGTGACGGGAGCTTAAGTGTGCAATTTATATATAAAGGCTGCAGGGTGGCTCAGTGTTGCAGCATAACTGTGTGTCAGCATATGTGTTGATATAGCATATGATTTTATACAACTCTTCTGGCTGATTGCTGCGTTCAACAGTTGTCTGCTCTATTAATGGTTGTGTCACACACAACCCGACCAGGTGAGTGCAACCATACTTATAATTGACTGATTATATCGGATAAGACCCTATTGTGCGTTTCCTCTCCCTTTATTACATATCAGCATATGTGGCAGTGACAGCTGCTGTTGTACGTTGGGTATCTTTGCTGCATCAGACTGATGCTTATGTAAGTGCGCATGCGCGTTGCCGTTGTATGCAAGTGCAGTAAGTTAAACCATTGTCATCAGATTAGGTGTTCCATTATTGCGCCGGTCTGATTTACTGCACATGCACTAACCCCACACGTATGCAGAGTAAATCAGATGGGCGTAATCGTCATAGGTGATCCATTATGGCGCCAATGTGATTAACTGCGCCTGAGCAAACCAAGTGTGCACGCGCAGTTACTCAGACCACAGTCTTCAGAATACATAATCCAAAATGGTGCCGGTTTGATTTACTGTGCCTGCGCTGACTCCGTGCGCATTCACAGTTTTGTCATAATTATTTTTTTTTTATTAAGACATTTTCAAGAAACACATGACAAGAAATGTAATCAACATATCTCCAAACATCTGAAGAACTTTCCATTGTAAGCCAACTACCAGGCGTTCAGTTAGCTGCCTGCTATATTGCATTTCACATAACATAACGTATCAAATAAAGGGAGGGGTGGGGGTAGGGAATATAGGAGGGATTAGTGAGAGTGAGAAGAGGAGAAGAGTGAGGTACTAGCGAAAAAAGAAGGGGGGGGGGGTTAGAAAAGGCTCAGGGTGGGGGGGGGGGGGGTTGTAGTATGGCAAGGTGTTAAGGAAGTTGTTAAGGTGGGCTTGAGGACCAGCGGGGGGAGGGAGGAAAGAGATGGGCTTGATGTGTGAACACGGGCCGGTAAGATGCGAGGGGGGGGTTGGAGTAAGAGAAAGAATGGGATGATGATGTGAAGGGAAGACAAATAGGTCAGAGTACAGCAAGCATAGGTTTTCCAGGCCCTACCACAGGGGAGGGGGAACCGCCAGCGGGTGCGCCGCCCAACACTCCCACGCGGCACGTGTATACCGTTTGTGTCCGAGATCCAAGGCCAAACTGTGTTCATATGTGAACATATTGTTCAGTCTAGATGTGAGGTCACACATTGCTGGAGGGGATGTATTGTTCCATGATGCTGCTATACAATATCTGGCAGCTATCAATATGAAGGTGGCTAGGTGTCTCTGAACCGGCGGCAGATCCTCTACTCCGATGTGCAGGAGAGCCATCTGAGGCACAAGCGGAATAAAGGTGTCCATCAAGGACCTCAGAAGACCCTCCACCACCTGCCAAAATTGTGCGATTCGGGGGCAGTCCCACCATACATGGGTTAGCGTTCCCTTCTGTCCGCAGTTCCTCCAGCACGTGGGGGAGGTTCCCTTACTGAAGACCGCTAGTCTCGTGGGAGGTAGATACCATCTTAGGTGTAATTTCTTAAGTTGCTCTAAATGATTCACACATTTGGTCGCCTGGGTGACACATCTAACCGCACCCTTCCATTGGTCGTCATCCGCTGAGAACCCTAATTCCGTTTTCCATTTAGCTCTGTGTGTATGACACAAAGCAGCATCATGTTCTAGGAAGCCAGTGTAAAGTGGAGATAAGCCTATCCGTTTCCCATGAGCAGCAGAGATAATCATGCGTATTGGGGAGGGTCTGGCCGAGGACCACAAGACCCTATCACTTCTGGCTTTCAGTAGGTGCGTAATCTGGCAGAGTTGGAAAAACGTGCGCCGTAGGGACGGAAACTTGGACGTGAACTCATCCCATGACATCACCCCGTTCCTCCCCGAGATGTCTGCCAGGGTATGTATACCCGCCCTTTTCCACTCCTCCAATCGGAGGGATGGAATATGGGCACGAAGCGATCCCAGTGGGACCTCCGCTGCTGGTATTTTGGTCCAGTCCCCGGGCGCACGCCCCCACTCCCTGAGCATAGCTTTCACCGTTCCTAAGAAATAGTCAGCCTTGACTGGCGTGATGGACTCCGCTATCAGTAGGTTCTTGAGGGAATTGTCGGCTGTCTGTTGTGACTCTACCTGTACCCAGCCCAAATTTAAGTCAGACTTCCACCACTGTCTCACTGTTTCCAGCACCGCTGCTCTGTAGTATAGAGTCACATCCGGTACACCCATGCCACCATCCGTCAGTTTCTGGTACATCACCTTCCTCCGGACCCTTGGCCGCTTGGGGGCCCATATATATCTATTCACCTCTGTTTGTAGTCTAGCTAAAAGTTGTGGGGGGATGGGCAAAGGTATACATCTGAATAGATATATTAGTTTAGGAAGCCACGTCATTCTGAAGGCCTGAATTTTAGCTATCCATGAGTAGGAGTGGGTATGTCCTGAATCTGTCGCCTTGGAGAGGAGCATGCAAAATCGACTGTACATTACGTTGTATCACTACTGCTGTCGGGCACAAGGTGATGCCAAGGTATGGTATGCCTGCCGGTACCCATTGAAATGGGAGGGAACTAGACAGAGAGTCTATCAAAGTCCGAGGGACATTAACCGGGAAAACCAATGACTTGGAAGCATTTAGCTTATAATAAGAGATCGCTGCAAAGGAGTCAAGCAGAGCCAATACCTTAGGTAGGGATACTTCCGGCTTGGAACAGGGGATAATAATGTCGTCGGCATATAAGCCAACCACATGTTCCCTGTCTCCCACTTGCATCCCCGTAATGTCCTGTTCAGCTCGTATTGCCGCAGCCAGCGGCTCAATCGCCAGGGCGTAGATCAGGGGTGATAGGGGGCACCCCTGTCTAGTGCCATTCGATATTTCGAACGTTTCTGAGAGATAGCCCGAGGAGAAGACCCTGGCAGAAGGCCTGGAATATAGACCCAATATCGCCGAAAGAATCGGACCCTCGAGTCCGAATTCTCTCAGTACCTGTTCCAGGTAACCCCAGTGCACCCTGTCAAACGCCTTCTCAGCGTCCAATGACAGGAATGCACATGGGGTCCCATTTCTCTCCGCCAGTTCTATAAGATCAAGCATTCTCCTCGTTCCATCCCTAGCCTGGCGTTGAGCCACGAATCCCACTTGATCCGGGCCGACCAGGAGAGGAACCACCTCCCCAAGCCTGAGAGCCAACATCTTCGCGTAGATCTTAAGATCTGTATTCAGCAGGGAGATGGGTCTGTAGCTTTCCGGTTTATCCGGAGATTTCCCCGGTTTCAGTATTGTGGTGACCGTTGCTTCTAGAGCATCCGATGGGATGCTTCCAGAGTTTCTCCAGCTGCTGAATACCCGTAACAGGTACGGGATGAGAGTTTTTTCGAAAGTCTTATAGTATGCGTTGATGAAGCCATCAGGCCCAGGGGCTTTTTCTGGTTTTAATGAGCGGATGACTCTGCTTACCTCCCCCAGCGAAAAAGGTCTGTTCAGCACCTCCAGGTCCAGGCCAGAGATTCTGGGGAGGTGGAGCCTTGCTAGGAACTCATTGATCATTTCCGGTGTCGGTTGTGGAGTAGCTAGGTCAGAGCGCAGATTATACAGTTTGCTATAGTATGATGAGAAGACATCCACTATGCCTCTCGGGCAGGGCCGGCTCCAGGTTTCTGTGGGCCCCGGGCGAAAAGGTCTCAGTGGGCCCCCTTTAAGTACATATCGCGGACTATATATATATATATGTATATATATATATTGCCGCACACTTACCGCAAGCCCATAGACAATGCATGGGGCTTGCCGCAAACGTGCAGCAAGTGCAGCCGCTAGACGGAAAATGCGGCAGATGCAGGTTTTTTTTACCGCAACTGCCACATTTTAAAAAAAACTCCTATGTGAAGGCAGCCTTACAGGAACAGTGACTGCCGAATCCAGCAAGAGCTGTTTCTGACAGTGAGTATATTACACATTGTTAGGAGCGGGCTAAAATGCGATTGCATTCCCTTGCGCCTTTTAAAAATACCCTTCAAATGCAAAATGTTGCATTTTTGTGCGTCTGAGGATGCTTGGTATATACACAAGCATCCTGAAGCACACAAATAATGCAAGCAGCTCAATGGAGCCGCACTGCCATATGGTGGCACCGCAGCCAAGCGGAGTGTCTGGCCGTCCAGATCTCTCTTCTCCTCACCTTTCTTCTCGCTGCTCCGGTCTCCTCCGGTCGCTCTGCATATATCAGCACAGTGATGACATCGTGCCCCTCCATGCTGAGCTGCAGAATGCAGACAGCGGCAGAAGAGACTATGGAGAAGAATGCTGCTGGCAAAGGTGGCTGAGACTATAGGAGCGGAATCCGCGGGGGGCTACCACTGGTACACATACCTCGTACACATGCGGCTCTGCTCCGTACACTTCGTACACACGCGGCTCTGCTACGCACACCTCATACACACGCGGCTCTGCTCCGTACACTCGTACGCACGCGGCTCTGCTCCGTACACCTCGTACACACAGGGCTCTGCTCCGTACACCTCGTACACACACGGCTCTGCTCCGTACACCTCGTACACACACGGCTCTGCTCCGTACACCTCGTGCACACACGGCTCTGCTCCGTACACCTCGTACACACACGGCTCTGCTCCGTACACCTCGTACACACACGGCTCTGCTCCGTACACCTCGTACACACACGGCTCTGCTCCGTACACCTCGTACACACACGGCTCTGCTCCGTACACCTCGTGCACACACGGCTCTGCTCCGTACACCTCGTACACACACGGCTCTGCTCCGTACACCTCGTACACACAAGGCTCTGCTCCGTACACCTCGTACACACGCGGCTCTGCTCCGTACACTTCGTACACACGCGGCTCTGCTCCGTACACCTCGTACACACACGGCTCTGCTCCGTACACCTCGTACACACACGGCTCTGCTCCGTACACCTCGTACACACACGGCTCTGCTCCGTACACCTCGTGCACACACGGCTCTGCTCCGTACACCTCGTGCACACACGGCTCTGCTCCGTACACCTCGTACACACAAGGCTCTGCTCCGTACACCTCGTACACACAAGGCTCTGCTCCGTACACCTCGTACACACACGGCTCTGCTCCATACACCTAGTACACACTCGCCTCTGCTACATTCACACTGTAAATCCCTCCTGACCCCACACATAACCTTCACCTAATTGCCATACACCTAGTACACACTCACCTCTGCTACATTCACACTGTAAATGCCTCCTGACCACACACAAACTTCACCTTATTTGAGCATCATTGATGGCCAGCAGAGTCCTGGATACACTGAGGAGCTGATCATGAGACCCCTGACTCCTCCCCTCCATGTGACATCATCGCAGGTCCTATAAGCACAGAGTGTGTGCAGCTCTGTCGGCTCCCGTGGAGGGGGGAGGAGGGAGACCTCCGGTGCTGCAGCCTGCAGGAGCCTGAAAATGACCCCCCAGCACCCCCCTGGATATGGCTCTGGCTGTGGGGGCAGTGCTCAGGGGCCCCTGAGGCTAGGGTCACACTTGCATTGTGACCCTAGCCTTATGCAAGTATACTATGTTGCAACGCTGCTATGCGCTGGAGGCAGCCCATAGAAACCCGACGTTTACCGTGACAACCATTTGGTTGTCAATGTAAACTGCGGGTTTCTATGGGCTCAGTTGCTGGCAGCGCACAGCGTTTAAACGCTCTGCGCTGCAGCAGACAATACTTGCGTCAGGCTAGGGTCACAACACAAGTGTGACCCTAGCCCTCAGGGGCCCGGTGGGCCCCCTCCAAGCCGTCGGGCCCCGGCACTTGCCCGGGTACGCCGGGTGCTGACGCCGGCCCTGCTCTCGGGTCCCTAACTGTTTGTCCCCTTTCGTCTGTCATATGCGTTATCATTGTTTGTGTAGTGCGCTTTTTTAATCTCCTGGCTAATAATCTGCCAGCGCGGTCTCCCATGGCGTAATATTGCAATTTTAGCTTTCTAAGGCCTACCTCATATTGGCGTAGTAACAGCGCCCTGAGCTGCATGCGTAATGCTCCTATCTGCGTCTCTAAGCTCGTGGAGGGGGATTTTTTATTCACTGCTTCTAAATTCTGTATCCTCTCTGTCAGCTCCCTTCGTCGTGTGTCTCTCTCTCTTTTACGGCGTGCGGCTCTCTGTAGTAGGGATCCCCGTAGGACCGCCTTGTGTGACGACCAGAGGGTCTCATCAGATACTTCTGCATTGTCGTTTATGTCAAAGTATGTTGCTATATCTGTTTCTATGGAAGTCACTTGGCTCTGGTCCAAGAGGAGGTCTGGGCTCAGGCGCCATCGTCGGGGTCTCGCTCCGCCATAGCCCAGGGCCACCTCCAACGTGACCGGAGCATGATCTGACCAAGTAATGGTCCCGATTTCTGCGGCTCGGCACGTCTCAAGGACACTATCGTCCACCAGAAAAAAATCTATTCTGGAATAGGATCCATGCAGGCCAGAGTGATACGTATAATCCCTCTCGCCTGCATGGAGGTACCGCCAGACATCATGGAGACGGGCTTCCTGGGCCAGGGAGAGCAGAGCCCCACGCTGACGTACACACGGCGTAGAAGCATCTATGCGGGGCTCCATCACCGCATTGAAATCTCCGCAGAGAATCACTTGTCCAATGGTCACCTCTCTCAATTTTGTCAAAAGAGTTTTTATGTACTTTATTTGTCCCACATTAGGACCGTAGACCGTAGCTATGGTATAGGGGACTCCCGCTATTTCGCACAAAAGAAAAAGAAACCTCCCTTCCGGATCAGTAACCACCTTTTTGCATGTATATTGGACATTAGCCCCCACCATCACACACACCCCTGCCCTCTTTGCTGTAGCATTTGAAAAATAGGAATGTGGAAATTTGGGGTGCGAGAGTCTGTAATTATCCCCCACCAGCAGATGTGTTTCCTGGACACAAATGACGTCGGCCCTCAATCTCAACGCTTCCCTCCATAGGAAGGAGCGTTTACTAGGAGAGTTTAGGCCTCGCGTATTAAGTGAGACTACCTTAAAGCTCATCTCGGTCTCTCGCCTGCTTCCCCAACCCCTGCAGCCGGGCCCCGCAAACACTGATTGAAAAAAAGGGGGGGGGTCCAAGAGAGAGGGAAAGTTAGACTAGGTATAGGAAGTTAGAGAGGTAGCCAGATGGAGGAGTAGAACAGGGGGGGGGGAGGAAAGGAGGAAGGGGGGAGGAAATGTGGGAGATCAGGAACGGGGTAGAGTGAAAAGAAAGTGGGACACAGAAGGTATAAGAAGGAATAACAAAGTTTCAAAGATTTTCAAGCAATATTCAACAGTGCAACCAACACTGATTTAAACATATATATGTACATATACCACTCCAGAGGACTGAGCAGTATTAGGGGGGGGGGGTCAGTGGGCGCCCATTAAAGGCGCCCCCGGCACCACGTCCCCCCAGCGCCCGTCCCAATTTTATGGGAGGGGGGGGGAAGCTTGTGAGCACGAGGAGAAGTGGGCCACAGATATAAAGTGGGTCCACTCCAACCTCTCAGATCAATGCTTTAAAAACAAGCAGACCTAAAGTATGTGTGAAGAGAAAAAGGATATTTGTCACACCAGCGGTGACCAGCCTCCAGGTGCATAGAGTTATAAAGTTGTTCATCGTCGTCCTCCCTTCTCCAGGGGGGCGGTATTCCCTCGGGTACGTCGATCAGATGGGCTTGGATGGGAGGAACCTCCTTTTTCCATTAAGTTCCATTCAATTAGGGCAGACTTCATTCTGGAAGGGGAGTAGAACTGGTGTCGCGATCCCTTGTACCTAAAGGACACATTCACCGGTGACCCCATGCATATGGGATGCCGCGCTCTCGTAGAATGGTACAATATGGGGCAAAGTCCCTCCTTCTTGCCAAAGTTCCCGGTGATAAGTCAGGAAATAGGGACCAAGCAGCGTATGGGCCATCTGGGAACGGGGTTCTCCTTAGGGTATGTAGCAGTGAGTCTCTCAACTTAGGGATCACAAGATGGACCAAGACATCGCGGGGCACATCACTGTTTATCTTTTGTGAACGAGGCAAGCGGTATGCTTTTTCTATGTCTAGTTCTGGTGAGGGCACAGAAGGGAGGATGTGATGTAAGAAAGGGGCTATGGTGGCTGTTAGGTCCTCCTCGCCCTCTACCTCTGGTATGCCTCTGATCTTCAAATTCCCTCTACGAAGTCTGTCCTCCAGATCCCACATTTTTGCTCGCATCTCTTTTATATCCGCCACTACCTCCTGATGGCTGTCCGCCAGCTCATTGTGTGCTCCAGCAAACTCAGCCATTTTGTCCTCTACGTGGCCAGTTCTTTCCCCAAGTGCTGTAAGTTCCGCTCTCATCTCTCCCACTATTTCTCTGGTATCCGCCTGTATGGAAGAGCGAAGATCTGCCAATAGGCCCCGGAGTGCCCCATATGTGATGAGGGATGAGTCGTCGTGTATAATACCTTGGATCTGTTCTGAATTTCCTCGCGGTGAACGGGGTGAGTGTGAGGAGGCTGGGGAGCGGGGAGTCGTCTCAGCCGGCTGTGTCATTTTGAGTGCAGAAGTCGTTGTTCCAGGGCGCTCATGGGTAAAGAAATCTGTCACTTTTTGGGAGGGTCTGCGGCTTCTGGAGTTCGGTCTCGGCATCACGAGGTCACGAGGTCTCGGGTGTAGTATCCCCTCGCCGTTAGGAGTAAATAAAGCGGGCAGGTGTCGCTGGGCACCGGGGACTAGAACACCGCCGGTGGAATTCTCCTAGTATATACTCTTCATCCTGTCTCGTCTGGGCACACTCCCAATACCCCCAAATTTCTTTAGAAGGTGTACATGGGGAGCTCTTATCTGGAGTCCAGAGTATAAAATGGTGATGGTATGAGATTCAGAGGATGGGGGGGGGTGTTACAATGCGGTGCAGGGCACTAGGTGCGTTTGGAGAGAGATACACAGCTTGCTCCCTGTGCAGTTCAGTATTTCACAGGACCTTTGTATGGTAGGACTACTTTGGTGCATTAGGAGTTAATCTAAGTGATGCAGCTCCAGCTCTCCCTCCTCAAGAGAAACACACTATCAGCCTGCTTTTTTTTTTTTTTTTTTTTCGTTTACAGCAGAGGTTCCTGCAGGTCTCTGAGCCGCAGCTTAGCCCCTCTATCAACACAGTGTCTCTTCTCAGAGCGGAATATTATGGGGGGGGGGGGCGCTCATATCTTATGAGAGTGTTCTTAGATTAACAAGGCTGTGCCCGCTCGCACCCGTGGCTCATCAGGCGGAGAGGTCAGCGGCATGTGGGTTCTAAGCTGCCGTACTGTCCTGGTCTCTCCCTCCGGTTTGGCAGCGGCTTCCGCCTTCAGTCCGCGGCACTGCCCCGCACTACAGCCGCCGGTGCTCCCGCCGCGATCAGCCTCCGTGCTCCGGGTTCACTCACCGCGCCTCTGGGGGTGTGCTGCTCCGTGTCTCCGCTGGCGTCTCCCGGGTCGGCAGCTCAGGGACCCGGCAGATGACGTGGGAGAGTCCGCCCCGGTGATGGTGTAGCTTCAGATCCCCGCTGCAGTGTGGCCTCGTGCACAGGTGGAGGGGGGGGGGGGACGCTTCCACGACCTTAATCCCCGTTTAAAGAGTATTCCGGCCACAAATGAGGCCCGCTTCAGGGTCTGCTAGGCTGTAGCGTCCCAGGGGGCACCTTTCAGTTGCCGATCTCCTTTCTCCAGGGCCAGGATGCCGGGGATTGAGTAGCTGGTGTCAGGAGCTATCTCATGTGCATCTTTCCTGCACCGCGGCCATCTTGAATCCTGCGCATTCACAGTTAATCAACCTGACGCCATCTGCATATGTGCTCCAAGATGGCATCATTATGATTAACTGCACCTGCGAGCTGGGTTAGGGCAGGTGCACTAAATCTGACATGCCATATTGGATCTCCTCTGGTGATGTCGCTGGTCTGATTAACTGAGTGTGCACATGGGGCCAGCGCATGCGCACTTTTATTAATTTTGGTGGCTTCTGAGTTGTTGCAAGTTTTTGTGGTGGGGGCTATGGCGTGTGGGCGCATCGTTTTGTGTGTGGGGGATACAGTTGTGGCCAAAAGTATTGACACCCCTGCAATTCTGTCAGATAATACTCAGTTTCTTCCTGAAAATGATTGCAATCACAAATTCTTTGGTATTATTATCTTCATTTAATTTGTCTTCAATGAAAAAACACAGAAAGAATTGTCCTAAAGCCAAATTGGATATAAATCCACACCAAACATAAAAAAGGGGGTGGACAAAAGTATTGGCACTGTTAGAAAAATCATGTGATGCTTCTCTAATTTGTGTAATTAACAGCACTTGTAACTTACCTGTGGCACCTAACAGGTGTTGGCAATAACTAAATCACACTTGCAGCCAGTTGACATGGATTAAAGTTGACTCAACCTCTGTCCTGTATCCTCGTGTGTACCACATTGAGCATGGAGAAAAGAAAGAAGACCAAAGAACTGTCTGAGGACTTGAGAAACCAAATTGTGAGGAAGCATGAGCAATCTCAAGGCTACAAGTCCATCTCCAAAGACCTGAATGTTCCTGTGTCTACCGTGCGCAGGGTCATCAAGAAGTTTAAAGCCCATGGTACTGTGGCTAACCTCCCTAGATGTGGACAGAAAAGAAAAATTGACGAGAGATTTCAACGCAAGATTGTGCGGATGTTGGATAAAGACCCTCGACTAACATTCAAACAAGTTCAAGCTGCCCTGAAGTCCGAGGGTACAACAGTGTCAACCCGTACTATCCGTCGGCTTCTGAATGAAAAGGGACTGTATGGTAGAATACCCAGGAAGACCCCACTTCTTACCCCGAGACATAAAAAAGCCAGGCTGGAGTTTGCCACAACTTACCTGAAAAAGCCTAAAACGTTCTGGAAGAATGTTCTCTGGTCAGATGAGACAAAAGTAGAGCTTTTTGGGCAAAGGCATCAACATAGAGTTTACAGGAAAAAAAAAGTGGCATTCGAAGAAAGAACATGGTCCCTACAGTCAAACATGGCGGAGGTTCCCTGATGTTTTGGGGTTGCTTTGCTGCCTCTGGCACTGGACTGCTTGACCGTGTGCATGGCTGTATGAAGTCTGAAAACTACCAACAAATTTTGCAGCATAATGTAGGGCCCAGTGTGAGAAAGCTGGGTCTCCCTCAGAGGTCATGGGTCTTCCAGCAGGACAATGACCCAAAACACACTTCAAAAAGCACTAAAAAATGGTTTGAGAGAAAGCACTGGAGACTTCTAAGGTGGCCAGCAATGAGTCCAGACCTGAATCCCATAGAACACCTGTGGGGAGATCTAAAAATGGCAGTTTGGAGAAGGCACCCTTCAAATATCAGTGACCTGGAGCAGTTTGCCAAAGAAGAATGGTCTAAAATTCCAGCAGAGCATTGTAAGAAACTCATTGATGGTTACCGGAAGCAGTTGATTGCAGTTATTTTGGCTAAAGGTTGTGCAACCAAGTATTAGGCTGAGGGTGCCAATACTTTTGTCTGGCCCATTTTTGGAGTTTTGTGTGAAATGATCAATGTTTTGCTTTTTGCTTCTTTCTCTCTTGTGTTTTTTCATTGAAGACAAATTAAATGAAGATAATAATACCAAAGAATTTGTGATTGCAATCATTTTCAGGAAGAAACTGAATATTTATCTGACAGAATTGCAGGGGTGTCAATACTTTTGGCCACAACTGTATGCGTTCTTCACCTGTGTTTGGTGGGCCTGCTGGAAAGCATTGGTATTGCCAGCAGGGGCCATATTAGCCACCCATCACTTGGGTGTGTTATTATGGCTTCCAGCATGCTTCCAGCAGCCAAAGTGGATTCTGGGATTCGTAGACATCACCTTGGCAGTAGTTCAATCGAACATGTTCACCAATTTTGATTTTAACCTGTTTTGGGCTATGATTAAGTCATTCTACGAATGCGTATGATTTGCTAACAATTCGGTAATTCAAGGTTATGTTAGCTAACTGTTCGTTGACCAAAAGTGCTACTGACTTTTCACAGTAATGCTTTTGTTCAACGTTATGAGTTTCAGTGTCTAGGATTAGTAGGACGGAGGGGTGGGGGGTGCTGGGGAGAGGTCTGTGGTCAAATAATGCAGATCTTCATTTTTTTTTCCTTCCCGCACTTACTGTGGGTGTTCCGGACTTTCAGCCTGTCAGCACTCGTAGAGCAAAGTGTACTTTTTGCACACAAGGGCTTGTGTCATTGGCTGGGTATGTCACATGTCCTTGCCATATAAGAACTGTCCATTTTCCCCCCCTCGCCATTTTCTCAGTGTTGGAGCTCAATGTCAGACGCCGCCGCTGCTGTGTGCGCTACATAGAAAGATAGTTAGATAGCGATTCTATTCCAAGTTAGATAAATAGTAGGTTTAGAGACTACTTCAAAGAACAGACCTTTTTAGGGCTTAAAAGCACTGTTTGGCAGACAGGTCTGTTCCAGTGCTGTTACAATCTACATAGATCCTGTGCTTTGTAAGTGTTTTTTACAGCATCTGGCCAAATCTAGCCAAGTAAATCCTTTTTGACTAGTAGCAGTGTGTGCCCGACACTGGTATAGCACTGTTGTGAAGAAAGCAACACGTCCTGTGTTCACTAACTTTTTTTTTACTGATACCCACAGAGCTGCCTGTATATACTCTCCTACACACGCAGCCGCCTGCATACTCTGCTACCCACAGAGCAGCCTGTATACTCTGCGACCCACAGAGCCGCCTGTATATACTCGGCTACCCACGCAGCCGGCTGTATACTCTGCTACCCACGCAGCTGGCTGTATACTCTGCGACCTACAGAGACACCTGTATGTACTTTGTTACCCACGCAGCCGGCTGTATACTCTGCTACCCACAGAGCTGCCTGCATATAGTCTGCTATCCATGCTGCTGGCTGTATACTCTGCTACCCACGGAGCCACCTGTATAGACTCTGCTTCCCACCCAGCCGCGTGTATACTCTGCTACCCACAGAGCTGCCTGTATATACTCTCCTACACAAGCAGCCGCCTGTATACTCTGCTACCCACAGAGCCGTCTGTTTATACTCGGCTACCCACGTAGCCGGCTGTATACTCTGTTTCTCACAGAACTGCCTGTATATACTCTGCTACCCACGGAGCCGCCTGTATATACTCTGCTACCCACGGCGCCGCCTGTATAGACTCTGCTACCCACGCAGCCGGCTGTATACTCTGCTACCCACAGAGCTGCCTGCATATAGTCTGCTATCCACGCTGCTGGCTGTATACTCTGCTACCCACGGAGCCGCTTGTATAGACTCTGCTACCCACGCAGCCGCGTGTATACTCTGCTACCCACAGAGCTGCCTGTATATACTCTCCTACACACGCAGTCGCCTGTATACTCTGCTACCCACAGAGCCGCCTGTATACTCTGCGACCTACAGAGCCGCCTGTATATACTCGGCTACCCACACAGCCGGCTGTATACTCTGCTACTCATAGAGCTTCCTGTATATACTCTGCTACCCACGGAGCCGCCTGTATAGACTCTGATACCCACGCAGCTGGCTATATACTCTGCTACCCACAGAGCCGCCTGTATAGACTCTCCTACACACGAAGCCGCCTGTATACTCTGCTACCCATGGAGCTACCTGTATAGACTCTGCTACCCACGCAGCCGCGTGTATACTCTGCTACCCACAGAGCTGCCTGTATAAACTCTGCTACCTACGCAGCTGACTGTATACTCTGCTACCCACAGAGCTACCTGTATATACTCTGCTACCCACGTAGCTGACTGTATACTCTGCTACCCACAGAGCTACCTGTATATACTCAATAAACTTATGTACATTCTTTTTCTGTCACTATTACCTTATAGTATGATGCTTTGCCCTTAATTTGCAAATGTTAATAAAAACTATGCTTTTTTCACAAGCGCAAAGAGTGTCATACATGTTTACTGTTCCTGTTAGCACATCTAAAGATGCACACAATTCATTTCACCGCACTCCCGATGCAATCGCATCGGGCCTTGTTCTATTCTATAATAATAAACACGTTGATGTTCACCAATTTGTGTGATCCAATCGACAGGGTAGGGGGTACTCGGATAGCGGGACAGGGAGTTACTTTGGTGGGGATCATGGCTAGTCGATTCCCGGTTCCGTGCCCTGGACCCTCAGTGGCGGTGTGGGGGTGATGATGATGGGGGATTTGTAACGTGATGCCACCTGTGGTACCTGCTAATACAGTCACCAGCGCTGCGGCCGGCCACTGAGGTGATGGGAATGCAGCTTTCATAGTACAGCTCCCCACAGGTGGAGCTTTAGATCAGTATTTATTAAAAAGTGATCCGCAGCACACATATTTTTCAACATTAGCCCGTTCCCTTGCAAAGCTCCCTGCCACTCACCACATCTTGATCTTTCTACACTGATTCAGGGTTGGAAGACTGCTTGTTCTGTGCTCCTTCGTGTATGGATGGTTAGAGACCGTTCGTTGTGGAGACAGATGGTCTTCTCTTATGTTGTGCCTGTCAACTTTACACTTCAGGCGGCCCCGCTGTGCTCTCCTCTCTCCTGCAATGTTTAGCAATCTTTTCCACACTCTGTGTTGAATAGAACAGCCCACAGGAGTCACTGCAGGGAGGAGAGGGATCGGACCACCGTAGCATCAGTATTTCCTCTCCACTACCGATCACAGTTCAGCTGACTCTACTGTGTCGCCCTATGGAACCAGTGCTCCAGCAACGGCACCTGTTGGAAGGTAGGGATCTTCGGTGCTATGGATGGCTATTTTGTCCGCACCAGCTAGCACCAGCTGAGCTTCCCTGTGGTGCTGGTGAGGAACGGGGTGGCACCGTGGCGGGAGGTGTATGGCAGGTGTTGGGGCAGAGTGTTGCTCACTCAGGGGTTTACAGCTAACCGTGTGTTACGCCTCGGGGGCTTTGGGGTCCCTTTGGTCCTGAGTCTTTCTCTGTTATCTCCCTCCTCTCTGTTCTGTAGTCTCCTGCTCTCTCACTCTTTTGTGGGGTCTCAGATGACGATGTGGCTGTGTGGTAGTGCAGGAGAGGCTCCAGGCTCTGGGCGTCCCTATTAGCCTTCGAAAGGTCCTGGTTTGTGCAGGTTTTTGGGCTAATACGATTCAGTATCGCACCCTTTCAGTTCCCGCTAGTGAAGAATACTTTTTCCTGAGCCTCCCTGTTGTTGCCTTTTGGTTCTGAGTAATGGGGAATTGTTTTGAGGGCCCGTCTCCTGTTGAGGGTGTTTCAAGAGATCAGCATCCCAGTCAACTTTTTGGTGGACTTGAGTGGAGAGCATGATATCAGACTTATAAATTAATAAAAACAAACAAGACAAGTCAAGAAATCTATTTGCATGGACACTCAGGTACTCTTTTAAGTTAAATGCTTTGCTACTTATGGTTAAGTTCCAGGGGCGGACCCAGACTGTAGTGGGCCCCGGTGCAAGAAATTTTTCGGGGCCCCCCCACCCCTCATGGTGGCAACAAAGTAATGTAAACATACAGCCCAGCACAGCCACCAGGCAATATATACAGTCAGTGCTTTTTTTGTAAAAAATGATTTCGCATTCCCCGAGGCGAGAGCGGGAGGGGGTTGGGGTGCTGTCAGGCGCCGGCCGAGTTTGGGGAGTGGGGGAGGGGTGCAGCCCTACATCTCGTCATTCACTTCTGATCACTCCATCCATCGCCATGTTCCCTCCATCCTCCTGCATCCTCCATTCTCCATCCCCCTGGTCTCTCCATCCTCCATCCCCCTGCTCATTTCATCCTCCAACCCACTGCTTCTTCCATCCACCATTCCCCTGCTCCTTTCATCCTTTGTCCGCCTGTTCCTTCCATCCTCCATCCCCCTGCTTCTTCCATCCTCCATCCCCCTGCTTCTTCCATCCTCCATCCCCCTGCTTCTTCCATCCTCCATCCCCCTGCTCCTTCCATTGATGTACTATTGATGAATGTTTTTGTAGAGATAGTGGTTCTGATACATTTCTGGAATTTCTGTACTGATGAGGGTTGTGATGCTGTGTTTCTGTACTGATGTGGGTTCTAGTTATGTATTTCTGTACCTCTTGTGGGTCTGGTGATGTATTCCGAATACATCACCAGACCCACAAGAGGTACAGAAATACGTAACTAGAATCCACATCAGTACAGAAACACAGCATCACAACCCTCATCAGTACAGAAATTCCAGAAATGTATCAGAACCACCATCTCTACAAAAACATTCATCAATAGTACATCAATTGTAATGTCAGTTCAAACCCATATACATATTTGTATCTCATGAACCTACAACTTCCAGTATGTCCTTACTAATGGTAAGAACTACTGGGAGTAGTTGTTACCAGTCCTCATCAGACCAAACATGTACCTCAGTACTGATGAGAATGTTATTATCACAAATAATCATTTCCACCCAGGTACCTTATAGATGACCTTGTCTCTGATCGGGGTCGTCTTTTTCTTTTCTTTATCTTGTCCTGACGCCATGATGACTTTTCACGTCTTTGCAGACTTCCATCTTCTCCACTTTTCTGCAGCACATCCTGACAGTGTGCCCTTAAAAATAAGAGTGTCATTATAATTCTGTCTAAATAAAAATATCTGCCCTACACTGCGCTCCTGAACAAATAATCCCACTGTCCTCTCACACTGTGTCCTCTATATTGTACCTTCTCATCACACTCTCCCTGGTGGAGATGATGGTGGAGGCGGCCAGATGGAGGCAGAGACACCTGGTACAGCTGCCATTATCACCACACACAGCCCCACTCCTCCTGCACACCCGTCCTCCTCTCCTCTGTCCTCCTGCACCCACGTCCTCCTCTCCTCTGTCCTCCTGCACTCCCGTCCTCCTCTCCTCTGTCCTCCTGCACCGCCGTCCTCCTCTCCTCTGTCCTCCTGCACCGCCGTCCTCCTCTCCTCTGTCCTCCTGTACCCCCGTCCTCCTCTCCTCTGTCCTCCTGCACCCCCGTCCTCCTCTCCTCTGTCCTCCTGCACACCCGTCCTCCTCTCCTCTATCCCTCCAGCTGCTCGTCTTCTCCTCTGTCCCCCTGTTCCTGTCCTTCTGCCCCCCCTGTCCTCTTCGCCTCTGTTCCCCTGTTCCTGTCCTTCTGCCCCACTGTCCTCTTCTCTGTCCCCCTGTTCCTGTCCTTCAGCCCCCCTGTCCTCTTCTCCTCTGCCCCCCTGTCCTCTTCTCCTTTGCCCCCCATGTCCACTATCCCCTGCACAGTTTCCCTCACCTCTCCGGGTCCATGGGGGGCCGGCTGGGTGGAGGAGCCGCCAGCACCGCTGCCGCCTCCACCGCACCAGCACTTGGAGCCATCACGGGACAGGAAGCAGCAGAGCTCCCAGTGGCTTCCTGTCAGCGTGATCGCTCTCAGTGCTGGGGGGTTGGGAGCGGGGCACAGTACATGCGGGCGTTGCGGCCGGGCGGCAATGCACTGCCAGCTTTGACACCCTCCCCCACAAAGACTCCAGTTTTCATATGGAGTCTAGGGGAGGGAGGTAAATAAAAAAAACAAAAAACCGCTCGCGCTCACCTGCTGTGGAAATACAGCCCTGCTGTCACCCCCACACACATGCCGCCTGGGGCGGACCGCCTTCCCCACGCTACGCCACTGCTGCAGCCGCCAGGGAGACACCGCACACTGCCGACGGCCCTGGTGGCAGCAGCGGAGATAGCAGCGGTGCATTTTCCGGTACGCCGTACCGGTATGTACAGCCACAAAAAAAGCACTGTATACAGTCCAGCACAGCCTCCAGGTAATATATACAGCCCAAAAACAGCCTCCAGTTAATATATACAGCCCAGCATAGCCTGGTATACATATATAGCCCAAGACAGCTTCAAGGAGGATATATATACTAGATGTGTGCCTGATGCTATCGCATCGGAGGGCGAGGATCGGTGCGGCGGCGGGATGTGGGGGGCGGCTAAGTGGACACACACACACCTACACACACAGACATACACCTACACACCCCCTTCCGGTCTCACCCATTGTTGATGGAAGCTTGAACCGGGAATGAGGTGGTCAGCGCAGGATGGAGGCTTGTTGGTCAGCGCAGGATGGAGGGGGTTAATGGTGGAGGAGCAGAGGGTCAGAGGGGTCTCCATGGTGGGTGTTGGAGCTCGCCCTGTGCCTGGCTGGGCTTCGGGGAGCGGTCCGGTGGCGGTGGCTGGTACTGGGCATGACGGCTGCTGGCGGCGGGATGTGCAGCTGGGAGCGGTCCGGTGACAGTGGCTGGTACTGGGAATGGCGGCTAATGGCGGTGAGATGTGCAGCTGGGAGCGGTCCGGTGGCTGGTGCTGGCCATGGCGGCTGCTGGCGGTGGGATGTGCAGCTGGGAGCGGTCCGGTGGTGGTGGCTAGTGGTGGGCATGGCAGCTACTGGTGGTGGGATGTGCGGCGGTGCCCATATCCAATATGGCGGCTGGGGCACTTCCGGCCCCGCGGTGCATTCTGGGATACGGGTATGGAAGTGCGGATAACATGCCTGGGGGAGAAGCTCGGCTGCATCACGGAAGGGACCCCCCCTTCCATGATGCAGCCGAGCTTCTCCCCCAGGATCCCCCTTCTGAAGGGGGGTCCTGGGGGCCCAGGACCAGGACCCCCCCTTCCTTGATGCATCCAAGCTTATCCCCCTAGCTGGGGGAGAAGCTCGGCTGCATCAAGGAAGGGGGGCCCTAGGGGGGTCCTCGGGGAGAAGCTCGGCTGCATTAAGGAAGGAGGGGGCCCCTACGAGTCCTAGGGGCCCCCCCTTCCTTAAAGCAGCCGAGCTTCTCCCCCAGGACCCCCTTCTGAAGGGGGGGCCTGGGGCCTCAGGACACCCCCTTCCTTGATGCATCCAAGCTTATCCCCAAAATTGGGGAGATCGGCTGCATCAAGGAAGGGGGTCCTGGGGCCCCCAGGACCCCCCCCCTTTGGAAGGGGGGTCCAGAGGGAGAAGCTTGGCTGCATCAAGGGGGTCCTGCACCTAGGGGGTTCTGGGGGGAGAAGCTCAGCTGCATTAAGGAAGAGGAGGGGGCCTCTAGGAGTCCTAGGGGCCCCCCTTCCTTGATGCGGCTGAGTTTACCTCCTAGTGCCCCCCTAGGGGGTCCTTGGGGCTCTGACTGTCACTGACTCTTTCCCCCCTTCCCCCACCAAAGCCGTGCTCTGGGGCTCTTACCTGGCCGGAGCCCTCAGTCACCTCCACCGTCTCACTCTATTCTGGAGAGGGTGTGCTTCCCCTGCCTCCACGGAAGAGGCAGGAAGTGAAGCAGCGCCGACTCTCCCAGCGCCCTCTCCTCTGCCTCACTGAATGCAGCGCAGTAATCTGGGCGGGCGGCGGTTCCAACCAACAGCACCTTCCCCCCGGGACTGAGTAGCAGAAGACAACTGCAGCGGCGGCGTAATTAACAGCGTCCCCGCCCCCCTACCCCCGGGACTGAACTCAGCCGTGGCGGTGGCGTAATCAGCAGCACCGCGGGACTGAGTACCATAAGTCCGCCGCGCCGGCGGTGTAGTTGACAGCACACCCCGCCCCCCCCCCCCCCCCCGGGACTGAGGGCCACAATAAAGCCGCGGCGGCGGCGTGAACTAACAGCGAACCTTCCCCCCGCCCCGGACTGAGGACTGACTGCATGACTAAGGGGAACGGACCCGCCGCTGGGGGCCCCCTAGGTGGTCGGGGCCCTGGTGCAGCTGCACCAGCTGCACCACGGTAGTTCCGCCCCTGTTAAGTTCCCTTGATGAGTTTTTTGGTAAATCCTTGATTCTGTGATTTTTTTTTTCAAAACCACAGTGTATGCAGTTTCAGCAAAGTGTTTGGGATGTATAGAAATCTTGTGCAAACTGTGTTTTATATTTATGGTGCGTAAACTAACTTGCAGTGCATTTTTGAAATGCGGGTTTCACTTGTAGGTACACAGTTTTATTTGCAGATTTTCCCCTTGGTATTGCTTTAGATACAGAAAATCTGCAGGTGAAAAACACATGTTTTTAGTGTATTTTCCTGTAGAAATGCCTAAAATTGCATGTAAACCACAGATGATACTATCTGTAAAGTTTTGTCAAAGACATACCAGGAGATATGTAAACATAGCAGCTTTAGGCTACGTTCACACATTTGCGCATTTTGCCGCGTTTTTCGGCCGCGCAAAAAAGCGCAGCAAAATACGCAGGAGCTTTCACACACTGCGCTTTCTTTATCCCAGAAAGCGCAGGTGATGTCACAGAGGGGAGAAAGAATCCTGCTTCCTCCTCCCCTCTGTGACAGCCCCATTAGATTTCACAGTGTATTAATATACACTGTGAAATCTAAATTAAACAGAGGCAAATGTATGTAAAATAAAAAAGAATTAATACATCATCTCTCCAGTGCCTTCTCCCACTGTCTGGTGCCTTCTGCCGCTGTCCGGTCTCCGGTTGTAAGTGAGAGGTGTACTGATAAGACCTGTGGTAACGTCAGAGGGGGGGCATTCCCGGGGCGTTCCCATCGCTGATTGGCTGTTCGCGGTCATGTGATATGTATCACATGACCGCGAGTGCCTGGGAACGCCCCTCTGACATCACCACAGGTCCTGTCAGAAGAGATCTCACTTGGAACCGGGGATCGCACAGCGGCAGAAGGCATCGGACAGGTGAAGTATTGATTCTTTTTTATTTTTCAGACACTTGCTTTTGTCACTGTGAAATCTAATGGGCGGCACAGCTGTCACAGAGGGGAGGAGGAAGCAGGATTCTTCCTCCCCTCTGGGAGAATACGCAGAAGTAGCTGCGTAAACAATTGACATATCAATTGTTTACGAAGCTGCGTTTTCTCCCGGAAAACGCACTGCGTATTTTTACGCAATGTCTGCACTGCAAAGTGAATTTCCCATTCACTTTGCTGGCAGACAAAAGGCACATTGCGTATGTTGAAAAGTGCGCATAAAAAAAACGTGGCAAAATACGCAACGTGTGAATGCAGCCTAAGGCAAGCTTCACACCACGATTGTTTTGGATGCAGGGCTTTCCGGTGTGAACTGGACAGCCCCAGATCCGATTTTGCCCCTATTGTATCCCTATGGTGCCGGATGGGTTCGGATGGTAGCTATTTGGTGTCTGTCTGGCTGAATCCAGTTGATTTTGTTTTTTACCCCGGACACAAAATCAGAGCATGCAGCATTTTTTGTGTCTGAGGCAAAAATTGTACAAAACAGGATTCTCCCAGATCCGGGGCGATCTGGCACCCATAACATGGGAGCTAATGGGTGCTGGTTTCGGCAGAAAAATGATCCGGTTCCCGGACACCGGGTGCTGAACAAGCGGCGGCCCTGAAATTTAAGCCGCGCTCTTTCAGAACTTGGACACCGCAGCTGAAGGGGCAGCGGCTGAAATTTCAGCACCGCGGCTAGCTCCCCTCCAGCCGCTATGCTGAAATTTCAGCATTTGGACAGCAGTAGCCGCTGATTGCGGCACAAAACAGGATCTGAGGGCATATTTGCCCTCCAGTTCTGTTTGTCCTGCGCTGTCAGGTTATGTCCGGTGCTTCCTGCAAAACACCTGACATAACAAGACAGTGAATAATCATTGTAACTTAAATCAGATAATAGCAATAAGAGATAAAAAAATGCAAAAACACAATTAAAACAAATGTAAAAAAAATAAGAAACACAACTAATCTAATCTACTATATAATTGCCTAATCGTGTCTGTCACGGAAATTGTGCGCCAGCTCGCCAGCAGTCGTGGTGACCAATGAGCGCAGCGTATGCAAAAGAGCCGCGTGCATTCAAAAGAGAAATTGAAAATTTGCGCCGCGGCACGTACTGCCGTACAGAATTCCGCGAAGAGCCAGCTGGGAGATGACCGGCTGGCTCACTGCGGACCTCTGTGCGGCAGTACATGAGCCGCGGCTACCTGCCGCACAGAGGTCCGCAGCGAGCCAGCCGGGAGATGACCAGCGTCAGCCGGTCATCTCCCGGCTGCTCGCAGCGGTAGTACCCCGTGTGGGATTCAAATCCCCCGCCAAGCCGCGCTACTTCTCTGATCACCGCCAGCAGCAGCGACCAATCAATCAGTGGAGTGGCGCGGCTTGGCAGGAAATATGAATCTCGCACCGCTTATTAGTCGCCGCTCTCAGCAGCGACCAATCAGCAGTGCGGGATTCAAAGCCCCTGCCAAGCCGTGCTCCGCTGCGCTGATTGGTCACCGCGGGTGGCGGCAACCAATCAGCACACTTGGCGCGAGTTTTATAACACGCTTCACTGAGTGGTCGCCACGGCCGCCTGTGACCAATCAGTGAAGCGCCAAGGCTTGGCGGGAAATATGAATCCCGCGCCGCTGATTGGTTGATTGATTCTTAAATCTTCATAAATAAACTACATACATATTCTACAATACCAGATGCGTTAGAATCGGGCCACCATATACTTTAGCTAATAATTGCAAAAATGCTACAGAAAATCTGCAACATGAAAACTCACCAAATACTCATTGAGGGAACATAAAAGGTAGATAATCTCAACCGAAAAATATTACATTCAAGTCTTTTTCTTGTGAATAATTCGTACAATTTATGGCTTATTCTATATTCAGATCGTGTATTTGTGCATCTAGTGTCGTAACTTCAGGCTCAGGGGCCCCGCTGCGGAAGCTCCAATGGGGCCCCCAATTATTGCAAATCTTTAATAGTATTAGTCTTTTTCTATAGGGCAAAGGGACTTTTGGGGCCCCCCTAGGCTGCAGGGCCCGGGTGCGATCGCAACCCCTGCACCTATTGTAGTTACGCCCCTGTGTGCGTCATTATCTTAATCCACATACACACTTGGAGTATTTCTTGAGTTTTATTTAGAGGAAAAGTGTAATAGAAACACAAGCATAACGTCTTACCCACTTCTGGCTTTGCCTTACAAATACTGAGGTAAAAGCTCACCAAACACTCAACTTATGAACGTGGTCTACAGCACATCTCTGTCTGTCACGGAAATCGCGTACCAGCGGTCATTGGTTGCCACCAGCCGCAGCAACCAATGAGCGCAGCGTATGCAAGACAGCCGCGCGCATTAGCGATGCGGGATTGCCGTGACAGCACTACACTCACATAGCGGGTGGGAAAGCCAACAGTGAAGTCGGCTTTCCCGCCCCGTTATTTGTAATGAACAGCTGATGCTTTGCCATTAGCTGTTCATTCAGAGTAGCCCCCCGATACCTCCCCGCTGCGCCCACCTCCACTCGCTTTCCCGCACCCGCTGTCCTCCCCTCTGTGACATGTGTGACAGCCCCATTTGATTTCGTAGTGTATTAACACTGCGAAATCAAAGTGAAACAAAGTCAGAGATATGAAAAATAATAAAGAATTTATACTTACCATATATACTCGTGTATAAGCCGACCCGTGTAAAAGCCGACCCCCCTACTTTTGCCCCCAAAAACTGGGAAAACTTATTGACTCGCGTATAAGCCGAGGGTGGACTCCAGCACAGGTATACAACCCCCAGCAGTGAGGTATACAGCAGCCTCCCCAGTGGTAGTATACAGCAGCAGCCCCAGTGGTAGTATACAGCAGCCCCAGAGGTATATACAGCCCCAGAGGTATATGCAGCCCCAGAGGTATATGCAGCCCCAGAGTTATATGCAGCCCCATATGCAGCCCCAGAGGTATATGCAGCCCCAGAGGTATATACAGCGCCAGAGGTATATGCAGCCCCAGAGGTATATGCAGCCCCATATGCAGCCCCAGAGGTATATGCAGCCCCAGAGGTATATACAGCAGCCCTTAGGTAGTATACAGCAGCCCCAGTGGTGTATACAGCAGCCCCAGGGCTGTATACAGCAGCAACCCCAGGGCTGTGTACAGCAGCAGCCCCAGGGCTGTATACAGCAGCAGCCCCAGGGCTGTATACAGCCGCAGCCCCGGAGGTATACAGGCCCCCCATCAAGCTCCAGGGCCCCCCCCTTGCGCGGCAGCCTGTAAAGTAAAATCATACTTACCAGTGTCCTGTCGCGCCTTCCGCAGCTTGCCGACACATGATCCCGGGCTTCAATCCGCGTCTTCCGGCTTCTGACTTCCTGTAGTCGCGGGCAATGACGTCATTCCCCGCGACTACAGGAATGCGGAAGACGCGGAATGAAGCCGGGGATCGTGTGTCGGCAAGCTGCGGACAGCACGACAGGACACTGGTAAGTATGATTTTACTTTACAGGCTGCCGCGCAAGTGGGGGGCCCTGGAGCTTGATGGGGGGGCCTGTATACCTCCGGGGCTGCGGCTGTAAAATTTATATATTCGCGTATAAGCCGAGGGGGGACTTTTCAGCCCAAATTTTGGGCTGAAAAACTCGGCTTATACGCGAGTATATATGGTACCTTTCCGAAGCCTTTTCGCGGTCTCCGGTGTAGAGGCAGGCGATGTACAGTCCTGCCAGGAACTGCCGTGATGTCAGAGTGGCGTTCCTGGCGCTGATTGGTCGCTCACGGTCATATGATACATATCACATGACGGCGAGTGGCCAATTAGCTCCGGGAACGCCCCTCTGACATCACGATAGGCCCTAGCAGGTCAATTCCTGCGGCGGCTCCCGACTCCCAGACACCAGAACAGCCGTCGGAGGGTAAGTAGTCATTCTTTATTATTTTTCATACATTTGACTTTGTTTAATTTTGATTTCGCAGTGTATATTAATACACTGTGAAATCAAATGTGGGCGGTCACACATGTCACAGAGGGGAGGAGGAAACAGGAGGCTTCCTCCCCTCTGTGACATCAGATCCAGCAGCGCCGGCCCCTATGGGAGAAACCGCAGGAGCTGCTGCATAAAGAATTGACATGTCAATTTTTTACAATCCAGCGTTTTCTCCCATAAAAGCGCTGCGTAAAATTAGGCAGTGTCTGCACGGCAAAGTGTATTTCCCATTCACTTTGCTGGCAGACACAAAACATATTGCGTATTTTTGAAAAGCGCGTGTAAAAAAGCGCACAAAAATATGCAATGTGTGAACGGGGCCGAAGAGGAACAATGTCGGAGTGAGTGGAGCCTCCTCCATCCTGCTATTCACCCCCAACTACCCCTGCTCACCCCTTTCACACCCACACAGAACCCACACTGCTACCACACTACCCCCACTGCGCAGTGAACCCACACTGCCCCCACTGATCCCACACTGCCCCACTGAACCCCACTCTCACCTGCTCAGCACTCAGTCACCTCCGCTCAGTACCAAGTCACCTCCGCTCAGCACCCAGTCACCCCCGGCTAGCACCCAGTCACCCCCGGCTAGCACCCAGTCACCCCCGGTCAGCACCCAGTCACCTCCCCTCAGCACCCAGTCACCCCTACTCAGCACCCAGTCAACCCCACTCAGCACCCACTCACCCGCTCAGCACCCAGTCACCCCTGCTCAGCACCCACTCACCCAAGCTCAGCATCCACTCACCTGCTCAGCACCCAGTCAAAGTCGCTCAGCACCCAGTTACCCCCGCTCAGCACCCAGTCACCCCGTCTCAGCACCCACTCACCCGCTCAGTATCCACTCATCCCGGCTCAGCACCCAGTCACCCCGGCTCAGCACCCAGTCATCCCCGGTCAGCACTCAGTCACCCCCGGTCAGCACCCAGTCACCCCGGTCAGCACCCAGTCATCCCCGGTCAGCACTCAGTCACCCCCGGTCAGCACCCAGTCACCCCCGGTCAGCACCCAGTCACCCCCGGTCAGCACCCAATCACCTCCTCTCAGCACCCAGTCACCTGTCTCAGCACCCAGTCCACCCACTCAGCCCCACTCAGCACCCAGTCACCCCCACTCAGCACCCAGTCACCCACTCAGCACCCACTTACCCGCTCAGCACACAGTTACCCGCTCAGCACACACTCAACCAAACTCAGCATCCACTCACCTGCTCAGCACACAGTCACCCCCGCCCAGCATTCACTCACCCCTTTCAGCACCCACTCACCCCTGATCAGCACCCACTCACCCCTGCTCAACACCGCTGTACACCAACACCACTGAACACCAAAACTGCTGTACACCGACACTTATACACACCGACACCACTGAACTCCCACAGCACTGCACACTGACACCGCTGCACACTGACACTGGTGTACACCAACACCGCTAAACACAGACAGTGCTGCACACCGACACTGCTGCACACCGACACTGCTGCACACAACACCGCTGCCCATTGGCACCGCTGCACACTAATACCGCTGCACACCAACAACACTGCGGCCGCGACCAATCAGCGATATTGGCACGGGATTTATACCCAGCTTCGTATTGCATTATTCTTACAACTTTATAAATAAACTACGGTACATACATATTCTAGAATACCCAATGCGTTAGAATCGGGCCACCATCTAGTAATTGCATGTATTTTCTTTTACTCAGTTTCTTTATTTCATAAAAAATAATGCTAATCCCCAGTTGATTTAAATGAAAAATGCACAAGCTTTAATTAGCAAATTAATTTTAAACACACCATATACCACTTTTGAGAAATAGGAATAGCAAAACACGCTTTTTCTCTGTGTAAATAGTAAAAATAATAATAAATAATTAAATATATAATTAAAATAACAAACATTAAACCTTATAACTTTTAAACAAACAAGAAAAAAGAATATTTTTATCTAGCTCAAGGGAAGCCCATGGTCTTCTGTTTAGAACAAACAAATATGCAAATAGAGTCTGTGGAGCCTCGTTTAGGAGTCTCAACACAGGACTAGCCAGATCTTCCTCTAGTGAAGGACCTAGCCATGATAACCACTATATTAAGTGGCCCTATGAGTCAATATCCAGCTCTTTACAAGCTTAAAGATATGACAAGGGAATACCAAGGCCAGGTATCCATCCACAGACAGCTGTTTCGGGGTGTTGCCCCTCATCAGTGTGGAGTAGGATTCTGGCTAGGTGGGAGCAATGCCTAGTAGACCAACAAAACAAAGTATTCACTGATCTCAGGGAGACCAGTTCAAGAAAACATTGCGGGCAGCCGGCTAAAGCGCTCAACACAGTGAATTCCTAGGCCCATTGCCCCCTGGGAATTTTGAATATGCAAATAGAGTCCTGTGTTGAGACTCCTAAACGAGGCTCCACAGACTCTATTTGCATATTCACAATTCCCAGGGGGCAATGGGCCTAGGAATTCACTGTGTTGAGCGCTTTAGCCGGCTGCCCGCAGTGTTTTCTTGAACTGGTCTGCCTGAGATCAGTGAATACTTTGTTTTGTAGAACAAACAAATGGAATAGATAAACAGAATTAGCATTCTGGGCATTCCTTTGTCAAAGGGGCCTGTGGTGATGTGGCCCCTGGCCGGGTGCATCACACGGGTTATCAATGCAGGTCTCTGTTCACATGGGCCGGTTTTCCTGATTGTGTGTGCTGTGTGAAATCTGTCCGATGTACAGGGGGTTAACAGCTGAAGGGTTTTCATGCGCTGAGTGAACAGCTGAATGTGAGTGCTGAAGATCTGCGAGATTCATGAGCCTAATGAGCGGCAGTGTCTGAACCTGTGTATGCGTGCTTTGCTGGGCTAAACCTGAATGGTGCACAGGGGGTTAATCACATCTCAGGTCTGTGTGTGAGTGAAGATGTGCAGATTGACTCACTGTGTTGCAGCTGTGAGTGAGCAGCCTGGATAAGAACCTGCCAGGTGTCTGAGTGAGGAAAGGACGATGGGAGTCAGAAGTCCAGACCACTGCCATGTGAGGAGTTGCTGGAAGTGATCCGTCCCCGGTGGGGGAAGTGATGGGAGCCTGCCAGCTCCATGCCGGTGGCACAAAGATGCGTGCATGCCAGCAAGTGTCCAGGACCGAGGATGGCTCAAGGGCCAGGCGGTCATATGTGTGATGAGGACTGAGGATGGCTCAAGGGCCAGGCGGTCAGATGTGCAATGTGAGAGACCGAGTACGGCTCAAGAGCCAGGCGGTCACAGCCGACTTTGGGACTGACTGAGTGAGTCATGATATGGTCCCGTTGATCCAGATGTAGTGTCCTAGATCCCGGTGGATCCGTGGAGGTCTTGTGTGTACTGAGTGACAGGGTTCCTGGTACTATTGTGAGCCCTGAGTAGGTAGCATATTGGTTTATGTAAAAATGCCATGAATGCTGTGTCATGCGTGAGTCATAATGGTTCATGAAAAAGTGCCATGTGTGATGACTCGTGTGCAATAGGATGGGGAATGATCCCTGTCAGGGTGATAGACAGTGATAGCCGTCTTTAGAACCAGATTGAGGTCTGCAAGGGTAGGTGGGTGACGCCTTGAAGTTCTGGGGAAAACGTATGGGAATGTCCTGTAATGTAATGTCATATGGGAATGTCATATAATGCAATGTAAGGATATGCATATTATATGTGAAAATGGAAATACAGTGTTATGGTTTATGTGTTGAAAGCGGTTTATGACAGAAATGAATAAATCCGCTGGTTATGTTACGTTGAAATGTAGTCGCTGCTGTCATTTTCCCCGTGCCAAGCCGGTTCCCTGGGGCGCTACCTCACAGGCCCCATTGAATTTTTATGGGGTCCATCTGGTTTCCATTGTTAGTTATTTTAAGGTTGTGTGCCTCTGAAAACTGTTAGGTGAGTTTTTGATGCTGCAGTGACTTACAGTTCCAGAAAAGTGACTAAGATTCATAGAAATATCATTCCCACTGTGATTTTTTTTCTTACATTTTTTTTGTTTTGTTACTGTCACTGATCTCCACATTGACTGTGTTAGACTAGGTTTGTGGAGGCTGTGAGACCTATTTCACACATCTGGGCTAAATTCCTTTTGACTGTGTAGTACTTGAGTTCTCTGTGTTCTAAACCAGACTCTGCCTGACTTTGTTTCTTACCAGAACTTGACCCTCTGCTATTGACCTGACTTCTCTTTTTGTTTTGTACCTCTGTACTCTGTTTCTGTCTCTTCGGTTTCCTGACCGGCTTGAATTGGATTTTACTTCTGTTAATCCCTTGCCGTACTGCACCGTTTCCTGGACCGGATTGTTTTGACCTCTCTTTACTACCAGTAAGTAGTATAATTGTTATATTTACTTTCCATTTATTTTAGTTTTCTGCTCCTCTGAGACTAGTTATTACTTGTGACCAGCGTGACGTTTACATTGTATAAACTGACCTGAGATGCATGTTTCAAATCCACAACATGGAATTTCTATTGAAGGCAGGATTGTCAATTACAGATTTTAATTTTTTTATTTTACAGACACACTACAGGCAAAAACTCAGATTTAACCTGATTGCAGACTGCAAGCAGCTCTCACTGGCCCGAGAACTGAGTGTACTGGAGCCAGTGGCGCACCCAGAAATTTCCCAAGGTAGGGGTCCAAGAAACACACCGGCCCTGAAAGGGGGGTGTCACCCCCCAGCGGGGTTCCAAGGGGCGCCGCCACTGATCTCCCTGTGGCTGCCTCTGATTTCTGTGAAGATTTCAACGGATCCGCAGCATCTGCCTGCGTTGTCATGCGGAGGACACTGCGGATCCATTGAGCTCCATGCATTCTTTGTGCACTTGCGGTCACTTGCTGATAAAATAAGCCCCGTGAATGCACAGAAAATGCAACATGTTGTGTTCGGAGGGTGCTGTTAAAAAATGCCTCTGAACGCAAATGTAACCAAACGCAGCCATAGGCAGGTACTATGCGTTCCCATATTATACATAGGAATGCAGCGCACACGTGTTTGGTTACACTGCGTTCTGTATGCAAATGTGAAACCGGCCCAATAGCCCCAGCCCTCCTCTCACAAGCAGTCACACACACCCTCCCTGGGCAAGTATAGGATGGAGAAATCGAGATGTAAAGAACTCTCTACACCCCCAAGCACACACACAAACACACAAACACACACACACATCACACACACACATAAACACACAAACACACACACACACATAAACACACACACACAAACACACACACACACATAAACACACAAACACACCCACAAACACACACACACACATAAACACACACTCACACACACACACACACACATATATTAATATGTTAATGGAACACACTCAGAATGGGTCACAGTTAACAGTGGGGTACCACAGGGGTCAGTGTTGGGCCCGCTTCTATTTAATATATTTATTAATGACCTTGTAGGGGGCATACAGAGTAGAATCTCAATATTTGCAGATGACACTAAACTCTGCAGGGTAATCAATACAGAGGAGGACAATTTTATATTACAGGAGGATTTATGTAAACTAGAAGCTTGGGCTGCTAAATGGCAAATGCGCTTTAATGGGGATAAATGTAGAGTTATGCACTTGGGCAGAGGAAACAAAAGGTATAATTATGTGCTTAATTGTAAAACACTGGGCAAAACTGTCACTGAAAAAGATCTGGGTGTATGGGTGGATGACAAACTCACATTTAGTGGCCAGTGTCAGGCAGCTGCTGCAAAGGCAAATAAAATAATGGGATGCATTAAAAGAGGCATAGATGCTCATGAGGAGAACATAATTTTACCTCTATACAAGTCACTAGTGCGACCACACTTAGAATACTGTGTACAATTCTGGTCTCCGGTGTATAAGAAAGACATAGCTGGGGGGCGTGGCCGGCTCATGAAGGAGTGAGACGCTTGTGTCTGAGCTCCGCTTCACCGAGCCCCTATACCGCCAACAGCACTTACTGAACAACTTCAAACAGATGGGGAAATCGAGGAGGCAGACAGGAGGTCCCGGTGGCGAGGAATCCAACTCTCAAGGCAGCCTAGATCGTTATCTGCGGTCCGGGACAGCTCAGTCCTCGGAGCCCGCGGCTGCAAAGATGGCGACGGCTCCACACACTGAAGGCGCAGCAGCGCGGGAGAGAGGAGCACATGGCAGCAGGTACGCGGGGCTCTGTATTGAGCAGGAGGATGATGACGATCTGCCTCCCCAGACTGGCGACATTACAGGGGTAGATTTGCAAAACTATCTGAAGAATCTCCCCACTAAAAAAGACTTGGAGATCTTTGCCTGTCGGCTTGAAAGTTCCTATAGAAAGGAATTAAGCACCCTCAAGACGGAGTTCACCTCCAGAGTAGAGGACATTGAAAAATCACAAGAGATGGTGTTAGACGAGCTTCAAGCTCACAGGTCCCTGCTGGAGACACACAACTCCATCCTGGAAGACATATTATACGGTCAGGAAGATGCCGAAAATCGCAATAGGCGCAATAATGTGCGCATTAGGGGCCTTCCAGAAAGCATACCACCTCTGGAACTTGAGAATGCAGTTCAATCATTATTTAAACAAATCTTGGGCGATACACAGGGCCCCGACATCATCCTTGACAGAGTGCACAGAGCTCTGGCCCCCAGACCCTCTCTAGAGAATAAACCGAGAGACGTTATCTGCAGGGTACATTTCTTCACAATAAAAGAGGAAATAACACAGGCCGCCAGACGAATGGGCCAAATTACTTTTCAAGGTGCCAACATATTATTGCTTCAGGACTTGGCGAGACGTACACTAGCTCAAAGAAGAGGCCTTAGACCGTTACTTGCAGCATTGAAAGAAAAAGACATTTCGTATAGGTGGGGGTTCCCCTTTCAGCTGTTGGCGAACAAGGAAGGTAAAACAGCGTCCTTTCGCAAGCTAAGCGACTTACCCAATTTTTGTCGCACGCTTAATCTACCCGAGATGTCACTCCCGGATTGGCCCAGGCTACCAACGCTCCCAGCCCCACCGGTCAGATGGCAGAGATCCCAGCAGCATCGCAGCCCCAGAAGTTCTCCTTCATGAGCGGAAACAGCTAACACTATGCTCGAGCTTATTTAAGCTACCCTGGCAGCCTCGTGGGGGGCTTTTGGTCCGGCCGGACATGTTGACCTTCCGCGGTCTGAAGTAGACTAGTTCGTTGTTTCCTTATATAGTACTTTCAGGTTTCCTCTAAAATTGTTTAGCATAAGGATCTTCTCCATCCTTTAATGCTATATTTGCATTGTAATATGTTGTTCATTGTTTTCTCTTAATAATATTTAGGCGGGGGTGGGGGCGAGGTAGCGGAGCCGCTACCTTTCAAGCTCCCACTGATACCCCCAAGTGCTGAGTTGATGTATCACTCATATGTGCACACAGTTTGCGCTTATAGGCGCGAGACAATTAATGTCGATGCTACTGTTTTTTGTCTTTTTCATTTTTTACTCTCTTTTCTCTTCTGCTTCTCTCTTTGCTCTCCTGTCCTTGTAAGTGATGTAGTTGGGTACTCCTCACATTTGACGGAATATGCGTTCTCCCATGGCTACACTTAAGTGTTGCTCCTTCAACGTCAGAGGCCTGAACAGACCTGAAAAAAAACGCCAAATTTTAAGCTCCATTCACAAATGCAGGGTTCAGGTCCTGATGTTGCAGGAAACGCATTTCCGATCAGACAAAGTCCCAAGATGCGAAACCCGTGAGTTTCCTTTGTGGTTCCATAGTACCAACACCGAGGCTAAAACTAAAGGGGTCGCAATAGCTTTTCACAAAACATGCACACCAACGATATTGGATCAAATCTCTGACCCCTTGGGGCGCTATCTGTTTCTAAAAATAACATGGTTGTCACGTGTCTTTGTCGTTGCTAATGTATATTATCCGAACAGAAACCAACTTTCCTTTGGAGCACAGACACGTAGACGTTTGGAGGCCTTTGCGGGTACCACACCTGTGATTCTAGGAGGTGACTTCAACTTCCCAGCGGATCCCGCGACTGACATGTCCAGGGGTAAGTCACATATCTCGGTACCAACTTGCCAGCGCCTGAGTAAACATTGGGAATCCCTAAATTTAGTTGATGTATGGCGCATCTTAAATCCGTCTACTAGAGACTACACATACTACTCCGCTGCCTTCATGTCATACAGCAGAATTGACCGTTTCTATGTCTCCCACTCTCTCCTGGACCTGGGGATTAAAGCGGACATTGATATAATCACGTGGTCCGATCATGCTCCTGTATATTTCTCGCTATGTTTTCACCCGGAGGCCAGGAGGGAGTTTTCTTGGCGTTTGAATGAGAACTTGCTTGCTGACCCACTTTGCTGCTCCGAGATAGAAGACACAATTAGACATTTTATATCAGATCACAGACATGATCCAACACCCATACCGGTCAAGTGGGAGGCCCTTAAGAGTGTGCTACGGGGGGTTCTGATCTCACATGGCACACGTTTAAAACGTACACGTACACAAGACATAAAACGTCTGCTGACGGAAATATCATCTCTAGAAGCGATCCACAAAATTAACCCTACTGTAAGCGGATTCACCCAACTTTCCAACTTACGACATAAATTATTAGATATTCTTGACCAGAAAGATAGGTGCATAAGAGATAGAATAAGATCACGTTTCTATTTATTAGGAAATAAGAGTGGCAAATTGTTAGCTAGGGGATTACACCCGCGCAATAATATAAATACAATTACTCACATCAAGAATCCAGATGGTAGCTCCCTTAATAAAACTAGTGATATTCTCAAGGGGTTCCGCCAGTTCTACGTGTCATTGTACAACATTAAAGGGAGGTATTCAGAGCTCCCATCAGATCAGATGATATCTAAAATCAAGGAATACATTCAAGCATCTAAAATGCCCACCCTATCAAACACGTTATGTGAAAAATTAGGAACAGATTTTACTTTAACCGAGATAGAGGAAGGTATAAAAATGATGAAAACAGGGAAAAGTCCTGGCCCGGATGGCTATACGGCCGGTTTTTACAAAACATTCACTAAACTCCTAAGTCCTCTTTTTCTAGATGTCTGTAATGCCGTGTCAGCAGGTGGATTTTTCCCCCCACAGGCATTACTAGCGCACATAGTGGTCCTCCCCAAAAACGGGAAGGATTCCACTCAAATCAACAATTATAGACCTATATCTCTGATGAATTTAGACATAAAATTATACTCCAGATTACTGGCGGAGAGACTTAAGGAACACATGCCTGGCTTAATAGGCAGAGATCAGGTGGGCTTCGTCCCTGGCCGCGAGGCAAGAGACAACACTGCCCGTTCCATTGCCTTGATAGACAAAGCTCGGAGGGGGGGAGGTCCCATGTGCATCCTGTCCATAGACGCAGAGAAAGCGTTTGACAGGGTGCACTGGGACTTCATGTTTTCTACCCTGTCACACATTGGTCTCAATGACATCATGTTACACCGTATACGAGCATTATATACTCATCCTACAGCGTGTTTAAGGATTAACGGTCAACTTTCTGATTCATTTGAGATCAACAATGGAAAGCGCCAGGGATGCCCTCTGTCACCTCTAGTCTACGTCGTGTGCATGGAGGTACTAGCCAACACTATTAGACACAACACATCGATTGGAGGGGTGGGGGTGGGCAGTAGAGATCATAAACTCGCCCTTTTCGCGGATGACTTGTTGCTGTACATCACCAATCCCTTAGTCAGCTTGCCAAACATCATATCGGAACTTAGACAATTTGGACACTTAAGCAACTTTAAAATTAACACCTCAAAATCAGTAATGCTCAATGTGTCTCTTCCACCAAGTATATCCGCTCTCCTACAACAAAACTTTCCATTCATATGGAAATCTGACTATATAGATTATTTAGGCATAAAACTGACTCGTGATACGTCTTCACTATATCACCTCAATTTTGTACCTCTACTGACATGTATCCAAGCGGACCTAACTAAATGGAACAAATTGCACATATCGTGGTTGGGGAGAATACATTCTGTGAGAATGGATCTTTTGCCTAGACTACTGTATGCCTTTCAGACAATACCTATTAACCTCCCGGCGTCCTTTTTCTCTCGCCTAAAGAGCATGATAACTAGATATATTTGGGCCCATGGGCGACCAAGACTCTCTTACCAGCTCCTGATTAAAAGTTATAAACAAGGAGGAATAGGTCTTCCAGACTTACGATCTTACCACTTGGCGGCCCTGGGCAAAGGCTTTCTAGATTTCTTCCAAATTGATGCTGGGAGGGGATGGGTAGAGGTAGTAAATTCCCAAATGGAAATTCCATTTTTGGCAACTCTTTGGTTTTCGGGCTCATTGAACTTGTCGGTGGCTTCCCTACCTTTCCTAGCAAAACAGCTATACTCTTTTTTTAACAACAATTATAGGAAATTCAAATTCACAACATTTCCAGGCCTATTGATCCCGATATATAACACTCCCTCCTTCCATGTGAGCAATTGTTCTTCTTCCTTCCTAAACATACCTAAAAACTCTCATCCAACCATCTCAGATTATATATCCTCAGCGGGACCTAAGCCTTTTTCCATATTATATCATGACATAACTCCTCCTTTGGACGCGTGGTTTAACTACAATAGATTATGCAGCTATATTGGGTCTCTTGGCAGAGCGAACATATATAGGGCTCCTACATTTTTTGAGAAATTGTGCATGAGCAAAAACCCGTTACCCCATATTATATCTCTCCTATATAAATATTTTCGGGGAATTCTGGATGGTGACGAGTCTCGGGCCCCTGGGTTTAGGAGGAGATGGGAGACGGACATGGGTAGATCTTTTTCATCAGAGGAGTGGGAAAAAATACATATTTCCACATACAAGGCTTCTGCTGACTCTCTCTCCCAGGAGAGGAATTATAAGGTGCTGGCAAGGTGGTATCGCTGCCCCTCGGACATACATAAAATCTTCCCTCAAACGTCAGATGGTTGTTGGAGATGTTCAGCTCAAAGGGGTACATACATACACACGTGGTGGAGTTGTCCTGTAATACAATCCTTTTGGCATGATGTAGAAGGCTTGTATCAAAAGGTTACATCCTCATATATAGCTTGGACGGCAGAATTGGCGTTATTAAATTTGCATTCTATGTCCATGTCAAATTTTAAAAAGGACCTCCTCAGATATTTTCTAACAGCTGCGAGACGCCTGGTGCCTAGATACTGGAAGAGAGCTGAACGACCTTCGAGAGCTGAATTGGTAGTGGAACTGAACGAGGTCTGTAGAATGGAGGAGATAATTAGTTACAATATACCAGACAAGAATATGGCGGAGCGACATTGTCGCAGATGGGCCCCATGGATAATGTATAGAGATTCTGAGGGTATAGCAGAATGGATTTCGGAGATGTAATGGCAATTATGCTTGAACAGTTGATGTGTTTTTGTTCTTCTTGGGTGTGTCATCAAGAGTGCCCGCATGTCATCGCGAGGATAGGGGATTACCTAACTTTGTTTCTCTTTTCTCTTACTTTTGTTTTCTTTCATTTTTCTTTACTCCTCTAAACATACCCCCTTTTTTTCTTTGGTTGTCACCTTCCTTGGTGTATCATTTATTGCTGGTTTATGAAGAGGTAAAGTTTCACTTAATACAGCCACAAAATAACGGCATGCTAAAGTCGATTTGATCACACTGTTAGCAAATCTAAGCTTAGTTTTATACTAATGTGATTAGAGATAGACAATGCTGTGATTAATAATATATTTAACTTTTACAAGTTGTACATGGAAATTTGTTGGATATGTAACTTACCGAATAAGTGATTGGTTACAATTCTTTTATATTAATCAAACTCAATAAAAACTGATTTACCGAAGAAAGACATAGCTGAACTAGAGCGGGTCCAGAGAAGAGCGACAAAAGTCATTATAGGACTAAGGGGTCTGCAATACCAAGACAGGTTATTAAACTTGGGGTTATTTAGCTTGGAAAAATGAAGGCTTAGGGGTGATCTTATAATAATGTATAAATATATGAGGGGACAGTACAGAGACCTTTCTAATGATCTCTTTACTCTTAGGCCTGAGACTGGGACAAGGGGGCATCCTCTACGTCTGGAGGAAAGAAGGTTTAATCATAATCACAGACGTGGATTCTTTACTGTAAGAGCAGTGAGACTATGGAACTTTCTGCCACATGATGTTGTAATGAGTGACTCACTACTAACATTTAAGAAGGGCCTGGATGCCTTTCTTGAAAACTATAATATTACCAGTTATACATACTAGATTCTTTGATAGGGCGTTGATCCAGGGAATTAGTCTGATTGCCGTATCTGGAGTCAGGAAGGAATTTTTTTCCCCCAATGTGGAGCTTAGTGTTGCCACGTGGGGTTTTTTTTTTTGCCTTCCTCTGGATCAACATGTTAGGCTATGGGTTGAACTAGATGGACTTAAAGTCTTCCTTCAACCTTAAAAACTATGTTACTATGTTACTATGTATATACATATACACACACACACAAACACACACACATATACATACACATACAAGCTCTATATTCCCTTCCAGCAATGTCTTCCCCCTTGTGGCCTCCTCCCCCCTCTGTTGTCTCACCCATGTGCTGTGGTGTTGTCTTCCTGACGTTGAGCTGCACCATGACAGACTTCACTGCAGGGGATCAGCACCGCCCCGCAGCTGACGTCACAGGCCTCTGCCGGCTCATGAATATTCATGGACCCACGCAGTCTGGAAGCTGGGGAGGAGAGCACAGCAAGGGGAGGGGGAGGAAGAAAGCCGACAGGGACATGTTACTCCCGGGGCACAATGTGTCGGCTTCTTCAGTTCTCAGTGCTCTGTGGGACAGTGCTCTCAGGACCGTCCAAGGGGGGGGTCCAGACACGTAGGCCCCCCCCTTGGGTGCGCCACTGACTGGAGCACAGTGGTGTATGCTGAAGCACTTTGGAGCTGCCACTCACCCAACTCTAGGCCCTCAACAGCCCATTTGACTTGAAATTATTTTTGGATAACTCATGAAAAGATCATTGATAAACAATATTTTACAGACACATAAGAAATCAAAATAATAAGTTATACATGTCAGCAGTCAATAATTCTAATATGAAGACTTTAACTACTTTCATTGTAAACTGTAGAATTATGATAATTACAATGAAAATAAACGATGTCTTAAATTTTCTGAACAGGCTAAAAAAGTACCCTATTTTTACTGGCTATCATGGAATTTTTGGGTGGTTTCCAACTCAGCTTGAGGTTATGCTGAGCTTTTGGATTCATTCACATTTGCATGTGAAATGTTGCTCCATTGTTGCTCGTAAAAAATGAGTGAGATGCGAGAGACATGCATGCCAGTGTCCTTATTCCGCATGTAATGCAAGTGCTATGCAAGTATGATTTCTTTTCCTTGGTCTAGGGACAGTGTAACATTTCTTGTGACATCCGTATGACATCCGTATGACATCAGTGTGCCATTCATATGCCATGCTAAAACTACTCTATATACACTATGTTTTATTCAACAAAAAGAAAGCACACCTAGATAGATGCTAAATAGATGTTAAAAAGCATAATAATGTCCTACTTCTATCACAGTTGTGTCAGGAGGCATGGATGAGACTGTAAAGGCCACTCGCAGAATGTCCCGGCGTTTGGCCAAACAGTCCAAATAAAAAGATGTCTCTGTCGCTTGAAGGGGCATTTCCTTTTTAGTGAAAGCTGGAGGTCACTAGGACCCAGCTTATCCCTTACCTTGAGCTGTCATATATTCCCCTTGAGGATGCACTGCTGGTGATAGCTGTTCAGGTGTTCCTGGTTGCATCCTAGCTCAAAGCAGTGTTTCCTGGAGTCTGTTGGTTTGCTGCTTGGATCTGTTCTTCCCTTGTGTGTTTCTTTATTTGCTAGCCGGGCTGACTAGTGATCATCCGTGATGATCCCTGTGTAGTGGTAGGCCAGGAACAGTCAGGGAATAGGTATCCTGGCGGCGACAGTTGCGTAAACTGTATAGGGGCATTAGGGGAGCCAGGTGTCAGCGCTAGTTAATCTAGGGGTCACGATCTCCCATTTTTGCCCTTAGCATCAGAGACTCCTTTCCCTTCCTTGTCGTTGTCCCATGCTGGGTGTCTCCCTACACACAGCGTCACAAATTCCCTTCATATTCTAAGCTTGCAACCTTTATGCCTTTCATGTGGTACTAAAGGACGCTTAGCCTTTTCTTTAGCAACAAAATAATTAATTTAAAAAAAGATTACAGGTCCCACCTATTTTCGTAAGCCAGTTAAGATAAAGCAGACAGCTGCAGCTTGCAGCCCACAACTGGCAGTTTTGCCTTGGCTGGTAATCCAAAACAGAGGTCACCCAATGCTGTATTTTTTAATTATTTATTTATAAATAAATAATTAAATAAAAAAGTGTGCCCTCCAAAAACTAGATCATCAGCCATGGTAAAGCTGACAGATGTTGTTTAATATTCTAAGTGGAAAAGGCCATTATTAATGATCGCTTCCCAACCTAAAAATAGCAGGTTACAGGTGCCCCAGAAGTGGTGCCTTCTGTGAGGACTTTTTGAGCAATCAGTTTGAATTCCAGGCTTGCAGTGCTTCCCAAGTGTGCTCCATCTCCTGCTGATCCGCTAAGGATTTTCCAGCCACTGCCTTGGTCTCCAGTACTAAATTCATTCTCCACTACTCTCCTGCTTGCAGCTCTCTGTGTTTAGTTCCTGACTTTGCTCCAGCTTCACAAGCTTTACAAGCCCTGTGTAACATAAGCTTGTGTGCCCTGCCAGGACTAAATTAACTATAGTTAATAGGGCAGTTACAGATGTAGGGACATTGGGACTCATTAAATGCTCTACAGTCCAATAAGTATTGGACTTGTTTTTCTGGGGATTCCCTTTCCAGGACTCTGGAGGTTTATTATTGGACTATGTTTTTCTCCATCAGTTCCTCCCAGTGAGAATTATCTCCAGAGACTTCTGTGTTGTTATCTTGATGAAAACTTTTTCCAGAGACTTTGTGTTTCCTGTTTAATGAATTTTCTCATTTGCTGCACATCACATTATATCTGCCACGTGTGATAAATATAGACTTGTTCACCTTAAAACTTTGCTTTCTGTGTGTAGCTTGTGCTCTCAATTGCAAATAGATCCCTGAGTAAACCTCAATTAGATGGCCATTCCTGGTTATTTGCCCCAGCTCATACCATTGCACTAGTGCAGTGGCAAATATGGTAATTGTATTTGGAGTTGATCCCAGCTGTGTAATGTCAGCAGCCATCATGTGCAGGGGTTTGTAATGTTAACCACATATTACTAACCTAGTTAGTAATCACCGCCACCGGAGCTGCTGCAACACCGCCACCGGAGCTTCCACCTCTCCACCATCAGATCTGCTGCACCCCTGACCTACTGTCTCCTCCCCATTATCCGGTAGAATGTAAGCCGGCAAGGGCAGGGTCCTCTTCCCTCTGTACCAGTCTGTCATTGTTAATTTGTTTACTGTAAACTATATTTATAGTTTTGTATGTAACCCCTTCTCATGGATCTAATGGTGCTATATAATTAAATAATAATAATAATAATAAGAAGAAGAAAAAAGAACATTAAAACATTTTTATTTGAAAAAACACTTCCCAACACATTCTCTGTTTGCCAATTTATTGAAAAAAGCCTAAAAAAAAATCTTCAGTAGTCTAGGGTTTCCAACGTAGCCCACAAAAATAGACTGGAAGATTTGCCCGACTCCTTGCTCTCATACTGGGCTCTGTAAGAGCTGAGTGTGACAAGCAGTGATAGCGGGGTAGTTACTGCAGGTCTCTCTTGCCAGGTCACACAGAGTGTGAGTGTGGTGAACATAATCTAGGTTACTGTTCATCACACTCTCCCGCTTGCAGGATGTTCCCTGTGTGACACAGCAAGTAACCTTACTGCAGTAACCTCACTGATGTCACCGCTTGTAACACTCGGCTCTCGCACAGATCAGCATAAAAGGTGGGAGTCAGGCAGTGGCTACTGTTCCTGCCCCTGGGGCTGTATTCCCTGAACATTCCTACATATTATGGTGACCTTCATGGGACTATGTCGAACCTACTTTGGATTTGGGTGGGGAATAAATTGGCGAATGAGGGTGTCTATTGTCTTTGTTTACTAATTCTCTCTATGTCTTGCAGGCTCACGTTTGTGGAATACATCAGTGTTAATGGACTACGTTGGAATCCCTGGACTACAACAAAGTTTTTTGGTTTTTTTTGGGTGGGGGGGTGGCAGTGTTCAATTAATTGGAGAAACAGAAAATGTGTTGGAATGCTTTTAAACAAAATATTTTTAATTGTTTATTTTACTGATTAATGACTGTTAGTAATATAGGGTGTATGAAAGGTACTTTGACATTACTAACCCCTGTACTTTATGCCAGTTGAAATTACACAGCATAAACTAGCATAAACCCCAAACACCACTACCCCGTTTGCAACCACAACTGGGCAATGGGAAGAGATGGGGCAAAGCACCAGGAATGGCACATTTAATGGAGGCGTTGATTCTGGGTTGGCTGTGGCCGACTATTTTTAAGCTGGGAAGGGACCAATAACAAAGGCCCTTCCCACCCTGAGAACACCAGACCTCATCTGTCAACTTCACCTTAGCTGGTGATCCAATTTGTGGGATCCCATGTTTTTTTAATTTATTTATTTTTAAGTAATTTAAAACTACAGTGTGGGGTGACTTCTGTTTTGGATTACCAACCAAGGGAAAACTGCCTACTGTCTGCTTTACCTTAGCTGGCTAATAAGAATAGGGGGCACTCCATGTCGTGTTTTTTAATTATTTATTTTGTTAGTAAAAGGCTAAACACCTTTTAGTGCCACATGAAAGGCACTAAATGGTGCAAGCTTAGAATATGTCGGGGATGGGAAATGATATAACTTTTGACATCCATCGCTTTTTATCTATTTATTCACATGTGCCACATGTTTTTCTCTCACCCTTTGAGTTGTATTGATGATATATGTGGCCACTCACAGCATGTTGCAATTTTACCCACATGCCAAATTTTGAACAGAAGACGTTTGCTGATATACTCTGATTTGAATTGTTTAACATTGGTGCAGCTGCAATTCAATATTTTCTAGCATTGCACCTGCAGATTTTATACGCAGATATGACTGAACCCTTATGAGCAGATTTTTCTCATAGAAGTGCATTAGATGTGGAAATTCCATGGGTTAAAAATGCACATGCATGTTTACGGTGTTTCCATAACCAAAATGCATTACAAACACATTTGATCCACATGTGAGTATATCAAAAACGATTTGCCAAAGCCCAATATTAGGGTGTATTAAAAACAAAGCAGCTTTACTAAAAACATGACATACTAGCAAGAGATGACAACACAGCAATTAAATAAACAATTAAAAAAAAAACTAAGTTAAAAATGCAATGAGTAAATGTAAGTAACCTGATTCGCATAATAGCTGCAATATTCTGCAACACCAAAAACTCACCAACAGCTTGTGGGAATGTAGAGTAGAAAAAAAATTGTCCTGCAAGCATGATTTTATCGTCCATTCTTAAAATACTCAACAAAAAGAAATCAATGGCACCTTTCTGCTTTTATTTGAAACCGGAAAGAACAGAATCCTAATTCCACTTATTTGTTTTATTTATCTAGTCAAAACAGAACAGACAAATGGAAAATAGAAATGGACATGTTAACACAGCCTAATAGGAAAATTATTTAAAATTGTACAATACTGGGTAACAGTTTTAGGCAGATTTTTAAAATATGAGCCCCATATGTAAGAGTAGTCACAACAGTTATTGATTTGATTAGATTTCTCTTTTGTTCATTCATTCATTTTACATTTGATTAACACAAAAATAATAAACTATTAACAATTCTATTTTTCACTTTTCAGCATTTTTGCAACACACACCTAAAATTTTTGCAAAATACTATATGGTATGATGCTCTTTTTTTGGTAAATCTTTCACATGGTAGGATGAAAAATGTAAAACTCATATTATTTTTGAATACCTAGATATCTAGAAAGAAAGTTTTGATTTGGTGTGGTTTACAGTCCTGCCAAAAGGAGTAACATAATATTTATAGATTTCAGAGGTGTGCAGCTTCAAGTTCTTCTTCAAACTGCCATAAAATGGAAGTAATTAATCTTGAGATGAATTTTCCTCCAAGCAAAGCAACTCTTGAACAAGTTTTTCGCCAAAGAGGGCACGGCTATAACATTTAACATGGTAGGCATCAGACATTTTGTAGAGGATGTATGCATTATTTATTGCAATGCTTAAGGAATACCAAAATATTTGTTGCCATGTCTTGTTTGGTTTGTGTGAAATAAAGTACCTAAAAGAGAATAGAAAAATGATTGTGTTGTTGAATAATCGTAATCATGCAAATACATTCTTGGGTAAGTATTTTTTTACAGTACGTTTCCCTGCCTGAAATCTAAGTCTAAGGCTACGTTCACACATTTGCGTATTTTGCTGCGCTTTTTTGCGCGCGCTTTTTGCCGCGTTTTTCGGCCGCGCAAAAAAGCGCAGCAAAATACGCAGGGGCTTTCACACACTGCGCTTTCTTTACCCCAGAAAGCGCAGTGATGTCACAGAGGGGAGGAAGAATCCAGCTTCCTCCTCCCCTCTGTGACAGCCCCATTAGATTTCACAGTGTATTAATATACACTGTGAAATCTAAATTAAACAGAGGCAAATGTATGTAAAATAAAAAAGAATTAATACATCACCTCTCCGGTGCCTTCTCCCACTGTCTGGTGCCTTCTGCCGCTCTCCGGTCTCCCGTTGTGAGAGGTGTACTGATAAGACCTGTGGTGACGTCAGAGGGGGGGGCGTTCCCGGGGCGTTCCCATCGCTGATTGGCTGTTCGTGCTCATGTGATATGTATCACATGACCGCGAGTGCCCGGGAACGCCCCTCTGACATCACCACAGGTCCTGTCAGAAGAGATCTCACTTGGAACCGGGGATCGCACAGCGGCAGAAGGCGTCGGACAGGTGAAGTATTGATTCTTTTTTATTTTTCAGACACTTGCTTTTGTTTAATTTAGATTTCACAGTGTGTATTAATACACTGTGAAATCTAATGGGCGGCCACAGCTGTCACAGAGGGGAGGAGGAAGCTGGATTCTTCCTTCCCTCTGGGAGAATACGCAGAAGTAGCTGCATAAACAATTGACATATCAATTGTGTACGGAGCTGCGTTTTCTCCCGGAAAACGCACTGCGTATTTTTACGCAATGTCTGCACTGCAAAATGAATTTCCCATTCACTTTGCTGGCAGACAAAAGGCACATTGCGCATTTTGAAAAGCGCGCGTAAAAAAACGCGGCAAAATACGCAATGTGTGAATGCAGCCTAAAGGCCACTTTACACACACCAACTTCTGTGTCCAACTTCTGAACAGATCTCTGGTTGCAGTGAAATCATGGACACATTGTTCCATTTGTACACAGCCACAAGATAGAACAATGTGTCCATGATTTCACTGCAACCAGAGATCTGTTCAGAAGTTGGACACAGATATCTGTGTGTGTAAAGTGGCCTTTAATGGGGTGCTCCGCAACTAAAATTTATTTTAATCCTAAATCTCAATCTATTTAACCTCTACATGACTGTGAATATGTACATCAAAAGTGACATACTAAATCTCTTTCTATTTAACCCATTCACGACTTTGTACATGTACGTAAAAAGTTGTGCCCCTACCTTCCATTTTTCCCAGCATGTGACGGCTGATTTAATCAGCCATCAAGTGCCTTTAACAATGGAGATCCACTTATGGCTGTTAACCTGTTAAATCCTGCTGTAAATATCTGACAGTGGAATTCAACACACGTCAGTAGGGTGGGTGCATCATTCCATATTATGATATGATCTTGGGGTGCCAATGAGGTGTCATGACATGGAGGGGTCTCTGCTGACCCTCGTGCCTGTTATCATCATTCGGGCAGAGACAGACTATGCAAGATGCATGCAAGATACTCGCATGAGTCTCGCAAGACTTACCCGGCACCACTTTCTGGAGAGCAGCGCATCAGCTAGCTGTATTTTCATGCAGCTGATGTGCTCCCATCTAGAGAAGCAGGGATGGTTCTGGGTGAGTCATGAGAGACTCATGCGAGTGTCTTGCATATGTATTGCTAAGTGTGTCTCTGCCCTTCTCCTGAGTTCATAGGAGATTGTGATTTCTGAAATATGTAGCAGTGCTGTAGCACTGCCATGTATAGCACAAGTGATCAGATGATCGCAGCTTCAGCTTGGGACTAAAGTCACCAAGGTAATTATTACATATAGTAAAAAAAATTAAAAGCTTTGGGAAATATGAAAAAAATAAAAACAACACAAAAATTCAAATTACCCCTCTTTTGCCCTATTAAAAGTAAAACAATTAAAAAATATAAAAAATACACATATTTAGTATCACTGCATTCAAAAATGTCTGATCTATCAAAGTCTAAACTACAATATTCTAATCAGTAAATGGCATAATGAGTAAGAAATAAACATCAGAATTATGAGTTTTTTTTGTCGCTGCAACATTGGATTAAAATGCGATCAAAACGCTTTTTTTTTTTTCTTTAAATTTCTGTGCACTTAATTTTTTTAATAATTTTAAAAGACACTATATGGTAACATAAATGGTGCCATTTAAATGTACAACTCATCCCGCAAAGAAACAAGCTCTGAGACCTCAAACTGCTATATAGACAAAAAATGAAAAATGTTAACGCTCTTGAAAAAAGAAGAAAAAATTAGGAGGAAAAAAACGGAAAATTGTTTGGGTTTGAAAGGGTTAATGTTATGATCTAATCTATTTTTTAAATATCCTTCTGTTAAGAATTCAGTTTTTCCCTCACTACTAAGCTTTATTTGTTTTGTAATACTACCTGTTTGATAACGCTTCATTTGACAATGCATGCTGGGTTACTCAAAGGAGTCTTCATTTCATTTGGGGGTTTATGTGCAGACGCCACTGATGGAACATCAGACAGATAGACTTTTAGGATTAAAATAAATTTTAGTTTTGGACCACCCGTTTATCATGTGTAATTATTTTTATGTGTTCAAATATTTTTATTGGTTTGCAAATAAAAGAACGGTATAACATACAGTATGATTAGCATAAATGATACAGAAATCAATGAAGTACAATAAAAGGAGATTAGTAATCTAGGTGGTACAATATGAAGAAAGATGTACAATCTATATATTCATAGACCGAGGATAAATCAGAAATATATAACACTACTCAAGGCTTTAGTCGCCCGGTCAATGATTTACATAAATATCAATCATATTCCATTAATTTGATTATTTAATGTACTAGCTGTGAGCCCGATGCGATTGCATCGGGATTCTAGAATGTGATAGATAGATAGAAAAAGATAGATAGATAGAAATAGATAGATAGATAGAAATAGATAGATAGATAGATAGAAAAAGATAGATAGATAGATAGATAGATAGATAGATAGTAGACAGATAGAAATAGATAGATAGATAGATAGATAGATAGATCTTTTTCTATCGATATATAGATAGATAGATAGATAGATAGATAGATAGAAAAAGATAGATAGATAGATAGATAGAAAAAGATACATCGATAGATAGATAGATATATAGATAGAAAAAGATACATAGATATATAGATAGATAGATATATAGATAGATAGATAGATCAAAACAAATAGATAGATAGATATAGATAGATAGATAGATAGATAGAAATAGATAGATAGATAGACAGATAGACAGATAGATAGATAGAAAAAGATAAATAGATAGATAGATAACTAGAAAAAGTTCTCTGCAGCACTCAGTTACTACCAATGACGTACAAATGCTAACAAGCTATATGTATATGAGAAAAAAGTTTAAAAACTTACGTTTTTTCAAAAAACTCAAAATCTTATCTTTTTATTTCTGTCGCAGTTGATGAGCAAGCAGACATTGGCCAATGTATGTACCAAGAACTTCAGAAATAAAAAGATAAGATTTTGAGTTTTTTGAAAAAAACGTAAGTTTTTAAACTTTTTTCTCATATACATATAGCTTGTTAGCATTTGTACGTCATTGGTAGTAACTGAGTGCTGCAGAGAACTTTTTCTAGTTATTTGACCCAGCGTCCCTGCTGGCACCAGTTCACATTTAGTCTGTGAGTGCTGTGCAGTTTTTTTTTTTTCTCTTTTTTGTATCATATGGAGATGCTGGCTCCATGCTGCAATTGCACCCTCATTGACCACAGGTGATCTAGGGTCAAGATGGAGTCTGCCCACTGAGAGGTGGGGGGTGGACAAGGAGGACAGGGATGTCAGCGATAGGACTCATCAGACCTGAAGTCACTTTGTCGCAGTTGATGAGCAAGCAGACATTGGCCAATGTATGTACCAAGAACTTCAGAAATAAAAAGATAAGATTTTGAGTTTTTTGAAAAAACGTAAGTTTTTAAACTTTTTTCTCATATACATATAGCTTGTTAGCATTTGTACGTCATTGGTAGTAACTGAGTGCTGCAGAGAACTTTTTCTAGTTATTTGACCCAGCGTCCCTGCTGGCACGAGTTCACATTTAGTCTGTGAGGGCTGTGCAGTTTTTTTTTTCTCTTTTTTTCTCTCTTTTTTTTTTCTCTTTTTTTTTCTCTTTTTAGATAGATAGATAGATAGAAAAAGATACATAGATATATAGATAGATAGATAGAAATAGATACATAGATAGATATAGATAGATAGATATAAAATAGAGAGAAATAGATAGATAGATAGATAGAAATAGATAGATAGATAGATAGATAGAAAAAGATACATAGATATATAGATAGATAGATAGATAGATAAAAAAAGATACATAGATATATAGATAGATAGATAGATAAAAAAAGATACATAGATATATAGATAGATAGATACATAGATAGATAGATATAGATAGATTTGTAGAAATAGAGAGAAATGATAGATAGATATATAGAAATAGATAGATACATAGATAGATAGATAGAAATAGATAGATAGATTGAAATAGATAGATAGATAGATAGATAGATACATAGATAGATAGAAAAAGATACATAGATATATAGATAGAAAAAGATACATAGATATATAGATAGATAGATAGATAGATAGATAGATAGATAGATAGATAAAAAAGATACATAGATAGATAGATAGAAAAAGATACATAGATAGATAGATAGAAATAGATAAATAGATAAATAGATAGATATAGATAGATAGATATAAAATAGAGGGAAATAGATAGATAGATAGATAGATAGATAGATAGAAATAGATAGATAGATAGAAAAAGATACATAGATATATAGATAGATAGATCAAAACAAATAGATAGATATAGATAGATAGATAGAAAAAGATACAATCGATATATAGATAGATAGATAGATAGATAGATAGATAGATATATAGATAGAAAAAGATACATAGATATATAGATAGATATATAGATAGATAGATCAAAACAAATAGATAGATAGATATAGATAGATAGATAGATAGAAATAGATAGATAGATAGATAGACAGATAGATAGAAAAAGATAAATAGATAGATAGATAACTAGAAAAAGTTCTCTGCAGCACTCAGTTACTACCAATGACGTACAAATGCTAACAAGCTATATGTATATGAGAAAAAAGTTTAAAAACTTACGTTTTTTCAAAAAACTCAAAATCTTATCTTTTTATTTCTGTCGCAGTTGATGAGCAAGCAGACATTGGCCAATGTATGTACCAAGAACTTCAGAAATAAAAAGATAAGATTTTGAGTTTTTTGAAAAAACGTAAGTTTTTAAACTTTTTTCTCACATACATATAGCTTGTTAGCATTTGTACGTCATTGGTAGTAACTGAGTGCTGCAGAGAACTTTTTCTAGTTATTTGACCCAGCGTCCCTGCTGGCACCAGTTCACATTTAGTCTGTGAGTGCTGTGCAGTTTTTTTTCTCTTTTTTGTATCATATGGAGATGCTGGCTCCATGCTGCAATTGCACCCTCATTGACCACAGGTGATCTAGGGTCAAGATGGAGTCTGCCCACTGAGAGGTGGGGGGTGGACAAGGAGGACAGGGATGTCAGCGATAGGACTCATCAGACCTGAAGTCACTTTGTCGCAGTTGATGAGCAAGCAGACATTGGCCAATGTATGTACCAAGAACTTCAGAAACTAAAAAGATAAGATTTTGAGTTTTTTGAAAAAACGTAAGTTTTTAAACTTTTTTCTCATATACATATAGCTTGTTAGCATTTGTACGTCATTGGTAGTAACTGAGTGCTGCAGAGAACTTTTTCTAGTTATTTGACCCAGCGTCCCTGCTGGCACGAGTTCACATTTAGTCTGTGAGGGCTGAGCAGTTTTTTTTTTTCTCTTTTTTTTCTTTTTTTTTTTTCTTTTTTTTTTCTCTTTTTAGATAGATAGATAGATAGAAAAAGATACATAGATATATATATAGATAGATAGAAATAGATACATAGATAAATAGATATAGATAGATAGATATAAAATAGAGAGAAATAGATAGATAGATAGATTGAAATAGATAGATAGATAGATAGATAGAAAAAGATACATAGATATATAGATAGATAGATACATAGATATATAGATAGATAGATAGATAGATAAAAAAAGATACATAGATATATAGATAGATAGATATAGATAGATAGATTTGTAGAAATAGAGAGAAATAGATAGATAGATAGATAGAAATAGATAGATAGATAGATACATAGATAGATAGATAGAAATAGATAGATAGATAGATAGATAGAAAAAGATACATAGATATATAGATAGAAAAAGATACATAGATATATAGATAGATAGATAGATAGATAGATAAAAAAAGATACATAGATAGATAGATAGATAGCTAGATAGATAGATAGAAAAAGATAGATAGATAGAAATAGATAAATAGATAGATATAGATAGATAGATAGATAGATATAAAATAGAGAGAAATAGATAGATAGATAGATAGATAGATAGATAGATAGAAATAGATAGATAGATCGATAGATAGATAGATAGAAAAAGATACATAGATATATAGATAGATAGATACATAGATAGATAGATAGATAGATATAGATAGATTTGTAGAAATAGAGAGAAATAGATAAATAAATAGATAGATAGATAGATACATAGATAGATAGAAATAGATAGATAGATAGATTGAAATAGATAGATAGAGAGATAGATATATAGATAGAAAAAGATAGATAGATAAATAGATAGATATAGATAGATAGAAAAAGATACATAGATAGATAGATAGAAATAGATAGATAGAAATAGATAGATAGAAAGAGATAGAGAGATAGATATAGATAGATTTGTAGAAATAGAGAGAAATAGATAGATAGATAGATATAGATAGATATATAGAGATAGATACATAGATAGATAGAAATAGATAGATAGATATAGATAGATTTGTAGAAATAGAGAGAAATAGATAGATAGATAGATAGATATAGATAGATATATAGAGATAGATAGATAAATAGATAGATAGATAGATAGATACATAGATAGATAGAAATAGATAGATAGATAGATTGAAATAGATAGATAGAGAGATAGATATATAGATAGAAAAAGATAGATAGATAAATAGATAGATATAGATAGATAGAAAAAGATACATAGATATATAGATAGATAGAAATAGATAGATAGAAATAGATAGATAGATAGATAGATAGAAAGAGATAGATAGATATACATAGATAGATATAGATAGATAGATAAAGATACATAGATAAATAGATAAATAGATATAGATTTTTTTTCTCTTTTAGATAAATAGATAGATAGATATAGATAGATAGATAAACAAATAGATAGATATACATAGATAGATAGATATATAGATAAATAGATACATAGATAGATAGATAGATAAACAGATAGATAGATATAGATAGATAGATATAGATAGAAAGATAGATATAGATAAATAGATAGATATAGATAGATATAGATAGATAGATAGATATAGATAGATGGATAGATAAATAGATAGATAAATAGATATAGATAAATAGATAAATAGATATAGATAGATAGATATAGATAGATAGATAAATAGATACATAGATAGATAGATAAACCGATAGATAGATATACATAGATAGAAAGATAGATAGATAGATAGTGTGAGGCACCGCCGGCATGATCCGCATGGCCGGGGTACATCACATGTAGGATCAGAGGATGATCCTGTGCACACTGGCCGGGTTTCCTGTGATGATAATACTGTGTGAACCAACCTGAACACAATGAGGTTTCAAGAGCCTAATGAGCGGCAGTGAGAGTGAGATGAGATCGAGGAGTCCATGAGGAATAGGATGTAATGAGTGAGTGCTGACAACCCGGAACACAGGGAGTTAACCTGAGCTGTGTGACAGGCTGATTACAAGCAGCTGAGGGGGTGTGTCCATGTGGGAGTGGCTGGCACGATAAGAGCCGGCCACCTGAGCGATTGAGATATAGATTCTGGAGGCTGAGAGAGATTCTGGAAGCTGAGTTTGATGCAGATGGAAGCTGAGACCAGCCTGAGTGCAGAGCAGTCCAAGGCTCTGTGTGCATGACATGATGGGAGCATGCTAGCTCCATGCCGGTGCCGAGGTCCGTGGTCGTGTCCGCACCTAGAGGGGGAAGCCGTGGTTGACCCGTGGACGCTAGACCGGACGTGGTTCACCTCACGTCCGGGAAGGAGCCTGTGGCGATGCCTGGTGGAACCTGTGACACAGGGAGCGAGACCCGGATCCGTGCCCGGTAAGAAAGCAGTTCCCGAGCGATAGTGTGAACTGTGCACCTGGGGTGTGTAAATCATGTTAGGCGGAGTATAGACCGCCCTTAGGACCGACTCAGTGGAGTCCGTTAAAGGTCCTGATGAACCGGAATGTATGTAGCCCTTGGAGGCAATTGTATGTAGAATGCCAGGCGGGCATAGACCGCCTTTAGGTCCGAGTCAGAGTGCTCAGTTAAAGGACCTGATGAAACAATGTGTTTAACTATGTGTATGAGGGCTTAAGTAATGGCCCTGAATGAGAGATGATGACCTATGTAAGACCCATGTATAATCATGTGGAGAGACAGTGACCCAGCTGGTATGGATGATGTTGGAGGCGTTCCGTCCTTGGGACGAGAGGGAGGCTTGCCCTGCTGCATGCAGAGGGTACCTGATCCCTCAACCACGACCTCTAATGGGGTGAGTGTGCCTGTGGTGCCAGAGACAGGGGTAAGAGGGCTCCAGTAGGTAACGGATGTAGAGGTTCCCGTGACCTATGGTTTGCCAATCCCTGTAATGGGCCATGGAGGGGCCACAGTCCATGGATGTGGGCTGTGAGCAGGTGTGTGATCCATGGACGTTTGAATGATGGATCACATACGGTATGTAAGGACCCGGTCAGGCAGGATTCCTGACTACGGGTGAGTGTTGAGTCATCATGCTGGGGGACTAAAGCCAGGCGGCAGGTACCGCCATTGGGACCCACAGGGCCCGTGGAGGCGTATGTAACGAAGGTCAGAAGCAGGGGTTAGAAGGGCTCCCGTACAGGGTAACGCGTGGTTAGGCCGGAGGCCGCAGCCACGGGTTACTAGGGTTTGCCAATCCCTGTTATGAACCCGGAAGGGTCATCATCGTAATGTAACTTATGTATAGTGTAAGTAGGCCGGAGGCCGTAGCCACCCGGGAGCTGTTGGTAGAGCTCCAATGTGGACAGAGATGGTTACAGGTCCCGGGATACTATAAAACGTTATGTGCAATATAAGTGTTATGTAATGTTGTATGTAAATGTATGATGTGTTTATGTAAAGTGTTTTTAATCAATGTGATATGTGTCAAACATGCTACCCGGGTTATGTGATTAATATGTGAAAATAAACGGGTAGACATTGGTTAAACTTATAAACACGTGTTTGTTGTCGTTTGCAAGCGGGTTCCCCGGTTGCTACCTCACAATAGATATAGATAGATAAATAGATACATAGAGAGATAGATAAACAGATAGATAGATATACATAGATAGATAGATAGATAGACAGATAAATATAGATAGATAGTTAGATAGATAGATAGATAGATAGATAAAGATAGATAGATTGGGAGCACCGTCCAAAGACCGACCACAGCCGAGCCCCGTGGCCGAAAATCGAGCCAGGGGCTCGGCCATAAACTTCGCGAGATACCGCTAATGTAGGTCTATGGGAAGTGAGGGCGCAATCTGATTGGTCGGCGTTAGCAGACAGCGACCAATCAGAATCGCGGCGCCATTCTTAAAAATCCCATAGACATACATTAGCGGTGTGTCGGCGATTTTAAGGCCGGGCCCCTGGTTCTATTTTCCGGACCTAAAATCGCGGAGACGCCGCTAATGTATGTCTATGGGAAGTGAGGGCGAAATGTGATTGGTCGGCGTTAGCAGACAGCGACCAATCAGAATCGCGGAGCCATTTTTAAAAATCCCATAGACATACATTAGCGGTGTGTCAGCGATTTTAAGGCCGGGCCCCTGGTTCTATTTTCCGGACCTAAAATCGCGGAGACGCCGCTAATGTATGTCTATGGGAAGTGAGGGCGAAATCTGATTGGTCGGCGTTAGCAGACAGCGACCAATCAGAATCGCGGCGCCATTTTTAAAAATCCCATAGACATACATTAGCGGTGTGTCGGCGATTTTAAGGCCGGGCCCCTGGTTCTATTGTCCGGACCTAAAATCGCGGAGACGCTGCTAATGTATGTCTATGGGAAGTGAGGGCGAAATCTGATTGGTCGGCGTTAGCAGACAGCGACCAATCAGAATCGCGGCGCCATTTTTAAAAATCGCATAGACATACATTAGCGGTGTGTCGGCGATTTTAAGGCCGGGCCCCTGGTTCTATTTTCCGGACCTAAAATCGCGGACACGCCGCTAATGTATGTCTATGGGAAGTGAGGGCGAAATCTGATTGGTCGCTGTCTGCCAACGCCGACCAATCAGAATCTCGGCGCCATTTGTAAAAATCCCATAGACATACATTAGCGGTGTGTCAGCGATTTTAAGGCCGGGCCCCTGGTTCTATTTTCCGGACCTAAAATCGCGGAGACGCCGCTAATGTATGTCTATGGGAAGTGAGGGCGAAATCTGATTGGTCGGCGTTAGCAGACAGCGACCAATCAGAATCGCGGCGCCATTTTTAAAAATCCCATAGACATACATTAGCGGTGTGTCGGCGATTTTAAGGCCGGGCCCCTGGTTCTATTGTCCGGACCTAAAATCGCGGAGACGCTGCTAATGTATGTCTATGGGAAGTGAGGGCGAAATCTGATTGGTCGGCGTTAGCAGACAGCGACCAATCAGAATCGCGGCGCCATTTTTAAAAATCGCATAGACATACATTAGCGGTGTGTCGGCGATTTTAAGGCCGGGCCCCTGGTTCTATTTTCCGGACCTAAAATCGCGGACACGCCGCTAATGTATGTCTATGGGAAGTGAGGGCGAAATCTGATTGGTCGCTGTCTGCCAACGCCGACCAATCAGAATCTCGGCGCCATTTGTAAAAATCCCATAGACATACATTAGCGGTGTGTCGGCGATTTTAAGGCCGGGCCTCTGGTTCTATGTTCCGGACCTAAAATCGCGGAGACGCCGCTAATGTATGTCTATGGGAAGTGAGGGCGAAATCTGATTGGTCGGCGTTAGCAGACAGCGACCAATCAGAATCGCGGCGCCATTTTTAAAAATCCCATAGACATACATTAGCGGTGTGTCGGTGATTATAAGGCCGGGCCCCTGGTTCTATTTTCCGGACCAAAAATCGCGGACACGCCGCTAATGTATGTCTATGGGAAGTGAGGGCGAAATCTGATTGGTCGGCGTTAGCAGACAGCAACCAATCAGAATCGCTGCGCCATTTTTAAAAATCCCATAGACATACATTAGCGGTGTGTCGGCGATTTTAAGGCCGGGCCCCTGGTTCTATTTTCCGGCCATAAAATCGCGGACACACCGCTAATGTATGTCTATGGGAAGCGAGGAGGTGTTCTGATTGGTCGCTGTGTGCTGACGCCGACCAATCACAATAGCGCCTCATTTCTGAATGTATCTCTATGGAAGGCGCCGTCCAATCAGAATGGCGGCGCCATGTTTAAAAAAGCCATAGAGATACATTAGCGGTGTGTCGGCGATTTTATGTCCGGAAAATAGAACCATGGGCCCGGCCTTAAAATCGCCGAGACACCGCTAATGTATGTAAATGGGAAGTGAGGCGGTCTTCTGATTGGCTGACGGCAGTAGACAGCGACCAATCAGAAGAGCGCGTTACATCTCATAGAGATAGAATGGAGGATTTTTCGTCCATTGTATCGCAATGGGAAGTGAAGAGGACGTCGGAGCCGGAAGATGGCGGAAAGAAGACAGAAGATCCCCCGGGGCCGGAGGAAGAGCCGGAGATGGCGGAAAGAAGAGAGAAGACCCCCGGGGCTGGACGAAGAAGACGCCTGGCCGGACGGAGGAGTTGTGGATCGGACGGACGATCAGATGAATAAGAAGACATGTAAGAGATCGACGGCGTCGTTAGAGAAGGGTGCGGCGGGGCTTAGGGGTTAGTTGCTTAGGTGCGGCGGGGGCTTAGGGGGTAGGGGCTTAGGTGCGGTGGGGCTTAGGGGGTAGGGGGTTAGGTGCAGCGGACTTAGGGGGTAGGGGCTTAGGTGCGGCGGGGCTTAGGGGGTAGGGGCTTAGGTGCGGCGCAGCTTAGGTGGTAGTGGGTTAGGGGGTAGGGGCTTAGGTGCGGCGGGGCTTAGGGGTTAGTGGCTTATGTGCGGCGGGGCTTATGGGGTAGGGGCTTAGGTGCGGGTGCGGCGGGGCTTAGGGGGTAGGGGCTTAGGTGCGGCGGGGCTTAGGGGGTAGGGGCTTAGGTGCGGCGGGGCTTAGGGGGTAGGGGGTTAGGTGCGGCGGACTTAGGGGGTAGGGGCTTAGGTGCGGCGGAGCTTAGGGGGTAGGGGCTTAGGTGCGGCGCAGCTTAGGTGGTAGTGGGTTAGGGGGTAGGGGCTTAGGTGCGGCGGGGCTTAGGGGTTAGTGGCTTATGTGCGGCGGGGCTTAGGGGGTAGGGGCTTAGGTGCAGGTGCGGCGGGGCTTAGGGGGTAGGGGCTTAGGTGCGGCGGGGCTTAGGGGGTAGGGGCTTAGGTGCGGCCGGGCTTAGGGGGTAGGGGCTTAGGTGCGGCGGGGCTTAGGGGGTAGGGGCTTAGGTGCGGCGGGGCTTAGGGGGTAGGGGCTTAGGTGCGGCGGGGCTTAGGGGGTAGGGGCTTAGGTGCGGCGGGGCTTAGGGGGTAGGGGCTTAGGTGCGGGTGCGGCGGGGCTTAGGGGGTAGGGGCTTAGGTGCGGCGGACTTAGGGGGTAGGGGCTTAGGTGCATCGGGGCTTAGGGGGTAGGGGCTTAGGTGCAGCGGGGCTTAGGGGTAGGGGCTTAGGTGCGGCGGGGCTTAGGGGGTAGGGGCTTAGGTGCGGCGGGGCTTAGGGGGTAGGGGCTTAGGTGCGGCGGGGCTTAGGGGGTAGGGGCTTAGGTGCGGCGGGGCTTAGGGGGTAGGGGCTTAGGTGCGGCGGGGCTTAGGGGGTAGGGGCTTAGGTGCGGCGGGGCTTAGGGGGTAGGGGCTTAGGTGCGGCCGGGCTTAGGGGGTAGGGGCTTAGGTGCGGCGGGGCTTAGGGGGTAGGGGCTTAGGTGCGGCGGGGCTTAGGGGGTAGGGGCTTAGGTGCGGCGGGGCTTAGGGGTAGGGGCTTAGGTGCGGCGGGGCTTAGGGGGTAGGGCTTAGGTGCGGGTGCGGCGGGGCTTAGGGGGTAGGGGCTTAGGTGCGGCGGACTTAGGGGGTAGGGGCTTAGGTGCATCGGGGCTTAGGGGGTAGGGGCTTAGGTGCAGCGGGGCTTAGGGGGGTAGGGGCTTAGGTGCGGCGGGGCTTAGGGGGTAGGGGCTTAGGTGCGGCGGGGCTTAGGGGGTAGGGGCTTAGGTGCGGCGGGGCTTAGGGGGTAGGGGCTTAGGTGCGGCGGGGGCTTAGGGGGTAGGGGCTTAGGTGCGGCGGGGCTTAGGGGGTAGGGACTTAGGTGCGGCGGGGCTTAGGGGGTAGGGGCTTAGGTGCGGCGGGGCTTAGGGGGGTAGGGGCTTAGGTGCGGGTGCGGCGGGGCTTAGGGGGTAGGAGCTTAGGTTCGGCGGGGCTTAGGGGGTAGGGGCTTAGGTGCGGGTGCGGCGGGGCTTAGGGGGTAGGAGCTTAGGTGCGGCGGACTTAGGGGGTAGGGACTTAGGTGCGGCGGGGCTTAGGGGGTAGGGGCTTAGGTGCGGCGGGGGCTTAGGGGGTAGTGGCTTAGCTGCGGGTGCGGCGGGGCTTAGGGGATAGGGGCTTAGGTGCGGCGGACTTAGGGGGTAGGGGCTTAGGTGCGGTGGGGCTTAGGGGGTAGGGCTTAGGTGCGGCGGGGCTTAGGGGGTAGGGGCTTAGGTGCGGGTGCGGCGGGGCTTAGGGGGTAGGGGCTTAGGTGCGGCGGACTTAGGGGGTAGGGGCTTAGGTGCGGCGGGGCTTAGGGGGTAGGGGCTTAGGTGCGGCGGGGCTTAGGGGGTAGTGGCTTAGCTGCGGGTGCGGCGGGGCTTAGGGGGTAGGGGCTTAGGTGGGGTGCGGCGGGGCTTAGGGGGTAGGGGCTTAGGTGCGGCGGGGCTTAGGGGGTAGGGCTTAGGTGCGGCGGACTTAGGGGTAGGGGCTTAGGTGCGGCGGGCTTAGGGGGTAGGGGCTTAGGTGCGGCGGGGCTTAGGGGGTAGGGCTTAGTGCGGCGGATTAGGGGGTAGGGCTAGGTGCGGCGGACTAGGGGGTAGGGGCTTAGGTGCGGCGGGGCTTAGGGTGTAGAGGCTTAGGTGCTGGCGGCGGGGCTTAGAGGGTAGGGCTTAGGTGGGGGGCTTAGGGGGTAGGGGCTTAGGTGTGGCGGGGCTGAGGGGCAGGGGCTTAGGTGCGGCGGGCTTAGGTGCGGCGGGGCTTAGGGGTAGGGGCTTAGGTGCGGCGGACTTAGGGGGTAGGGTCTTAGTGCGGCGGGCTTAGGGGGTAGGGCTTAGGTGCGGCGGGGCTTAGGGGGTAGGGCTTAGGTGCGGGTGCGGCGGGGCTTAGGGGGTAGGGGCTTAGGTGCGGCGGGACTTAGGGGGTAGGGGCTTAGGTGCGGGTGCGGCGGGTTTAGGGGGTAGGGCTTAGGTGCGGCGGGGCTTAGGGGTAGGGGCTTAGGTGTGGGTGGCGCGGGGCTTAGGGGTAGGGCTTATGTGCGTGGATTAGGGTAGGGGTTAGTGCGGCGGGGCTTAGGGGGTAGGGTTTATGTGCGGCGGAGTTAAGGGGCATAGGGGCGGGGAGCGGCGCACTGAGGGGGTGGCTTAGTGCATGGGCTGTAGTTACAGCGCTATGGTATACTACAGTCCCATGGCCATACGCCTGTCAGATCTGAAGCGCCAGCGGTCATTGCGAGTCGTTGGTGCTTAGGGTTAGGGCATATGGGCATGGGACTGTAGTATACCATAGCGGTGTACACTACAGCCCTATGCGAGTCCCTGCTGTGGCTTTGTTAGCGGTGCGGCCACGGACACAGTCCAGGAGAAGCACCCAGGACTCGCTAACAAAGCCACCGGAAGTCGCGCCGCTCCGACGGAAGTCGCTACGGCAATTATATAATAGATAGCGAGTTGCTAAACAGTAACTTAACTATTTACATACATGGAAGTACTAAGAGTACATATATAAGAATGCCCGCTATGAATTAACGTGGTATGATTTACTTGAAATAGTAATGCTAAATAAGTTGGATTGGGGTACGAAGATTAATCTGGTCTTGTACAATGTTGAGGTCTTTATGGTTGATTTGTAGGAGACATAATTTTATTCCACTCCTTCCATTTTTTGGAGTATTTTTTTAAAAGGTTGTTTCTAAGGGTGTATGTGTATTCGTATGTGTTGTGACATGCTATTTTCTCTATTGTGTTTTCCACCGTAGGGGGAATAGGGTCCCTCCAGAGGGCAGCAATGTTACTTTTAGCTGTGAGTAGAATTTGCGTAATGATAGGTCTATGTTTGAGGGCTGGATTCGAGGCCAACAAGAAGAAGTACTAGTTCAGAAGATAGGTGTAATTTCAAACCAGTGATGCTATTATTAGAGCCTCAACTCTGTCCCAGAAGTATTTGAGAACTCTACAGCTCCAAAAAATGTGAGTCAAGTTACCAATAGCATTACAATTCCTCCAGCAGAGGGGGGAGTTGGAGTTTTGAATTTGATGAAGTTTAAGAGGGGTATAATACCAGCGTGTGTAAATCTTATAGTGGGTCTCTGCAAGGGATGAGCAGGGGATGTAAGAGTAGATAGACTCGAAAATTTGATGCCAGACATCCGTTGTAATTTCTACGTTTAGTTCTTTTTCCCATGCTTTTACATTCGATGAGTATGAGAAATGAGTGTCTTGGTTAAAGCTTTGATATATATGCCCAGTTTTCCAGAAAAGAAGGCTTCGAGGATATCTGAACATCTGAGCTAGGTTCTGGGGTAGAAAAAAATTTAGTTTATGGGAGTTGATGAGATTTTGAATCCTCTTCCATGTCATCTCTTCTAGGATGTCGAGTTTATATTTTTCCATAAGAATTTGGAAGGGAATGAGTGTTTTACTTTCATCTATTTCATCTATCTATTTACTTTCATCTATTTCTGCAATGTACTTGACACCTAGTTTCTTCCATGAGTTTAGTTTAATTCTTGACGATGTAAGTTCCAAGATATTTATATTTATCCACATTGGAGACACCATAGGATGAGACTTGTGAGATAGTTTCAGTAGAGTTCTCCAAGAAAGGATTGCAGATCTGACAGCAATTTCCTCAGGGAGTTTCTTAGTTTTGTCACATAGGTAGGAGAGAGCGTTGAGGCCAAGATCGCCCTGAGGTTTAATAGATTCCTCTGGATCTAACCAAGTCGGCCCATCTTCTCCTGCCCACCAATTCTGGCTTAATTTAATTAGAGTAGCATGGTAGTAGGCAGTTAAATTGGGCAAGGCGAGTCCTCCATGTTTTTTGTTCTTTTCTAGGATTAATCTCGCTACCCTAGGTTTCTTTTTTGCCCAGATGAATGTAACAAACTGAGATTGCAATTTTCGTAACCACTTATTCAGGATTATTAAAGGGATAGATCTAAAAATATATAAAAGTTTTGGTAAAAGGCTCATCTTGTATGCATTGATTCTGCCAAACCAAGAAATTTCTATCTTTGCCAGATGTAAAATATCGGTCTGTATAGTTTTGTAAATGGTTTTTAGGTTAGTATCTACAATTGATGTTAGAGGTTTAATAAGTTTAATTCCAAGATAGTTGATATGGTCGTTTTCCCAGGCCAGATTAAACTCCGATTTAAGAGCAACTAACGTTTGCGGATTTAGGTTTAGATGTAGAACTTGCGGTTTAGTTAAGTTTATTTTGTAATATGAAATATTGGAGAATGTTTTAATTGTGTCCAATAAATTCCTTATTGATTTAAGTGGAGTAGAGAGTGTTAAAAGAATGTCATCTGCGAATAAAGATATTTTAAAATGTCTTTTGTGCGCCGGGATACCGCAGATTAAGGGATTAGATCGAATCTTTTCGGCTAGGGGCTCTATGTAGAAATCAAAAAGAGTGGGTGAAAGGGGGCAACCTTGCCTTGTGCCATTAGTGAGAACAATTTTATCTGACAAAACATTATTGGTCAGGACTTTTACCGAGGGAGTGGAGTAGAGCAGTGTTTCCCAACTCTAGTCCTCAAGGCACACCAACAGGTCATGTTTTCAGGATTTCCTTAGGATTGCACAGGTGTTAGTTTAATCACTTGCACAGGGGATAATTCCATCATCTGTCTAATGATAAGGAAATCCTGAAAACATGACCTGTTGGTGTGCCTTGAGGACTGGAGTTGGGAAACACTGGAGTAGAGAGATGTGATGGAGTTTAAAATATTGCCCTCAAAACCAAATTTTTTTTAAGGTTTGGAAGAGGAAGCCCCAGTGGACTCTATCAAACGCCTTTTCAGCATCGATAGCGACCATCAGGGCGGGAGTTTTAGTTTTTTCAATGTAGAATAGCAGATTAATGGCACGTCTAGTGGCGTCAGAGGTTCCTCTACTTGGAATAAATCCCACTTGGTCCTTATGGAGAAGTCCAGGAGAGATTTTCTGAAGTCTCGAAGTGATAGTTTTAGCAATGATTTTTAAGTCAGAGTTTAGGAGGGAAATAGGACGGTAATTGGTGACATTTTCGGTGTTTCCTTTATTTTTGGATATCACCATAATGATTGCTTCCTGCCTTTCCGCTGGGAAGGTGTCTTGGGATGTGGTGGAAGAGTTTATAAGTTTTGTGAGGTATGGGGCAAGAGAGTTTTTAAAGTTTAAGTAGTATTCGTTTTGTAGGCCATCCGGGCCGTGAGATTTGCATTTGGCTAGGGAGTTAATTGTCGCTAGAATTTCTGTTTCAGTAAAAGGAGAATTAAGGAAATTCAAATCTTCTTTTGAAAGAGAGGAAAGAACAATGGAGTCTAGAAATTTGTCTATATCTGATTTTAAGGGAGTAAGTTCTGCTGGGTCTTCCTTTAAATTATACAGATTTCTATAAAAACTGGCAAAGATATTCGAGATATCCTTTGGGTTTTTATGTATTAAGTTTTTGTTGTTTTTTTATTTGGAGGATTCTAGTTTTGCGTCTCTGAGTTTTAATTTTGTTGGCAAAAGGTTTGGAGGGCTTGTCCATACAGTTATGGAAATTGCTGTTTATGGTGTGTATGAATTTATCATATTCAGATGCTAAGTTTTTTAGTTGAATTCTCAGTTGGAGAATATCTGTATAGATTTTATCATTGGTGGACTTTTCAAGTTGTAGCTCTAGGTTTTTAATTTCTTTAATAATACTTTCGGAATCCTTTATGGTGTTACGTTTAAGTCTAGAGTTAAGTTGTGTTAAATGGCCTCTAATAACTGCTTTGTGGGCAGTCCGAAGGGTTGAGATTTTGGTGTTTTCTAAATCATTCTCTTGAAAATAGAAATTGATATAATTTTGAATTGTTTCTCTATAATGTGGATGGTGAAATAAGTAAGAGTTGGCTCGCCAGATTTTTTGTTCAGAATGAATGTGTCCATAAGAAATTTCAAAAGTGAGTGGTTAGTGGTTAGTGGTCTGACCACGTTCTAGATCACGATCTTAATAGTTTTGATATAATGTAATGTATGTATGTCAGTTAGAAGGAGGTCAATCCGAGCAAATGATTTATGTGCGTCAGAGAAGTGGGTATACTCAATTGAAGAGGAGTTAATGCAGCAGAAGGCTTCGAAGAGTTCCTTACTGTTCATCCATGTGTCTAGCGATGTGTTCAAGTTTCTGGATTTATTGGAGGAGTCTAAGGAAGGGTTTGTTACTGCATTAAAGTCTCCGAACATGAGTAGCTGGCCTTTCTGTAATTCATGTACAGTTTTAATTTGTCTTTTTAAGAAAGTAATTTGTCCTTTGTTGGGCGCGTACACGTTAACAAGGGTGTAGCATGTGTCATTAATTTTACGGATGAGAATTAGAAAGCGACCATCATCATCCTTTATAAGGTTAATTTTTTCAAACTTAACAGTATCTTTAACAATGATAGCCACTCCTGCCTTTTTCTTTTTATTGGAAGATAAAAAGATATTTGGATAATTTTTGTTCGTGAATTTAGGTAAGTTGTCACAGGAAACTTTAGTTTCCTGTAGACCTGCAATGTCTACATTGAGTTTTTTCAATTCTTTCCAAATTAAGAATCTTTTCTGGGGGGAGTTTAGACCTCTAACATTGTAGGATAGAAATTTGTTAGCCATAGTCTAGACCAGGTGCTTGAGTGTCGATATGTGATTTTAGGTGATAAAGTGTACATAGGGGCATTGGGGTAAAACTTTGATGGAACAATACTAAGACTTCCGTTTTTAACAGGGGTTAACAATGAAACTTTGAATAACCGGGTTCAAACCCGTGAAATGTAAGTGGCTTGTTTGCCACTAAAGGTCTAATAGGCGGAAGGGCCGAGGCCGGTGATAAACTTCCGAGGAGACTAAAGTTTTAGCCTTTGTGCCTATGAAGTGACCTTGGATCAAGTGCTTGGGTGTAGTTTATAGGCTCATGTGTTAGAGATGTGTAGGTCCTTAAGAGTCTTTAATCCCGCTGAGATCTCATCAATTGTAATTGTTTTTTGTTTAAAGGAGAAGATAACATTGGTGGATGGACAACCCCATCTATATGGTATTTTTTTCTCTTGGAGAATGTCCATAACCGGTTTCAAAGCCTTGCGTCTTATCATAGTCTCTTTTGATATGTCAGTGAAAACTTTAATTTTCTCATATGGAGGAGGCAGAGATTTATTAGACCACATGAAGCTGGTAATCTGATCCCTTGTCTGGTAAAATGAGAATTTGACTATAACATCCCTTGGAATGTCATTGGGTAGGTGGGATGGCTTGGGAAGTCTATGTGCTCTTTCTATAGAGTATTGGATGTCCGATAAATTGGGAATCGTTGTTTTAATCAGGTCTTTCATGAAGGACATGAGTTCTGGATTCTTAACCTTTTCTGGAATTCCTCTAAATTTGAGGTTATTGCGGCGGTCCCGATCTTCCCTATCTGCTAACTTATCTTTTAAGTACTTTATTTCTTCTCTCATGTGGTCCTGACCCTTTTTGAGTTCTTTGCTTTCCTTTTTAAGGTCAAGTACAGCTCTCTCGTTGTTTTCAGTTCTGGATACAACTGTTGCTAGTGAGTATCGCATATCCTCAAACTGTTCTGTAAGATCTGCTGTTAGTGACTTTTTGAAGGCCGAAAAGAGCTTATGAAAGAAATCTCTGTCCATCGGTTGGCCCACATTAAAATTCAATAGAGGGTCATCATCAGCGTTATCTTTTCTTGATCGTTGTCGAGCAGGGCTTTTAAATTTAGTTTCGTCTTCAGAATCAGTATCTTCTGGAAGGCTGCAGTTTAGATGCGGTTTGGTCGGGGTTTCTCTTTCTTTGCGTTTAGTAATGATTTGTGAATTTTCGTATGCCATCAAATCTTGTGTTGAGGTTCCTGAGTCCTCTGGGTAAAATACAGTTGATTCTGGGTTATCGTCAGGTAGAGTACTGGTAGTGATGTGAGCCAAAGAAACTGATTTGAGTTTTTGGTTGTCTTTACCCAAATCAGTAGTGTGTTTATTATTAGCAGATTTGTTACTGGAGTTGAGTTTAAGTGTTGGGGGCATTTTACTTCAGTTGGTGCTCTAGAGGACTCTAAAGCAGGACTTATGGAAGCAGCGCCGGACTGGGGTGTCTGGGGCCCACCAGGAAAATGGACTCCAGGGGCCCACCCACCTGGACCCACGCGGGCCCACCCATTCTTCAGCTAAATACAAGTACCTGTTATGCGATATACCTATTATAGTGTAGCGTGGACTATAAAACCCAGGCGGCTCCTGCACATCACTGTCCGCTCACCATTACTGTGATGTACAATTACTATAGTTTGCATTAAAGGGATTTTTTGGTGAAAACAAGTTCTCAGCGATGCACAGGTTAGGAAGGTGATCACTTATTTATTAGTGGAATCTGCACCATCAGAAGAATGTGGAGCTTTGAGCATTTGGTGATATTTTTCCCTCAGTATTTGTAAGACAAAAGCAGGAGTTGAGCAATCACAGGTCATGTTTTCTGCATTTCTCACCCTCTCCTGGTTTTGTCTTAGGGTATGTGCTCACGATCAGGAAACACAGCGTTTTGGACGCAGCGCCTTTGCGCTGCGTCCGAAACGCTGCGTAGTACAGTACTGGCATAGTGGATGGGATTTCAAGAAATCCCATCCTCACTATGCGTAGCCCACCCGCAGCGTCTTTGGAGCTGCGGTGCGGGTTGCCGGGAGTCCGCTCCTCCGCAGCATGTTTATTTCATGCTGCGGAGTCAGAAGCGGCTCCCATCGGGTGACAGCAGGGAGAAGCCGCCCTGCACCCGCCGCACATGGTGAGTACAGGGCGGCTGCGGTCTCCCTGCGGCCACCCGCGGCTTCCCTCAGGTCCGGAGGAGCTGCGTCCAACACGCAGCTCCTCCGGACCGTGAGCACATACCCTTATAAATACTGAGGTGAACATTTCACCAAATGCTCAACTTGCTTTCTCTGGCGAACCTCTGTAACTGCATCTCTGCTGCTGTGTCACAGGACAGGGAGGGGGTTAAACATCCAAGTATTTAATATCTATTGGAAATAAAGAAGTTTCCACTGATTGATATCAGATAAAACAAATCACCATCCACAATCCACTCTACCAAGACCAATAATACCACATAGAAGGCAGAAATACCACCACACCGTGACCAGATCACATATTACCACCATATAGTGCCCAAATAATGCCACATACAATACACAAATACCGCTACACCATGACCAAAGCACTTAATACCACCACATAGTGATCAAATGCTACCACATACTGCCACACCATGAGACCACATATTACCACCACATAGTGATTGAATAATACTACATACAAAGGACAAATACCGTCATGTCATGACCAAAGCACATAATGCCACCACATAGTGACAAATAATACTAAAATAATAAAAATTGTAAAAAAGCTCTGTATATAGTGTCAGTGTACAGGTATTGCAATGATCACCATTGACATTATAAACAGGAGCTCTGTATATAGTGTCAGTGTGTGTGTATAAGTAATACACATACTCACCAGTGATTTCTCTAGGACAGGTGAAGTTCTTTATCTGTCGCAGACCAATATCACGTCTTCTGTGCAGGACATCTCTGCAGAAAACAACATAGTTCGCTATACCTGACTTACTTCCAGAGCACAATCCACACTTTTCCCAAGATTTCTACACTAAATGAAATGACAAAAAAAGAAACATAGTGCCGCACTACACAGTAACAGTGCTAAAGTGTCATTCTGTGCCTGCTCATCCTTGTTCACAGACATATTTGTCTGATGGCAAAGATGTAGCAGAGCTGAAGACAGAAGACCCGTGGATTTCATCAGAACAAGGATTTTTTTTAAATTAAAGATGGAGTCCCTAAATGTGTTTTGTGATTTATTTTTAATAAAAAAAAAATTCAGTTTTTTTTTTCTGTTTACTTGAAATTCATGGTGGACATGTCTAATTTGGCATGACACCATGACGTTTGGGCTTAGTACCAGCTGATAATACAAAGCTGGCCTGGTACTAACCCTTTTATTACCCAAGGTGCCACTCACCACCAGAGCCACTGGAAGAGGCGGCTAAAGTGCCTGAAAATGGTGCTATGAAGAATGCGCCATTTTCAGGGGTGGCTGCGGGCTGCGATTATCAGTGTGGGGGCCAACAACGCTTGGGCCCTACCATGCTGAGAATCCCAGCCCCCAGCTGCCTTGTTTTTGCTGGCTGGCCATCAACATATGTCGAGAGCCCACGCATTTAAAAAAAAATATATTTTACATAAGTTTAAAACAAATATTAGGCTTATCTGTCTTTTGATCCCCAACCAAGGTAAAGCCAGGTAGCTGTGGGTGGCAGGCCGTAGCTGTCTGCTTTATCTGCGGTGAGAATCAAAAAGTCTGTGGAGCGCTAAATCATGTTTTTAAAAATGATTTTTCACACTTCTATATGTGACAGACCCAACAGCCAATCACAGATGCGGTCAAAGAGGATGTGCATCTGTGATTGGCTGTTAGAGCAATCTACAATCAGCCCATACATTCTAGTATGGTACTATGTATGGGCTGCTTTCAGGTTACTCAAGCAGCCAATCACAGACGCCCATTCTCTGTGTCAGTGTCTGTGATTAGCTGTTGGGTCTGTCACACACACAGAAGTGTGGGAAAAAATAATTAATAAAAAAAAAATGACTTAGCGCTCCGCGGAATTTTTGATTATTAGGTCAGATAAAGCAGACAGCTACAGCCTGCCACCTTCAGCTGCCTGGCTTTACCTTGGCTGGGGATCAAAAGGCAGGAAAGCCCAATATTTTTTTTTAAATTATTTAAAAAAAAAAAAATGCATGGGCTCCCGCCATATTTTGATTACCAGCCAGTTAAAACTAGGCAGCTGGGAGCTGGGATTCTCAGCATGGTAAGGTCCAAGCATTCTGGGCCCCCCACTCTGAAAACAGCAGCCCGCAGCCACCCCTGAAATTGGCGTTACATGCTGCGATGTTCCAGCGATACGACCTGGCCGGGATCGCTGGAACATCGCTGTGTGGTCGCTGGTGAGCTGTCAAACAGGCAGACTCACCAGCGATAATACTGGTAAACAAGGTACACATCGGGTATCTAAGCACAGCGCTGTGCCTAGTTACCCGATGTGTACCTTGGTTACCAGCCTGCTCCCACTTACCCAGCCTGTCAGAATGAACATCGCTGGTCGTTGGACCCTGTCACACATGCCGATGCATGCGTGACAGCGGCACACCAACGCCCGAAAAATGGTCCCGGCCATTCTGCAACGATCAGCTAGCTGATCGCCAGTCGTTGCAGCATGTCACACACAGCGATATCACTGCGAGGTCGCTGCAGCGTCACAAAACCGGTGACGTTGCAAGGATATCGTTAGCGATATCGTTGTGTGTAATGGTGCCTTAACATTAGAACACAGCTGTTAGAGAAGTGCTTAGCTGGCCTACACCCGGCGACCATGTTTTCCTGTGCATTGCAAATAATGCATGCTTTCAAACGCATGCCTATTTTTGCAAGCGTTAGTATGCATTTTTGCAATGCAAGTCTACGGTACATTGCATTTGTGCTGATTTACAACGGATCCGTTGTAACACACAGCATAAGTGCAATGTTAACCCAGCCTAACAGCAGCGAGGAGGGGAGACGGAGCCCTGGAGACTGCCTAGTCAGTCTACTGGTGGTACTATTATGCCCATTGCCCAGAATGTCCTCCCAGCCTTTGTGGTACTATTATGCCCATTGCCCAGTATGTACTGCCAGCTTCTGTGGTACTATCATGCTAGTACTACCACCAATGGCTGTTAGGACATGCTGGGTGGGCATGATAGTACCGCAGACGCTGGCAGGACATACTAAGCAATGGGCATGCATGATAGTACCACCCGAGGCTGGCATGACATATGCCGGCCAATGGGCATGATAATCCTGCCCATTGCCCAGTAGTATATCCTGCCAGCCTCAGTCAAGGGTCCCAGAAAGTTACCTCCTCATCCGTCCTGCTGCTGGCTCGGAGTCCTGTACAGTGCAGCATGTAGTGTGAATGCCACACTATGGAGATGCTGCTTCTACTACTGCCAAGTGGAGGTGAGGGCCACATAGAGATTACAGGGGGCCCCTTAGGGGCGGACATAGAGATCATGGGGCCAATCAGGGGCGTACATAGAGATCATGGGGCCCCATCAGGGGCATACATAGAGATCATCATGGGGCCCACACATAGGCGTACATAGAGATCATGGGGCCCACACATAGGCGTACATAGAGATCATGGGGCCCACACATAGGCGTACATAGAGATCATGGGGCCCACACATAGGCGTACATACAGATTACGGGGCCCACTCAGGGGCGTGCATAGAGGTAATCATGGGGCCCACACATAGGCACACATAGAGATCATCATGGGGCCCACTCAGAGGCGTACATAGAGATTATGGGGCCCACACAGAGGTGCACATAGAGATCATGGGGCCCACTCAGATGCGTACATAGAGATCATCATGGGGCCCACACATAAGCGCACATAGAGATCATGGGGCCCACATATAGCGTACATAGAGATCATGGGGCCCACACATAGGCGTACATAGAGATCATGGGGCCCACATATAGCGTACATAGAGATCATGGGGCCCACACATAAGCGCACATAGAGATCATGGGGCCCACACATAGGCGTACATAGAGATCATGGGGCCCACACATAGGCGTACATACAGATTACTGGGCCCACTCAGGGGCGTGCATAGAGGTAATCATGAGGCCCACACATAGACGCACATAGAGATCATGGGGCCCACTCAGAGGTGTACATAGAGATCGTGGGGCCCACACATAGGCGCACATAGAGATTATGGGGCCCACACATAGGCGTACATAGAGATCATGGGGCCCACACATAGGCGTACATAGAGATCATGGGGCCCACACATAGGCGTACATAGAGATCACGGGGCCCACACATAGGCGTACATAGAGATCACGGGGCCCACTCAGATGCGTACATAGAGATCATCATGGGGCCCACACATAGGCGTACATATAGATCATGGGGCCCACACATAGGCGTACATATAGATCATGGGGCCCACACATAGGCGTACATAGAGATCATGGGGCCCACACATAGGCGTACATAGAGATCACGGGGCCCACACATATGCGTACATAGAGATCATCATGGGGCCCACACATAGGCGTACATAGAGATCATGGTGCACACTCAGAGGCGTACATAGAGATTACGGGGCCCACTCGGGCGTGCATAGAGATCATCATGGGGGCCACTCATAGGCGTACATAGAGATCACGGGGCCCACTCAGATGCGTACATAGAGATCATCATGGGGCCCACACATAGGCGTACATATAGATCATGGGGCCCACACATAGGCGTACATATAGATCATGGGGCCCACACATAGACGTACATAGAGATCATGGGGCCCACACATAGGCGTACATAGAGATCATGGGGCCCACACATAGGCGTACATAGAGATCATCATGGGGCCCACACATAGGCGTACATAGAGATCATGGTGCACACTCAGAGGCATACACAGAGATTACAGGGCCCACTCAGGGGAGTACATAGAGTTCATGGGGCCCAGTCAGGGATTGTAGATAGAGATCATGGGGCTCCGTGAGGTTAGGCTCTCACTGGACCCCAGTATGGTGCCATCAGGGAGCTCCCACAGTGTTTGCTTCATACTAAGGCGGCCAGTGATGCCCTGTGGGACCTCCCAGAGGGCACCATGCTGGGGGAAGTAGTAGAAGCAGCAGCAGCAGCATCTCCTCATACTAAATGCTGCACAGCACTACAGGCCCCCAGCAGGTGAGACTGGATGGTGGAGGCTGCAGCACAGTCTGGGATGTCTGGGATCTCCAGGCTCCAGGCTCCAGGCTCCAGGCTCCTCAGTTACCAGGACGACCCCCCTTCTCACCCAAGCCTCCTTCCCCTGCCCCCCGCCTTTATAGTCACCCTGTCGTGTGCTGGCCTGACTGGCTGCTTGGCTGCTGGGGCGGGTCCCTCTCCTCTGCAGCGACGCTGCCGGCACCTGCACAGTGAGTGTGCACACAGCCTGGATGGAGGCAGTGATCGCAGGCTGTGACTGTCTCCATCTGCGCACGCGCTGGCAGTGTCGCGCTGCGCAGAGGAGGCTGGGCGGCACCGCAACAGCAGGCAAAGCACGGAGAGCTCTCTCCAAGCTTTGCTGCTGCAACACAAGAAATAATCACTAATCATATCGGCAGTGCGCCGATATGATTAGTGATAGTACAGGGGGGGGCCTCACACATCTCCCTGCAGGGCCCAGGGGGGGGTATGGGGGCGTGGCTAAGTGGGCGGGGCTAAAAAGTGTCGGGGCCCCCCGGGGATCTCCCGATCTCCCGCCGGGCCAGTCCGCCCCTGTATGGAAGTTAATTGCAAGAAAGTGGTACTAAGTGATGTCAGTAGTAAACTATGGAACTGTTCGTTTGTGTGGGGAGAGGGGGAGGGGTGGAAGCTGGTGATAGATGAGTATGGAGAGGATTTGTAGTAAACTCGGTTTAATTATAAGGAAAGTTAGATTTAAGCTGAGTGACTTTGTTTGCAAACAGATAGCAGAGTTCTAGGTATCAATAACAGGTTTAACAATACTAGTTATTACAATAGCAATATCAATAGCAATAATAATGTGATAAAAGGAACATCCCTTAATAAGTAATTAAAATGGAAGTAAGATGCTATTTCAGAGTTTAGAATAAATAAGGATTTAGATGCAGGAATAATTAATTGACAATAAACTTTCTTAGTAGGTTAGAGCGATCGCAGTACTATGTCCGTAGTATACTGTATCAAGCAGGTAGTTAGGCTGATTCAGTAGACAGTGTAAACTAGAGGATTAGTGTGTGAGTCTTTCAGATTGTAATAAAGTAAAGCTAGTGTGACTCAGGTGTTATCCAATGAAATTATGCACGTTATGCTTCAATAAGTAAAAGTAAACTCAATTTCCTTATATATAGTTTCCACCGATGGAATGATAGTGGAGGATAAAGATAACGAAATTATAACAAATAATATCAGACAATAGGTCTTATAGGGGATTGTAACATCCTTATAATTATATAGCTCTGCTACTTAATAGGAATACATAAAAGCAGAAAAGGTTGTTTTTTTTTTTTTTTTTCTGTCTAAAGTAGTTAAGTTCAGTATCCCACAAGGGCCAATAAAACGGCTAACTGTAAGATTGGTTGGCCAATTACATTGTATAGTAGGTGTAGCTTAGTCAGAGATGAAACTTTAGTAAGTAATAGCAATCTAATATATAATCACCCTAACGCACTTCCGTAAGTTTCGGCACTGTTTCCGTCGTCGTGTCCGTGGCTGCCAAACTTACGGAAGTGCGTTAGGGTCATCTCCCTCCACGCTCCCCGGTCTCCCCTCCACGCTCCACGCTCCCCGGTCTCCCCTCCACGCTCCCCGGTCTCCCCTCCACGCTCCCCGGAGAGCTTGGTAACCAAGGCCGCGGTCGGGTAACTAAGGGTCGTGTCCGCACCACACACCCGGCCCCAGCCGCATCCATTAAGGTGTCTGCTGAGCCCAGGGGTGGCCGGAACACGTTCAAGGGGACCACCCCAATCACACAATAATAGGCTGGATGCCACCTCCCCCTTAGATTCCTCACTGCTTCCAGGATCATGGCGTCACAAGGGAGGAACCGCGGTGCATGATGGGAGATGTAGTCTTCAGGGGACCGGAAATGCTGCAGAGCTGAGGAGACAGCTCTGATCACACAGAGATAGAGGAGATCTGCGGCTTCTTCATACACAGTCTCCTGCACTGAAGAGTGAGATTATATGTCTGTGTGTGTGTATACTGTATGTGTGTGTGTATACTGTATGTGTGTGTATACTGTGTGTGTATACTGTGTGTGTATACTGTGTGTGTGTGTGTATACTGTGTGTGTGTGTGTATACTGTATGTGTGTATACTGTGTGTGTATACTGTGTGTGTGTGTGTGTATACTGTATGTGTGTATATTGTGTGTGTGTGTATACTGTGTGTGTCTGTGTATACTGTATGTGTCTGTATATACTGTGTGTGTATATACTGTGTATATACTGTGTGTGTATATACTGTGTGTGTATATACTGTGTGTGTATACTGTGTGTGTATACTGTATATGTGTGTATACTGTATATGTGTGTGTATACTGTGTGTGTGTATACTGTGTGTGTGTGTATACTGTGTGTGTGTGTACAGTGTGTGTGTGTGTGTGTGTGTGTGTTGTGGTGGTGCGACCCCGATGTGTCCTCTGACCGGTGTACAGCACATGGGGGATTGTATCTTTTGCTCTGTGGCAGCACTCACAGGGTTAACAGTAGTGAGATCTGAGCGGAGTGCTGATTGAAAGCACTCAGCCCACCTGTGATGGGATAGGAGATGATATGAGCTGCCCTGGGCTGAGGAGTGGATCAGAACAGGAGGAACTGCTGTGCGAAGCTAACACAGCCTGGGAGCTCTCTCAGAGAGGATGTTCATGAGACTGGTGAGCGGACGGTGCAGAGAGAGAGTGGTTGTGTGCTGATAACACAGCCTAGCAGTGAGGACCTGGCCCTCACCAGTGGAGCCGGCCAGGAAAGAACCTGTCCTAGGTACAGAGGTACTGTGTGTGTTGGATGAACAGAGTTGTACCAGCTGTGCCCCAGAACCTGGAGGTCTGTAATATACCTGAACTGTACCATTAAACTGTGTGTTGTGTGAACAGTTGCCTGAGTCACTGCCTTCCATCGTGCCGATCCTAACCGCTACCTTACAGTGTGTTTGTTCTGTATATGTGTGTGTATACTGTGTGTGTGTATAGTGTATATATGTGTGTGTGTGTGTGTATACTGTATGTGTGTATAATGTGTGTGTATACTGTATATGTGTGTCTGTATACTGTATGTGTGTCTGTATACTGTGTGTATACTGTATATGTCTCTATACTGTATGTTTGTGTTTACTCTATGTGTGTGTATACTGTATATATGTGTGTGTCTGTATACTGTGTGTGTGTATACTGTATATTTGTATGTGTGTATACTGTATGTGTGTGTATACTGTATGTTTGTGTATACTCTATATGTGTGTATGTGTGTGTATACTGTATGTGTGTGTATACTTTATGTGTGTGTCTACTGGATATGTGTGTGTCTACAGGATGTGTGTGTATATTGTGTGTGTATACTGTATATGTGTGTATATACTATATATGTGTGTATTCTGTATGTGTCTGTATACTGTATATGTGTGTATACTGTATATATGTGTGTGAGTATACTGTATGTGTGCGTATACTGTATGTTTGTGTATACTGTATGTTTGTGTATACTGTATATGTGTGTGTATATACTGTGTGTGTATATACTGTGTGTGTGTATACTGTATATGTGTGTGTATACTGTATGTGTGTGTATACTGTATATGTGTGTGTATATACTGTGTGTGTGTATACTGTATATGTGTGTATACTGTATATGTGTGTATACTGTATGTGTATACTGTATGTGTATACTGTGTATGTGTGTGTGTATACTGTATGTGTCCGTATACTGAATATGTGTGTATTCTGTATGTGTGTGTATACTGTTTGTACTGTCTGTGTGTGTCTGTATACTGTAAGTGTGTGTGTATATTGTATGTGTGTGTATACTGTATATGTGTATATACTATATATGTGTGTATTCTGTATGTGTGTATACTGTGTGTGTGTGAGTATACTGTATATGTGTGTGTATATTGTATGTGTGTGTATACTGTATATGTGTATATACTATATATGTGTGTATTCTGTATGTGTGTATACTGTGTGTGTGTGAGTATACTGTATATGTGTGTATACTGTATGTGTGTGTATACTGTATGTGTGTGTATACTGTGTGTGTGTCTGTATACTGTATATGTGTGTATATTGTATGTGTGTGTATTCTGTATATGTGTGTATATACTATATGTGTGTGTATACTGTATGTGTGTGAGTATACTGTATATGTGTATACTGTATGTGTGTGAGTATACTGTATATGTGTATACTGTATGTGTGTGTGTGTATACTGTATATGTGTGTATACTGTATATATGTGTGTATACTGTATATTTGTGTATACTGTATATGTGTGTGTATACTGTGTGTGTATACTGTGTGTGTGTATACTGTATATGTGTGTGTATACTGTATATGTGTATACTGTGTATGTGTGTGTACTGTATGTGTGTGTACTGTATGTGTGTGTACTGTATGTGTGTATACTGTATGTGTATACTGTGTATGTGTGTATACTGTATGTGTCTGTATACTGTGTGTGTGTATACTGTGTGTGTATACTGTGTGTGTGTATACTGTATATGTCTGTATATACTATATATGTGTGTATTCTGTATGTGTGTGTATACTGTATGTGTGTGTGAGTATACTGTATATGTGTGTATACTGTATGTGTGTGTATACTGTTTGTACTGTATATGTGTGTGTGTATACTGTGTCTGTGTCTGTATACTGTATATGTGTGTGTGTATACTGTGTGTGTATACTGTATATGTGTGTGTGTATCTAATATATAAAAGCCGAAGGCCACTTCCGGAAAACCCGAAGGTTACTTCCGTGATGGCCTCCGGACCATGGTGGTGACATCACCGTTGCGGGCTAGCCGGCTACAGGAAACAGCGGAAGAACGTTCATCTGGTGAAGTTCCCACTCTTGGGCTCCCCCCACTGCCTGCCTGCCCCCCGCGGTCTCCTGCCCCCCCGCTCCTGCCCGGCCCCCCGCGGGCTGCTGCCTGCCTCCCCCCCCGCGGCGTGCTCCTACCCCCCCGCGGGTCGTCCTGCCCCCCCGCGGGTCGTCCTGCCCCCCCCGCGGTCGCCCTGCGGCCCCCCCCCTGCTTGCTTCTAATAAAAAAAACAAAACTCATAGAGGATACTCACCCGTCCGCCGGCGCCCTCCATCTACCTCCTCTAGCTCCATGCCTTGAGGACCTGGTGTTGCCTGGGATCACCTGATTGGTTTCCCAGGCACCAACAGGTCCTGCACGCCGGCACACGCCTGTGTATCCTCTCATCCATCCTGCCCCTCCCCCTGCCACCACCAGCCTGCCCCTACCCCCCACCGGCTCCAACCTGACCCCCCCTCTCCCCTCCATAGCCCTCCCCTACTCCATACTGCCCCCCCCAGTTCCATCCTGCCCCCCCACCGGCTCCATCCTGCACCCCCCACCCGCACCATCCTACCCCCCCCACCGCCTCCATCCTGACCCCACCCACACCAGCTCCATCTTGGCCCCCCGCCGGCTCCATCCTGCCCCCCCCACCTGCTCCATCCTGCCCCCCCGCCCGCTCCATCCTACCCCCGCCGCCTCCATCCTTCCCCCCCACCAGCTCCATCCTGCCCCCCCCACATTGCCTTCATCCTGCCCCCCGCCGCCTCCATCCTGCCCCCCCCCTCGGCTGCATCCTGCCCCCCGTCACTTCCGTCCTGCCCCCCCGCCGCCTCCATCCTGCCCCCCCGCTCGCTCCATCCTGCCCCCCGCCACCATCCTGTCCTGCTCCCTCCATCCTGCCCTGCTCGCTTCATCCTGCCCCCCTGCCACCATCCTGCCCCGCCAGCACCATTCTGTCCCCCCCACTACCACTCTGCCCCGCTCGCTCCATTCTGCCACCACTCAACCCCCCGTCACCATCCTGTCTCCTAATCCATCCTGACCCCCTGCCAGTTAGCGGTCATGTGACCAATCAGCTAAACGGTTTCCCAGGCAACGACGGGTCCTAAACCCCTGTAGGACCTAGAAGACGAAAGTGGAGCGAGCCGGCGGACATGTGAGTATCCTCACTGGGGATTTTTTTATTTTTAGAAGGGAGGAGCCGGGGGGAGCAGAGTATAGCCATATACTATAGTGCTGCTATTCATGTGCTATAAAATTCCACCATATACTATAGTAAAACTCTACATATACTGTAATATACTGTCATATACTATAGTGCTGCTATACATGTACTGTAATGTATCGCCATATACTATAGCGCTGCTATACATGTAATGTAATGTACCACCATATACCATAGCGTTGCTGCACATGTACTGTAATGTACCACCATATACCATAGCGCTGCTATACATGTGCTATAAAATACCCCCATATACTATAGTCCACCTGTACATATACTGTAATATATTGCCATATACTATAGTGCTGCTATACATCTACTATACTGTACCGCCATATACCATAGTACTGCTATATCTAATATATAAAACCCAAAGGCTCACTTCTGTCATTTTAGCCAGCACTTCCGTCACTTTGTCATCGCCAAAGTGACGTCACCACAGCGCTACACCTGTCCACAGTGGACCAACATGCCGGCCCTAAGCGAAGTGGGACTCAGGCAGCCCCGCCACACTTACGGCCGCCTATACACTGCCTAAAACACACATCACGGGCGGGAGACGACCGCCGTGATGTGTGCAGCCTAGACGAGCAGAGGTGTGCCGAACACTCATGTCGCCGCTCCAGCCTCCTCTCTCCTCACCCCTCCAGCCTCATCTCTCCTCACCCCTCCTGCCTCACCTCTCCTCACCCCTCCAGCGCCACCTCTCCTCACCTCTCCAGCCTCCCGCCACATTATGCTCTGCTATCTACAGAGCCGCCTGTATACTCTGCTACCCACAGAGCTGCCTGTATAATCTGCTACCCTCAGAGCCCCCTGTATACTCTGCTACCCACTGACCCGCCTCTATACGCACAATTAATTTCACCGCGCTCCCGATGCAATTGCATCAGGCCCCTGACCACTGCACTCTGCCCATGACCACTGCACTCTGCCCCTGACCACTGCACTCTGCCCTAAAGCAGACTATTAGCCACTGAGCCTCCGTATACTCTGCTAACCACTCAGCCGCTGTATAGTCTGCTAACCACTGAGCCCCCGTATACCCTAATAACCATAGGCTAGAATACCCGATTCTTTAGAATCGGGCCGCCATCTAGTATAAAATATAATAGCAATAGTAATAGCAATCATAAAACCTGAGGCAGGTACAGCTGCTGGTGGTAAAATGATAGAAGAAAATAGGACAAGATAGAGTTAGAATTAGCTAGAATAAAGTAAATTGAGATGAAGGTAAAAAAGGAAAGAAATAGGAAAGAAAATGAGGAAAGGAAAAGGGAAGAGAATCAAATATAGATGGTCTTCTGTCTGCGCAGCTTGGGCTGTGTAATTATTTTTAAATAAAGTTTTATACTCGAATTCCTCTATATTTATTTCTGCATCTGATCTGATACAGTACTGTGCAAATTAATTGGGACAAAGCAAAAAAACACATATTTTTGAATATTTAATAATAAAATGTTATAATACACTGTTACATACCAATTTTAAGAAACATGTCCTTCTTTAGCAGATATAAGATTTTCAATGCGTTTTGGCATTGATTCTACCAGGTTTTTGTATACATTTTTCAATTCATCATGGAACCACACTTGTAGGGCACTGTTTATTATTATGGCACTTATTTACTGTATGTTCATTAAGAGTAATAATTCTAGGCCTCTTCCGTGGAGTAACATCCATTTCTACAGGCACGAATCACACTGAGAGAAAAAGTACACTAAACCACTCCTCACAGAAACAAGCTCTCAACTGAAGCTGAGGGGGCAGCTAGCTGTTATTTTCTGACTAAAACCAGTCAAACCACATTTTGTTACTCAAGGTTGTACACTCACATCAGTTCAAAGCAGTTAAAACTAGTTTGAATTACTGACTGGTAACTAACTTACGATTTTACTTACAAAAAGGCTTTGTCCCAATTCATTTTCACAGCACTGTAACATTTAAAGTGTAATCGTCATTTTAATTTTTGTGTAATGGGAACCTGTCATGTCGTTTTGTGATGTTAAAATGCTCCGATGTGTTTTAAATGATGCAATGTGCATAGGGGCTTGCTGGTAAATTTTAGTATGAGGGCAAGCATACAACAGTGGCCCATGAGTAGCAGTCCATCCTTAAAGAGCTGTATGATCTTAGGACGGCTTCACATCACGATTTTCAGCTATCAGGTTCTGTTTTGTTTGAATCTAACAGAACCTGATCCGGTTTTCCCCCATGTGTCCCTATGGTGTCAGATTGGTCCTATTTGGCCATCCGGTTTTGTGGTTTTTGTCCCTGATCCGATTTTGTATGTTTTTTCACCGGGCACAAAATCGGAGTCTGCATAATTTTTTGCCTTCGGTGCAAAAATCGAACAACATTGGATCGTTTCCCGGATCTCATGTAAATCCCAGATCTGACGTAACTCACAGTGCAGGGTCTGAAATGCTGCCTCGCTCATTCAGCACCATGGACAGCAGCATTCCAGAGACATGGATAGCAGCATAAAAAAGAATTCTGCAGAAAAACAGGATTGGAGGGCATATTTTTCCACACTTTCTACTCATCCTGTGCTGTCAGGTTCTGTCCGGTGGATCAAAAAACCGGACAGAACCTGACAGCTGAAAACCATGGTGTGAAGCTGGCCTTAACCTACAAGTATACAGTTACTATAAGTGACTTCAGACTTGTGAATCCTCACATCATGTGCACTGTTTAACAGGCGGTTTATATGATCTCATGTATGTGATTATGACTAGACTGTTTCGTCCTTACATTAAGGCTGTGCAAGTCTAGTCAGCATGTGGCTGCATGTATGCAAATCACATACTTGCAGTCACACGCCCACTGAATCACCACAGCACTGCGAGAGATGTGAGGATTCACAAGTCTGCAGTCACAGAGACTTATAGCTTAAAACTGAACAACACCTTTAACATGTTGACCTCCGGCTGCTTTATATTTAAAGATATATTTATTAGTCAACAAGGAAACAACAAAAGTAAGTTGAGATGAAAGAATTTCAACATATACATAAATTATAAATATAATGAATGCATAGTATACAAAGTCAGAGAAGAAATAAATAATATAAGAGAAAAACAATATAGACAAAAGACATAAGTCGAAGAAATAAAATAACCAAATATTTACAACTGACACGACGATTATGAGTATCTAAAAAAAACAACAACTAAATAGCTCTTAGCAAACTAAGTACAATCAAAATGATAAATGGAGAAATTCAGGCTAAATTAGGGCAGATGAAATGTAAGAGGCGGTATATACATTCGAACCCAACTCGCCCATTTCGTCATGTACTTCAATCTAGCATGCATACCCTCTCTAAGAGCAAACGTGAATTCAAATGAGTTGTGCAATGCTATGCAATCCATAAAGTCCTCTATGGATGGAACACAATCACTCCTCCACCTAGAGGCGATAAGATTTTTAGCTACTAATAGGATATGTAAGGCCAAGAATCTTTTACATTTTGGGAGATCGCATATCCCAATCAACAATACAGCAGAGTCAAAAGTTAAGACTATGTCTAAATCTAAAACTAAATTGATCAAGGACTGGATATCTAATCTAACCAAAAGGAACGTAACTTTGAGCATGACCAAAATATATGACGGGCAGATCCCACTAGTCCACATTTTCTCCAACATAAATTAGAAACAGTAGGGTCTATCTTATGCAGTTTTAAAGGTGTAAAATACCACTTGGTATATACTTTATATTGAGTTTCCAGAAGTGTTGAGCAGGGGACAGAGGAGTAAATATTTTTTAAAATGATGGGCAATTGGTTATGTAAAATATGATTATCTATGTCAAGTTGGTGATCCCATACTGTAGAGAATCTAGAATTATTAAAAGTCACATCCTTATTAAAAGTTTTATAGATATTATTAGTTTTCCACACAAGTTGCTTCCACTGTGACGAAGTAGGAGGTCAATATTGTTAGGTAGTGTAAAATCTAGACGTGGGTTGTTTAAAGTCTGATGCAGTAAAGTCCAAGTAGGTCTGTCAAATTCAGGTAGGCTGAAACGAGAAGAGACAACCTCAAAAGAGGCTAACCTCTCACCATCAAACACGTCAGACACATACCTAATATTCCTACTCTTCCAGATAGTCAAATTAAGAGATGGACACAACCAGGAAAAAATATCTATTGGGAGCCAGACAGGAGAAACTGGAGAGAAGATGGTTTTAGAGGTCTGATTAAACGTCCTCCAAGCCTTGATAGTGGCCTTAAGTGGGGTTTCTAGGGGAAGTCTCTTTTTTGGACTAAGGAGGTATAAAACAATAAACAATGCAGGATTCTGTTGCTTCATGATTTATCGTTCTATATTTTACCCAGGATGGTGAGTATTCAGTACTCCACCATCGTGAACTAATTTGAGTAATGATAGCTAGATAATAGGCCCTAAGATTGGGGATACCTAAACCTCCATGTAATTTATGTTTTTCAAGAGTGGTAGCTGCAATTCTAGGAAATTTCCCTCACCAAATAAATCGGCTAAGTTGTGTCTGGAGACGTTTAAAATATTTCTGAGGGATGACCACAGGGAGGGAACGGAAGAGGTATAGAATTTTGGGAAGTAGCAACATTTTATAGGCCGCAATACGTCCCGTCCAGGAAGCCTCTAAATTAGACAGATAAGACACGTTTCGAAAGGGATTTAACAATATCTGATACATTTTTATCAACAATGTTAGATAGAGGTTTAGTAATGGTGATTCCCAAATAGGGAATTTCTGACAGTGACCAGGAGAAATTAAATTCAGTTTTTAGAATATCTAATAGGTGATGTTCAATATGATAGGGCAAAACCTGTGTTTTATTAGTATTCAATTTATAATGAGAGACACCAGAGAATCTCTCAACAATGTCCATCAGATTCCTAAGAGACACGAGAGGATCCGATAGAATAATCAGTAAATCGTCTGCAAATAGAGATGCAACGTGTTGACGCCCATGTAATGGACATCCCCGGATCCCCTCATGTGACCGTATTGCCTCCACCAATGGTTCCAAAAAGAAATTAAATAAAGTAGGGGACAGAGGGCATCCCTGTCAAGTTCCATTGGTAATTCTAAAGGAGTCAGACACAACATTATTTGTTAGAATTTTGGCGGATGGATGGGAATACAAAGCTCTAATAATATTAAATATGGCTCCAGAAAAACCAAATTTTTTAAGGGACTCAAATAAAAACAGCCAATTTACTCGGTCAAAAGCCTTTTCGGCGTCTAGAGAAATCAGCAAAGTGGGAAGATTTGACCTTTCTACATATGATATAATATGGAATAATCTTCTCGTGGCGTTCATAGTACTTCTGCCACTGACAAAACCCGTTTGGTCAGTATGAATTAAGCGAGTTGTATACTTAGATAGTCTGTTAGCAACAACTTTGGCTATAATTTTAGCATCAGTGTTTAAGAGCGAAATGGGCCTATAATCTCTGACATTTAGGGCATCCCCTTTATCCTTGGGAATGACTGTAATTAATGCTTCCTGCATTTCTGCAGGAAGAAGGGATGACATGGAGGCCGAATTAAGAAGTCTAGTTAAATAAGGTGTCAGGATGTCAGCAAAATTTTTGAAATATTCATTAGATAATCCATCAGGCCCAGGCGATTTCCCAGTTTTGAGGGATTTCACTGCTTCTGTAATCTCAGAATTCTGAAAGGGACAATTAAGAAGATCCACCTCTTCAGTAGTCAGAGAGGGAATGCTTAAGGAACCCAGAAAGTTAATATCCAACAGAGAGGGTTGTACAGCCCCTGGACTTAAATTTAAATTATAAAGGTTTTTATAAAAGTGCAGGAATTCACTTGAAATATCCTCTGGGTGTCTGTAAATCAACTCCTGCTTGTTTTTGATTAGTAGAATCCTCCTCTTTTGTCTCATCAGTTTTATTCGATGGGCGAAAAATTTATTAGGTTTATTGTGACAAATATAGTAATTTAGTTTAGAAGACTGAATAATTTTGTTATAGTCAGAAATTAAAAGGGACCTTAATTCTATTCTAAGCTTTAAGATTTTAAGCTGGGTAGACGAAGAAGGAGACGCTATTTGTGATTCTTCTAGGGTGCGAATGTCAGCTACCAGAGATGCAAGCTTGGCATTAGATTGTTTTTTAAGACGTGAATTTAGTTCAATCAACTTGCCCCTAACTACTGTTTTATGGGCTAACCACAATGTCTCAATACTAACTGCATCACCATCGTTCTCTTTAAAGTAATAATTTAGAGTGTCTATCAATTCCTTTCTTGAGTTGGGATAAGAATAAAGAAAGGTATTGGCTCTCCAAATCCTAGTGGATGAAGCACCCCCTCTAGGACCAACTCAAAAACTATCGGGGAATGATCAGACCAAGTCTTTGGCAGGATATTGATCTTTTTAATTTCATATATAGAGACACTATCAGCTAGAACTAGATCTATTCTAGATAAGGAAAGCTGGGAATCCGAGTAGAATGTGTATTCTCTAGAAGTGGAATGAATACATCGAAATACGTCATATCAGCTCTCTCTATCAATCCAAGGATTCAAGGTTAAATTAGAAACTCCACGAGTTCCAGAGGAATCCAAAAATGCATCAGGTATTACATTAAAATCCCCAAAGAGAATTAATATACCAAGAAAAGAAGGGGGGGGACAAGAGGCGCAATAGTGCCCTTATCACTAGACACTAGAACAAATAGGTGAGAAAAAGATCCACTCACCTAGTCCAGTTGTGCCACCCACAACTGGTTAAAAGGCCTGATAGAGTAAATGTCTTGATGGCTGCTGCTGGACTTCCACCGGTCTCCACTCGGGTAGACGAAATAAAAGCTCTGGGAAAGGAAGGTGTGTCACAGTCCGCGCTGCCAGGAAATCCGCTCGTAAATGACGCTAGTAATCGGTGTTCAAATCAATCCTTTTTATTCATCCAACGCGTTTCAACGCCCTCCTGGGAGTGTAGTGTGCGGCTTCACTGCCAAGTGTGAGCGCGCACACTTACCCCGCCAGCAAGTGACGCATACAGCAACACCAAACCACATCTCGGTGGCTGTGCGCACTTAAAACCAATTTTTTTAGGGAGTGTAGTGTGCGGCTTCACTGCCAAGTGTGAGCGCGCACACTTACCCCGCCAGCAAGTGACACATACAGCAACACCAAACCACATCTCGGTGGCTGTGCGCACTTAAAACCAATTTTTTTAGGGAGTGTAGTGTGCGGCTTCACTGCCAAGTGTGAGCGCGCACACTTACCCCGCCAGCAAGTGACGCGTACAGCAACACCAAACCACATCTCGAGTGCGCACTTAAAACCAATTTTTTTAGGGAGTGTAGTGTGCGGCTTCACTGCCAAGTGTGAGCGCGCACACTTACCCCGCCAGCAAGTGACGCATACAGCAACACCAAACCACATCTCGGTGGCTGTGCGCACTTAAAACCAATTTTTTTAGGGAGTGTAGTGTGCGGCTTCACTGCCAAGTGTGAGCGCGCACACTTACCCCGGCAGCAAGTGACGCATACAGCAACACCAAACCACATCTCGGTGGCTGTGCGCACTTAAAACCAATTTTTTTAGGGAGTGTAGTGTGCGGCTTCACTGCCAAGTGTGAGCGCGCACACTTACCCCGCCAGCAAGTGACGCATACAGCAACACCAAACCACATCTCGGTGGCTGTGCGCACTTAAAACCAATTTTCTTAGGGAGTGTAGTGTGCGGCTTCACTGCCAAGTGTGAGCGCGCACACTTACCCCGCCAGCAAGTGACGCATACAGCAACACCAAACCACATCTCGGTGGCTGTGCGCACTTAAAACCAATTTTTTTAGGGAGTGTAGTGTGCGGCTTCACTGCCAAGTGTGAGCGCGCACACTTACCCCGCCAGCAAGTGACGCATACAGCAACACCTAACTCCAACTCGGTGACTGTGCATTCGTCAACAATGTCTCAAAAAAAACAATTACCAAAAAGGATGTTGCAAAGGGACAGGGACGAGGTTGTGGCCGCAGCAGTCTTGCCCAAGAAGGCACTGGTACAAGTACACAGCCTAGGATTGATAGAACGTCCTTTTTTCTACCTAGAAATCCCAGTACTCAAAAAAAAACGTGTGTTGAGGCCGGATGAGCATGACAAGATAACATCTTGGATGGCTCAGACGCCCTCGACCACTGGTTCTTGCAGTACGCAATCATCCGTGGCAAGACATTCTAGTGTCGCTACAGACAATGCAGCGCCATCCAATCCTCAAAGTCTTCCTATTGCCTCAATCCATCGGCAGCCAGAGGAAAATTTGGATATGGACCTTGGGCACTCCGATGACTTATTCGGTTCTTATCAAGGGGTTTCTTTGTCACTGCCTGACGAGATACTTGAAGTAGACGAAATGTCTACTCATGGCCAAAGTTTGGAAGCACCTCGTCCTGAAGAAAGACACTTTCACGAAATGCAAACAGTATCTCAGGAGGTGGATGATGATGAGGATGATGAGACACACATCTCATCTGGCCAGCCAGCTCAGTCAGTTTATCCAGAATCCCTTGAACTGGAAGGGGTGGATGATGACACCACAGATCCTACCTGGATTGCTGAATTGCATAGCCAAGAGAGCAGCCAGGAGGACGAAAGTGGCTATGTACCACTGGCAAAATCACAAAGGCGTACTGTCTCCAGAACACAAACTGTGAGAACAGTTGCCCAAATAGCGTCAACTGTGGCACAAACTGTACCAACTGTTGCACAAACTGCAAACACAGTTGCCCAAAATGTGTCCACAGTTGGTGTTGAACAGAGTCATCCTCCTCTTCCTCCAATTAAAAAAAAAGGACGAACAGCCAGTGTGTGGCAATTTTTTAAGGATAGCCCAACAGTACCAAATATGGTTATCTGTAAGATGTGCCAGGCAAGGCTAAGCAGAGGCACGGTAAAAGAAAACCAGAGCACCAGCAGTATGCGCAAGCATATGTCTCTTAAGCACCCAATTCAGTGGGCGCCCTATCAGGGTTCAAAATCAGTGCCTTCTGATCCCAACACTTCCAAGCCACCTCAGATCCATCCTTCACCAGCAAGTGTTCAGGCTTCAGCTCCTGCTCAAGCGTACTCCTCCCAAGGTGCTTTACAAGACAGACATGACAGTAGTCAATCCTCTTGTCAGTCTGGTCCAAACGTGCAGTTGTCTGTGCCACAGCTGTATGAAAGACAGCGGAAGTTCCAACCGACACACCCATATTCCCAAAAAGTGACTGCGAAAATAGCCAAGTTGTTAGCTGTGGAAATGTTGCCGTTTAGGCTTGTGGGTACAGAGTCTTTTCGGGAGTTGATGGCTGAGGCAGCACCACGATACTCTGTACCCAGCCGCTACTTTTTCTCACGTAGTGCCGTTCCCGCCTTACACCAGCACGTGGTTAACAACTTAAAACGTGCTTTAACAAATGCTGTCACCGCAAAAGTCCACCTAACAACGGACACGTGGACAAGTAGTTGTGGACAGGGCAGATACATTTCACTAACGGCTCACTGGATCAACCTGGTGGAGAGTGTCCCAACTTCTAAAACTGTACCATCTGACATACTACCAACTCCACGAATAGCGGGCCCAACATCATTCCGGGTGTCTGCCTCCTCATATATGTCCAGTGCCCAATCTGCTTCTGCCACTTCCTTGTCCACTGCTGAGCCTCCCTCACCATCACGTCCGAGTTGGGAGCTTTGCAGTACTGCTTCTGCAAGGCGACAACAGGCTCTTCTGAAGCTTATCTGCCTAGGTGACACACGTCACACTGCAACAGAGTTGTGGAAAGGTCTCAAGCAACAGACCGATGAGTGGCTGGCCCCACTGGAACTACAACCAGGTCTAGTTGTGAGCGATAATGGTGCAAACCTTGTGGCGGCAATAAAGCACGGTAAACTTGTACATGTGCCTTGCATGGCTCATGTCCTGAACCTGGTAGTTCAGAAATTCCTCAAAATATACCCAGAGTTATCTGAGCTACTGGATAAGGTGAGGCGAATTTGCGCCCACTTTAGACATTCGTCAACAGCAGCTGCAAGTCTTTCAGCCCTTCAAATCCAATTTAACTTGCCGAAACACAGGCTAATTTGCGACATGCCTACGCGATGGAACTCCACCTTCCATATGTTGGCAAGGTTTAATGAGCAGCAGAAGGCAATAGCGGAATTTCAGCTGCAACATGCCCGTCAACCCGGAAGTCATACCACACACATCAGTACTTTCGAGTGGGTCTGGATCGCTGACCTTTGCGAGTTGCTGGATAACTTCGAATACTGCACCAAACTTGTCAGTGGGGATCAGTCGATTATCAGTCTCACCATCCCCATGCTCTGCCTGCTCCAAGAATCCCTAATGAATCTCAAAACAGATGCTTTGAGAGCACAGCGGATGGCTATGGAGCCAGAATTGAACATCGCTGATCCTAGCCACCCAAGCCAATATCAGCAGGCTACATTGGTTCAGGAAGATGGTGATGAGGGTGATGATGAAGAAGATTTATTTTTCTCTTGGTACTGATGTGAACCCTGATGGGACTCCCAACCCTACGTTTATGTCGGTACAGCATGGGTGGGCTGAAGAGGAGGAGGCGGACACCGATTTAGGGGCCACGACGCGTAGTGATCTTCATTCTGTTGTAACCGAGGAGATGAGTCTTTGCAGCTTAGCACACATGGCTGAAGTAATGTGTCAATGTGTCTCCAAAGATCCACGCGTCATACACATCTATGACAGCGACCTCTACTGGTTGTCAACGTTTTTGGACCCACGGTACAAAGACAAATTTCAGTCGCTGCTGTCGCACTCATCCAGGGGCTTAACGATGGATAATGTAAAGAGGGTTCTTCTTGATATTTTGCTGGCAATATCACCGTCTGAATCCGCTATACATCGAAGAACCAGCTCTTTGCAACAGCAGCCTTTGGTTGGGACACAAACGCCATCAATGACAAGAAGAGGTGGGGGTAAGATGTCCGCCAACTGGGCGATGTTCAATAGACCTTCCAATCAAGAACGGAATTTGCCTACGGTCACCTTGAGTAGGAGACAACAATTGTCCAACATGGTGCAGCAGTATCTCAGTGACAGTACCAGCTTCCTAACCGACCCTTCTGTACCCTTTAATTACTGGGTTTCCAAGCTGCACACTTGGACTGAGCTCTCATTGTATGCCTTGGAGGTGCTGGCATGCCCAGCTGCTAGTGTGACATCAGAGCGTGTTTTCAGTGCCGCTGGGGGTATAGTCACTGATAGAAGGTCCCGCCTCACCACAGAAAATGCCGACAGGCTCACTCTAATTAAATTCAACAAGGATTGGATATCATCACAGTTCCTAAGCCCTCCAGACGACAGTACACAATCCTAGATTAACCTAATCATAATTTATATGATTGGGAGATTGCGCTGTTAACAATATGCCCATTTTGGACAGGAATTAATTAAATGTCCCTTAGCTCTGTTGATTTCATTAGGCACCCAGTCCAAGCAATAATATGCTATGTGCCAAGCGCCCTGCTTTATGTAAAAAAAGACTTTATTAAGCCCTTTGGGCTAATTTTTTGAGGCACCAAGCCTATGGCTGCATAGTGGGCGTTGCTTGTTCTATACTCTTAGTCCAAGCAATAATATGCTCTTGGCCAAGCGCCCCGCTTTATTTAAAAATAGACTTTATTAAGCCCTTTGGGCTAATTTTTGTAGCCACCCAGGCTAACATGCTTATCATGGCCCTTAGGCCTGCATTTATACCTAAAATGCCAAACAGCCCCTTGGGCTAATTTTTGGAGCCACCCAGGCTAACAAGCTTATCATGGCCCTTAGGCCTGCATTTATACCTAAAATGCCAAACAGCCCCTTGGGCTAATTTTTGGAGCCACCCAGGCTAACAAGCTTATCATGGCCCTTAGGCCTGCATTTATACCTAAAATGCCAAACAGCCCCTTGGGCTAATTTTTGGAGCCACCCAGGCTAAGAAGCTTATCATGGCCCTTAGGCCTGCATTTATACCTAAAATGCCAAACAGCCCCTTGGGCTAATTTTTGGAGCCACCCAGGCTAACAAGCTTATCATGGCCCTTAGGCCTGCATTTATACCTAAAATGCCAAACAGCCCCTTGGGCTAATTTTTGGAGCCACCCAGGCTAACAAGCTTATCATGGCCCTTAGGCCTGCATTTATACCTAAAATGCCAAACAACCCTTGGGCTAATTTTTGGAGCCACCCAGGCTAACAAGCTTATCATGGCCCTTAGGCCTGCATTTATACCTAAAATGCCAAACAGCCCCTTGGGCTAATTTTTGGAGCCACCCAGGCTAAGAAGCTTATCATGGCCCTTAGGCCTGCATTTATACCTAAAATGCCAAACAGCCCCTTGGGCTAATTTTTGGAGCCACCCAGGCTAAGAAGCTTATCATGGCCCTTAGGCCTGCATTTATACCTAAAATGCCAAACAGCCCCTTGGGCTAATTTTTGGAGCCACCCAGGCTAACAAGGTTATCATGGTTTTGGAGCCACCCAGGCTAACAAGCTTATCATGGCCCTTAGGCCTGCATTTATACCCAAATTGACAAACAGCCCCTTGGCCTAATTTTTCGAGGCACCAAGCCTATGCCTGCATCGTGGGCGTTGCTTGTACTATCATCCTGCTGGAGCCTGGTGAAGGGTCCCACTGTACGCTCCGTAGAAAACGCGTAGACACGATGTCTAGCATGTAGACGTACCAGCCTCTCACATGTGTGTTCCTAGTCTTGTTGCCGTAGCGAGGAATTAAGTAACCCCCCAAACACAGGCACTGTTTATTTGTCAGCAACAGTTGTATGTGGAGTCATGATTTGACAATTAGTAACCAAGGTGACTTCATGCGCCATGCGGGCCGTAAAGTACTTGCTAATGATGCTCTCTCTCCCCTGTCCCCACGCCAAATGTCTCGGGGTAATCCTTGACTCCTCCCTCTCCTTCAAGCCCCACCTGTAGTCCCTAACCAAGTCCCTGTGACTCCAACTCAAAAATATTTCACGAATTCGCTCGTTCCTCAATCCTGACACTGCTGAAACACTCATTAATGCCCTCATCATCTCCCGCCTTGACTACTGCAACCTCCTTCGCACAGGCCTCCCTGCCAACTCTCTTGCACCTCTCCAATCTATACTAAACTCTGCTGCCCGACTAATCCATCTGTCCTCACGCTACTCCCTTGCCTACCCCCTCTGCCAAGCCCTTCACTGGCCCCTCCGCCCCACAGAGAGCTCACTTTAAAACACTGACCATGACATTCAAAGCCTTACACAACCTATCCCCACCATACATCTCCGACATGATCTCCCGATACCATCCCTCACGCAACCTGCGTTCATCCCAAGAACTTGTTCTACACTCCCCCTCATTTCCTCTTCCCACAACCGCATACAGGATTTCTCCCGGTCATCCGCCATGCTCTGGAACTCCCTGCCCCACCTCATCAGTCACTCGCCTACCCTGGGAACCTTCAAGAGACACCTAAAGACTCACCTCTTCCGACAGGCCTACAACCTGCCATGAGACACCGCTACACGCCCCACGACCGACACCTTCACCACCCTATTGTATCTCCACCCACCCCTCGTAGAATGTGAGCCCACGCGTACAGGGTCCTCTACTCTTGTACCTGTATGACCTTAGTGTCTAGGTTTATTGTACTTGTCCTTGTCTACCTTATCCTCATGTAAAGCGCCATGGAACCTATCGGCGCTATATAAATAAATAATAATTATAATAATGATGATGACTTTAAGCCCACCCACAAAACAAACTACACATCCATTCCTTGAAAAAAGACAGACACAAAGCTGTTATTTAAAACTGTGTTTCAAAACAAAATGGCAGCACTGGTTGGACATTCCCAAAAATACAACCTTTTAAAATTAAAGTATTAACCAACAAATGGAGCCCTACAGGTCCTGGTAGGTGGGCTGTCCATCTTCTAAAAGGTCAAGGGCCCCACGTATGGCCTGGCCGAACCCTTGAGGGTGGATCCTCTGCACAGGTGTAGGGAACGCTGGTAGGTCCCTGTTAGGTGGCCACTGGCAGTGAGGCAAATGCGGTATAGCCCTGTGGGGTGGCACATGGCTGTCCCATGTTGTGGGCCTGCCTAGCCTGTTAGAGGCCGATAGTTTCCACCCATCCAAATATTCAAAAACCTCACCTGGGTCGTTAGTGGGCTGACAGGCTTCAAGCACTATCTGTAATGCTGACCTTGCCCGCAGTAGCCTGTCAAATGGAATATTATCCATGAATGGTATTATACTGCGGGCAAAGTCAGCATTACTCTGTTTTAAATTTGAATGAGGTGACCCCGGGATTGGACCATAAGCTGGCCCTGCCGCTGGTGGCGGCGGTGGTGGTGCTGGCCCTGCCGCTGGTGGCGGCGGTGGTGGTGGTGGTGGCGGCGACGGCGGTGGTGGTGATGGCCCTGCCGCTGGTGGCGGCGGTGGTGGTGCTGGCCCTGCCGCTGGTGGCGGCGGTGGTGGTGCTGGCCCTGCCGCTGGCGGCGGCGGTGGTGGTGGTGGTGGCGGCGACGGCGGGTGGTGGTGGTGATGGCCCTGCCGCTGGTGGCGGCGGTGGTGGTGCTGGCCCGGCCGCTGGTGGCGGCGGTGGTGGTGCTGGCCCTGGCGCTGGTGGCGGCGATGGTGGTGGTGGTGGCGGCGACGGCGGTGGTGGTGGTGGCGGCGGCCGTGGTGGTGGTGGTGGGTTTTCTCCACGCCGCCTTCTGTTTGGAGGTGGAGGGTTAGCAGCACGCCGCCCTCTGTAGTAAGCTTCTCTGTGGGTAAAGTAAAAAAAAATTTGGTGAATGCATTGCATTTGGAAACAAAAACATAGGTCAAACATTAAGTTGCACGCTTTTTAGACTCTGTGTATCTGTGTATTCTTAATCAGATATTTTTTATTATTATTAAAGAATAACCAACTGTACATAACATAAAGGAATACGTGACTTTGTTTGCTAATTCCATAATAATACATAATTTTTCCCCCCCTTTTTACCATCCACCCCCCCCATCCCATCTAATCTAGACGATCAATAACACCAATGGTTCACATGAAAAAAACGTCCCCCTGACTTCACTTTTAACTTGACATACTTAATTTACAAAACTTTTAGCTTATATCATCTATATAAAGCAGGGAAGGGGTTGAAACGTATACAATATATATATATAATCTATTTATATAATCGGGAGTTTGAAATTCCGGCACTGTAGCCGAATCCCAAACTCCTTAGCGTCACTGCGAGCGGAGACGCGTATGCGCCTTCGCGAGCCGCAGACGCTTAACTCACACAGCCGCTATAGCGTTTTCTCGAGCGGCCTCGCGCCCTCCGCTCACAGCAAGACCTGCGCCCCTGACAGCGCCCCATCCGCCCCGGCATGCTGGCATTTGTACTTCCCGCGTCTGTGCACCCACAGGTCTTAGCAGATCACTGATGCTGACAGCGGGGGGGACAACACAGACAATGAAATCAGGAGGAGGTCAGTGTCAGGAGGAGATGACAGCCGCCCGCCGGGGCCTGTGACACTGCAGAGGTCACAGCGGGGCTGTGTGTGCGGACAACGGGGAGGCCGAGGGCTACGGACGTACCGGACACGTCCTCTGCTCCCGGAGATCTGCCGTGGGTCCGCGCTCGCAGCATATCTGACGCAGGAGCCGCGCTCACCCGCCCACACCACGCCCTCTGCCAAACAACCCACACCTCTCACTGCCCTCCTGCAGCTAACCACACCCCATGTTTACCTTTGCCATGATGTCATTCAGCTGCGGCCGCTATCTTTAATAAGGTCAGTAATGATGGCAGTAATTGGATCTCTGCTCCCTCTAGCCCGCCCCAACACTGTAGCACCATCTATTAACCCTATTCTCATCACCTATATACTCTGCTACCCACAGAGCCGCCTGTATACTCTGCTACCTCAGACCCGCCTGTATACTCTGCTACCCACAGAGCCGTCTGTATACTCTGCTACCTCAGACCCGCCTGTATACTCTGCTACCCACAGAGCCGTCTGTATACTCTGCTACCTCAGACCCGCCTGTATACTCTGCTACCCACAGAGCCGAATTGGAACCTAATGTATATATTAATAAATAATACTAATTGTACACAACAGTGCTGCAGACACATACCTTGGCATACGGGCCACCGGGTGAAGGAAGGACAGCCGGTCGTAAAAATGGTAGTGGTTCAGCAATGGAGCGGCTCCCGGTTCTCTCTCCGAGTACTGCCGGTACTGCTTCCTATGCTGGTCCCGGCAGCTCCTCCACCGTTTTTTAAGATGGTCAACTGTGAAATGATTTCAAACCGGGTTTAGAGATGTGTAATATTTGAAACAACAAAAGTATGTGTACAAATCAACAATAACATTTTATTCATGTTGGGTGTGTAATGTGTATACAAGGCACAGTGACACGACAGTGTGGAACATCATCAACAGCATTACGGACATTGAGCTCACGTGGCCACAATCACAAATGAGGCAGGACACATGTCAACGCATAGAGAATGTAATAGTGCGGGCACCAGACTCTGGTCATTAGTGGTATTTATATACACCCAACCCCTTGGCCGTAAGAGCCAGGAGGATCAGACCTTAAACTAAGTGTACTGTTGTGACCCCATCCAAATATAGGCAACTATGCGGTGGAGCATGATAACACATTCAGGGTCCTGTATACCCTGCTATGGGGGCCCTGTATTCCCACTGCTGGGGGCCCTGTATACCCACTGGGGCACTGTCTACCCACTGCTGGGGGCCCTGTATACCCACTGCTGGGGGGGCCTGTACACACACTGAGGGCCCTGTATACAGGGACTGACTGGCACCCTACAGTTTGGGTGGCAACCCTCCCTCACCGGCCCGACACAGGTGAGGACTGGGGGTGGGGGTGATGACTGGCGGCCGCCTCACAGTCACCGCAGCTCCCGCAGTCTCCTAGGGCTCGCTCCCAGCCGCAGCCTCGCGCTCCTCACAGCCGCTCGCTCACAGTCGCAGCCGCACGCCACTCACAGACGCTCACTCCCGGACGCAGCCGCGCGCTGATGATGTCATCGCGCGGCCAGGAGCTTCCGTTTCCGCCTGCTGCTTCAGGGACATGCGGATGATTCATGCTCCTGCAGCCGCATGACCCGTGGCACCTGGGCCAGTCTGCCCCTGCCTGTATACCACAATATGGGGGCATGTATACCCATCTGGGGGCCTGTATACTCTGCAGGGGGAGGTGTATACTCTGCTGGGGGGCTGTCTACCAGTGATAGCCGCTGTATACCAGGATGGCGGTCAATATGTTTTCACAGTTTTTGGGGGCAAAAATATGGGGGTCGGCTTATACACGGGTCGGCTTATACACGAGTATATATACAGTAAATGCAATATATAACGTGTGAACTCATTTAAATTACTTAGATTGCTCTGTTCCTCATGGTCACTCCGATGGAACGCAGGGAACATCTCTTGGGCGATCTCTCTCCAGGCTGTATTAATTTGGGTCGTATCCCCATAGTCAGGATCTGTAGGGAGCCATAGAAATGGACGAGCCTCCACAAGTGCAATAAGACGCAGTGTGTTCACCGTGCCACGGCCTGCTGCCATGATTGCACTGATGAATGGATTGCTCTGTGTGTGCGCCTGTCACGCGACTCGTTTCCTGTTTCCTTAAAGCATGGTGTGTGCTGGAGAATCGCTTCCCTCGCATCATCGGCTCCAAGCCTCCAAATAAGAGAAAAACCAGCGAGTTTGGACTCGCACATTTTCAGAGACACATCAGCGAGTTGTAAATGTCATTATTCGCTATTACTCGGTTCCCTATTCATTAACATTGGACTCGCTGGACTCGCAACGAGTCCCGAGTCCTTGACTCGGACTCGTTGGGGTCTTGCGATTCCGAGTCTTTTAGGACTCGCCCATCTCTATTGGTACCTTTACACACCGCGACGGCAGGCTGGATACATCGCGCTACTTCACGTGCACGAGCACGCTCAAACAGCTACAAACGGTCAACGCACCCTCTTTACACACCGCCACAAGGTGCGCTACGCCACGCTACATCTATAGCTAGCTACATCGCCGGGTGTCTCAAGTAGCCAGCTGTTGCTCATTTACACACCGCTACAACCAGCTATTATGGGCGGACCTGGTGCAGCAGGGACAGCACATAGGCGTGCTACAATTGTGGATTACGAGCCGTCCGTACGCTGATAGGACGAAGCAATAACATCCTGATTGGGCAGGCATCGCAGGAGGCTGAGTAATACAGCACGCTCGAGCGATTGTGTAGTGTGACTCGTCAGCTCCTTAAATATGCCTCCCTATGCAGCGACTACCAATCGTCATGCAGCAGCTTCCACCAATGATCGCACATGGGGCGCGGTAACATGGAGCCAGGGTCACGCCTTAGCTACATTGCAGCTACAGCGCAGGGTGTCCAGAGTTCCCTTCCGTTGCTTCTTTACACGCCGATACAGCTCGCTACCATCGGCGATATAGCCATCTGTTTTCGAGCAGAGCCCATAAACAGATGTATCTGTCGCCGGCTGTAGCGTCGCGTCTTCAGACGCCGCTACGACGGGCTACATTGACGCTACAAGCTACATTTGTAGCCTGTAGCGGGCTGTATCCAGCCTGCCGTCGCGGCGTGTAAAGGTACCATATCACACACCCACACAAACACACACACACTGTCAGCGTCCACCTGTAGTTCATACATACCACCCCGTCTTCTTCGATCGTCCCGTCCTCTGGGTCATCCAGACGTCTTCCCTCCGATCCCGACCTCTTCTTACTCCGGCCGGGAGCTCCACGTCCTGCTTCCTCTTAGCCGGCATCTTCCCCGCAAAATGCCTCAACCAAGATGGCGGCCGCAATCATTCTTTAGTTCCCGTCCACAGCCACCGCCCAGTTCCCGCCCACAATTACCCCCTCAGGTCGCGCCCGCCATCTTGGTTGGGGCAAATACCGCTTCAGCCGCACAGCACATTTCTCCTGCTTCCCCTCTGCCCCTCCAGCTCTTTCCCCTCTGCCCCTCCAGCCTCTGCCCCTCTGCCTCTCCAGCCTCTGCCCCTCCAGCCTCTTCCCCTCTGCCCCTCCAGCCTCTTTCCCTCTGCCCCTCCAGCCTCTGCCCTCCAGCCTCTGCCCCTCCAGCCTCTGCCCCTCCAGCCTCCGCTCTCCCCTCCAGCCTCCGCTCTCCCCTCCAGCCTCTGCCCCTCCAGCCTCCGCTCTCCCCTCCAGCCTCCGCTCTCCCCTCCAGCCTCCGCTCTCCCCTCCAGCCTCAGCCACTCCAGCCTCCGCTCTCCCCTCCAGCCTCCGCTCTCCCCTCCAGCCTCTGCTCTCCCCTCCAGCCTCCCCTGTCCTCTGCCCTCCAGCCTCCCCTGTCCTCTCCCCTCCAGCCTCCCCTGTCCTCTCCCCTCCAGCCTCCCCTGTGCTCTCCCCTCCAGCCTCCCCTGTCCTCTGCCCTCCAGCCTCCACTCTCCCCTCCAGCCTCCGCTTCTCCCCTCCAGCCTCCGCTCTCCCCTCCAGCCTACGCTCTGCCCTCCAGCCTCCCTGTCCTCTGCCCTCCAGCCTCCGCTCTCTCCTCATGCCTCCGCTCTGCCCTCCTGCCTCCGCTCTGCCCTCCAGCCTCCGCTCTGCCCTCCAGCCTCTGCCCCTCCAGCCTCCGCTCTCCCCTCCAGCCTCCGCTCTCCCCTCCAGCCTCCCCTGTCCTCTGCCCTCCAACCTCCCCTGTTTTCTCCCCTCCAGCCTCCCCTGTCCTCTGCCCTCCAGCCTCCGCTCTCCCCTCCAGCCTCCGCTCTCCCCCTCCAGCCTCCACTCTGCCCTCCAGCCTCCGCTCTGCCCTCCAGCCTCCGCTCTGCCCTCCAGCCTCCGCTCTGCCCTCCAGCCTACGCTCTGCCCTCCAGCCTCCCCTGTCCTCTGCCCTCCAGCCTCCCCTGTCCTCTGCCCTCCAGCCTCCGCTCTGCCCTCCAGCCTCCGCTCTGCGCTCTGCCCTCCAGCCTCCCCTGTCCTCTGCCCTCCAGCCTCCGCTTTGCCCTCCTGCCTCCGCTCTGCCCTCCAGCCTCCGCTCTGCCTCCAGCCTCCCCTGTCCTCTGCCCTCCATCCTCCCCTGTCCTCTGCCCTCCAGCCTCCGCTCTACCCTCCAGCCTCCCCTGTCCTCTGCCCTCCAGCCTCCGCTCTCCCCTCCAGCCTCCGCTCCCCTAAAGCCTACGCTCTGCCCTCCATCCTACGCTCTCCCCTCCAGCCTCCGCTCTCACCTCCAGCCTCCCCTGTCCTCTGCCCTCCAGCCTCCGCTCTCCCCTCCAGCCTCTGCTCTCCCCTCCAGCCTCCGCTCTCCCCTCCAGCCTACGCTCTGCCCTCCAGCCTCCCCTGTCCTCTGCCCTCCAGCCTCCGCTCTGCCCTCCAGCCTCCCCTGTCCTCTCCCTCCAGTCTCCGCTCTGCCCTCCAGCCTCCGCTCTGCCCTCCAGCCTCCGCTCTCCCCTCCAGCCTCCACTCTCCCCTTCAGCCTCCCCTGTCCTCTCCTCTCCAGCCTCCCCTGTGCTCTCCCCTCCAGCCTCCCCTGTCCTCTGCCCTCCAGCCTCCGCTCTCCCCTCCAGCCTCCGCTCTCCCCTCCAGCCTCCGCTCTCCCCTCCAGCCTACGCTCTGCCCTCCGGCCTCCGCTCTGCCCTCCAGCCTCCGCTCTGCCCTCCAGCCTCCCCTGTCCTCTGCTCTCCAGCCTCCGCTTTGCCCTCCTGCCTCCGCTCTGCCCTCCAGCCTCCGCTCTGCCCTCCAGCCTCCCCTGTCCTCTGCCCTCCAGCCTCCGCTCTCTTCTCCAGCCTCCGCTCTCTTCTCCAGCCTCCGCTCTCCCCTCCAGCCTACGCTCTGCCCTCCAGCCTACGCTCTCCCCTCCAGCCTACGCTCTCCCCTCCAGCCTCCGCTCTCCCCTCCAGCCTACGCTCTGCCCTCCAGCCTACGCTCTCCCCTCCAGCCTACGCTCTCCCCTCCAGCCTACGCTCTGCCCTCCAGCCTACGCTCTGCCCTCCAGCCTCCCCTGTCCTCTGCCCTCCAGCCTCTGCTCTGCCCTCCAGCCTCCGCTCTGCCCTCCAGCGTCCCCTCTCCTCTGCCCTCCAGCCTCCCCTGTCCTCTCCCTTCCAGCCTCCCCCCTGTCCTCTGCCCTCCAGCCTCCGCTCTCCCCTCCAGCCTCCGCTCTCCCCTCCAGCCTCCGCTCTCCCCTCCAGCCTACCTGTCCTCTGCCCTCCAGCCTCCCTGTCCGCTCTGCCCTCCGCATCCCCCCCGTCTCTTGGGCCCCCCCCAGCCTTTCGCTTTTGCCCTCCAGCCTCCCCTTTTCCTTGCCCGCCCCTCCCGCTCTGCCCCCAGCCCCCGCTCTGCCCTCCAGCCTCCCCTCTCCCCTCCAGCCTCTGCCCCCTCCGCCTCTGGTCCTCCCGCCTCCCCTCTTCCCCCGCCCCCGCTCTCCCCCCCCCAGGCCCTTCTCTCCCCCTCCCAGCCTTTCCCCTCTCCCCTTCACCTCCCCCGTCCTCTTTCCCCCCAGCCTCCCCCGTGCTCTCCCGTCCAAACTTCCCCGGGCCTCTTTCCCCCCCCTCCGTTCCCCCCTTCCCGCCTCCCTCCCCCCCCCTCCCCGCCTCCCCCTCTCCCCTCCGCCTACGCTCTGGGCCCCCCAGCCTTTGCTCTCCCCTCCCCGCCTACCTCTGCCCTCCAGCCTCCGCTCTGCCCCCCCAGCCCCCCCGTTCCCTCTGCCCTCCCCGCCCCCGCTTTGCCCTCCTGCCCCGCCCCTTTCCCTCCAGCCTCTGGGTCGCCCCCCAGGGCCCCCCCTGCCCCCTGCCCTCCATCCTCCCCCTTTCCCCTTTCCCCCCAGCCCCCGCCCCCTCCCCTCCCCGCCCCCCCCCGTCCTCTGCCCCCCAGCCTCCCTCCCCCCCTCCTGCCTCCCTCCCCCCTCCAGCCTCCGCTTCCCCTCCAGCCTAAAGCTCTCCCTCCAGCCTACGCTCTGCCCCCAGCCTAAAGCCTTTTGCCCTCCAGCCTCCCCTTCCTTTTTTTTTTTCCCCTTTTTCCCCGCCTCCCCCTCTGCCCCCCAGGCCTGCTCTCCCCCTTTCCCCCCCCCAGCCCCCCTGCCCTGCCCCCCCCAGCTTCCCCCCTCTGCCCCTTTAAATTTCCCTCTGCCCCCCAGCTTTCCCCTCGGGCCCCCCATCGTCCGCTCGTCCTCCAACGGGGCCCCCCTCCTCTGGCCCCCCGCTCCCTGTCCTCTCCCCTCCAGCCTCCCCCCCGTCCTCCCGCCCTCCGCCCCCGCTCTCCCCTCCAACCTCCGCTTTTCCCCCCCAGCCCCTTTGCTCTCCCCCCCGCCTACGCTCTGCCCTCCAGCCTCCCCTTTTTTCAAGCCCTCCCCGCCCCACGCCTGCCCCCCCAGCCTCCCCCTTCCTTTTCCCTCCAACCTCTGCTCGTCCTCCCGCCTTCCCCTTGCCCCCTAGCCTTTCCCCCTCTCCCCCCACCCCTGCCCCTCCCCCCTTGCCCCCCACCTCCCCTCCCCCCCTCCAGCCCCGCTTTTCCCCTCCAGCCTCCCTGTCCTCTCCCCTCCACCTCCCCTGGGGGCCCCCCCCCCTCCAGCCTCCCCTGTCCTTCTCCCCTCCCCTCCGCTCTTTCCCCCCCAGCCTGCCTAAAGCCCTCCAGCCTAAAGCCCGGCCCCTACCCGCCTACCTCTGCCCTCCAGCCTCCGCTCTGGGCCCTCCCCCCGCCTCCCCTTTCCTCTCCCCCAGCCTCCCCCCTTTGCCCTCCAGCCTCCGCTCTGCCCTCCAGCCCCCCCCAGGTTCCCCCTGCCCTCCGCCTCCCCTTTTCCCCTGCCCCCCCAGCCTCCCTCTCCCCTCCACCTCCCCCGTCCCCGCCCTACAGCCTCCCCCACCCCTCCAGCCTTTAGCTCTCCCCCCCAAACCTCCCCTCTTTCCCTCCAGCCTCCCCCGTCCCCCCGCCTCCAGCCTCCCCCGTCCTCTGCCCCCAGCCCTCCCGCCCTTCCCCTCCCGCCTCCCCCCCTTTTCCCTCCAGCCTTCCGTTCCCCCCCCACCTCCGTCTCCCTTTCCCCCTCCCTCCCCCCCTCCCCCTACGCTCTGCCCTCCAGCCCCCACGCTCTGGGACTCCAGCCCTTTAAAAAAAAAAGCTCTCCCCTTTCCCGCCTAAAGCTCTCCCCCCAGCCTATTTCTTTTGCCCCCCGCCTACGCTCCCGCCCCCCCAGCCCCCCCTTCCTCTGCCCTCCACCTCCGCCCCTGCCCCCCCAAACCTCGCTCTGCCCTCCAGCCTCCGCTCTGCCCCCTTTCCCCCCCAGCCTCCCCTGTCCCTCCCTCCAGCGTCCCCCTCTGCCCTCCACCCTCCCCTTTTGGGCCCCCCAGCGTCCGCCCCTGCCCCCCAGCATCCGCTCTGCCCCCCCAGCGGCCCCCTCTGCCCCCCCCAAACGTTGCTCTTTTTCCCCCACGTCCCCTCTCCTTTGGGCCCCCAGGACCCCTCTGTTTTTCCACCCCCCCCTCCTTCCCCCTGGGCCCCCCCAGCCTCCCCCTCCTCCGCCCTCCTCCCCCTTTTCCTTGCCCTCCAGCTCCCCCCTCCTTGCCCTCCAAACCTCCCTTCTCTGCCCTCCAGGCCCGCCTCCCCGCCTCCGCTCTGCCCCCCCCGGCCTTTCCGCTCTGTCCTCCCGCCTCCCTTGCCCTCCCCCCCCCTCCCTCTGCCTTAGCCTCCCCTTTTCCCCTCCACCTCTGGCCCCCCCCATTCCGCTCTCCCTCCAAACCCCCCCTTTCCCCCCCAGCCTCCCCCCTTCCCCCCCCGCCTCCCCTGTTTCTTTTCCCCTTCCCCCCTCCCCTTGTGCTCTCCCCCTCCCGCCCTTTCCCCGTCCTCTCCCCTCCAGCCCCCGCTCTCCCCTCCAGCCTCCGCTCTTCCCCCCCAGCCTGCGCTTTTTGCCCCCAAGCCTCGCTCTCCCCCCAGCCTACGCTCTCCCTCCAGGCCCCCCGCTCTGGGCCCCCCAGCCTCCCCGTCCTTGCCCCCAGCCCTTTCCCCTCCCCTTTCCAGCCTCCGCTTGGCCCTCCAGCCCCCCCCAGTCCTCTGCCCCCAGCCTTCCCCTTTTCCTCTGCCCTCCAGCCTTTCCCCCTCTCCCTTCAGCCCCCCCCTGTTTCCCCTTCCCCCCCCCTCCGCTCTCCCCCCCAGCCTCCCCCTCCCTACCCTCCCCCTCCCCCGTCCTCTGCCCCCCAGCCTCCCCTGTCCCCTTGCCCTCCCAGCCTCCCCGTCCTTTTGCCCTCCGCCTTCCGCTTCCCCCCCTCCGCCTCCCCAGTCGGGCCCCCCTCCTCCGCTCTCCCTCCAGCCCCTGCTCCCCTTCCAGTCTCCGTCTCCCCCCCGCCTTTCCGTCTGCCCTCCACCACGCTTGCCCTTTCCCGCCTACGTCTCCCCTCCAGGTTTGCTCGGGCCTCCACCTACGCTCTGCCCCCCAGCCTCCCCTGTCCTTTGGGCCCCCCAGCCCCCGCTCTGCCCTCCGCCCCCGCTCTGCCCTCCCCGCCTCCGCTCTGCCCCCTGCCCCCCGCCCTCCCCCCCCCTTTTCTGCCCCCCAGCCCTAAACCTCTGCCCCCCAGGGGGCCCTCTGCCCCCCAGCCCTCCGCTTGCCCTCCGGGGGTCTGCCCCTTTTCCTCCCCAGCGTCCCCCCTCCTTGCCCTCCAGCCTCCCCTCTGTTTTCCAGCCTCCCCTTACTTCTGCCCCCAGCCTCCCCCCTGCCCTCCAGCCTCCCCTGTCCTTTCCCTCCAGCCTCCCCTGTCCTTCCCTCCAGCCGCCCCTCCCTCCCTTGCCCCCACCTCCGCTCTGCCCTCCCGCTTCCGCTCTGCCCCCCTCCCCCGCTCTCCCCCCTCCCCGCCCCTGCCCCTCCCCTCTCCCTCCGCCTCTCCCCCCCAGCTCCCCCTCTTCCCCTCCAGGGCCCCCCCCCATTTTTCCTCTCCCCTCCCGCCTCCCCTGTGCTCTCCCTCCAGTTTCCCCGTCTCTCCCCTCCAGCCTCCGGGTCTCCCCTCCGCCCCCGCTCTCCCCCCCAGCCTGCCCTTGCCCTCACCTTCCTTCCCCCCCCCAGCCCACGCTCTGCCCTCCAGCCCCGCTCTGCCCCAGCCTCCCCGTCCCCTGCCCTCCACCTCCGCCTTTCCTTCCCGCCTCCGCTTTCTGCCCTCAGCCCCCCCGTCCTCTGCCCCCACCCCCCTTCCTCTGCCCTCCACCTCCGCCTCCCCCCTTTAGCCCCCCCTGTCCTTGCCCCCCCAGCCTCCGCTCTCCCCTCCAGCCCCGCTCTCCCCCAGCCTCCCCCGCCCCTGCCCCCCCCCTCCCCGTCCTCTCCTCCAGCCTCCCCTGTCCTCTGCCCCCAGCCTTTCCCCCTCCCCCCAGCCCCCCCTCTGCCCCCCAGCCCCCCCTCTCCCCTCCACCTCCGCTTCCCTTCCACCTCCGCTCTCCCTCCGCCTACCTCTCCCCCCACCTACGCTTGCCCCCCACCTACCTCTCCCCCTCCACCTACCTCCCCCTCCAGCCTATCTCTGCCCCCCCAGCCCACGCTCTGCCCTCCAGCCCCCCTGTCCCCTGCCCCCACAGCCCCCCCGCTCCCTTTTCCCTCCGCCTCCTCGCCCTCCACCCCCCCCTGCCTCTGCCCTCCAGGGGCCCCCCTGGTCCTCTCCCTCCACTCCCGCTCTGCCCTCCAGCGCCCCTCTGCCCTCCAGCGTCCGCCTGCCCTCCAGCGTCTGCTCTTTCCTCCGCGTCCCCTCTCCTCTGCCCCTCCCGCCTCCCCTCTGTCCTCCGCCTCCCCTCTACTCTGCCCCCAGCCTCCCCCCGCCCTCCAGCCTCCCCTTCCCCCGCCCTCCAGCCCCCCTGTCCTCTGCCCTCCCCAGCCCCCCCTGCCTCTCCTCCGCCTGCCCTCCGCTTTCCCCTCGCCTCCACTCCGCCTCCTCCCACCTCCCTGCCTCTGCCCCCCAGCTTCCCTCCTCTCCCTCCCCTCCGCCTCCCCTTCCCCCCCGCCTCCCCTCCTCTCCCTTCCCCTCCCTTTTCTTTCCCCCCCCCCCCTCCCTTTCTCCCCTCCAGCCTCGCTCTCCCCTCCACCTCCCCTCTCCCCCCCCCCTGCTTCCCTCAGCCTCCCCTCTCCCCCCCAGCCCCCCCGCCTCTGCCCTCCAGCCTCCGCTTCCCCCACCCCCCCGCTCTCCCCTCCAGCCCCCGCTCCCCCCTTAGCCTCGCTCTGCCCTCCAGCCCCCTCTCTCCTCCACCTCCCTTCCGCTCCCTCTCCCCCTTCCCCGCTCTGCCCCCCCCCTTTCCGCCCCCCCGCCTCCCGCCTCTCCCCCAGCCTCCCCTCTCCCCTCCCGCCTCCCCCTACCTCTGCCCCCAGCCTCCCCTTCTCCCCTCCCGCCTCCCTCTCCCCTCCCGGGGCCCCGCCTCCCCCCAGCCCCCCTTCCCCCTTCCTCTCCCCTCCAGCCCCCCGGGTCTCCCCTCCAGCCCCTTCCCCTCCCCCTCCACCTCCCCTCCCCCCCAGCCCCGCTTCCCTCCACCTGCCTCCCTCCACCTACGCTCTCCCTCCCCCTAGGCCTTTCCCCCAGCCTCGCCTCCCCCCCTCCCCCC